>CM029013.1:261485920-262163420 GCA_016801055.1 Panax notoginseng | reverse complement strand
TAGTAGACTTGCATGTTTTTCCTCCAATGGTGTACTTCTTATGATATTTTTATGATATATATATATATATATATATATATATATATATATATATATATATATATATATCAGCTCTAATTGTACAGGAGAAAGAACACCTAGCTGTTTGATAAATTTTTCAATGTATATTGCTAATGCATCGATCATTACCATTTACAGAAAATGATTAAGATTTTAATTGAAGTACTGTCATGTATATATATATATATCTTCTATTAAAATGATTATCATTGTCGTAATTAATTATTATTGAAATAGGCATGCATGGCTGCGAAGGAACTGTCGATCGACCCACCATGTTGCAGTAAGCCCTTTATTCAAGTATAATCCTTGGATAAAACAAACATTAAAATTTAATTTAAAGAAAATTTGTAATAATTTTTTTAATATATATATATATATTATATATATATATATATATATATATATATATATATATATAAACATGTTAGAAGAAGCAATGAGAAAGGAATATGATGATCGAATTAGGCACATAATTATCTAATCAACCATGACTCTAGTAAGCTTCCCAAGTACTATAGTATTAATAAATTCCAAAGTAAAAAAGGAGCTATTTATTATGTTAGTGATGATTTGATCAAATGTGGCTTAAATTAGGGCGGAGTAAGGAACCAAATTGAAATCGAAACCGCATAAAAAACCGCACAGACCGCACTAATTAAAACCACACCAACAGTTTCGACGTATGTGACGGTTTTAGGTAGGTTCAAAAACCAAATTTTCAGTTTCGGTTTGGTTACTAACCAAAACCGCACGCATAAAACCGAAACCGCACCATGTTGGTAGAATAGCCTATAATGTTTCTGACTCTTTGTATAAATGGTGGAGAGAAGTGTTATATAGCGCGGAGCCTATTATGTAGACAATATATTGTCGCCTTTGTAAAGAAAAAATAAAATTTTGGGTTGACCTTTTGGGGATACTCAAATGCATGATCTTGATGTCTCTGAATGTATGACTGTAATGAAATCAAACATGTTAAAAATTATTGATCGCATAATTAAAGGTTCCAAATGATTGTCCAATTGATTCGGGATGAAAAAAATATATATTGAAGGCTTAGACCTTATTAGAAAAATGACTTATTCAAGTCACCACTAATTGAATTGGAAGGAAAGTCTGTAAGTAGTGGATGGCCATAGAGTTGGTCTAAAAAAATAATTACACTAGAAGTTCACACCAAAAAAATAATCGACTCAAGAGATAAATATTTTTCAAATATGGTCACAAAATTAGAGTATAGTGATGCTAAATTGTATAAAATTTTGTTGTTTCAATTGGTTTTGGAATCGAAACCGCACCGCACCAATTACAAGCGGTTTCATATGCGGTTTTGAATTTGTTAAATCGCACCTAAGCAGTTTCAGGTGCGGTTTAAACTTCAAACCGCACCAAATTGCATCATGCTCACCCCTAACTTAAACCTAAGTAACTAGTTGGGTGTTCTTTCTAACCCTAGTTAGGTAACTAGGGACTATATTTTCCTTTAAACATTAATTAGAGGCTATCATGCGTTGGTTATTCATTATATATATTGCAACTTACCAATCAAAAGTATAGCTCTATTCACAAGTCGTGTCAGGCTTGTTTGGTCACCGGCATTAACAGCATCTACTGCCTAATTTTTGGTGTATTAATTATGACCTCTAAACACATTACATAATTTTTAGTGTTTACATTTGATTTTTAAACGCTACGTTTATAAATTATAAATTAAATAAACTACTTATGAATCAATAAATAACATTTTCAAGTACGTTTGAAAACCAAACATGCACTAAAACGCATCGGCATATTGAACACTTTTTCTGCTGCATTATGAGAACATTATTATTGTTCTCACCGCATTGGTATGAAAAAAAATCACGTACGGTATATTCATGAATTCTTTATGTCATTTTGATTTAACAATGAGGGACAACTTATATGTTAAGTTATTTAAACAATGGCTTGAGATCCCCAAAATTAAGAAGACCTCCAAATTTTAATAATTCATATATGTTAGAGCCCATTAAAAAAGTTCAAAAAAAAATATTCCAGCAAAACAGTAGCTACAAGTACAATCATACAAGATATTTTTTTCTCTCTAACGAAAAGGCTAAATTTTATTCTTCTTTTTTTCTCAAGACTGAAATTTATTTATTTTTTCCCAAGACTGAAATTTAATTATTTAGCTTGAAGTGCTCAAAAAGTTTGGACCAGCCCCTTTAATAACCAAAAGGAAGTTCACTTTAAAATTCTGCTTATATATATAAATGATGAACTTGTTCTCTCCTTTTAATTGGTTTGAAAGTGAGATATCTAGCTAGGAGGGATATGGATTTCATATTATTATAAAATTTTTATTGTCCGGAGGAATTCCACTAAATGAAACCTTGTTTACGTTAGAGTATAAGACAATATTAAAGGAACATGGTGCATATTTTGGTCCCCTCATTACAGATAATTAATTAAAAATGACGATCGCGATCATAATCATAATTAAATTAAAAAGAATATACTATGGTGGTGCAGAAGGTGGCGCTAGCTCTTGTGGCAATTAACGAATATATATCATATTTATCTATTTACAAATAGTGAAACAAATCATCATTTGAAGAATATTAGTATATATAAAAAGCACCAAATCTTCCTAAACTTTTGGCTTTTTTAATTTCTATATCTACTCAAACATGTACATGTATTATTACATCAAGAAACTTGAACTGTTATGGCTATCTAATTTTCCATAGGCCAAAACTGTGGGATCTCCACAACAAAAATCTCATAATTAATTAATCTCTTCCCTTGTATATTTTAGGCCTTTAAATTCACACTCAAAACATATTATATATATGTGTGTGTGTGTGTGTGTGTGTGTTTGTGTGTGTATATGTATTTGTTAATATGCACTATGCTTGACGACAAATAACTTCATTGCAATTAATTCCATGCAAACCCTAAAGCATACTCTTTCTTAATGACTATCAAACAATTTATATGTGACGCCCCCAAAATTAGGTATACATCACCCATCTTGGGTCGTCAGATACATAGTACAGAATACAAATACAACTGATTAATACATCTGTCGTGTACAATACGACAAAACATAAACTGTGAGTTTGAATACAAATATTATCTTCTAGAGAGTATTCATACTCAAAAGGAGTCCTCATTACATTTATTAACACACCATTACATAGAATAGTGAGGACTACTGACTAATACTATCATTCGGACCATCACTCCGTACCCCGACTTGTCCCAGCTACGTTCTCATTTCCTGAAGAGAACAGTGAAAGAAAGGGTGAGCTCAACTAGCCCAGTAAGAAATATTATGACTAAGATAATGCAGAATAAATTATCATTAGCCTTCAACAATGTTAAACTGATAAAATATAATAGACATCAAGTTTAACTGTAGCGGAACAAGCAATCCATTAAAAGAGTCAAGTAGAAAATAAACTCTACTATCTTTTATGATTTAAAAGGTTTTTCAACACTGTGATCGCTGAGACTCAGCTTAATAAAATAATCCACATCATCGAATCACCCCTGCACTACGGCCAAGGATATTCGTGTATTCATTAATGGTCATGATCATGCCAACAACTGTCCATCAATGCACTACGGGCCAATGAGGACTTTTACCACATCATTTGTAACATTACGGTCATGATTATACCGAATAATCCCTGGTCATAATCATACCAAGTCCATCTATGCACTACAGGCCACAGATGACTTTCAACATTTTATAAACATGAGGATGATGACAATGATATAAGAATTCAATAAAACAAGTTCAAGAATTAATTTATCCAGGAATTAACAACGTCCAAATTGTCAACATGATACTGCATTGTGGAGTAAAATTCAAGAATGCTTAGAAGAATATTTTCTTGAAAAGATACTGGATGAAACGCAACTATCAAGGATATTCCACAAATTTCATGGAGTATAGAAGTCAAAACTTAACCAACTGATAACAAAAGAAATCACCATGCATGCGATAGACCGCACAGACAGGTTATTCCAACAGAATAATAAATAATGGAACCAGGTCCGGCGTAAACGCACAGACAGGATATTCCGACAGAATAATAAATAATGGAACCAGGTCCGGTGTAAAACACACAGACAGGATATTCCAACAGAATAATAATAAAAACGGAACCAGGTCCGGTGTAAAACACACAGACAGGATGTTCCAACAGAATAATAAACGGAACCAGGTCCGGTGTAAAACACACAGACAGGATGTTCCAACAGAATAATAGAAGAATGTCACCAAGTATAGGGTAGACCGCGTATACTGGTTATTCCAACAGAATAATAACGAATGGAATAACAGAAGTTCTCTTCATGAATATAAAAGAAATAATATTCCCTACCTTAAAAGAACTGGATATTGGAAAAGTGATGTAGCAGAATACTTTTATTCTCTCTCTCTCTCTTATTCTCTCTATACTTTCTCTCTCTATAGCTTGAATGAATTCGTGAAAAATAATGAAGCCCTAGGCCTCTATTTATAGAAAAACTGAGGGTGGCTCTTGGTCTTAACGAAGGGTCAAATGACTCTTGGTCTTAACGAAGGGTCAAATGACTCTTGGTAATATTGAAGGGACAACTACTATTGACGAAAGTAATTACTATTGACCAAGGTAAATACTATTGACGAAGGTAATTACTATTGACCAAGGTAAATACTATTGACCAAGGTAAATAATATTGACGAAGGTAATTACTATTGACCAAGGTAAATACTATTGACGACGGTAATTACTATTGACGACGGTAATTACTATTGACGAAGAGACTCTTAGATGATGACATATGGCCCCCCATAAAATAACCAAACTTACCACAACGTCTCAATTATTGATTTAATAATATAACATATTATACAGATGATACTATGACAATAATTTAAGAGATATGATGCAGCAATTACTGTAGCAATAATTGAGTATAGCTGAGTGACTTCTCACGTAAGCATCAATAATCAATACCGTGTGCTACTATGCAACCACGCGTATTACTGTACTTTTACTACCGAGTAGTTCAACAGTTTTAACGATTTTAACGCGTATTTCTGTCGTTTTCTCAATCCGACAATAATTCCGTTGTGGGGTCCACCAATGATTGTGCCGTCGTACGAATATTCCCCGACAAAAAGAATATTCTCCGACCAAACGAATATTTTATAACAACTTGCTTACTTTGCAAAATTTATAAATATTACCCACAACTATAACATTATATCAAATTAACTCCATAATATTCAAAAATGATATTTATAGAAAATTCATCTTTATTTATAAAAGTTGGGGTCTTACAACCTCCCCTTCTTATGAAATTTCGCCCTCGAAATTAGGGTACGTACCTGGTATGTCGAAGAGGTAAGGATACCTTGATTTCATTTCTGATTCTAACTCCCAAGTCATTTCCTCAACATCGTGGTTTCTCCACAAAACTTTAACTTGAGGTATAACCTTGGAGCGTAGAATATGTTCCTTCTTATCCAAGATTTGAACAGGAACTTCTTCATACGTCAAATCCTCCGCTATTTCGTCCGGTTCTAACTCAATAATGTGGTTCGGGTCTTCCACATATTTGCGTAACATGGATATGTGGAAAACGTTATGAACACGAGACATACTTGGCGGTAAAGCGAGTCTATAAGCCACAGTTCCTACTCGATCGAGGATTAAAAATGGACCGATGAATCGAGGATTTAGCTTTCCTCTCTTTCCAAATCTCGTAACTCCTTTCCATGGAGCAACACGTAAGAACACATGATCTCCTACATCAAATTCCACGTCCTTTCGATGAAGATCAGCATAACTCTTTTGTCGATCTTGTGAGGTTTTTATACGTTGTCGGATCGTTTGAATCTTTTCTGTAGTCATACGTACCAACTCCGGTCCCAACAACGTTGCTTCGCCCACCTCATCCCAGCATACTGGAGAACGACATTTTCTTCCATACAATGCTTCGAATGGAGCCATGCCAATACTTGCTTGATAACTGTTGTTGTAGGAAAACTCCACCAATGGTAAGAACTTGTCCCAACTTCCTTGAAGTCAAAGACACAGAGTCTTAATAGATCTTCAAGAGTTTGAATAGTCCTCTCTGATTGTCCGTCCGTCTGAGGATGATATGCTGAACTAAATCGTAACTCCGTGCCCATAGCTTTTTGTAAACTAACCCAAAATCGTGAAGTGAATCTTGGGTCTCGGTCAGAAACTATGGATACTGGCATACCATGCAGTCTTACAATCTCGTTTATGTACATACGAGCAAGACGTTCAAGTGTATAAGTTTCTCGTATCGGTAAGAAATGAGCAGACTTGGTCAATCTATCAACAATGACCCAAATCGCATCAATACCTTGAGAAACCCTAGGAAGACCGGTAACGAAATCCATGGTAATGTGCTCCCACTTCCATTCTGGAATTTCAAGTGGTTGCAATGGACCTTTTGGTACTTGATGCTCCGCTTTGACTCGTTGACAAGTTAGACACCTTGAGATAAACAACGCTATCTCTCTCTTCATATTGCTCCACCAAAATGTATGACGAAGATCATGATACATTTTGGTACTTCCAGGATGGATTGCAAACGGTGTGTTGTGCGCCTCCATCATGATTTCATACTTTAAATCAGGGTTGTTAGGAACACAAAGTCTGGAGTTGACTCGAAGTATTCCTTCTTCATCGATTCTTGCTTCCGGCATAAAACCTTCTTGCACTTTCTTCCTCATACGCATCAGCTCCAGGTCTGTAGCTTGAGCAGCTTTAACTTTATCGATTAAAGCCGGTTCTACTCGTATATTCGCCATCATCACATGGGTCCCTGGAGTCTTTAACTCTATCTCCATCCTTTGCAAGTCACACAAAATGGGCCTTTGCGTTGTTAATATTGCACTTGTACCCGCATATGATCTTCTACTCAATGCGTCAGCTACCACGTTCGCTTTTCCAGGATGGTATTGAATGGTATGATCATAATCTTTCAACAGTTCAAGCCAACGTCGTTGTCGCATGTTGAGTTCCTTTTGAGTGAAGAAATATTTGAGGCTTTTATGATCCGTAAAGATCTCCACTTTCTCCCCATACAAGTAATGCCTCCAAATTTTAAGTGCAAAGACAACAGCTGCCAACTCTAGATCATGAGTAGGATAATTCCTCTCATATTCCTTGAGTTGTCTTGATGCATAGGCTATGACTTTTCCATGTTGCATGAGAACGCATCCCAACCCTTTGCTCGAAGCATCACTGTAGATGACAAATCCCTCCGAGCCAGATGGTATTGTTAGAACAGGTGCTGAAATGAGTCTCCTCTTGAGTTCTTGAAAACTCTGCTCACATTCTTCGCTCCAACCAAACTTTGTATCTTTTCGAGTCAGCTGAGTTAATGGAGTAGCGATTCGAGAAAATCCTTCCACGAATCTCCGATAATAACCAGCTAAACCAAGAAAGCTACGTACTTCGGTCACTGATTTAGGTTGCTCCCAGCTTTGAATAGCTTCAATCTTTGCCGGGTCAACCGATATTCCACGACTTGATACTACGTGCCCAAGGAATGCTACCTCCTCCAGCCAGAACTCGCATTTCTTCAACTTGGCATAAAGTTTGTATTCACGAAGCTTTTGGAGTACCAGCCTCAAGTGTTGCTCATGATCTTCACGGCTTTTGGAATAAATAAGGATGTCATCAATAAAGACGACCACAAAGTGATCCAAATATTCCTTGAATACCCTGTTCATCATATCCATGAAGGCAGCAGGAGCATTAGTCAATCCAAAAGACATAACTAAGAATTCATAATGCCCATACCGAGTTCTAAAAGCCGTCTTTGGAATATCCTCAGTTCTAACCTTCAGCTGATGATATCCAGAACGAAGATCGATCTTTGAAAAGAATTGTGCTCCTTGCAACTGGTCAAACAGGTCATCAATACGTGGCAATGGGTACCTGTTTTTGATGGTGACATGATTCAACTCCCGATAATCAATACAAAGTCGCATACTTCCATCTTTCTTCTTCACGAATAGAACAGGAGCACCCCAAGGAGAAGTACTAGGACGAATAAAGCCAATGTCTAACAATTCCTGCAGTTGGATCTTTAACTCCTGAAGTTCAATAGGAGCCATTCGATATGGGGCTTTGGAAATGGGTTTTGTACCGGGTTCAAGGTCGATACAAAATTCAATTTCACGCTCTGGGGGTAGGCCAGGAAGTTCTTCAGGGAATACGTCAGGGAATTTATTAACAATAGAAATATCATTCAAAACTGACGTATTTTTGTTTAGATCTGTGACATGAGCTAAGAAAGCTTGACATCCGTTTTTCAATAAACGAATAGCTTTATGGCTTGAGATGACAGCGATTGATTTTAATGGTTTGGTTGCTTGAATTCGCATAATAGGTCGATTAGGAATATGAAAGCTAACAACCTTACGAAAACAATCAATTTTTGCATAATGAGTAGTTAACCAATCAATCCCTAGAATCACGTCAAATGCAAGTATTTTTAATGAAATCAGATCGATAGGTAATGTGTGGGTACCAACTTGAACCAAACAAGACTTATAAACAGTGGAGGTAATGAAGGTTTCTCCCAATGGAGTTTCCACAGATAAGTCAAAGTCTAATTTCTCCGGAATCAAATTTAATCGATGAGCGCAAGTAGGAGAAATAAAAGAATGGGTTGAACCGGTATCAAATAAAGTATAAACTTCTTTAGAGTTTATGATAAGCTTACCCGTGATGACCTCATTCGGGTTCCTTGCTCTCTGGGAGTTCACAACAAACGCTCTCCCTTGCACAACCGGTTTTGACTTTTCTGGGACGGCTTTTGGTGCCTCCATCCTAGCTGAATTTGTTTTCGGTAAACGACAAAATCGGGCTAAATGACCTTCTCTTCCACAATTATAACATGCTTTGGACGGCATCGCGCAGTTTGGACTGATGTGCCCCTCCCCTCCGCATTTGAAACATATGATAGGTGGTCGTTCTCCTTCCTTAACGACAGGTGCTGGTGCTGACGTCTTTCCATCATTGTTGAATCTCCTCTTCTTGAAATGTCCATTCTTATTGTTTTGGCCCTGATTACCACCGAAGTGGTTACCATTTCTGGCCTGTTGATTCCCTCCACGCTTGTTGTCACCGCTTCGATGACTGCTCTCACTGGTATTATCATTTTGCCGGCTGCTCTCTTTTGGTTGCGTTGTCTCGTTATCGCGCTCCACCAACTGAGCCCTATTTACAACATCTGAATACAAACACAGTTTATGAGAAACAAGATGTTGACGTATCTCCGGCTTCAAACCTCTTAAAAACATCCGCGTCATTCTTTCTTCATTATCCACCAGGTGGGACGCAAACCGGGATAACTCCGCAAATTTTGCCTCGTACTGCGACACGGTCATATTATTCTGCTCCAATTTGATGAACTCCACCTCCTTCATGTGACGAATACTCTCGGGAAAGTATTTGTCGTTAAACAGCTCTTGGAACTTCTCCCAAGACATCTTCAGTGCGGCAGGTTGAGTACGCTTTATCGATTCCCACCAGTAATCTGCCTCTCCTCGCAACATAAAGGCGGCAAAGGGAACCTTTTGCTCCTCGGAGCAACCCAAGACATCAAATATCTTGGTGATCTGCTTTATCCATGTTTCAGCTACAAGTGGTTTGGGTTCTCCCTTAAACTCCGGTGGTCCCAGCTCCTTAAACTGTTTAGCGGTGACCGCCTGAGAGTTTCCAGTATTTCCACCTACGTTGTGGACAGGAGCCGCTTTCACCTGTTGTTGCATGAATTGCATAAAGCCTCTGAACATTTGATCATTCATCATTTGGTCAGTGTTGTTGTTTGCATGAGGATTGACACCTTCCTGATGCACATTATCCTGATTATTGATATGTGGTGAATCAACAGTCGTCTGTGCTCCATTGCTATTCTCAACATTCTCAGATGCCATTTTCAGATACTGCCACAAAATAAAAATTAATTGATATGTCATATATTATCCTTATATTATGACCGACCAATTAAATACCATGCAAATAAACTTAGGTATGTCATACTAGCGAAGGAATTCCCCGTCTCTCCCCTCCTAGTTCTATTCTCACATCTTAGCCAGGGATCATATCCCTAAGCTCTGATACCAACTGTGACGCCCCCAAAATTAGGTATACATCACCCATCTTGGGTCGTCAGATACATAGTACAGAATACAAATACAACTGATTAATACAACTGTCGTGTACAATACGACAAAACATAAACTGTGAGTTTGAATACAAATATTATCTTCTAGAGAGTATTCATACTCAAAAGGAGTCCTCATTACATTTATTAACACACCATTACATAGAATAGTGAGGACTACTAACTAATACTATCATTCGGACCATCACTCCGTACCCCGACTTGTCCCAGCTACGTTCTCATTTCCTGAAGAGAACAGTGAAAGAAAGGGTGAGCTCAACTAGCCCAGTAAGAAATATTATGACTAAGATAATGCAGAATAAATTATCATTAGCCTTCAACAATGTTAAACTGATAAAATATAATAGACATCAAGTTTAACTGTAGCGGAACAAGCAATCCATTAAAAGAGTCAAGTAGAAAATAAACTCTACTATCTTTTATGATTTAAAAAGTTTTTCAACACTGTGATCGCTGAGACTCAGCTTAATAAAATAATCCACATCATCGAATCACCCCTGCACTACGGCCAAGGATATTCGTGTATTCATTAATGGTCATGATCATGCCAACAACTGTCCATCAATGCACTACGGGCCAATGAGGACTTTTACCACATCATTTGTAACATTACGGTCATGATTATACCGAATAATCCCTGGTCATAATCATACCAAGTCCATCTATGCACTACAGGCCACAGATGACTTTCAACATTTTATAAACATGAGGATGATGACAATGATATAAGAATTCAATAAAACAAGTTCAAGAATTAATTTATCCAGGAATTAACAACGTCCAAATTGTCAACATGATACTGCATTGTGGAGTAAAATTCAAGAATGCTTAGAAGAATATTTTCTTGAAAAGATACTGGATGAAACGCAACTATCAAGGATATTCCACAAATTTCATGGAGTATAGAAGTCAAAACTTAACCAACTGATAACAAAAGAAATCACCATGCATGCGATAGACCGCACAGACAGGTTATTCCAACAGAATAATAAATAATGGAACCAGGTCCGGCGTAAACGCACAGACAGGATATTCCGACAGAATAATAAATAATGGAACCAGGTCCGGTGTAAAACACACAGACAGGATATTCCAACAGAATAATAATAAAAACGGAACCAGGTCCGGTGTAAAACACACAGACAGGATGTTCCAACAGAATAATAAACGGAACCAGGTCCGGTGTAAAACACACAGACAGGATGTTCCAACAGAATAATAGAAGAATGTCACCAAGTATAGGGTAGACCGCGTATACTGGTTATTCCAACAGAATAATAACGAATGGAATAACAGAAGTTCTCTTCATGAATATAAAAGAAATAATATTCCCTACCTTAAAAGAACTGGATATTGAAAAAGTGATGTAGCAGAATACTTTTATCTCTCTCTCTCTCTTATTCTCTCTATACTTTCTCTCTCTATAGCTTGAATGAATTCGTGAAAAATAATGAAGCCCTAGGCCTCTATTTATAGAAAAACTGAGGGTGGCTCTTGGTCTTAACGAAGGGTCAAATGACTCTTGGTCTTAACGAAGGGTCAAATGACTCTTGGTAATATTGAAGGGACAACTACTATTGACGAAAGTAATTACTATTGACCAAGGTAAATACTATTGACGAAGGTAATTACTATTGACCAAGGTAAATACTATTGACCAAGGTAAATAATATTGACGAAGGTAATTACTATTGACCAAGGTAAATACTATTGACGACGGTAATTACTATTGACGACGGTAATTACTATTGACGAAGAGACTCTTAGATGATGACATATGGCCCCCCATAAAATAACCAAACTTACCACAACGTCTCAATTATTGATTTAATAATATAACATATTATACAGATGATACTATGACAATAATTTAAGAGATATGATGCAGCAATTACTGTAGCAATAATTGAGTATAGCTGAGTGACTTCTCACGTAAGCATCAATAATCAATACCGTGTGCTACTATGCAACCACGCGTATTACTGTACTTTTACTACCAAGTAGTTCAACAGTTTTAACGATTTTAACGCGTATTCTGTCGTTTTCTCAATCCGACAATAATTCCGTTGTGGGGTCCACCAATGATTGTGCCGTCGTACGAATATTCCCCGACAAAAAGAATATTCTCCGACCAAACGAATATTTTATAACAACTTGCTTACTTTGCAAAATTTATAAATATTACCCACAACTATAACATTATATCAAATTAACTTCATAATATTCAAAAATGATATTTATAGAAAATTCATCTTTATTTATAAAAGTTGGGGTCTTACATTATACCTATATATCTCCATATTTGAAGAACTAATATACATGCAACTAGAATGATTTTCATCAATTAATTGGGAAAATTTGAAAATAACTAAATTAAGAAATGGATATGTGGTAGAGTTAAATTTTGAAATTTCTTTTCTTTTTATTTCTTAATTTTCCCTCGAGTTTTTCGAGTTCCAACATACTACCTCCGTTCCAAAATACTAATAGTCTTTTTAGCTTCATGCACATAAATTAAGAAAGTTATTTAATACTAGTATCATTTAAGAATTAAAATTTGTATGAAATTCCATCACTACCCCTTTATAAAAAGTTGGAAACTACTAATGTAAAGAAAAAAAAATTTGGAACAATGAGAGAAGTTAGAGGTAATATAGAAAAATAAATCATTTATTTTCCTAGAAAGTTGTAAATGACAAATAAATTGGAACAAATTTTTTTTCTTCTAAAAAGACAGTTATTATGGAACCGATTTACCTTTATCAATCCATTTTATGTTTTTGTGAAATTAATTAAAGCAATTGTACAAATCATCTTGGAGATTATTTTACAATCAACTGGAGCTGGACCATGCATGCACTCAAAAATTATTTAATTTTTTTAGTCCAAAAGAATATATATATATATATATATAAATATATAGTTCATTAATAAGAATACTAATGATTCCTATAAATTAAGAAAAAATTAGCAGCAGCCGTGAAAGGAATCCGAAGAGAAATTTATATGGCAGGCAAATGAACAAATCATACGTAAGATCTATAAAAGAGTAGTAGTTACAATTGATGATATTCGAAATCAACCAAGAAAATTAAAGCCTTATAAAAAGGAAGGTGGAATCAAATGGACAAAATATATTGGCGTTTTCTCTTTAATTTGATGCACGTACCAAAGACATGAACTTGCATTCCCTTTGCAACTCATCAAAAATAATCCATGGAGAATATATACAGGTGACGCCCATTACCCGATTAAAAAAATTCTCTTCATCATATATAGCTTACTTTCATATATATATATATATATATATATATATATATATATATATATATGATCAAACATATATTGGATCGGATGATTTTGTTATTTCATGTAGAAAAGATATGATTCATCGATATCACAACTTTACACGTGCATAGTAGAAACATATATATAGGTAGCTAGTAGTATCAAGTTGGGAATCACAATGAATAACACCCCCAAAACACCCATGAAGTTATATACGTTTGGTAATGCATAGCCAGATAATATCACCAATGCACATGATGTGTACACCTTTGTGTACGGAAATATGCTCTTTTGCAAATATTTTTGATATTCGGCCCGATCACGCTGAAAATATATGAATTATTTAGTATATATACTGATCATTTTAGAAGTTGTCATAACCCTCTAATTTACTTATAATGATCGTATTTTTAAGAAGGATTTGCATATTAACTGTCGCATCTAAAAAATATTTCTCATATTGGACAATTAAATTAATTAACTTCACAATATCCTTTATATATATATATATATATATATATATATATATATATATATATATATATATGCATGCATATGCATGGACTAACAGTGACGACACACTCGACAAAAACAAAAAAATGGAGTATGCCTATTTAAGCTATAGGTGATAAAGAGCAAAGCAAAGGAATATATATAGAGATGGATGTGGCTGAGAATCAAAGGAAAGATCAGGACCAAAGCAACTTGCATAATTAGGATAAATCCCCAATGTAGTGAGTGTAGTGTGTTTATTTGGATATTCAAATCCCCAATGCATCTTTTCTTTACAGGAGGGGAAAATTAAAGTAGAAAAGCTTTTTACTGGCAAAGCTTCTTCTTCACAATATATTCTTGAAGAAGGATTTGGATCCCCACAAAAGAGGTGAACCATGCATATATGTCATGATTTGTTGGGGCTTAGGTTCTTATTCCTCAATTAATCATTTCTTTTAGTCTCTCAAAACTTAATGATCATATCTTATAGAAAGGTCATGTCTCAGCCCTTAGCTAAAGAATCTTAGTTGGCTTTTGGCCACATTTATATTTCATTTGCAAAAGGCTAGGCAATGGGATAAAGGAGAAAGCACAAGGGAATAAGTGTAAAAGAAAGCTAGGGAGAATGAAAGATTACTGCATATGATTGCAACCAAACAAGAGAATTAATTGAAGCAGAAATCTTTTAGTTACTTCTGCATTTGATTTGGTTTGGTTTGTTAATTTAATTAATGGGGTCGTTTAATTAAATTGCCATATGATTCCCACATGGGGATGGGGTATCACATTTGAGAATATTAAGCATGCATTATGTGAAATAGTGAGTCTTGTTCAATTTTCATTTGCCTTGTTAATTTTCTTTAAAGCTTAAATTTAATGTTCCCTTTACAACTAAATCTTTAATTAATTCTAAGATTTAATCAATTTCGGCCTTCCCAACCAATTCTATTCCATCTGCAATATATGTCTTGTCATTTGATTGGTTTTCTTGTAGTGAAGCACCATTTACATAGTCTTTCTCAAGACCGGATAAAAATGGGACTATTATAATATATGCATGAAACATAGTACAAGCTTTATTCAAGTGAAAATTTAAAAAAAAAAAGATTTCCATTGAACTTAAAGAGAGCTCCCCTCAACATCACTATATATAATATATAGCATTTTAAAATTTGATGGACACTTGAGTAACAAATGAAACTAAAAACTGCAGCAACATTCATGCAGTGGGGAATATCATATAATAATATCCAACAAAAGCTGTGTACATGTTGCCATGAAAACCAACTTTCTAACCACACCACAGCCAAACACCAAAATCCCAACAATTCTAGCTTAATTAATACTTTTTTATTTTCCTACCAAACAGAACCTAAGATAAAATAGTAGCATACTTAATTAAACACTAACATGTTTGACCTATCTACCCATGTAAAGCTTCCAAAATCATGGATTAGATTCATCACAATATATATCATGAGCTTCAAGAAACCCTAGCAACAGCTTTGCACACCAATGGTTGTTTCATTTCCAGTGAAAGTTTCAAGATTTCAGCCAAATCCACACCATTATCAGCAACAGACCATTTGAAGCTTTGAAGTAACTGGGCTAACCATAGCTGGACTGTGGCTAGGCCTATTGCCTTACCAGGGCAAACCCTCCTTCCAGCACCAAATGGGGCCAGCCTAAGATCAGATCCCATAATGGCCACATCTTCTTCCAAGAACCTCTCTGGCCTGAATTTCTCAGGCTCCGGCCAGAATTGTTCCGAATGTGTGATGGCCCACATGTTCACCATTGCTGTCGTGCCGGCCGGGATAAAGTGCTCGCCGACATGGGTGTCGTGGATGGCGAGCCGTGCCCACGAAAGAAGCGGGCCGGGCGGGTGGAATCGGAGGGTTTCTTTCACTATTGCATTGAGGTAAGGAAGGTTTGGGAGGTCAGAATTGGATACCATTTGGGTTTTCCCCACAACATTGTCAATTTCGGATTGGGCTTTCGCCTGAATTTCTGGGTGCAGAACCATTCTTGCAAGTATCCACTCTAGGAGGATGGCCACTGTATCAGTTCCCCTAAAGATCATTTCCTGGAAAAACAACACAAAAAATCAAATTTATTCTTCATGAAATTAAATATTCCCATTACGAAATGGCCAAATAAAAGATATAACTTGGAAGAGAATAACAAAAAGTGACATCAGTCAGCTATGCTTAAGCTAAAGGGTGAAAAAAATATTCAGATTCTCCATATCTTGGAACGCCCCTAAAAGAGAATGTCGAAAGATACATATCCATGAAGAATTATGTAACAGTACCAGGTAAAAACCAACAGAGAACATAATGAAAGCAAGAATAAATAAAAAAAGCATTAAAAATACACTTTATCAACCCATTGAACAGTTTCGAAACCCCATAAATTAAATAAATGACAAGTAATCGAAACTGAAAAATATCTTTTATTCAGAATAAATACTCAACCTAGCAAAAAAGATGCATTCATGTAACCACCAACTATTTTAGTAGGGAAAAAATGAAGGAGCATACTAACATCATCAACCTGCTTTTGAGTATGAAAAGTTTTAAACTTTACAGAAGAAAAATACCCATCAAGTAAATGACAACACATGCAAGTAACCAATTAAAAGCCATAAACAAATTACTCTATCCATAAATATGTATATACTACTACTAATTATCATGAATAACTGAAAAAGAAAGTCATGACAAATCATTGAATGCCAAGTAAATGCAATGAAATTAAAGCCGAGTAATAAAGATGCCTACATATATATAACCACCAAGAAGAGTTGTATAAAAGACATGTAACAAATTTCAAACAAGAAAAGATTTAACCCATTTAACATATGAGTAGATTAAAGAGGAAAAATACCCATAGTACAGCAATCATATCAGAGTCACTGAGCTTGTTCTCTTTCTCCAAATCAAGCAAAACATCAACAAAATCCCCACAGCTATCATCAACTCCTTTAATATTATTATCAGTCCTCCTAAGTTTGTGTTCTTTTATTATCTTTCCCACAAAAACATTCACTTTACCCACCAAGTCCCTGCACCTCTTTCTCACTCCTTGGAAATCCAGCCAACCCAAACCAGGAAAATGGTCACTCCAGTTAAACACCCCAAGCAACTCATACCCTTCTTTTACCAACTCCTCCAGCTCAAACCCATCACCATTTTCACCAAACTCATATTTTTTCCCAAACACAGTCATCATCACATTGTTTAAAGACCCAAAATGAAGCACTCTTTTCACCTCAACGTCCCCATTTTCAACCATCAAACCCTTGATTTCACCCACCATTTTCACCCCAATATCTCTCCTAAACTCTCCAAAATGGGCGACCCTTTTGGGACTAAACAAATGGGTCGCCGAAATTCTCCTCAAGTTCCTCCAGTACTCTCCGTACGGTGCAAAACCCATTGCCCTGTGGAACAAAAGCTCATACGCAGACTCCTTAACGGGTCGGTCAGCAAAAGCAGAGCTGTTAAGAATCTCTTTTGCGGACTCGGGTTGGCTCGAAATTACAAAACGGGTAAACCCAACTGAAAACGCCATTAAAGGTGCAGCCTTGAAGCTCTGAGCAAGATGTGCCAAAACTCTGTGAGTTAAAGAGCCAGTGAAAGTAAAAACCGAACCCAGAAGAGGGAGCCCAGAAGGGCCGGGAATGGCTGTTTTTGCTCTGGTTTTAGCCTTGGAAATAGCCCAAGCAAGGCCACCAGGGGAAAGCCAGAAGGCAAAAACAGCAAGAAAAAGTACCAAACAAAGGAAAATTTCGAAATTCCCTGATCGGGAGGAAAACCCATTTCGTGGAAAGAAAAGAAAGTATTGATCAGATGACATTTTTACAGGATTTAAGATTTTGGACAGTTTGAAAATGGGAGGAAAATGGAAGGGTTTTTTAGTTGAGAGAAAATTCAGGAGGAAAGAGAGAGAGTGTGCGAGTGAGGAGATGAAGAGTGTGAGCGAGCGGTTAAATAGAGGTTAGGTTAGAGCCTGGGAGGAGTACGGTGAAAAAAGTTTTAACCGTGGTTAATTTATGAAATTTTACCTTGGTTAAGCTAAGATGGATATTGTTCCAAAATCTGGGTTGTTTTTTTTTTGACGGATTTGCCCCTGGGGAAGTGGAGGTTTTTGTACTTTTGTCAATTGTTTTATCTTGTTGAGAATCAACTTTGATATTTGAGCAGTCCTTTTTCAGTGAAATTTACGATTCTGCCACTATGCCAAGTTGGTACTTTAGGCAACTTGTTTTGTTATCAAGAGGTATATTTTTATATTGGTACAAACTTACGACAGTAGTTGGTGAGAAGGGATGTAGGTCCAATTTTAGGATTTAAGGATTTTAATGATTCCCTAAAAAGATTATTAACTTAAAAATGAATAAATACTCATAATATGTATTCCTCCGATCTTTAATATAGATCGTTTTAAAAAATATTTTTATTTATTAATATAAGTCATTTTAAAATTTTAAATAAATATTAATTGCTTAGTTTTTAATATTACCCCAAATATTAAATGTAACTTTGGTTCTTTCACTATTTTTTGTCCAATAAATAACAATCTCTTATTCCAACACAAGGGTAATATAGATAATTGATATTATAGTTAATGTTATACAATCATTACCTTAATGCATGTGCATAACCCTAAAACGACCTATATTAAGAAACGCAGGGAGTATAACTTATATATAAGACTGTAAAATAAATAAACACTTCGAGTTTAATTTATATTTGATCGATCAAAAGATTGATTCGAGTTCGACTCGAAATATAAGTAATTCAAATATGAATAAATTTTAAAGTTCGATAAATTACTTGAACCTCCTTAAATTATAATTTTTTATTAGTACTCTGATCATATTCGTTTGAAATGTTCAAACTGTCGGTCTCGATTCGATATCGTGCTCGACTCGGTATCTAAACGAACCTCAATCAAACATTATTTTATACTCAATAAATTTTGTGAACCAAATCTGAGTAATTCAATACTCCGTTCGACTCGATTCGTTTACACTCTTACTCATAAATATGGCATGAATCTTGTCTAAAGAATGCAAATTGTTTTTTTTTTAAATAAAAATAATACAATCTAGTGGTCGTGAGAATATATTAACAATCAAAAAAACAAAAACAAGCATATATAATACAAAATATTCACTTTAATTTGGAATATGTAGTTTATTCTTTTTCAATGTAGCACAATTTTTGGTTTCCAAGTGAATTCCGTAACACTCAAATACTAATTCTTGACTACTAATAAAAACTTTATTTCTTCAAAAATAACAATTATTTAAAAAAATTGAGAAAATAAAAATAAAACATAACACTAGCCTAGCTACTTATTTATTACACTCACCATTCAAATGCTAACCACACAAACACACCCAAACCAACAAAGAACTAAACTCATTGCTAATTTTATCAAAAATAAGATTGATTTAAAAATTATCCTTCAAATAACCAATAATCCCAACCACAAAAACAAGCCCAAACCAACAAAAGTGTAAAACACCAACAAAAAAACTCATTGCCATCAACTTTTCAAAATTGATAGAATAACATAGTCCGATACAATGTATTAATACTACGTTTAGAGTCCAGTATGACTCAAAAATAAAGGTATAAATTAATTGAGTCGAGTCGAGTCGAGTATTGAGACGGCAAATAAGTTCATTTTTATTTTATTTTTTCATAATTTATACATGTATGGGGTTGAATTGTTAAGTGGATATTTATCAAAATCTCAATTGTAGATAAGAAGACATACACATTAATGAATAGCAATTTACTAGAATAGATTTCAACTTCATAAAAATTGACATCTCTTTTATTTTGGTATCGTTTAAGATTCATTTCAAGCCATGGCCATTGGAGTTGTCACTTATTTATGTGGCCCATAACATATACAATTTCTTAATAGTGGTCGTTATTTCTGCTTTTTATGCATTTGCACATTCTGTGTCAATTTTACACGTGAGATTCTTTATCAACTACACTCATATTTTCTTTCAAAAATAATATTGATTTATGAGAGAATTTTTATAAGGATAAATAATAAAGGTGATGTTAGAGATATTAAATTTTTAGTTTTAAAAAATATCTCAAATGACGTGTCTAGAGGTAAAACTTAGTCACTATTCATATGTAAAAACTTTATATGGACATGAAAATTGGACAGAAAAATTAGACCCGAGTGTATTGAATTTTACATATTTATATTTTTACCCTTAATCAATTTTCCTGTCGCCATCGGCATAGAAGAGTTCATACATGTGAGAGAGATCATGTAATAAATATTAATTTTTTATATAAAAATATCACTTCTCTTCTAAACATTCTATAAAAAAAATTAAAGGAAAAGGAAAACACAAGGCTACACTTTCAATAAATATATGCGGACAGGAATTTTAACCAGAAAAAATAGACCGGAAAAATAAAATAAATTTATTCCAGCGAAAAAAATTGATTGTACTGTTAAATTATTTACCGAAATAAATTAATTTTATTCTTACTGTCCAATTTTTTTTATCCAAAACCCCGTGCGTAAAAGCACTCCTACACTTTTTGGCCACGTGGTTTTGCAGTACTCCTATCACGTGGGTTCAAGCATGCTGCCCTCCTCTTTCTCTCTCCACATACCCATATAGAGAAAGAGAGAGAAATAAATGAGTGGTGGGTAAATGGTAATTAAGCAACTAGTAGCAAGCAAGAAAAGCCTGCGGAGAAGCATTGGGGAGGCCGTTACGGCGCCGCCTTGCTGGTTTACAGAATTAGTTGTTTGTTGTTTCAACTTTCCGAGAAACACAACACTAACATTACTACCACGTTCTTTGCGTGGCCTCAATCAATCAAAAACCACCTCCTACCTTGTCGGGGCTCGACTCATAATCGGACTCGACTATGTAATTAAATGAATTTTAATTAAATTTTATTTTATATTTAATAAATTTTATAAATTAAATATGAGCAATTCAGTATTCGATTCGTTTACACTTTTATTCTCATATTTTATTTTTTTTAAATTATACGATTATTATTAATTTTTAAATGTCAATTTGAGATATTTTCATTTAAATTTAAAATTAAAATAACTTATTAAAAATTATGAAAAAATAAAGATAACAATGAGTAATATGGTGTCCACTTAAGCTTAACTGGTTTCCAACTAACTCGAATAAGTTACGAATAAGGTATAAACTTTAGTATGTTTGTTTTGGCACACTCGACTTGTTTAATACTCCATCCATTCCTTAATAGAAATGATTGTAGATAAATATTTTTGTTCTTTAATATAAGTCATTTTAGAATTTCAAGTAAGTATTAATTACTTAGTTTCTAATATTACTCCAAGTATTAAATATAACTTTGGTTCTCTCACTATTTTATGTCCAATAAATAACATTCTCTTCTTCCAATATAAGGGCAAAATAGACAATTGATATTATAGTTAATGCTATACAATCATTTCTTTAATACTTGTGCACAACTCTAAAATAACCTATATTAAAGAACGAAAGGAGTACATTAAATTTCGAACTTTTCTAAAGTCTCGCTCTACTTAGTTTATTTAACTTTTAAATAATTTTAAACTTGACAAGTTAATAATGGACTTGTTTAAAGTAAAATAATAGTAAAACTCTATAAAAAGCACTTTGATATTTCTTTAAGGAATAACATAAAATGTTATAAGAAATTAATATTCATACAAATTTCTTTAATTCTCAAATGAATTTAATGGATGGGTCTCACACAGATTCGATTATCATGAAGTTAACTTCATGGTAAATTGGTCAGTTGATCAATACAATACTTACACGCAAAAAAATAATATCTTTTAACCCGCATATCGACACAATATTAATTAATTAATCAAAATTAACTTCATATTAATAACTCCCTCCGTACACACACACACACTGTAAGACCCCAATTTTTATAAATAAAGATGAATTTTCTATAAATATCATTTTTGAATATTATGGAGTTAATTTGATATAATGTTATAGTTGTGGGTAATATTTATAAATTTTGCAAAGTAAGCAAGTTGTTATAAAATATTCGTTTGGTCGGAGAATATTCTTTTTGTCGGGAAATATTCGTACGACGGCACAATCATTGGTGGACCCCACAACGGAATTATTGTCGGATTGAGAAAACGACAGAATTATCTTTCTATAAAAATAACGGCTGAGGTGTTACCGTTAAAACCGTTAAAACTGTTGAACTACTCGGTAGTAAAAGTACAGTAATACGCGTGGTTGCATAGTAGCACACGGTATTGATTATTGATGCTTACGTGAGAAGTCACTCAGCTATACTCAATTATTGCTACAGTAATTGCTGCATCATATCTCTTAAATTATTGTCATAGTATCATCTGTATAATATGTTATATTATTGAGACGTTGTGGTAAGTTTGGTTATTTTATGGGGGGCCATATGTCATCATCTAAGAGTCTCTTCGTCAATAGTAATTACCGTCGTCAATAGTAATTACCGTCGTCAATAGTAATTACCGTCGTCAATAGTAATTACCGTCGTCAATAGTAATTACCGTCGTCAATAGTATTTACCTTGGTCAATAGTAATTACCTTCGTCAATAGTATTTACCTTGGTTAATAGTAATTACCTTCGTCAATAGTATTTACCTTGGTCAATAGTAATTACCTTCGTCAATAGTATTTACCTTGGTCAATAGTAATTACTTTCGTCAATAGTAGTTGTCCCTTCAATATTACCAAGAGTCATTTGACCCTTCGTTAAGACCAAGAGTCATTTGACCCTTCGTTAAGACCAAGAGTCACCCTCAGTTTTTCTATAAATAGAGGCCTAGGGCTTCATTATTTTTCACGAATTCATTCAAGCTATAGAGAGAGAAAGTATAGAGAGAATAAGAGAGAGAGAGACTAAAAGTATTCTGCTACATCACTTTTCCAATATCCAGTTCTTTTAAGGTAGGGAATATTATTTCTTTTATATTCATGAAGAGAACTTCTGTTATTCCATTTGTTATTATTCTGTTGGAATAACCAGTATACGCGGTCTACCCTATACTTGGTGACATTCTTCTATTATTCTGTTGGAACATCCTGTCTGTGTGTTTTACACCGGACCTGGTTCCGTTTTATTATTATTCTGTTGGAATATCCTGTCTGTGTGTTTTACACCGGACCTGGTTCCATTATTTATTATTCTGTCGGAATATCCTGTCTGTGCGTTTACGCCGGACCTGGTTCCATTATTTATTATTCTATTGGAATAACCTGTCTGTGCGGTCTATCGCATGCATGGTGATTTCTTTTGTTATTCCATTCTTTATTGTACTCAGTTGGTTAAGTTTTGACTTCTATACTCCATGAAATTTGTGGAATATCCTTGATAGTTGCGTTTCATCCAGTATCTTTTCAAGAAAATATTCTTCTAAGCATTCTTGAATTTTACTCCACAATGCAGTATCATGTTGACAATTTGGACGTTGTTAATTCCTGGATAAATTAATTCTTGAACTTGTTTTATTGAATTCTTATATCATTGTCATCATCCTCATGTTTATAAAATGTTGAAAGTCATCTGTGGCATGTAGTGCATAGATGGACTTGGTATGATTATGACCAGGGATTATTCGGTATAATCATGACCGTAATGTTACAAATGATGTGGTAAAAGTCCTCATTGGCCCGTAGTGCATTGATGGACAGTTGTTGGCATGATCATGACCATTAATGAATACACGAATATCCTTGGCCGTAGTGCAGGGGTGATTCGATGATGTGGATTATTTTATTAAGCTGAGTCTCAGCGATCACAGTGTTGAAAAACCTTTTAAATCATAAAAGATAGTAGAGTTTATTTTCTACTTGACTCTTTTAATGGATTGCTTGTTCCGCTGCAGTTAAACTTGATGTCTATTATATTTTATCAGTTTAACATTGTTGAAGGCTAATGATAATTTATTCTGCATTATCTTAGTCATAATATTTCTTACTGGGCTAGTTGAGCTCACCCTTTCTTTCACTGTTCTCTTCAGGAAATGAGAACGTAGCTGGGACAAGTCGGGGTACGGAGTGATGGTCCGAATGATAGTATTAGTTAGTAGTCCTCACTATTCTATGTAATGGTGTGTTAATAAATGTAATGAGGACTCCTTTTGAGTATGAATACTCTCTAGAAGATAATATTTGTATTCAAACTCACAGTTTATGTTTTGTCGTATTGTACACGACAGTTGTATTATTAAGTTGTATTTGTATTCTGTACTATGTATCTGACGACCCAAGATGGGTGATGTATACCTAATTTTGGGGGCGTCACAGTTGGTATCAGAGCTTAGGGATATGATCCCTGGCTAAGATGTGAGAATAGAACTAGGAGGGGAGAGACGGGGAATTCCTTCGCTAGTATGACATACCTAAGTTTATTTGCATGGTATTTAATTGGTCGGTCATAATATAAGGATAATATATGACATATCAATTAATTTTTATTTTGTGGCAGTATCTGAAAATGGCATCTGAGAATGTTGAGAATAGCAATGGAGCACAGACGACTGTTGATTCACCACATATCAATAATCAGGATAATGTGCATCAGGAAGGTGTCAATCCTCATGCAAACAACAACACTGACCAAATGATGAATGATCAAATGTTCAGAGGCTTTATGCAATTCATGCAACAACAGGTGAAAGCGGCTCCTGTCCACAACGTAGGTGGAAATACTGGAAACTCTCAGGCGGTCACCGCTAAACAGTTTAAGGAGCTGGGACCACCGGAGTTTAAGGGAGAACCCAAACCACTTGTAGCTGAAACATGGATAAAGCAGATCACCAAGATATTTGATGTCTTGGGTTGCTCCGAGGAGCAAAAGGTTCCCTTTGCCGCCTTTATGTTGCGAGGAGAGGCAGATTACTGGTGGGAATCGATAAAGCGTACTCAACCTGCCGCACTGAAGATGTCCTGGGAGAAGTTCCAAGAGCTGTTTAACGACAAATACTTTCCCGAGAGTATTCGTCACATGAAGGAGGTGGAGTTCATCAAATTGGAGCAGAATAATATGACCGTGTCGCAGTACGAGGCAAAATTTGCGGAGTTATCCCGGTTTGCGTCCCACCTGGTGGATAATGAAGAAAGAATGACGCGGATGTTTTTAAGAGGTTTGAAGCCGGAGATACGTCAACATCTTGTTTCTCATAAACTGTGTTTGTATTCAGATGTTGTAAATAGGGCTCAGTTGGTGGAGCGCGATAACGAGACAACGCAACCAAAAGAGAGCAGCCGGCAAAATGATAATACCAGTGAGAGCAGTCATCGAAGCGGTGACAACAAGCGTGGAGGGAATCAACAGGCCAGAAATGGTAACCACTTCGGTGGTAATCAGGGCCAAAACAATAAGAATGGACATTTCAAGAAGAGGAGATTCAACAATGATGGAAAGACGTCAGCACCAGCACCTGTCGTTAAGGAAGGAGAACGACCACCTATCATATGTTTCAAATGCGGAGGGGAGGGGCACATCAGTCCAAACTGCGCGATGCCGTCCAAAGCATGTTATAATTGTGGAAGAGAAGGTCATTTAGCCCGATTTTGTCGTTTACCGAAGACAAATTCAGCTAGGATGGAGGCACCAAAGGCCGTCCCAGAAAAGTCAAAACCGGTTGTGCAAGGGAGAGCGTTTGTTGTGACCTCCCAGAAGCAAGGAACCCGAATGAGGTCATCACGGGTAAGCTTATCATAAACTCTAACGAAGTCTATACTTTATTTGATACCGGTTCAACCCATTCTTTTATTTCTCCTACTTGCGCTCATCGATTAAATTTGATTCCGGAGAAATTAGACTTTGACTTAGCTGTTGAAACTCCATTGGGAGAAACCTTCATTACATCCACGGTTTATAAGTCTTGTTTGGTTCAAGTTGGTACCCACACATTACCTGTCGATCTTATTTCATTAAAAATACTTGCATTTGACGTGATTCTAGGGATTGATTGGTTAACTACTCATCATGCAAAAATTGATTGTTTTCGTAAGGTTGTTAGCTTTCATATTCCTAATCGACCTATTATGCGAATTCAAGCAACCAAACCATTAAAATCAATCGCTGTCATCTCAAGCCATAAAGCTATTCGTTTATTGAAAAACGGATGTCAAGCTTTCTTAGCTCATGTCACAGATCTAAACAAAAATACGTCAGCTTTGAATGATATTTCTGTTGTTAATAAATTTCCTGACGTATTCCCGAAGAACTTCCTGGCCTACCCCCAGAGCGTGAAATTGAATTTTGTATCGACCTTGAACCCGGTACAAAACCCATTTCCAAAGCCCCATATCGAATGGCTCCTATTGAACTTCAGGAGTTAAAGACCCAACTGCAGGAATTGTTAGACATTGGTTTTATTCGTCCTAGTACTTCTCCTTGGGGTGCTCCTGTTCTGTTCGTGAAGAAGAAAGATGGGAGTATGCGACTTTGTATTGATTATCGGGAGTTGAATCATGTCACCATCAAAAATAGGTACCCATTGCCACGTATTGATGACCTGTTTGACCAGTTGCAAGGAGCACAATTCTTTTCAAAGATCGATCTTCGTTCTGGATATCATCAGCTGAAGGTTAGAACTGAGGATATTCCAAAGACGGCTTTTAGAACTCGGTACGGGCATTATGAATTCTTAGTTATGTCTTTTGGATTGACTAATGCTCCTGCTGCCTTCATGGATATGATGAACAGGGTATTCAAGGAATATTTGGATCACTTTGTGGTCGTCTTTATCGATGACATCCTTGTTTATTCCAAAAGCCGTGAAGATCATGAGCAACACTTGAGGCTGGTACTCCAAAAGCTTCGTGAATACAAACTTTATGCCAAGTTGAAGAAATGCGAGTTCTGGCTGGAAGAGGTAGCATTCCTTGGGCACGTAGTATCAAGTCGTGGAATATCTGTTGACCCGGCAAAGATTGAAGCTATTCAAAGCTGGGAGCAACCTAAATCAGTGACCGAGGTACGTAGCTTTCTTGGTTTAGCTGGTTATTATCGGAGATTCGTGGAAGGATTTTCTCGAATCGCTACTCCATTAACTCAGCTGACTCGGAAAGATACAAAGTTTGGTTGGAGCGAAGAATGTGAGCAGAGTTTTCAAGAACTCAAGAGGAGACTCATTTCAGCACCTGTTCTAACAATACCATCTGGCTCGGAGGGATTTGTCATCTACAGTGATGCTTCGAGCAAAGGGTTGGGATGCGTTCTCATGCAACATGGAAAAGTCATAGCCTATGCATCAAGACAACTCAAGGAATATGAGAGGAATTATCCTACTCATGATCTAGAGTTGGCAGCTGTTGTCTTTGCACTTAAAATTTGGAGGCATTACTTGTATGGGGAGAAAGTGGAGATCTTTACGGATCATAAAAGCCTCAAATATTTCTTCACTCAAAAGGAACTCAACATGCGACAACGACGTTGGCTTGAACTGTTGAAAGATTATGATCATACCATTCAATACCATCCTGGAAAAGCGAACGTGGTAGCTGACGCATTGAGTAGAAGATCATATGCGGGTACAAGTGCAATATTAACAACGCAAAGGCCCATTTTGTGTGACTTGCAAAGGATGGAGATAGAGTTGAAGACTCCAGGGACCCATGTGATGATGGCGAATATACGAGTAGAACCGACTTTAATCGATAAAGTTAAAGCTGCTCAAGCTACAGACCTGGAGCTGATGCGTATGAGGAAGAAAGTGCAAGAAGGTTCTATGCCGGAAGCAAGAATCGATGAAGAAGGAATACTTCGAGTCAACTCCAGACTTTGTGTTCCTAACAACCCTGATTTAAAGTATGAAATCATGATGGAGGCGCACAACACACCGTTTGCAATCCATCCTGGAAGTACCAAAATGTATCATGATCTTCGTCATACATTTTGGTGGAGCAATATGAAGAGAGAGATAGCGTTGTTTATCTCAAGGTGTCTAACTTGTCAACGAGTCAAAGCGGAGCATCAAGTACCAAAAGGTCCATTGCAACCACTTGAAATTCCAGAATGGAAGTGGGAGCACATTACCATGGATTTCGTTACCGGTCTTCCAGGGTTTCTCAAGGTATTGATGCGATTTGGGTCATTGTTGATAGATTGACCAAGTCTGCTCATTTCTTACCGATACGAGAAACTTATACACTTGAACGTCTTGCTCGTATGTACATAAACGAGATTGTAAGACTGCATGGTATGCCAGTATCCATAGTTTCTGATCGAGACCCAAGATTCACTTCACGATTTTGGGTTAGTTTACAAAAAGCTATGGGCACGGAGTTACGATTTAGTTCAGCATATCATCCTCAGACGGACGGACAATCAGAGAGGACTATTCAAACTCTTGAAGATCTATTAAGACTCTGTGTCTTTGACTTCAAGGGAAGTTGGGACAAGTTCTTACCATTGGTGGAGTTTTCCTACAACAACAGTTATCAAGCAAGTATTGGCATGGCTCCATTCGAAGCATTGTATGGAAGAAAATGTCGTTCTCCAGTATGCTGGGATGAGGTGGGCGAAGCAACGTTGTTGGGACCGGAGTTGGTACGTATGACTACAGAAAAGATTCAAACGATCCGACAACGTATAAAAACCTCACAAGATCGACAAAAGAGTTATGCTGATCTTCATCGAAAGGACGTGGAATTTGATGTAGGAGATCATGTGTTCTTACGTGTTGCTCCATGGAAAGGAGTTACGAGATTTGGAAAGAGAGGAAAGCTAAATCCTCGATTCATCGGTCCATTTTTAATCCTCGATCGAGTAGGAACTGTGGCTTATAGACTCGCTTTACCGCCAAGTATGTCTCGTGTTCATAACGTTTTCCACATATCCATGTTACGCAAATATGTGGAAGACCCGAACCACATTATTGAGTTAGAACCGGACGAAATAGCGGAGGATTTGACGTATGAAGAAGTTCCTGTTCAAATCTTGGATAAGAAGGAACATATTCTACGCTCCAAGGTTATACCTCAAGTCAAAGTTTTGTGGAGAAACCACGATGTTGAGGAAATGACTTGGGAGTTAGAATCAGAAATGAAATCAAGGTATCCTTACCTCTTCGACATACCAGGTACGTACCCTAATTTCGAGGGCGAAATTTCATAAGAAGGGGAGGTTGTAAGACCCCAATTTTTATAAATAAAGATGAATTTTCTATAAATATCATTTTTGAATATTATGGAGTTAATTTGATATAATGTTATAGTTGTGGGTAATATTTATAAATTTTGCAAAGTAAGCAAGTTGTTATAAAATATTCGTTTGGTCGGAGAATATTCTTTTTGTCGGGAAATATTCGTACGACGGCACAATCATTGGTGGACCCCACAACGGAATTATTGTCGGATTGAGAAAACGACAGAATTATCTTTCTATAAAAATAACGGCTGAGGTGTTACCGTTAAAACCGTTAAAACTGTTGAACTACTCGGTAGTAAAAGTACAGTAATACGCGTGGTTGCATAGTAGCACACGGTATTGATTATTGATGCTTACGTGAGAAGTCACTCAGCTATACTCAATTATTGCTACAGTAATTGCTGCATCATATCTCTTAAATTATTGTCATAGTATCATCTGTATAATATGTTATATTATTGAGACGTTGTGGTAAGTTTGGTTATTTTATGGGGGGCCATATGTCATCATCTAAGAGTCTCTTCGTCAATAGTAATTACCGTCGTCAATAGTAATTACCGTCGTCAATAGTAATTACCGTCGTCAATAGTAATTACCGTCGTCAATAGTAATTACCGTCGTCAATAGTATTTACCTTGGTCAATAGTAATTACCTTCGTCAATAGTATTTACCTTGGTCAATAGTAATTACCTTCGTCAATAGTATTTACCTTGGTCAATAGTAATTACCTTCGTCAATAGTATTTACCTTGGTCAATAGTAATTACTTTCGTCAATAGTAGTTGTCCCTTCAATATTACCAAGAGTCATTTGACCCTTCGTTAAGACCAAGAGTCATTTGACCCTTCGTTAAGACCAAGAGTCACCCTCAGTTTTTCTATAAATAGAGGCCTAGGGCTTCATTATTTTTCACGAATTCATTCAAGCTATAGAGAGAGAAAGTATAGAGAGAATAAGAGAGAGAGAGACTAAAAGTATTCTGCTACATCACTTTTCCAATATCCAGTTCTTTTAAGGTAGGGAATATTATTTCTTTTATATTCATGAAGAGAACTTCTGTTATTCCATTTGTTATTATTCTGTTGGAATAACCAGTATACGCGGTCTACCCTATACTTGGTGACATTCTTCTATTATTCTGTTGGAACATCCTGTCTGTGTGTTTTACACCGGACCTGGTTCCGTTTTATTATTATTCTGTTGGAATATCCTGTCTGTGTGTTTTACACCGGACCTGGTTCCATTATTTATTATTCTGTCGGAATATCCTGTCTGTGCGTTTACGCCGGACCTGGTTCCATTATTTATTATTCTATTGGAATAACCTGTCTGTGCGGTCTATCGCATGCATGGTGATTTCTTTTGTTATTCCATTCTTTATTGTACTCAGTTGGTTAAGTTTTGACTTCTATACTCCATGAAATTTGTGGAATATCCTTGATAGTTGCGTTTCATCCAGTATCTTTTCAAGAAAATATTCTTCTAAGCATTCTTGAATTTTACTCCACAATGCAGTATCATGTTGACAATTTGGACGTTGTTAATTCCTGGATAAATTAATTCTTGAACTTGTTTTATTGAATTCTTATATCATTGTCATCATCCTCATGTTTATAAAATGTTGAAAGTCATCTGTGGCATGTAGTGCATAGATGGACTTGGTATGATTATGACCAGGGATTATTCGGTATAATCATGACCGTAATGTTACAAATGATGTGGTAAAAGTCCTCATTGGCCCGTAGTGCATTGATGGACAGTTGTTGGCATGATCATGACCATTAATGAATACACGAATATCCTTGGCCGTAGTGCAGGGGTGATTCGATGATGTGGATTATTTTATTAAGCTGAGTCTCAGCGATCGCAGTGTTGAAAAACCTTTTAAATCATAAAAGATAGTAGAGTTTATTTTCTACTTGACTCTTTTAATGGATTGCTTGTTCCGCTGCAGTTAAACTTGATGTCTATTATATTTTATCAGTTTAACATTGTTGAAGGCTAATGATAATTTATTCTGCATTATCTTAGTCATAATATTTCTTACTGGGCTAGTTGAGCTCACCCTTTCTTTCACTGTTCTCTTCAGGAAATGAGAACGTAGCTGGGACAAGTCGGGGTACGGAGTGATGGTCCGAATGATAGTATTAGTTAGTAGTCCTCACTATTCTATGTAATGGTGTGTTAATAAATGTAATGAGGACTCCTTTTGAGTATGAATACTCTCTAGAAGATAATATTTGTATTCAAACTCACAGTTTATGTTTTGTCGTATTGTACACGACAGTTGTATTATTAAGTTGTATTTGTATTCTGTACTATGTATCTGACGACCCAAGATGGGTGATGTATACCTAATTTTGGGGGCGTCACACACACACTTCCCATTTTCCCTTGATGGAATCATCAATTCCATCATCATCACCCAACTCCCTTCCCCTCCCTCCCCTCCCCCTCCCCCTCCCCTCCCCCTCCCCCTCCCTTTAAAGCTGACTGAATTATCTCTCTCCTCTTTTTCATAATTCACGATTAACAGGCTAAATTTGAGTACACATAATATACTCCCTCCGTTCTTTAATATAAATCGTTTTAGAGAAATATTTTTATTCTTAAATATAAGTCATTTGAAAATTTCAAGTAAGCATTAATTGTTTAGTTTCCAATATTAACCCAAATAATAAATATAACTTTGGATCTTTCACTATTTTTTGCTCAATAAATAACACTCTCTTCTTCTAATATAAAGGCCATATAAATAATTGATAGTATAATTAGTATTATACAATCATTTTCTTAATACTTATGCATAATTTTAAAATAACCTATATTAAAAAACGGAGGGAGTAATAAATAAAAGAAGAAAAGGTTACTGACTGAATCTTTCTGACGCGCCGTTCACAGCTAGCAATGTGCTGCTGCCGCCGCCTCATCATAACTTTTTACCCTTCATACACCATGTCCATCATCTACATACATAGCCTAGATACGTACTCCCTTCGGCTCTATTTAAATAATTTTTTATAGATAGAAGATAATAATTAAAAAATATTAAATATAATATTTAATTATTTATAATACATTTAAATTATTTATTTATTATAGTACAAGAGTTTAAAGTACCAAAAAAATAGGTAGAATAATGAAGGGTAATTTTGAAAAAATTGTCATTAATTCTCCTAGATTTGAACAAATGTCAATTAATTAGGAAAAAATAAAAAACTCTAAAATGTCATTTAAATAAGGACGGAGAGAGTATATATTAAAAATAATTTATATATGGACTAAATTAAATTACAATTTATTGTGTACCTTTAAATAATCATGTAAGATAAAATAAGGGAATCGATATTTCTTCAAATAAAAGTAATACTCACGTGTGAAAGACTTTACTTATACAAATATTAATTTTTATTTGTAAAAATAATAATTCTCTAAAATAAAATGAAAAGATAGTTGGGTTTGGGTTTGAGTTTGAGTGCGAGTGTGAGTGTGAGTGTGAGAGGGGTGGGGAGATGGAGGGTTGTTACATTTGAATCTTGGTAATGTGTCAACATTCTTGCTTAAGATAAATATTTAAATGACCAAAAAAATAGGTGATAATATGATATTATCACATAATAATATATCATATTGTAATTTCTTTTTAGACAAAAATATTTTTTATTATTTAATTATTTGAACACAAATATTATTATTTATCACATAATTATACAAAATTTAATTTAAATTAATAAAATGATATTTGAATTATAGATTCCAGCCAACTCTGACCAAACTACACAATTTAATTTTAATTAATAAAACGACAATGATGGATCTGGTTAACTTCATGATAAGTTGGTAATTTAACCAATACAGTACTGACACGAAAAGAGAGATCACTCTCTGACTTGCGTATTAATACTGTATTGATCAATTAACTAAAGTTAATTTCATGCGGACCACTTCCGATAATTATATAATGTAATAAAAATCGTATGAATCATAATGGTGGCACGAAAATTTTGTGTATGAACCATAACGGTGATATGAAAAATTTCTCTACGCACTATAATATAATATAATATAATACAATACAATACAATACAATAATGTGTAGGATAATTTTCTTAAAATTTAAGATTGAGTGGTAGACGATGAGATTGATCAACTGATAGTCCACAATCATCTCAAGCCATATATATATATCAGTACGTAGTACTCCAGAATATTAAAGCTGATTCTGATGGAAACAAATATTCTGATTCTGATTCTGATTTTGATTTTGATTTTGATTCTGATTATGTGGAGAGAAGATTTTGCTCTGTCCTACAAACTACTAATACATATACATACCGACATACTAATTGTCACAAAATAAAATAATTAATTTGTTTTAAATTCTTTTATTATTATTAAGATTGATTTATATTTTAACATGTTCGAACAATAATCATTCAAATAAGGTAGTTGAGAATTTCGCTTTTCGATCATCAGTTGCCCCTTCTTCTATATTATAATTAATTCTTCTCTATTATATAATATAAAATAATAAATAATTAATTTTTTTTATTACGATTAAAAGACTAGAACCTATTTAGGTTGTAAATAAAAAGAATGAGGTGGAAATATTAATTAACTTCCCAAAGAAAGAAGAGGGTAGGTTCAGGTATATAGGTAGGTTAGCTTGGTGGCGAGACACTGCAAGTCATCAGGCAGCTGCATGCTTTGTACGTCCGTATTACGCGGGATTATCATTACTTGCTACGTACGTACTGTCAATTTCCCTATTTCACACTCACACAAACAGCAACCAAAGCCAAGCACAAATAATTAAAGGAAATTGATATTTTTATATCAATATTTAATATTTTAAAAATTCTATGTAAATATAAAAATTAGATATGAATATATTTGAAATTTATTTATTTATATTTTTACCCTAATGATGGGTAAAAATTTAAATAAACGAAATTTAAATATAATTATATCCAATTTTCATGTTCGCCTAAAAGAACTCTTAATAATTTTACACGTATAACATATTAGTTGACGTGTCAAATTTTTATTGACTAATATGTTAGTCATATGTGAAAAAATATCAAATACTAGATGTATCCCGTGCCTTTGGCACTACGTGTACGGTGTGATTTATCTTAAATTTTAGACGATCCAGATGATTTATTAAGGTGAGCTGTAAATTCAAATTCAACTATATTTTATTAGATAGATTAATATGAAAATATCAATTTTCATAATCAAATCCTTCCTCCATCTCATAACTACATGTATAACTATTTTTATCTTTAAAATAATGAGACAAAGTATATATAGTTAGCGAAAGAATCGATAATTATATCAGTTAATTAGTGAGGTTTATTAGTATAAAAAAATTAAATTACTTATTATTTTATGAATTTAATTATGAGATTACAAAAGAGAAATTTAAAACTTTATTTACTCTTATATATTTTTTTTCTTTTCTTACTATATGTAAAATTTATACTTTGTTCATTTTTTAGAGACCCGAGAGAATGATGATTCTACGTGTGAAATTTGATCTTTTCACAATTTTGTTTTACACGATTGTGAAACTTATTTACTATCTATGTTAATGTTAAGAGAGATTTTGTCGAATTATCATGTTTACTTGTAAAAATATTAATTTTTTAATATATATATATATATATATATATATATATATATATTATTATTACTCTCTCCGTCCTCAAAAGGATTAGTAAGAATATAATTTTTTTGTACTAAAAAAGTTGAGCTAAGATACATAATGTAAGACCCCAAATTATTAATAAATGAAATTTAATTTCCTCTATTTATTATTCTGAAATAGTAAGGGTTGATTTGATTAATGTGGTTAGTTATGGGTAAAATGCGCAAATATTTTAAATAAGCAAGTGGTTATAAAATATTCATTGTTGTCGGGGAATATTCGCTTGGTCGTGGAATATTCTTACTGTCGGAGAATTTTCGTACGACGGCGCAGTCTTTTGTGGGCTCTATAACGGAAAGCGATTGGAAGAAGAAAACGACAAAAATAAGTTGTTTATAAATAACGGCGTAGTTGTTACCGTTAATACTGTTGGAATACCCGGTGGTTAAAACACGGTAATACGCGTTGTTGCACAGTAGCACACGGTATTGCACCAATTATTGATTCTTACGTAAGAAGGCACTATTCAATAATGGTTACAGTAATTATTGTTCAATATTTTATTTTATTGATTAAATAATTGCTACGTTGATATTTTATAATTGTCACTACGCAGTATTTTTCATTATCGGAACAATAATTCATATTATCTGAATAATATTATTAGATAACATTATTGGCAATGTCTAGAAAGTTCTGTCTAAGGAGAGGTTTGGTCATCTAATTGGGCGCCAGTAAGGAGAAATCCTTATTGGAAAGCCCCCTCTTTCCTGGGAACGGCCTGGTTGCCAGTACTGTGATTCTGTAATATTATTTGTGTATAATTAATTATTGATTTATATGATGAGAAAAATATTGATTTTATGTGGATATAGACGGAGAAAATTTTTAATGTGACAATTGTTAAAAATTAATATTTTATTTTTTTTTGAAAAAATAATTCATTTAAATATATTATTTTAATAATATATTGATGGTGATATTTTTACAATGAATGTGGGATATATGAGTATATGAGGAGGAAGAGTATTTTTATGACATTAAATGATTAACACATGTTTTGTGTGTTGGTGGACACAATTCTTGACCGAAAATTTATTATTGACTGTAAAATCGCCCGTTTGTGGATTTCGGTCAATTTCTGTTTAGAATTTAGAAAAAATTTCTTCTGCAAAGTTGTAGAGAATTGAATTTCCTATAAAAATCCGCGAGATTCGAATTTTCTGATAAAAGGGCTATTTATTATGAATTATTGAAGTTCTGAAGTTCCGAAATAATTGATTTTTGGAAGTTTTATTTATTATTTTGAAGAAAAATATTTTTTGGCATTTAAGTGGGCTAACATGTGATATAAATGGGCTGAGATCAGATGTCTAGAGGTGGGCTAAAGAAAATTTGATAAATATTGTGACGCCCCCAAAATTAGGTATACATCACTCATCTTGGGTCGTCAGATACATAGTACAGAATATAAATACAACTGTCGTGTACAATACGACAAAACATAAACTGCGAGTTTGAATACAAATATTATCTTCTAGAGAGTATTCATACTCAAAAGGAGTCCTCATTACATTTATTAACACACTATTGCATAGAATAGTGAGGACTACTAACTAATACTATCATTCGAACCATCACTCCGTTCCCCGACTTGCCCCAGCTACGTTCTCATTTCCTGAAGAGAACAGCGAAAGAAAGGGTGAGCTCAACTAGTCCAGTAAGAAATATTATGACTAAGATAATGCAGAATAAATTATCATTAGCCTTCAACAATGTTAAACTGATAAAATATAATAGACATCAAGTTTAACTGCAGCGGAACAAGCAATCCATTAAAAGAGTCAAGTAGAAAATAAACTCTACTATCTTTTATGATTTAAAAGGTTTTTCAACACTGCTATCGCTGAGACTCAGCTTAATAAAATAATCCACATCATCGAATCACCCCTGCACTACGGCCAATGATATTCATATATTCATTAATGGTCATGATCATGCCAACAATTGTCCATCAATGCACTACGGGCCAATGATGACTTTTACCACATCATTTGTAACATTACGGTCATGATTATACCGAATAATCCCTGGTCATAATCATACCAAGTCCATCTATGCACTATATGCCACAGATGACTTTCAACATTTTATAAACATGAGGATGATGACAATGATATAAGAATTCAATAAAACAAGTTCAAGAATTAATTTATCCAAGAATTAACAACGTCCAAATTGTCAACATGATACTGCTTTGTGGAGTAAAATTCAAGAATACTTAAAAGAATATTTTTATAAAAAGATACTGAATGGACCGCAATTACCAAGGATATTCCACAAATTTCATGGAGTATAGAAGTCAAAACTTAACCAACTGAGTATAATAAAGAATAGAATAACAAAAGATATCACCATGCATGCGATAGACCGCACAGACAGGTTATTCCAACAGAATAATAAATAATGGAACCAGGTCCGGCGTAAACGCACAGACAGGATATTCCGACAGAATAATAAATAATGGAACCAGTTCCGGTGTAAAATACACAGACAGGATGTTCCAACAGAATAATAACAAGACGGAACCAGGTCCGGTGTAAAACACACAGATAAGATGTTCCAACAGAATAATAACAAGACGGAACCAGGTCCGGTGTAAAACACACAGACAAGATGTTCCAACAGAATAATAACAAGACGGAACCAGGTCTGGTGTAAAACACACAGACAGGATGTTCCAACAGAATAAAAATAAAAACGGAACCAGGTCCGGTGTAAAACACACAGACAGGATGTTCCAACAGAATAATAGAAGAATGTCACCAAGTATAGGGTAGACCGCGTATACAGGTTATTCCAACAGAATAATAAGAAATAGAATAACAACAGTTCTCTTCATAAATAAGAAAGAATAATACCCCTTACCGATTTAAAGAAGAGCTGAAATAATGAAGTAGTTAAGTAGCAGAATACTCTTCTTCTCTCTCTCTATAGTTTCTCTCTCTAGAGTTCAGTGAATTCGTAAGAAAGAATGAAGGAATGAGCTGCTATTTATAGAAAAATAGAATGCATAGTAACTAATCCATGAACGGTCCAGATTGATTACTTTAATCTAACGGTCCATATTTAAAAAAAAATCTTTTAAATAAAATATAATATATTCTATTTATAGAATAACTTTAATAAAGTATTCTGTTTTATATAAAAAGATGTTTCTGTTTTATTACGTTAATAATACGAATAAAACAAAACGTCATTATCGCTAAATAATTCATATTATTAACTGACAATAATTGAATCAAACTGAGTGACTTCTCACATAAGCATTAATAATAAATACCGTGTGCTACTATGCAACCACACGTATTACTGTACTTTTACTACCGAGTAGTTCAACAGTATCAATGGTAAAACTTCCGTCGTTATTTTTAATAAAATATTTTTGTCGTTTTCTCAATCCGACAATAATTCCGTTGTGGGGTCCACCAATAATTGTGTCGTTGTACGAATATTCCCTGTTAAAACGAATATTCCCCGACCAATTGAATATTATATAACAACTTGCGTACTTTGTAAAATTTATAAATATTACCCACAACTATAACATTATATCAAATTAACTCCATAATATTCAAAAATGATATTTATAGAAAATTTATCTTTATTTATAAAAGTTGGGGTCTTACAACCTCCCCTTCTTATGAAATTTTGCCCTCGAAATTAGGGTACGTACCTGGTATGTCGAAGAGGTAAGGATACCTTGATTTCATTTCAGATTCTAACTCCTAAGTCATTTTCTCAACATCGTGGTTTCTCCACAAAACTTTGACTTGAGGTATAACCTTGGAGCGTAGAATATGTTCCTTCTTATCCAAGATTTGAACAAGAACTTCTTCATACGTCAAATCCTCCGCTATTTCGTCCGGTTCTAATTCAATAATGTGGTTCGGGTCTTCCACATATTTGCGTAACATGGATATGTGAAAAACGTTATGAACACGAGACATACTTGGCGGTAAAGCGATTCTATAAGCCACAGTTCCTACTCGATCGAGGATTAAAAATGGACCGATGAATCGAGGATTGAGCTTTCCTCTTTTTCCAAATCTCGTAACTCCTTTCCATGGAGCAACACGTAAGAACACATGATCTCCTATATCAAATTCCACGTACTTTCGATGAAGATCAACATAACTCTTTTGTCGATCTTGTGAGGTTTTTATACGTTGTCGGATCGTTTGAATCTTTTCTGTAGTCATACGTACCAACTCCGGTCCCAACAACGTTGCTTTCCCCACCTCATCCCAGCATACTGGAGAACGACATTTTCTTCCATACAATGCTTCGAATGGAGCCATGCCAATACTTGCTTGATAACTGTTGTTGTAGGAAAACTCCACCAATGGTGAGAACTTGTCCTAACTTCCCTTGAAGTCAAAGACACAGAGTCTTAATAGATCTTCAAAAGTTTGAATAGTCCTCTCTGATTGTCCGTCCGTCTGAGGATGATATGCCGAACTAAATCGTAAATCTGTGCCCATAGCTTTTTGTAAACTAACCCAAAATCGTGAAGTGAATCTTGGGTCTCGATCAGAAACTATGGATACTGGCATACCATGCAGTCTTACAATCTCGTTTATGTACATACGAGCAAGACGTTCAAGTGTATAAGTTTCTCGTATCGGTAAGAAATGAGCAGACTTGGTCAATCTATCAACAATGACCCAAATCGCATCTATACCTTGAGAAACCTTAGGAAGACCGGTAACGAAATCCATGGTAATATGCTCCCACTTCCATTCTGGAATTTCAAGTGGTTGCAATGGACCTTTTGGTACTTGATGCTCCGCTTTAACTCGTTGACAAGTTAGACACCTTGAGATAAACAACGCTATCTCTCTCTTCATAATGCTCCACCAAAATGTATGACGAAGATCATGATACATTTTGGTACTTCCAGGATGGATTGCAAACGGTGTGTTGTGCGCCTCCATCATGATTTCATACTTTAAATCAGGGTTGTTAGGAACACAAAGTCTGGAGTTGACTCGAAGTATTCCTTCTTCATCGATTCTTGCTTTCGGCATAAAACCTTCTTGCACTTTCTTCCTCATACGCATCAGCTCCAAGTCTGTAGCTTGAGCAGCTTTAACTTTATCGATTAAAGTCGGTTCTACTCGTATATTCGCCATCATCACATGGGTCCCTGGAGTCTTTAACTCTATCTCCATCCTTTACAAATCACACAAAATGGGCCTTTGCGTTGTTAATATTGCACTTGTACCCGCATATGATCTTCTACTCAATGCGTCAGCTACCACGTTCGCTTTTCCAGGATGGTATTGAATGGTATGATCATAATCTTTCAACAGTTCAAGCCAACGTCGTTGTCGCATGTTGAGTTCTTTTTGAGTGAAGAAATATTTGAGGCTTTTATGATCCGTAAAGATCTCCACCTTCTCCCCATACAAGTAATGCCTCCAAATTTTAAGTGCAAAGACAATAGCTGCCAACTCTAGATCATGAGTAGGATAATTCCTCTCATATTTCTTGAGTTGTCTTGATGCATAGGCTATGACTTTTCCATGTTGCATGAGAACGCATCCCAACCCTCTGCTCGAAGCATCACTGTAGATGACAAATCCCTCCGAGCCAGATGGTATTGTTAGAACAGGTGCTGAAATGAGTCTCCTCTTGAGTTCTTGAAAACTCTTCTCACATTCTTCGCTCCAACCGAACTTTGTATCTTTCCGAGTCAGCTGAGTTAATGGAGTAGCGATTCGAGAAAATCCTTCCACGAATCTCCGATAATAACCAGCTAAACCAAGAAAGCTACGTACTTCGGTCACTGATTTAGGTTGCTCCCAACTTTGAATAGCTTCAATCTTTGCCGGGTCAACCGATATTCCACGACTTGATATTACGTGCCCAAGGAATGCTACCTCCTCCAGCCAGAACTCGCATTTCTTCAACTTGGCATAAAGCTTGTATTCACGAAGCTTTCGGAGTACCAACCTCAAGTGTTGCTCATGATCTTCACGACTTTTGGAATAAATAAGGATGTCATCAATAAAGACGACCACAAAGTGATCCAAATATTCCTTGAATACCCGGTTCATCATATCCATGAAGGCAGCAGGAGCATTAGTCAATCCAAAGGACATGACTAGGAATTCATAATGCCCGTACTGAGTTCTAAAAGCCGTCTTTGGAATATCCTCAGTTCTAACCTTCAGCTGATGATATCCAGAACGAAGATCGATCTTTGAAAAGAATTGTGCTCCTTGCAACTGGTTAAACAGGCCATCAATACGTGGCAATGGGTACCTATTTTTTATGGTGACATGATTCAACTCCCGATAATCAATACAAAGTCGCATACTTCCATCTTTCTTCTTCACGAATAGAACAGGAGCACCCCAAGAAGAAGTACTAGGACGAATAAAGCCAATGTCTAACAATTCCTGTAGTTGGATCTTTAACTCCTGAAGTTCAATAGGACCCATTCAATATGGGGCTTTAGAAATGGGGTTTGTACCGGGTTCAAGGTCGATACAAAATTCAATTTCACGCTCTGGGGGTAGGCCAGGAAGTTCTTCAGGGAATACGTCAGGGAATTCATTAACAATAGAAATATCATTCAAAACTGACGTATTTTTGTTTAGATCCGTGACATGAGCTAAGAAAGCTTGACATCCGTTTTTCAATAAACGAATAGCTTTATGGCTTGAGATGACAGCGATTGATTTTAATGGTTTGGTTGCTTGAATTCGCATAATAGGTCGATTAGGAATATGAAAGCTAACAACCTTACGAAAACAATCAATTTTTACATGATGAGTAGTTAACCAATCAATCCCTAGAATCACGTCAAATACAAGTATTTTTAATGAAATCAGATCGACAGGTAATGTGTGGGTACCAACTTGAACCAAACAAGACTTATAAACCGTGGATGTAATGAATGTTTCTCCCAATGGAGTTTCAACAGATAAGTCAAAGTCTAATTTCTCCGGAATCAAATTTAATCGATGAGCGCAAGTAGGAGAAATAAAAGAATGGGTAGAACCGGTATCAAATAAAATATAGACTTCGTTAGAGTTTATGATAAGCTTACCCGTGATGACCTCATTCGGGTTCCTTGCTTTCTGGGAGGTCACAACAAACGCTCTCCCTTGCACTACCGGTTTTGACTTTTCTAGGACGACCTTTGGTGTCTACATCTTGGCTGAACTTGTTTTTGGTAAACGACAAAATCGAGCTAAATGACCTTCTCTTCCACAATTATAACATGCTTTAGACGACATCGCGCAGTTTGGACTGATGTGCCCCTTCCCTCCGCATTTAAAACATATGATAGGTGGTCGTTCTCCTTCCTTAACAACAGGTGCTGGTGCTGACGTCTTTTCATCATTGTTGAATCTCCTCTTCTTGAAATGACTATTCTTATTGTTTTGGCCCTGATTACCACCGAAGTGGTCACCATTTCTGGCCTGTTGATTTCCTCCTCGCTTGTTGTCACCGCTTCGATGACTGCTCTCACTGGTATTATCATTTTGTCGACTGCTCTCTTTTGGTTGCGTTGACTCGTTATCGCGCTCCACTAACTGAGCCCTATTCACAACATCTGAATACAAACACAGTTTATGAGAAATAAGATGTTGACGTATCTCAGGTTTTAAACCTCGCAAAAACATTCGCGTCATTCGCTCTTCATTATCCACCAAGTGGGACGCAAACCGGGACAACTCAGTAAATTTAGCCTCATACTGCGACACGGTCATATTATTCTGCTCCAATTTGATGAACTCCACCTCCTTCATGTGACGAACACTTTCGGGAAAGTATTTGTCATTGAACAGCTCTTGGAACTTCTCCCAAGACATCTTCAGTGCGGCAGGTTGAGTACGCTTAATCGATTCCCACCAGTAATCTGCCTCTCCTCGCAACATAAAGGCGTCAAAGGGAACCTTTTGCTCCTCGGAGCATCCCAAGACATCAAATATCTTGGTAATCTACTTTATCCATGTTTCTGCTATAAGTGGTTTTGGCTCTCCCTTAAACTCTGGTGGTCCTAGCTCCTTGAACTGTTTAGCGGTGACCGCCCGAGAGTTTTCAGTGTTTTCACCTATATTTTGGACAGGAGCCGCTCTCGCCTGCTGTTGCATGAACTGCATAAAGTTTCTGAACATTCCATCATTCATCATCTGGTCAGTGTTGCTGTTTGCATGAAGATTGTCACCTTCCTGATGCACATTATCCTGATTATTGATATGTGGTGAATCAACAGTCGCCTGTGCTCCATTGCTATTCTCAACATTCTCATATGCCATTTTCAGATACTGCCACAAAATAAAAGTTAATTGATATGTTATATATTATCCTTATATTATGACCGACTAATTAAATACCATGCAAATAAACTTAGGTAGGAATTCCCCGCCTCTCCCCTCCTATTTCTATTCTCACATCTTAGCCAGGGATCATATCCTTAAGCTCTGTGTTGTTGTTTGCATGAGGATTGTCACTTTCCTGATGCACATTATCCTGATTATTGATATGTGGTGAATCAACAGTCGCCTGTGCTCCATTGTTATTCTCAACATTCTTAGATGCCATTTTCAGATACTGCCACAAAATAAAAGTTAATTGATATGTCATATATTATCCTTATATTATGACCGACCAATTAAATACCATGCAAATAAACTTAGGTAGGTCATACTAGCGAAGGAATTCCCCGTCTCTCCCCTCCTAGTTCTATTCTCACATCTTAGCCAGGGATCATATCCCTAAGCTCAGATACCAACTGTGACGCCCCCAAAATTAGGTATACATCACTCATCTTGGGTCGTCAGATACATAGTACAGAATATAAATACAACTGTCGTGTACAATACGACAAAACATAAACTGCGAGTTTGAATACAAATATTATCTTCTAGAGAGTATTCATACTCAAAAGGAGTCCTCATTACATTTATTAACACACTATTGCATAGAATAGTGAGGACTACTAACTAATACTATCATTCGAACCATCACTCCGTTCCCCGACTTGCCCCAGCTACGTTCTCATTTCCTGAAGAGAACAGCGAAAGAAAGGGTGAGCTCAACTAGTCCAGTAAGAAATATTATGACTAAGATAATGCAGAATAAATTATCATTAGCCTTCAACAATGTTAAACTGATAAAATATAATAGACATCAAGTTTAACTGCAGCGGAACAAGCAATCCATTAAAAGAGTCAAGTAGAAAATAAACTCTACTATCTTTTATGATTTAAAAGGTTTTTCAACACTGCTATCGCTGCGACTCAGCTTAATAAAATAATCCACATCATCGAATCACCCCTGCACTACGGCCAATGATATTCATATATTCATTAATGGTCATGATCATGTCAACAATTGTCCATCAATGCACTACGGGCCAATGATGACTTTTACCACATCATTTGTAACATTACGGTAATGATTATACCGAATAATCCCTGGTCATAATCATACCAAGTCCATCTATGCACTATATGCCACAGATGACTTTCAACATTTTATAAACATGAGGATGATGACAATGATATAAGAATTCAATAAAACAAGTTCAAGAATTAATTTATCCAAGAATTAACAACGTCCAAATTGTCAACATGATACTGCTTTGTGGAGTAAAATTCAAGAATACTTAAAAGAATATTTTTATAAAAAGATACTGAATGGACCGCAATTACCAAGGATATTCCACAAATTTCATGGAGTATAGAAGTCAAAACTTAACCAACTGAGTATAATACAGAATAGAATAACAAAAGATATCACCATGCATGCGATAGACCGCACAGACAGGTTATTCCAACAGAATAATAAATAATGGAACCAGGTCCGGCGTAAACGCACAGACAGGATATTCCGACAGAATAATAAATAATGGAACCAGTTCCGGTGTAAAATACACAGACAGGATGTTCCAACAGAATAATAACAAGACGGAACCAGGTCCGGTGTAAAACACACAGATAAGATGTTCCAACAGAATAATAACAAGACGGAACCAGGTCCGGTGTAAAACACACAGATAAGATGTTCCAACAGAATAATAACAAGACGGAACCAGGTCCGGTGTAAAACACACAGACAGGATGTTCCAACAAAATAAAAATAAAAACGGAACCAGGTCCGGTGTAAAACACACAGACAGGATGTTTCTACAGAATAATAGAAGAATGTCACCAAGTATAGGGTAGACCGCATATACAGGTTATTCCAACAGAATAATAAGAAATGGAATAACAACAGTTCTCTTCATGAATAAGAAAGAATAACACCCCTTACCGGTTTAAAGAAGAGCTGAAATAAGGAAGTAGTTAAGTAGCAGAATACTCTTCTTCTCTCTCTCTATAGTTTCTCTCTATAGTTTCTCTCTCTAGAGTTCAGTGAATTCATAAGAAATAATGAAGGAATGAGCTGCTATTTATAAAAAAATAGAATGCATAGTAACTAATCAATGAACGGTCCAGATTGATTACTTTAATCTGACGGTCCATATTTAAAGAAAAATCTTTTAAATAAAATATAATATATTCTATTTATAGAATAACTTTAATAAAGTATTCTGTTTTATATAAAAAGATGTTTCTGTTTTATTACGTTAATAATACGAATAAAACAAAATGTCATTATCGCTAAATAATTCATATTATTAACTGACAATAATTGAATCAAACTGAGTGACTTCTCACATAAGCATTAATAATCAATACCGTATGCTACTATACAACCACATGTATTACTGTACTTTTACTACCGAGTAGTTCAACAGTATCAATGGTAAAACTTCCGCCGTTATTTTTAATAAAATATTTTTGTCGTTTTCTCAATTCGATAATAATTCCGTTGTGGGGTCCACCAATGATTGTGTCGTTGTACGAATATTCTCTGTTAAAACGAATATTCCCCGACCAATCGAATATTATATAACAACTTGCGTACTTTGTAAAATTTATAAATATTACCCACAACTATAATATTTAAAAATGATATTTATAGAAAATTCATCTTTATTTATAAAAGTTGGGGTCTTACAAATATATTAATATTATATTAAATTTTCTGCTTTGGTGTTCTAAGCATTTTCCTATAAATAGGGTGCTTAGTTTAGAATTGAAAATCACACCAGAAACACAAGTTTCTCTCTATTTCTCTCTCTATATCGAGCGTATTCTTGTGAGTAATTGATACTTTGAGTGTTGCTATACAGTGCAAGTTTCCTTCAGCACTATATCTAATATTCCAGTCAGAAGTACCGTCTTTCCGAGGTAAGGGATGTTATTTCTTCTTAAATGATATTATTTTCTTCAATATCATTATGCCGAAGTATTGATCTGAACTTTTTATCAAATTTAAAACTTTTCATGTCGGGATTACTATTCATGAGTTACTATTCATGAGTCACTATTCACGAGTTACTATTCACGAGTTACTATTCACCGAAAAATAAAATTTTCTTCTTTTTGTCCAAAATATCTATTATGGATTCTAGCTTTGATTGTATCCATGTTTTGATCATTCTTGAATTTTACTCCACTATGATTATTTATGAGGTATTTTTGGACATGGAATAGTTGAAATACGAATCCTTAATATTTATTATTTTGTTTCACTGGATTCGTTTCCTTTAAAATATTTTTCATCATCCTCAGTCCTAAATGATGATATAATTGAATATCTTTGGCCTGTAGTGCAAAGATTAATAATTTCTGATGAATATCTTTGGCCCGTAGTGCAAAGATGAACAGGTGTTTAGATGAACATGACCAACTGGTGAATATCTTTGGCCTGTAGTGCGAAGATGAATATTGATTGATGTTACAGGGATAAAATGCTGATGATGAACTTTTAAATTCATAGATAATAGTAGATTTCATTCTCTACGTAACTCTTCTATGAATTATTATTTTCCGCTGCGAATATTGATTTAAAACTTGTTGTCTATTGTATTCTATTATATTTTTTCCCTGTTGAAGACTAACGATAATTTGTTCTATGTTATCTTAGTCATAATGTTCTTTACTGGGCTAGTTGAGCTCACCCTTTTCTTTTTTGTTCCATTTTTCTCAGGAGGCGAGATTGTAGCGAGTACTAGTCGGGGTATGAAATGATGGTTCTAGAAGTTATTTTAGTAGTTCTCACCATTTTTGTGAAATAATGTATCAATAATTGTAATGAGGACTTATTTGAGTGTGGATATTGTCTAGATGACAATATTTGTATTTAAACTCACAGTTCTTATGTTGTAATAGTAAAGATGTAGTTGTTTCTGTACCATGTTATTGACGACTCAGAATGGGTGTTGTATACCTGTTTTGGGGGCGTCACACATAATGTTATATATATATTGCACCTTATTTTAAACTTTTAAGACTTATTATTTGTCATATTTGAGTTTGATAAAGCTCATTTGTGGATGTAATTTAAGCAAGTATAAAAGGTGTAACTTAATGTCCTAATATGTGGAGAATGAGAGTAATTCCTTTGGTTCAAGTTAGAATCATGTGACTTGTGTTTAACAATGACTTAAGTGAAACATTTGATAAGGTGCATGTTATGATTAATAAATGATTACTAGTTGCTTTATAAGCATAAGAGGTGTAATCTTATTTAATTATGCGAAACAAAAGAAACTCTCCATTTTTCTATTTAAATTATATTATTATTAATAATTTGTAACTTACATCATTATGACTAATATGTAACTTACAACATTATATCTATAATAATGTGTAATTAAAATAGATATATAATTATTGCTAATATTATATATGTACACATATGTATCTATATCTGTAGATATATGAAGAGATATACAAACATGAGGAATGGGAAATACTACATGAGAAGAAGAAAACTTGCACATGAAATTCTCTCCTCAATTAATTTTTTCTATAAACATATAACTATCATAAAGAAATATTCGACTAGAATTTTTGTGAATTGCTATCACAAAATTGTTCAACTCTGAAACTTGTCATATATCCTGGAGGTATATCGTATGTAACTCATAGCAAACCATTCGTGATGAGGGCGATAAAGACTTTAACGACATGCATGGATTACTTGTGTCATGTTTTTCGATTATTTTTTCGATTATGACTCTACGAAACTACGATTCTAACATAAAAAGTGAAGAATAAATATATTATTTAGTGGGACTCAGTAGTATAAAAAATTAAAAATACTCAACACTTCATGTAATCAGCTGGGGCACTAAGAATAAATTTGAAACTTTAATTTTTTTTACTTACTTTTTTCTATTTTGTTTTTCTTAATATGCGTTAAAAATATAATTTGTTCATACTTTTGAGAACGAAAAGAATACTATATTGGTCTGCTCTTGAATAACTTCTTTCAAAAGGGCTTCTCTTTAAAAGCTTTTAAGTCACAGGCTTTTCAAAACCGCTTCCCTTTCAAAGCTAAAAGTCAAAGAGAGGCGGAAGGGTTTGGGGCACCTCTTTCAGTCTTCTCTCGTCGCCCTGGGGGAAGGGGAGGGGAGAAGCGGGGATTGATAGCTTTCATGAACTAGCGGAAAGGACAGAGTTGTTCCCCGCATTCCTTTATTTCTAAAGTCTTCACTATAATTAATGTCATAATTTCAGAACAAATATTTTTTGTATGGATATTGTTTGGGTCTCAAAATTTTGGTATCAAATTATATGATATTAAATAATTTAATGATAATTTATGACATAATAAGACCAGTTTATCCAATTAATATAATGATGACACATTATTTGAGGCAAAAAATTTGAAACCTCTAACATTACCTTTTGTGTATTATTATCTATTAAAAATTTGTAATAATATTTTTAATCAAATTTTAATATCTTAATTTTTAGAGTATACTTCATCTTTATTTTTAAAATTACAAATTTAAGAAACAATAATTTAAAAGAATAAATTATTTATCATCCACATGAATCATAAATAACTTATTCGAAACTCATGCAAGATAAAACTTGCGAAAATATCTAAAATTTACTTGTAAAATAACAATTGTCTTTCATGCCACCCAAAAGTCATATATAAAGCAAAAATAATTTTCATAACTTTTTGATCTATCCAAAACTCACTTATCATAAACAAAAGAAAAGAAAAGAAATTAATCCTGCCGCCCAATTTAGTAATTTTCATAACTTTACCTCAAGCTTTTGCAGTCACATTTGAGAACAAAAGAACCGAAAGTATACGTATAACTATTATATATATATATATATATATATATATATATAGTAAGGATCAAGTGCATACTCTTTATTTTACTCACTCATGCTGACCCCTTTAGACGATGATTGTATGACTGAAATCGTCGCCTAAAGGGGGTGAGCACGGGTGAGTAAGATAAGAGGTATACGCAATTGATCCTTACTCTCTCTCTCTCTCTATATATATATATATATATATGTATTGATTTTAACCTTTGTGGTGCTTGTTTTCTTGCATGGCGTTTTCCTTATCATATACATTTTTTGTGAAGCGGAGAAAAAACAGTCAAAAAAGTTTTTTTATACAGAATAAGAAGATATAATAGCAAATACAATAATATTCTCCTTTTATTTTCACTTTTAATTAGAGTTTTAAGGTTAGCATATATATGATTCAGTCGATCAGAATCTTTTTTGACGACAACTTTAATTGTTAAATTTGATATTAAAATAAAGTTGTTGATTGTCAAAGTACCAGAAATAATAATGTCATAATAAATAAAGATAAATACACTTCTGTTTCACCCAATTTTACCATTAATTTCATAATTTGGTCTATAAAGTAATTAGACTTAAAAATCACTACATAAAATACCGACTTGCATACAATGTCGACTTCAAAATCATTTTTTGGTGGAGTACTAATTGAGCTGCGCAACAAATCTGTGAGATGGAGTACTAATTGAGTTGTGCAACGAATCAAAGTGGTTCTTACCTAATTTTCTCTTATCAAAGCGAATCTTGATTCGCTTTAATCATGTTTCTCGTAGCAATTATGGCGAGACAACAAGTCTCCACCATTGATAAATCAGGCAACAGTGTTCCTTCTTCTTATAGCAGATTTGGGACGAACACAGGATTTAGGTCTAGCCGGGGCGGGCTTTCGTACAAGATATTTAAAAACTATAGAGAGAGAAGAAAGAATATTCTGCTACTTAACTACTTCCTTATTTCAGTTCTTCTTTAAAACGGTAAGGGGTGTTATTCTTTCTTATTCATGAAGAGAACTTTTGTTATTCCATTTCTTATTATTCTGTTGGAATAACCTGTATACGCGGTCTACCCTATACTTGGTGATATTCTTCTATTATTCTATTGGAACATCATGTCTGTGTGTTTTACACCGGACCTGGTTCTGTTTTTATTATTATTCTGTTGGAACATCCTGTCTGTGTGTTTTACACCGGACCTGGTTCCGTCTTGTTATTATTCTGTTGAAACATCATGTCTGTGTGTTTTACACTGGACCTGATTCTATTATTTATTATTCTGTTGGAATATCCTGTCTGTGCGTTTACGCCGGACCTGGTTCCATTATTTATATTTCTGTCGGAATATCATGTCTGTGCGTTTACACCGGACCTAGTTCTATTATTTATTATTCTGTTGGAATAACCTGTCTGTGCGGTGTCAGATCCTAGATTTTATGAATAAATATTTAATTTTCTCAAAATAATTTTTTGAATATTATGGTGTGGATTTGATATAATAGTATAGTTGTGGGTATTATTTATAAATTTTACAAAGTAAGCAAGTTGTTATAAAATATTCGTTTGGTCGGAGAATATTCTTTTTGTCGGGAAATATTCGTACGACGGCACAATTATTGGTGGACCCCACAACAGAAGTATAGTCGTAGTTAGAAAACGACAAAATTATCTTTCTATAAAAATAACGGCTGAGGTGTTACCGTTAAAACTGTTAAAACTGTTGAACTACCAGGTAGTAAAAGTACAGTAATACGCGTGGTTGCATAGTAGCACACGGTATTGATTATTGATGCTTACGTGAGAAGTCACTCAGTTATACTCAATTATTGCTACAGTAATTGTTGCATCATATCTCTTAAATTATTGTCATAGTATCATCTGTATAATATGTTATATTATTAAATCAATAATTGAGACGTTGTGGTAAGTTTGATTATTTTTATGGGGGGCCATATGTCATCATCTAAGAGTCTCTTCGTCAATAGTAATTACCGTCGTCAATAGTATTTACCTTGGTCAATAGTATTTACCTTGGTCAATAGTAATTACTTTCGTCAATAGTAGTTGTCCCTTCAATATTATCAAGAGTCATTTGACCCTTCGTTAAGACCAATAGTCATTTGACCCTTCGTTAAGACCAAGAGCCACCCTCAGTTTTTCTATAAATAGAGGCCTAGGGCTTCATTATTTTTCACGAATTCATTCAAGCTATAGAGAGAGAAAGTATAGAGAGAATAAGAGAGAGAGAATAAAAGTGTGACGCCCCCAAAATAGGTATACAACACCCATTCTGAGTCGCCAAATACATGGTACAGAAAGCAAACTACAACTTCAATAATACAATTATCGTGCAAAATACGACAACACATACTGTGAGTTTAAATACAAATATTGTCTTCCGGACAATATCCACATTCAAATAAATTCTCATTACAATTATTCAATTACTATTTTACAGAAATAGTGAGGACTGCTAAAATATCTTTCTAGAACCATCACTCCATACCCCGACTAGATCCTGCTATGTCCTCACCTCCTGAGAAGAAAAATGGAACAAAAAGAAAAAGGGTGAGCTCAACTAGCCCAGTAAAGAATATTATGACTAAGATAATATATAACAAATTATCGTTAGTCTTCAACAGGGAAAAATCTGATAGAATATAATCGACAACAAGTTTTAGATCAACAACTGCAGCGGAAACAGCAAACCATTAAAAGAGTCAAGTAGAGAAAGAATTCTACTATCTTCAAAGATTTAAAAGTCCATCATCAATATTTTATCCCTGTAATATCAATTAATAATCATCTTTATCCAAATATTCATCTTTGCACTACAGGCCAAAGATATTCATTTGTATCATCTGTCAGTCATGTTCATCTCAACACCTGTTCATCTTTGCACTACACGCCAAAGATATTCATCAAGTAATCATACATCTTTGCACTACAGGCCAAAGATATTCAGTAATATCATCATTTAGGACTGAGGATGATGAAAAATATCTTAAAGAGAACGAATCCAGTGAGACAGAAGGACAAATAGTAGGGATTCGTATAACAGTGTATCCAAGATCAATAATACTTCATAATAATCAATTGTGAAGCATAATTCAAAAATAAAGATCAAAACATGGATACAATCAAAGATAGTAACCATAATAGACATCTTGGACAAAAAGAAAAAATTTTATTTTTCGGTGAATAGTGTCGTATTCTTGAATAGTACCGTATACGTGAATAGTGCCGTATACGTGAATAGTAACTCCGACACAAAAAGTTCCAAATTTGATAAAAACTCATATCAATATTTCAGCATAATGATATTGAAGAAAATAATATCATTTAAGAAGAAAATAATATCCCTTACTATCCCTTACTATCCCTTACCTCAAAAGAGCAGTACTTCTGACTGGATATCGGATATGATGCTGAAGGAAACTTGCACTGATGAATAGCAACTCACCAAGTATCTAAAAACTCACAAAATATGCTTCATAATATAGAGAGAGAAAGAGAGAAAGCTTATGTTTCTGGTGTGATTTTCAATTCTAACGTAGCCCTCTATTTATAGGAAAATTTTAGTAGGCTTGACCTGCAACCTAATGACTTTACCTGCTACTATTCCCACCCACCATATTTGAAATATAATTCAGCACATTTCTTTACCAACCACAAGTGGGGCCCACCAATTCTAGAATTTTCCACCAAAAATGATTTATAACCTGATTTCTGGATCAGTCACCTCTTAAAATTCATAACAAATCATACGTTCATTTTTAACGGTTCAAAATTTGTGGACATATACTTAACTTATATATGTATAACATATCCAAAAATTACCACGATCCAACGGTCGGATTAAAAATTATAACCCCCACAAATATCTCAAAAACCCTGATTTTTAATACCTCCATTCCGACAAAAATACTGATAAAAACCTCAACATTAACTCCTTCATTTTTAACTACAAAAATATATTCCTCATTTATATCCACATAAAATAAATATTTCCTTATCATATGAATCAATAATTAATTATTCACAAATAATATTACAGAATCACATTTAAGACAACCAGGCCGTTCCCAGGAAAGAGGGGGCTTTCCAATAAGGATTTCTCTTTACTGGCGCGTAATTAGATGACCAAACCTCTCCTTAGACAGAACTTTCTAGATATTGCCAATAATGTTATCTAATAATATTATTCAAATAATATAAATTATTGATCTGATAATGGAAAATACTGTGCAGCAACAATTATTGAAACAACAATAATATAAAATATCAACGCAGCAATTATTGAATCAATAAAATAAAATATTGAATAATAACTACTGTAACAATTATTGAGTAGTGCCTTCTTAGGTAAGAATCAATAATTGGTGCAATACCGTGTGCTACTGTAATTTAACCACCGGGTATTCCAACAGTATTAACGGTAACAACTACGCCGTTATTTATAAACAACTTATACTTGTCGTTTTCTTCATCCAATCGATTTTCGTTATGGGGCCCACACAAGGCTGCGCCGTCGTACGAATATTCCCCGACAGTAAGAATATTCCACGACCAAACGAATATTCCCCGACAAAATGAATATTTTATAACCACTTGCTTATTTTTCAAATTTTACATATTTCACCCATAACCAAAGTATTATATCAAATTAACCCCTTATTATTCACAATAATATTTAGAGAAAATTTGATTTTATTCATTAATAAGTTGGGGTCTTACAACCTCCCCTCCTTATGAAATTTCGTCCTCGAAATTGACGTACGTACCTGATGTTTCAAAAAGGTGAGGATACCTCGCTTTCATTTCTGATTCCAACTCCCAGGTCATTTCTTGAATAGCATGGTTTCTCCACAAAACATTAACTTGTGGTATAACCTTCGTGCGTAGGACATGCTCTTTCCTATCCAAGATCTTAACAGGTATCTCCTCGTACGTTAAATCTTCAGCTATCTCGTCTGGTTCTAACTCAATAATGTGGTTCGGGTCTTTAACATATTTACGAAGCATAGATATGTGAAAAATATTATGAACACGAGACATGCTTGGAGGTAATGCGAGTCTAAATGCCACATTTCCTATTCGCTCAAGAATCTCAAATGGACCAACAAATCTTGGATTAAGCTTTCCTCTCTTCCCAAATCTTGTAACTCCCTTCCATGGTGCAACACGTAATAATACATGATCCCCAATATTAAATTCCACGTCCTTCCGATGAAGATCCGCATAACTCTTTTGTCGATCCTGTGTCGTTTGTATACGTTGTCGAATCGTTTGGATCTTCTCTGTAGTAATGCGTACCAACTCTGGTCCCAACAATGTTGCTTCACCCACCTCGTCCCAGCATACTAGAGAACGACATTTTCTTCCATACAACGCCTCGAATGGAGCCACACCTATGCTCGCCTGATAACTGTTGTTGTATGAGAATGCCACCAATGGTAGGTACTTATCCCAACTCCCTTTGAGATCTAGGACACAAAGTCTTAATAGATCTTCAAGAGTTTGAATAGTCCTCTCTAATTGTCCGTCCGTTTGAGGATGGTATGCCGAACTGAATCGTAAATCTGTGCCCATAGCTTTCTGCAAGCTAACCCAAAATCGTGAAGTGAATCTTGGGTCACGATCCGAAACTATGGATACTGGTATGCCATGATATCTCACAATCTCGTTCACGTACATACTAGCAATAAGTCTCACGTATCAGCAAGAAATGAGCGGACTTGGTTAATCTATCAACAATAACCCAAATCGCATCTATACCTTGAGAAACCTTGGGAAGACCCGTAACAAAATTCATAGTAATGTGTTCTCACTTCCATTTTGGAATCTCAAGTGGTTGCAATGGACCCTTTGGTACTTGATGCTCCACTTTTACACGTTGACAAGTTAAACATCTCGAGATAAACTCCGCGATCTCTCTTTTCATATTGCTCCACCAAAATGTATGTCGAAGATCGTGATACATTTTGGTACTCCCAAGATGGATTGTAAACGGTGTGTTGTGTGCCTCCATTATTATTCTATGCTTCAAGTCAAAATCGTTAGGGACACAAAGTCTGGAGTTGACTCGAAGTATTCCTTCTTCATCGATTCTTGCTTCTGGAATAGCACATTCTTGCACTTTCTTCTTCATACGTATCAGCTCTATGTCCGTAGCTTGAGCAGCTTTAACTTTATCGATTAAAGTCGGTTCTACTCGTATATTTGATATCATCATGTGGGTACTTGGAGCCTTCATCTCTATCTCTATCATTTGCGAGTCATACAAAATGGGCCTTTGTGTTAACAACATTGCACTCGTGCCCGCGTATGATCTTCTACTCAATGCGTCAGCTACTACGTTCGCTTTTCCAGGATGATATTGGATGGTATAATCGTAATCTTTCAACAGCTCAAGCCAACGTCGTTGCCGCATGTTGAGTTCCTTTTGGGTGAAGAAATATTTGAGGCTTTTATGATCCGTATAGATCTCCACTTTCTCCCCATACAGGTAGTGTCTCCAAATCTTCAACGCGAAAACGACTGCTGCCAATTCCAAATCATGAGTAGGATAATTCCTCTCATATTCTTTGAGTTGTCGCGAGGCATAGGCTATGACTTTCCCATATTGCATGAGAACACATCCTAACCCTTTGCCTGAAGCATCGCTGTAGATAACAAATCCATCCGAACCAGATGGTATTGTCAGAACAGGTGCCGAAATGAGTCTCCTCTTGAGTTCTTGGAAACTCTTCTCACATTCCTCACTCCATACGAATTTTGTATCTTTTCGAGTTAGCTGAGTTAATGGAGTAGCGATTCGAGAAAATCCTTTTACAAATCTCTGATAATAATAAGCTAAGCCTAGAAAGCTATGTATTTCGATTACTGACTTAGGTTGCTCTCAACTGTGACTCATATCCCAATTTTGGATAGCACGTCACAATGACACCTATCAGTTTACTACCGCACGAATATGGCGTTCCCTACGGAGAGTCTGGATTCAGTGCATTCCACAAAGGAAGTCACCAGATAAAGGCTCGGGTACAAACTTCTACAGTTAGGTTTTTAACTCCTGAAGTTCAATAGGAGCCATTCGATATGAGATTTTAGAAGTGAGTTTTGTACCAGATTCAAAGATGACACAAAATTCAATATCGCGCGTAGGCCAAGAAATTCTTCAGGAAATACGTCAGGAAACAAACAACAGAAATATCACTCAAATCTGACGTATTTTTGTTCAAGTCCATGACATATCTAAGAAAGCTTGACATCCGTTTTTCAATAAACGAATGACTTTACGGCTTGATATGAAAGAGTTTGACTTCAATGGTTTGGTTGCTTGAATTTGAATAACAGGTTGCTTAGGAATATGAAAACTAACAACCTTACGAAAGCAATCAATTTTGGCATGATGAGTAGTTAACCAATCAATTCCTAAAATCACATCAAAAGCAAGTATCTTTAAAGAGATAAGATCAACAGGTAATGTGATAGTGCCAACTTGGATCATGCAAGATTTATAAATAGTGGATGTAACGAAAGTTTCTCCTAACAGAGTTTCAACAGATAAGTTAAAGTCCAATTTCTCCGTAGTCAAGTTTAAACGTTGAGCACAAGCAGGAGAGATAAAAGAATGGGTAGAACCGGTATCTAGTAAAGTATAAACTTCGCAAGAATTTATAATTAACTAACCCGTTATACCTTCATTCGGGTTCCTCGCGTTTTGGGCAGTCACGACAAACGCTCTTCCAGAAATCGCCGACTTTGACTTTTCTGGGATAACTTTTTGAGTCACCACCCCCGTTGGACTTGGTTTCGCTACAGTGTAATCTCGAGCTATATGACCCTCCTTTCCACAGTTATAACATACATTGGATTGTTGTGGGCAGTTTGGGCTGATATGTCCCTCTTTCCCACATCTGTAACATCTAACTGGCAGTCGTTCTCCTCCCCTAGGATTTGTTCCTGTTGCTGGTGCTGCTGTCGACGTCTTCCTGTCATCGTTAAATCTTCTCTTCTTGAAATTTTCACTTGACTTACCTCTCCTATTATCATGGCCATGATGACCACCCGAGTGGTTACCACTTTTGTCTGAATGTTTTCCTCCCTGCTGGTTTTTATTACTTCGATGATTGTCGCCACCGGTATGACCCTGGTTGTGGTCCCTCGGTTGCACATACTCATTATCTCGCTCTAATAATTGAGCCCTGTTTATAAAATCTGAATATAAAGAAAATTTATGAGAGATAAGATATTGCCGAATATCAGGTTTTAGACCTCTCAGAAACAACCTTGTCATTCGTTCCTCATTTTCGACCAAATGAGGTGCAAACCTGGATAACTCTGCAAACTTCGCCTCGTACTGGGACACCGTCATGTTGTTTTGTTCTAGTCTGATAAACTCCACCTCCTTCATATGACGAATACTTTCAGGAAAGTACTTGTCATTGAACAGTTTTTGAAATGTTTCCCAGGACATGTTGAGTGCGTCAGGTTGGGTACGCTTCACAGACTCCCACCAGTAGTCTGCCTCACCGCGGAACATAAAGGTAGCGAATGGAACCTTCTGTTCCTCCGTGCATCCCAAGACATCGAATATCTTGGTAATTTGCTTGACCCACGTTTCCGCCATGATCGGATCCGGCTTTCCCTTAAATTCTGGTGGTCCCAATTCTTTGAACTGCTTTGCTGTGACAAACCGCGCGTTGTTATCATTTCCACCCGTATTCTGCACACGAGTCTCCCTCGTCTGGTTTTGCATGAATCGCAAAAAGCTTCTAAACATCTCATCGTTCATCGTCTGCTCAGTGGTGTTGTTCACAGGAGGAACATTACCAGCCTGTTGCACGTTCTCCTCGTTGGTGAGTACAGGTGTCTCCACGGTTTTATTTACTCCACTGTTAACATTCTCAGTCGACATTCTCAAATACTGCCATAAACAAGGGTTAATTTAACAAATTAACAAATCACATAATATCCCTATATTATAACCGACCAACAAATAAGCTTAGGTAGGACACACTAGCGAAGGATTTACTCGTCTCTCCCCTCCTAGTTCTATTCCCCGATCTCCGCCAGAGATCATATCCCTAAGCTCTGATACCAACTGTAACATTGGACACCATCATGTGTCAGCACCTCACAAAGGTACCTATCAGCTTGCCACCGCAGAACGGCGTCCCCTACGGAGAGTCTGTGTAAGACCCCGAATTTTATGAAATAAAAGTATTCAATTTTTCTTATAATTACTATTCAGTAAATGGTTAAATTGATAAAAGTTTAAAGTTATGGGTGAAATATGAAATTTTTTTCAAAATAAGCAAGTGGTTATAAAATAATCATTGTTGTCGGGGAATATTCGTTTGGTCGTGGAATATTCTTTCTGTCGGAGAATATTCGTACGACGGCGCAGCTATTTGTGGGCCCCATAACGAATAACTGTCGGGTGAAGAAAAATGACAAATTTGAGTTTTTACAAATAACGGCGTAGTTGTTATCGTTAATACTGTTGAAATACCTGGTGGTTAAAATACAGTAATACGCGTTATTGCACAGTAGCACACGGTATTGCACAGTATTTTTGAAATTATTGATTCTTACGTAAGAAGGCACTACTCAATAATTGTTACAGTAATTACTGTTCAATATTTTATTTTATTGATTCAATAATTGCTACGTTGAAATTTTATATTATTGTTGTTCAATAATTGTTGCTGCACAGTATTTTCCATTATCAGATCAATAATTCATATTATTTGAATAGTATTATTAGATAGCATTATTGGCAATGTCTAGAAAGTTCTGTCTAAGGAGAGGTTTGGTCATCTAATTGCGCGCTAGTAAGGAGAAATCCTTATTGGAAAGCCCCCACTTTCCTGGGAACGGCCTGGTTGTCATAAATGTGATTCTGTAATATTATTTGTGAATAATTAATTATTGATTTATATGATAAGAAAATATTTATTTTATGTGGATATAAATGAGGGATATATTTTTGTGGTTAAAATGAAGGAGTTAATGTTGAGGTTTTTATCAGTATTTTTGTCGGAATGGAGGTATTAAAAAATCAGGGTTTTTGAGATATTTTGCGGGGGTTATAATTTTTAATCCGACCGTTGGATCGTAGTAATATTTGGATATGTTATACATATATAAGTTGAGTATATGTCCACAAATTTTGAACCGTTAAAAATGAATGTATGATTTGTTATGAATTTTACGAGATGACTGGTTCAGAAATTATTGAATTTTCGGAGTTTATCATTTTGGTGGAAAATTCTAGAATTGGTGGGCCCCACTTGTGGTTGGTGAAGAAATGTGCTGAATTATATTTCAAATGTGGTGGGTGGGAATAGTAGCAGGTAAAGCCATCAGGTTGCAGGTCAAACCTACCAAAATTTTCCTATAAATAGAGGGCTAAGTTAGAATTGAAAATCACACCAGAAACATAAGCTTTCTCTCTTTCTCTCTCTAGATTATTGAGTGTATTTTGTGAGTATTTAGATACTTGGTGAGTTGCTATTCATCAGTGCAAGTTTCCTTCAGCCTTATACCGATCAGAAGTACTGCTCTTTTGAGGTAAGGGATAGTAAGGGATTTTAAGGAATTTTAAGGGTTGTTATGTTTTTCAGTTTCGTAATTTTTCTGAACTTCAAAAATTCTGGAAAAATTTGAAATGATATTTTGATGAGTTTTATTGATTGTGTCCAAAAATGGTGATTTTTGGATGTATAGATTGAGAGTTATGAATTTTATGAGAAAAGACTATTTTAAAAGTAACTGCTTATAATTTCTTGTGGTTAACTCCAAAATTGATGAAATTTTTATTGGGAGTACATGTATATGATGGAAGTATACTCTGTTAATTTCAGAATTTTTGGACAAAAGTACAATTTTTGATAAATGTCTAAATATTCGGCTGTTTTGACCATATGAAAAATAGTAAATGACTTTTAAAAATTCTGAGAAAAATATATGTTCACTATGGGACTATATTATGTTAAATCCCAGAAAAGAAATATTTTTGGAATTGATTTGGTATTTTTTATGAAAATGATCTAGTTATGAGTTAATGAATTAAATATGTTTTGTGAAGTAAGAAAATTGGAAAATAGGATTTTATGACTTGAGAATCCTATATGAGGTATATGCAGATTTTTGATGAGGGTTTTGGTTATTGATGATGAAATCTTAAGAGTTGACATTTTATGATGATTAAATGCATTAATTAGTAAAGTGTAAACAATTTAAATAAATTGTTTATAAGCTTAAGAAATGTTATTCTTTCAATATCATTATACCGAAATATTGGTATGAATTTTATTGTGGAATTTCTACCTTTTTGAGTCGGTGTTACTATTCACGAGTTACTATTCACGAGTTACTATTCATGAGTTACTATTCACGAGTTACTATTCACGACAAAATTGGTTTCTTTTACTAACCAAATTATAGTTGATTTATGAATATTACTCTTGAGATTAAATCTATATGTTGATTATATTGATTTTATTATCATATATAACATTTTTATAACTCTGATGTTGAATTTCTCTTTCACTGGAGTGTAAAGATGGGTAGATTATTGGTATGATCATGACTAGGGTTCTCTTTGGCCTGTAGTGCAAAGTTGAATTGTGACTGGTATGATCATGACCATTGAATTTACAATTGAATATCTTTAGCTTAAGTGTAAAGATGAATTGATTAACATGGTTATAATTATGGTGTATATAAATTCTGAAATGATTATATATTTCTTTGAGATATGAATATATTTGGCCTGTAGTGCAAATATGAATTGTTGAGGAATATCTTTGGCCTGTAGTGCAAAGATGAATTGTAGAGGAATATCTTTGGCCTGTAGTGCAAAGATGAATTGTAGATGAATATCTTTGGCCTGTAGTGCAAAGATGGTCTGTTGATGAATATCTTTGGCCCGTAGTGCAAAGATAAACTGTTGTTGAATATCTTTGGTCGTAGTGCAAAGATGGATTTATTAGTATGATAATGAACAGGAACTGTGATTTGGTATAACCATGATCTTTGATGTTTCAGGTAAAGACATGTGATGAAAATATTCTTCGTCCTGGGTGTGAAGAAAAATTTAGAATCACAATTATGATTATGAGTTATTCATATGATTGTGGAAAGGATCTGTTAATTGATGTTACAGGGATAAAACATTGTTGATGGATTTTTAACATGGAGAAGATAATAGACTTTATAGTCTATTTGACTCTTCTAATGGATTGCTCGTTCCGCTGCAACTATGGTTGAAATTTTTATCATTTACCATATGTTCTAAATCTCTGATTTATTATTGATGAAGGCTACTGATAATTTAATTATCTTTAGTCATGATATTCTTTACTGAGCTAGTTGTGCTCACCCTTTTGCTTCACAATTCCTTTCAGGTAATAAGAGTGTAGCTGGGTCGAGCGAGGGTAAAGGGGAAATAGAACGGTGGTCTCTAGCTGTGGATGTTCTCCCGAAGCAGTATAGAAAAGTTCATTTAGTAGTTATATTTGGTGAATCCAATAGGGTAAGGTGTACCCAACGTTGGAAGGGTGGTTTGCCACTATCATACAAGATGTCTAACGATATACAACCTCGTGTCATCATAAGACAGGGATGTGCTCATCCACTTGCTGAGTATATATACGAGCACTACCTATATAATCTTGGTGTTTGTTTAAAGTATAATTCTCAGTTAGATACAGTGGAGATAATGATAAGTCAAGAGAAGACTCACCATTGGGAAGAATATGATAGTAATCTTCTCGTTTTTTTTTGGGGTCTATTGGGTCAACCAAGGATAATTCTGTGGCCATATGATATCTATCATAACCTAGACGCGTGGCCTCCCATGTACGAAGGTTTCCTTGAGCACTTCCCAAAGATTCTAATTTCTAAAACAGTTTTTGACTATACCTTTATGTAAGGTGTTATTGTGAGGTGATGTCCACGGTTGGAACATGAGTCACATTTGGTATATATTTGTATCCAAACTCACAGCATATGTGTGGTTGTATTTTGCACGACAATTGTTGTAATAAAGTTGTAGTTGTTTTCTGTACCATGTATTTGACGACTCAGAATGGGTTGGGTGGAATGAACCTATTTTGGGGTCGTCACAGTCTGGCTTCGGTGCATCCCCCATCAACAGGAAGTCACCAGCGAGAGGCTCGGGGCTCTTTACTTATAGCTCTGATACCAAATGTAACGACCCCAAAATAGGTCCATTCCACCCAACCCATTCTGAGTCGCCAAATACATGGTACAGAAAGCAAACTACAACTTCAATAATACAATTATCGTGCAAAATACGACAACACATACTGTGAGTTTAAATACAAATATTGTCTTCCGGACAATATCCACATTCAAATAAATTCTCATTACAATTATTCAATTACTATTTTACAGAAATAGTGAGGACTGCTAAAATATCTTTCTAGAACCATCACTCCATACCCCGACTAGATCCTGCTATGTCCTCACCTCCTGAGAAGAAAAATGGAACAAAAAGAAAAAGGGTGAGCTCAACTAGCCCAGTAAAGAATATTATGACTAAGATAATATATAACAAATTATCGTTAGTCTTCAACAGGGAAAAATCTGATAGAATATAATCGACAACAAGTTTTAGATCAACAACTGCAGCGGAAACAGCAAACCATTAAAAGAGTCAAGTAGAGAAAGAATTCTACTATCTTCAAAGATTTAAAAGTCCATCATCAATATTTTATCCCTGTAATATCAATTAATAATCATCTTTATCCAAATATTCATCTTTGCACTACAGGCCAAAGATATTCATTTGTATCATCTGTCAGTCATGTTCATCTCAACACCTGTTCATCTTTGCACTACACGCCAAAGATATTCATCAAGTAATCATACATCTTTGCACTACAGGCCAAAGATATTCAGTAATATCATCATTTAGGACTGAGGATGATGAAAAATATCTTAAAGAGAACGAATCCAGTGAGACAGAAGGACAAATAGTAGGGATTCGTATAACAGTGTATCCAAGATCAATAATACTTCATAATAATCAATTGTGAAGCAGAATTCAAAAATAAAGATCAAAACATGGATACAATCAAAGATAGTAACCATAATAGACATCTTGGACAAAAAGAAAAATTTTTATTTTTCGATGAATAGTGTCGTATTCTTGAATAGTACCGTATACGTGAATAGTGCCGTATACGTGAATAGTAACTCCGACACAAAAAGTTCTAAATTTGATAAAAACTCATATCAATATTTCAGCATAATGATATTGAAGAAAATAATATCATTTAAGAAGAAAATAATATCCCTTACTATCCCTTACTATCCCTTACCTCAAAAGAGCAGTACTTCTGACTGGATATCGGATATGATGCTGAAGGAAACTTGCACTGATGAATAGCAACTCACCAAGTATCTAAAAACTCACAAAATATGCTTCATAATATAGAGAGAGAAAGAGAGAAAGCTTATGTTTCTGGTGTGATTTTCAATTCTAACTTAGCCCTCTATTTATAGGAAAATTTTAGTAGGCTTGACCTGCAACCTAATGACTTTACCTGCTACTATTCCCACCCACCATATTTGAAATATAATTCAGCACATTTCTTCACCAACCACAAGTGGGGCCCACCAATTCTAGAATTTTCTACCAAAAATGATTTATAACCTGATTTCTGAATCAGTCACCTCTTAAAATTCATAACAAATCATACGTTCATTTTTAACGGTTCAAAATTTGTGGACATATACTTAACTTATATATGTATAACATATCCAAAAATTACCACGATCCAACGGTCGGATTAAAAATTATAACCCCCACAAATATCTCAAAAACCCTGATTTTTAATACCTCCATTCCGACAAAAATACTGATAAAAACCTCAACATTAACTCCTTCATTTTTAACTACAAAAATATATTCCTCATTTATATCCACATAAAATAAATATTTCCTTATCATATGAATCAATAATTAATTATTCACAAATAATATTACAGAATCACATTTAAGACAACCAGGCCGTTCCCAGGAAAGAGGGGGCTTTCCAATAAGGATTTCTCTTTACTGGCGCGTAATTAGATGACCAAACCTCTCCTTAGACAGAACTTTCTAGACATTGCCAATAATGTTATCTAATAATATTATTCAAATAATATAAATTATTGATCTGATAATGGAAAATACTGTGCAGCAACAATTATTGAAACAACAATAATATAAAATATCAACGCAGCAATTATTGAATCAATAAAATAAAATATTGAATAATAACTACTGTAACAATTATTAAGTAGTGCCTTCTTAGGTAAGAATCAATAATTGGTGCAATACCGTGTGCTACTGTAATTTAACCACCGGGTATTCCAACAGTATTAACGGTAACAACTACGCCGTTATTTATAAACAACTTATACTTGTTGTTTTCTTCATCCAATCGATTTTCGTTATGGGGCCCACACAAGGCTGCGCCGTCGTACGAATATTCCCCGACAGCAAGAATATTCCACGACCAAACGAATATTCCCCGACAAAATGAATATTTTATAACCACTTGCTTATTTTTCAAATTTTACATATTTCACCCATAACCAAAGTATTATATCAAATTAACCCCTTATTATTCACAATAATATTTAGAGAAAATTTGATTTTATTCATTAATAAGTTGGGGTCTTACAAAAAGTATTATGCTACTTCACTTTTCCAATATCCAATTCTTTTAAGGTAGGGAATATTATTTCTTTTATATTCATGAAGAGAACTTCTGTTATTCCATTCTTTATTATTCTGTTGGAATAACCAGTATACGCGGTCTACCCTATACTTGGTGATATTCTTCTATTATTCTGTTGGAATATCCTGTCTGTGTGTTTTACACCGGACCTGGTTCCATTATTTATTATACAGTTCTTTATTATTCTGTCGGAATATCCTGTCTGTGTGTTTTACACCGGACCTGGTTTCATTATTTATTATACTGTTCTTTATTATTCTGTCAGAATATCCTGTCTGTGCGTTTACGCCGAACCTGGTTTCATTATTATTATTCTGTTAAGAATAACCTGTTTGTGCGGTCTATCGCATGCATGGTGATTTCTTTTGTTATTCCATTCTTTATTATACTCAGTTGATTAAAACTTTGACTTCTATACTCCATGAAATTAGTGGAATATCCTTGACATTTGCGCTTCATCTAGTATCTATTCATGAAAATATTCTCCTGATCGGTCTTGAAGTTTACTCCACAAAGCAGTATCATGTTGACAATTTGGACGTTATTAATTCCTGGATAAATTAATTCTTGAACTTGTTTTATTGAATTCTTATATCATTGTCATCATCCTCATGTTTATATTCTGTTGAAAGTCATCTGTGACCTGTAGTGCATAGATGGACTTGGTATGATTATGACCAGGGATTATTCGGTGTAATCATGATCGTAATGTTACAAATGATGTGGTAAAAGTCCTCATTGGCCCGTAGTGCATTGATGGACAGTTGTTGGCATGATCATGACCATTAATGAATACACGAATATCCTTGGCCGTAGTGCAGGGGTGATTCGATGATGTGGATTATTTTATTAAGCTGAGTCCCAGCGATAACAGTGTTGAAAAACCTTTTAAATCATAAAATATAGTAGAGTTTATTTTCTACTTGACTCTTTTAATGGATTGCTTGTTCCGCTACAGTTAAACTTGATGTCTATTATATTTTATCAGTTTAACATTGTTGAAGGCTAATGATAATTTATTCTGCATTATCTTAGTCATAATATTTCTTACTGGGCTAGTTGAGCTCACCCTTTCTTTCACTGTTCTCTTCAGAAAATGAGAACGTAGCTGGGGCAAGTCGGGGAACGGAGTGATGGTCCGAATGATAGTATTAGTTAGTAGTCCTCACTATTCTATGTAATGGTGTGTTAATAAATGTAATGAGGACTCCTTTTGAGTATGAATACTCTCTAGAAGATAATATTTGTATTCAAACTCACAGCTTATGTTTTGTCTTATTGTACACGACAGTTGTATTTGTATTCTGTACCATATAAGTGGCGACCCAAGATGGGTGATGTATACCTGATTTTGGGGGCGTCACAGTTGGTATCAGAGCTTAGGGATATGATCACTGGCTAAGATGTGAGAATAGAACTAGGAGGGGAGAGACGGGGAATTCCTTCGCTAGTATGACCTACCTAAGTTTATTTGGTATTTAATTGGTCGGTCAAAGTATATGTATAATATGTTATATGTTAATTAACCCTTGTTTTGTTGCAGTATTTGCAAATGGCATCCGAAAATGTTGAGATAATCAATGAAGCACATGAGACCATTGAATCACCAACGATAAATGCTCAGGGTAATGTGCAACCAGAGGACAATAATCCTCATGAAAACAATAACACCGATGAAATGGTGAATGATGAGATGGTCAGAGGCTTTATGCAATTCATGCAACAATAAAATAACTCTCGGTTGGTCACCGCTAAACAGTTCAAGGAGCTAGGACCACCAGAGTTTAAGGGAGAGCCAAAACCACTTATAACGGAAACATGGATAAAGCAGATCACCAAGATATTTGATGTCTTGGGATGCTCCGAGGAGCAAAAGATTCCCTTTGCCACCTTTATGTTACGTGAAGAGGCAGATTACTGGTGGGAATCTGTAAAACGTACCCAGCCTGAGTCACTCAAGATGCCTTGGGAGAAGTTCCAAGAGATGTTCAATGACAAGTACTTTTCCAAAAGCATTCGTCACATGAAGGAGGTGGAGTTCATCAAGTTGGAGCAAAACAACATGACCGTGTCGCAGTACGAAGCCAAGTTTGCCGAGTTGTCCCGGTTTGCGTCCCACTTGGTGGATAATGAAGAGCGAATGACGCGAATGTTTTTGCGAGGTTTGAAACCTGAGATACGTCAATATCTTATTTCTCATAAACTGTGTTTGTATTCAGATGTTGTGAATAGGGCTCAGTTAGTGGAGCGCGATAATGAGTCAACGCAACCAAAAGAGAGCAGTCGACAAAATGATAATACCAGTGAGAGCAGTCATCGAAGCGGTGACAACAAGCGTGGAGAGAATCAACAGGCCAAAAATAGTAACCACTTCGGTGGTAATCATGGCCAGAACAATAAGAATGGACATTTTAAGAAGCGAAAATTTAACAATGATGGAAAGACGTCAGCACCAGCAACCGTTGTTAAGGATGGAGAACGACCACCTATCATATGTTTCAAATGCGGAGGAGAGGGACATATTAGTCCAAACTGCGTGATGCCGTCCAAGGCATGTTATAATTGTGGAAGAGAAGGTCACCTAGGCCGATTTTGTCGTTCACCGAAGACAAGTTCAGCTAGGATGGAGGCACCAAAGGATGTCCCAGAAAAGCCAAAGCCAGTAGTTTAAGAGAGAGCGTTTTTTTTCGTGACGAGGAACCTGAATAAAATTATCACGGGTATGTTAGTCATAAACTCTTGCGAAGTCTATACCGTGTTAGATACCGGTTCTACTCATTCTTTTATTTTACCTAGTTGTGTTCAATATTTGAACTTAACTCCGGAGAAGTTAGACTTTGATTTCTCTGTTGAAATTCTGTTGGGAGAAACCTTTGTTACCTCCACTGCTTATAAATCTTGTTCAAATCAACACTTTCACGTTACCTGTTGATCTTATCTCTTTGAAAATACTTTCATTGATGTGATTTTTGGAAACGATTGGTTAACTACTCATCATGCTTTTCGTAAGGTTGTTAGCTTTCATATTCTTAACCAATCTGTTATGCAAATTCAAAGTAACCAAACCACTAAAGTCAATCATTGTCATATCAAGCCATAAGTAAAAATCCCCGTTCCTTTCGTTGTTGACTTCCTGGTGTGGAATGCACAGAAGCTAGACTTTCCGTAGGAGACGTTGTAAATGACGATGACAAGTTGATAGGTATCAATGTGACGTATTATCCAAGTCTTGGATGAGGGTCACAGTTTTGAACGATATTTCAATTGTTAATAAATTTCTTGACGTATTCTTGAAGACTTCTTAACCTACCCCAGAGCGTAAAATTGAATTTTGTATTGACCCCAGTACAAAACCCATTTCTTAAACCCTCAAATATTTCTTCAACTAAAATGAACGTACTATGCGCCAAAGACGTTGGCTCGAGCTGTTGAAGATTACGATCGTAACATCGTGGAAAAGCGAACGTGGTAGCTGACGCGTTGTGTAGAAGATCGTATACGGTTACAAGTGCAAATATACGAACCCACGTGAAGATAACGAATATACGATTAAAATCGACTTTAATCGATAAAGTTAAAGCCGCTCAAGCTACATACTCGGAGCTGATAAATGTGAAGAAGAAGGTTCAAGAGGGCGTTATTCTAGAAGCAAGAATCGACGAAGAGAGGAAATCTCAACTCTCGATTTAATTGGCCCATTTGAAATCCTCGATGAAGTAGGAACTGTGGCTTATAGACTCGTTTTACCGCCAAGTATGTCGTGTGTTCATAACGTTTTTTTTCACGTATCGATGTTACGTAAATATGTGGACGGCCCGAACAACATTATTAATTTAGAACCGGACGAGATAGCGGATGATTTAATGTTTGAGGAGATACGTGTTAAAATCTTGGATAAGAAGGATCATATTCGACGCTCAAAGGTTATACCTCAAGAGTTAGAATTTGAAGTGAAGTCAATGTATCCTCACCTGTTCGGCATACCAGGTATGTACGTAAATTTCGAGGGCGAAATTCCATAAGGATGAGAGATTGTGAGATCCTAGATTTTATGAATAAATATTTAATTTTCTCAAAATAATTTTTTGAATATTATGGTGTGGATTTGATATAATATTATAGTTGTGGGTATTATTTATAAATTTTGCAAAGTAAGCAATTTGTTATAAAATATTCGTTTGGTCGGAGAATATTCTTTTTGTCGGGGAATATTCGTACGACGTCACAATCATTGGTGGACAAAATTATCTTTCTATAAAAATAACGGCTGAGGTGTTACCGTTAAAACTGTTGAACTACCAGGTAGTAAAAGTATAGTAATACGCGTGGTTGCATAGTAGCACACGGTATTGATTATTGATGCTTACGTGAGAAGTCACTCAGCTATACTCAATTATTGCTACAGTAATTGCTGCATCATATCTCTTAAATTATTGTCATAGTATCATTTGTATAATATGTTATATTATTAAATCAATAATTGAGACGTTGTGGTAAGTTTGGTTATTTTTATGAGGGGCCATATGTCATCATCTAAGAGTCTCTTCGTCAATAGTAATTACCGTCGTCAATAGTATTTACCTTCGTCAATAGTATTTACCTTGGTCAATAGTATTTATCTTGGTCAATAGTAATTACTTTCGTCAATAGTAGTTGTCCCTTCAATATTACCAAGAGTCATTTGACCCTTCGTTAAGACCAAGAGTCATTTGACCATTCGTTAAGACCAAGAGTCACCCTCAGTTTTTCTATAAATAGAGGCCTAGGGCTTCATTATTTTTCACGAAATCATTCAAGCTATAGAGAGAGAAAGTATAGAGAGAATAAGAGAGAGAGAATAAAAGTATTCTGCTACTTCACTTTTCCAATATCTAGTTCTTTTAAGGTAGGGAATATTATTTCTTTTATATTCATGAAGAGAACTTCTGTTATTCCATTCTTTATTATTCTGTTGGAATAACCAGTATACGCGGTCTACCCTATACTTGGTGATATTCTTCTATTATTCTGTTGGAATATTCTGTCTGTGTGTTTTACACCGGACCTGGTTCCATTATTTATTATACTGTTCTTTATTATTCTGTCGGAATATCCTGTCTGTGTGTTTTACACCGGACCTGGTTCCATTATTTATTATACTGTTCTTTATTATTCTGTCAGAATATCCTGTCTGTGCGTTTACGCCGGACCTGGTTCCATTATTATTATTCTGTTAAGAATAACCTGTCTGTGCGGTCTATCGCATGCATGGTGATTTCTTTTGTTATTCCATTCTTTATTATACTCAGTTGATTAAAACTTTGACTTCTATACTCCATGAAATTAGTGGAATATCCTTGACATTTGCGCTTCATCTAGTATCTATTCATGAAAATATTCTCCTGATCGGTCTTGAAGTTTACTCCACAAAGCAATATCATGTTGACAATTTGGACGTTATTAATTCCTGGATAAATTAATTCTTGAACTTGTTTTATTGAATTCTTATATCATTGTCATCATCCTCATGTTTATATTCTGTTGAAAGTCATCTGTGGCCTGTAGTGCAGATGGACTTGGTATGATTATGACCAGGGATTATTCGGTGTAATCATGACCGTAATGTTACAAATGATGTGTTAAAAGTCCTCATTGGCCCGTAGTGCATTGATGGACAGTTGTTGGCATGATCATGACCATTAATGAATACACGAATATCCTTGGCCGTAGTGCAGGGGTGAATCGATGACGTGGATTATTTTATTAAGCTGAGTCCCAGCGATAACAGTGTTGAAAAACCTTTTAAATCATAAAAGATAGTAGAGTTTATTTTCTACTTGACTCTTTTAATGGATTGTTTGTTCCGCTATAGTTAAACTTGATGTCTATTATATTTTATCAGTTTAACATTGTTGAAGGCTAATGATAATTTATTCTGCATTATCTTAGTCATAATATTTCTTACTGGGCTAGTTGAGCTCACCCTTTCTTTCACTGTTCTCTTCAGGAAATGAGAACGTAGCTGGGGCAAGTCGGGGAACGGAGTGATGGTCCGAATGATAGTATTAGTTAGTAGTCCTCACTATTCTATGTAATGGTGTGTTAATAAATGTAATGAGGACTCCTTTTGAGTATGAATACTCTCTAGAAGATAATATTTGTATTCAAACTCACAGTTTATGTTTTGTCGTATTGTACACGACAGTTGTATTAGTAAGTTGTATTTGTATTCTGTACCATGTAAGTGGCGACCCAAGATGGGTGATGTATACCTGATTTTGGGGGCATCACATGCGGTCTATCGGATGCATGGTGATTTTTTTTATTATTCCATTCTTTATTATACTCAGTTGGTTAAGTTTTGACTTCTATACTCCATGAAATTTATGGAATATCCTTGATAATTGTGTTTCATCCAGTATCTTTTCATGAAAATATTCTTCTAAGCATTCTTGAATTTTACTCCACAAAGCAGTATCATGTTGACAATTTGGACGTTGTAAATTCTTAGATAAATTAATTCTTGAACTTGTTTTATTGAATTCTTATATCATTATCATCATCCTCATGTTTGTAAAATGTTGAAAGTCATCTGTGGCCTGTAGTGCATAGATGGACTTGGTATGATTATGACCAGGAATTATTCAGTATAATCATAACCGTAATGTTACAAATGATGTGGTAAAAGTCCTCATTGGCCTGTAGTGCATTGATGGACAGTTGTTGGCATGATCATGACCATTAATGAATACACGAATATCCTTGGCCGTAGTGCAGGGGTGATTCGATGATGTGGATTATTTTATTAAGCTGAGTCCCAGCGATAACAGTGTTGAAAAATATTTTAAATCATAAAAGATAGTAGAGTTTATTTTCTACTTGACTCTTTTAATGGATTGCTTGTTCCGCTGCAGTTAAACTTGATGTCTATTATATTTTATCAGTTTAACATTGTTGAAGGCTAATGATAATTTATTCTGGATTATCTTAGTCATAATATTTCTTACTGTGTTAGTTGAGCTCACCCTTTCTTTCATTATTCTCTTCAAGAAATGAGAACGTAACTGGGGCAAGTCGGGGAATGGAGTGATGGTCCGAATGATAGTATTAGTTAGTAGTCCTCACTATTCTATGTAATAGTGTGTTAATAAATATAATGAGGACTCCTTTTGAGTATGGATACTCTCTAGTAGACAATATTTGTATTCAAACTCACAGTTTATGTTTTGTCATATTGTACACGACAATTGTATTATTAAGTTGTATTTGAATTCTATACATTGTATCTGACGACTCAAGATGGGTGATGTATACCTATTTTGGGGGCGTCACAGTTGGTATCAGAGCTTAGGGATATGATCCCTGGCTAAGATGTGAGAATAGAACTAGGAGGGGAGAGACGGGGAATTCCTTCGTTAGTATGACCTACCTAAATTTATTTGCATGGTATTTAATTGGTCGGTCAGAATATAAGGATAATATATGACATATAAATTAACTTTTATTTTGTGGCAGTATCTGAAAATGGCATCCGAGAATGTTGAGAATAGCAATGGAGCACAGGCGACTGTTGATTCACCACATATCAATAATCAGGATAATGTGCATCAGGAAGGTGACAATCCTCATGCAAACAACAACACTGACCAGATGATAAATGATGAAATGTTCAAAAGCTTTATGTAGTTCATGCAACAGCAGGCGAGAGCGGCTCCTGTCCAAAATGTAGGTGGAAACACTGAAAACTCTCGGACGGTCACCGCTAAACAATTCAAGAAGCTGGGACCACCGGAGTTTAAGGGAAAGCCAAAACCACTTATAGCGGAAACATGGATAAAGCAGATCACCAAGATATTTGATGTCTTGGGATGCTCCGAGGAGCAAAAGGTTCCCTTTGCCGCCTTTATGTTGCGAGGAGAGGCAGATTACTGGTGGGAATCGATTAAGCGTACTCAACCTGCCGCACTGAAGATGTCTTGGGAGAAGTTCCAAGAGCTGTTCAATGACAAATACTTTTCCGAAAGTGTTCGTCACATGAAGGAGGCGGAGTTCATCAAATTGGAGCAGAATAATATGACCGTGTCGCAGTATGAGGCTAAATTTGCTGAGTTGTCCCCGTTTGCGTCCCACTTGGTGGATAATGAAGATCGAATGACGCAAATATTTTTGCGAGGTTTGAAACCTGAGATACGTCAACATCTTATTTCTCATAAACTATGTTTGTATTCAGATGTTGTGAATAGGGCTCAGTTAGTGGAGCGTGATAACGAGTCAACGCAACCAAAAGAGAGCAGTCGGCAAAATGGTAATACCAGTTAGTGCAGTCATCGAAGCGGTGACAACAAGCGTGGAGGGAATTAACAGGCCAGAAATGGTAACCACTTCGGTGGTAATCAGGGCCAAAACAATAAGAATGGTCATTTCAAGAAGAGGAGATTCAACAATGATGGAAAGACGTCAGCACCAGCACCCGTTGTTAAGGAAGGAGAACGACCACCTATCATATGTTTCAAATGCGGAGGTGAGGGGCACATCAGTCTAAACTGCGCGATGCCGTCTAAAGCATGTTATAATTGTGGAAGAGAAGGTCATTTAGCTCGATTTTGTCGTTTACCAAAAACAAGTTCAGCCAGGATGGAGACACCAAAGGCCGTCCCAGAAAAGTCAAAACCGGTATTGCAAGGGAGAGCGTTTGTTGTGACCTCCCAGAAAGCAAGGAACCCGAATGAGGTCATCACGATTAAGCTTATCATAAACTCTAACGAAGTCTATACTTTATTTGATACCGGTTCTACCCATTCTTTTATTTCTCCAACTTGCGCTCATCGATTAAATTTGACTCCGGAGAAATTAGACTTTGACTTATCTGTTGAAACTCCATTGGGAGAAACCTTCATTACATCCACGGTTTATAAGTCTTGTTTGGTTCAAGTTGGTACCCACACATTACCTGTCGATCTGATTTCATTAAAAATACTTGCATTTGACGTGATTTTAGGGATTGATTGGTTAACTACTCATCATGCAAAAATTGATTGTTTTCGTAAGGTTGTTAGCTTTCATATTCCTAATCGACCTATTATGCGAATTCAAGGAACCAAACCATTAAAATCAATCGCTGTCATCTCAAGCCATAAAGCTATTCGTTTATTGAAAAATGGATGTCAAGCTTTCTTAGCTCATGTAACCATCAAAAACAGGTATCCATTGCCACGTATTGATGACCTGTTTGACCAGTTGCAAGGAGCACAATTCTTTTCAAAGATCGATCTTCGTTCTGGATATCATCAGCTGAAGGTTAGAACTGAGGATATTCCAAAGACGGCTTTCAGAACTCGGTACGGGCATTATGAATTCCTAGTCATGTCCTTTGGATTGACTAATGCTCCTGCTGCCTTCATGGATATGATGAACCGGGTATTCAAGGAATATTTGGATCACTTTGTGGTCGTCTTTATTGATGACATCCTTATTTATTCCAAAAGCCGTGAAGATCATGAGCAACACTTGAGGCTGGTACTCCAAAAGCTTCGTGAATACAAACTTTATGCCAAGTTGAAGAAATGCGAGTTCTGGCTGGAGGAGGTAGCATTCCTTGGGCACGTAGTATCAAGTCGTGGAATATCTCTTGACCCGACAAAGATTGAAGCTATTCAAAGCTGGGAGCAACCTAAATCAGTGACCGAAGTACGTAGCTTTCTTGGGTTAGCTGGTTATTATCGGAGATTCGTGGAAGGATTTTCTTGAATCGCTACTCCATTAGCTGACTCGAAAAGATACAAAGTTCGGTTGGAGCGAAGAATGTGAGAAGAGCTTTCAAGAACTCAAGAGGAGACTCATTTCTGCACCTGTTCTAGCAATACCATCTGGCTCGGAGGGATTTGTCATCTACAGTGATGCTTCGAGCAAAGGGTTGGGATGCGTTCTCATGCAACATGAAAAAATCATAGCCTATGCATCAAGACAACTCAAGGAATATGAGAGGAATTATCCAACTCATGATTTAGAGTTGGCAGCTGTTGTCTTTGCACTTAAAATTTGGAGGCATTACTTGTATGGGGAGAAGGTGGAGATCTTTACGGATCATAAAAGCCTCAAATATTTCTTCACTCAAAAGGAACTCAATATGCGACAACGACATTGGCTTGAGCTGTTGAAAGATTATGATCATACCATTCAATACCATTCTGAAAAAGCGAACGTGGTAGCTGACGCATTGAGTAGAAGATCATATGCAAGTACGAGTGCGATATTGTCAACACAAAGGCCCATTTTGTGTGACTTATAAAGGATGAAGATAGAGTTAAAGACTCTAGGGACCCATGTGATGATGGCGAATATACGAGTGGAACCGACTTTAATCGATAAAGCTAAAGCTGCTCAAGCTACAGACCTGGAGCTGATGCGTATGAGGAAGAAAGTGCAAGAAGGTGTTATGCCGGAAGCAAGAATAGATGAAGAAGGAATACTTCGAGTCAACTCCAGACTTTGTGTTCCTAACGACCCTGATTTTAAGTATGAAATCATGATGGAGGCGCACAACACACCGTTTGCAATTCATCTTGGGAGTACCAAAATGTATCATGATCTTCGTCATACATTTTGGTGGAGCAATATGAAGCGAGAGATAGCGTTGTTTATCTCAAGGTGTCTAACTTGTCAACGAGTCAAGGCGGAGCACCAAGTACCAAAAGGTCCATTGCAACCACTTGAAATTCCAGAATGGAAGTGGGAGCACATTACCATGGATTTCGTTACCGGTCTTCCTAGGGTTTCTCAAGGTATTGATGCGATTTGGGTCATTGTCGATAGATTGACCAAGTCTGCTCATTTCTTACCGATACGAGAAACTTATACACTTGAACGTCTTGCTCGTATGTACATAAACGAGATTGTAAGACTGCATGGTATGCCAGTATCCATAGTTTCTGACCGAGACCCAAGATTCACTTCACGATTTTGGGTTAGTTTACAAAAAGCTATGGGCACGGATTTACGATTTAGTTCAGCATATCATACTCAGACGGACGGACAATCAGAGAGGACTATTCAAACTCTGGAAGATTTATTAAGACTCTGTGTCCTTGACTTCAAGGAAAGTTGGGACAAGTTTTTATCATTGGTGGAGTTTTCCTACAACAACAGTTATCAAGCAAGTATTGGCATGGCTCCATTCGAAATGTTGTATGGAAGAAAATGTCGTTCTCCAGTATAGTGGGATGAGGTGGGTGAAGCAACGTTGTTGGGACCGGAGTTGGTACGTATGACTACATAAAAGATTCAAACGATCCGACAACGTATAAAAACCTCACAAGATCGACAAAAGAGTTATGCTGATCTTCATCGAAAGGACGTGAAATTTGATATAGGAGATCATGTGTTCTTACGTGTTGCTCCATGGAAAGGAGTTACGAGATTTGGAAAGAGAGGAAAGCTCAATCCTCGATTCATCGGTTCATTTTTAATCCTCGATCGAGTAGGAACTGTGGCTTATAGACTCGCTTTACCGCCAAGTATGTCTCGTGTTCATAACGTTTTTCACATATCCATGTTACGTAAATATGTGGAAGACCCGAACCACATTATTGAGTTAGAACCGGACGAAATAGCGGAGAATTTGACGTATGAAGAAGTTCCTGTTCAAATCTTGGATAAGAAGGAACATATTCTACGCTCCAAGGTTATACCTCATGTCAAAGTTTTGTGGAGAAATCACGATGTTGAGGAAAAATGACTTGGGAGTTAGAATCTGAAATGAAATCAAGGTATCCTTACCTCTTCGACATACCAGGTACGTACCCTAATTTCGAGGGCCAAATTTCATAAGAAGGGGAGGTTGTAAGACCCCAACTTTTATAAATAAAGATGAATTTTTCTATAAATATTATTTTTGAATATTATGGAGTAAATTTGATATAATGTTATAGTTGTGGGTAATATTTATAAATTTTGTAAAGTACGCAAGTTGGTATATAATATTCAATTGGTCGGAGAATATTCGTTTTAACAGGAAATATTCGTACAACGGCACAATCATTGGTGGACCCCACAACGGAATTATTGTCGGATTGAGAAAACGACAAAAATATTTTATTAAAAATAACGGCGGAAGTTTTACCATTGATACTATTGAACTACTCGGTAGTAAAAGTACAGTAATACGTGTGGTTGCATAGTAGCACACGGTATTGAATATTAATGCTTATGTGAGAAGTCACTCAGTTTGATTCAATTATTGTCAGTTAATAATATGAATTATTTAGCGATAATGAAGTTTTGTTTTATTCGTATTATTAACGTAATAAAACAGAAACATCTTTTTATATAAAACAGAATACTTTATTAAAGTTATTCTATAAATAGAATATATTATATTTTATGTAAAAGATTTTTCTTTAAATATGGACCGTCAGATTAAAGTAATCAATCTGGACCGTTCATGGATTAGTTTCTATGCATTCTATTTTTCTATAAATAACAGCTCATTCCTTCATTATTTCTTACGAATTCACTGAACTCTAGAGAGAGAAACTATAGAGAGAGAGAGAAGAAAGAGTATTCTGCTACTTAACTACTTCCTTATTTCAGTTCTTCTTTAAAACGGTAAGGGGTGTTATTCTTTCTTATTCATGAAGAGAACTTTTGTTATTCCATTTCTTATTATTCTGTTGGAATAACCTGTATACGCGGTCTACCCTATACTTGGTGACATTCTTCTATTATTCTGTTAGAACATCATGTCTGTGTGTTTTACACCGGACCTGGTTCTGTTTTTATTATTATTCTGTTGGAACATCCTGTCTGTGTGTTTTACACCGGACCTGGTTCCATCTTGTTATTATTCTGTTGAAACATCCTGTCTGTGTGTTTTACACCGGACCTGGTTCCATTATTTATTATTCTGTCGGAATATCCTGTCTATGCGTTTACGCCTGACCTGGTTCTATTATTTATTATTCTGTCGGAATATCCTGTCTGTGCGGTCTATCGCATGCATGGTGATTTCTTTTGTTATTCCATTCTTTATTATACTCAGTTGGTTAAGTTTTGACTTCTATACTCCAGGAAATTTATGGAATATCCTTGATAATTGCGTTTCATCCAGTATCTTTTCATGAAAATATTTTTCTAAGCATTCTTGAATTTTACTCCACAAAGCAGTATCATGTTGACAATTTGGACGTTGTTAATTCTTAGATAAATTAATTCTTGAACTTGTTTTATTGAATTCTTATATCATTGTCATCATCCTCATGTTTATAAAATATTGAAAGTTATCTGTGGCATGTAGTGCATAGATGGACTTGGTATGATTATGACCAGGGATTATTCGATATAATCATGATCGTAATGTTATAAATGATGTGATAAAAGTCCTCATTGGCCCGTAGTGCATTGATGGACAGTTGTTAGCATGATCATGACCATTAATGAATACACGAATATCCTCGGCCGTAGTGCAGAGGTGATTCGATGATGTGGATTATTTTATTAAGCTGAGTCCCAGCGATAACAGTGTTGAAAAATCTTTTAAATCATAAAAGATAGTAGAGTTTATTTTCTACTTGACTCTTTTAATGGATTGCTTGTTCCGCTGCAGTTAAACTTGATGTCTATTATATTTTATCAGTTTAACATTGTTGAAGGCTAATGATAATTTATTCTGCATTATCTTAGTCATAATATTTCTTACTGGTCTAGTTGAGCTCACCATTTCTTTCATTATTCTCTTCAGGAAATGAGAACGTAACTGGGACAAGTCGGAAAACGGAGTGATAGTCCGAATGATAGTATTAGTTAGTAGTCCTCACAATTCTATGAAATAGTGTGTTAATAAATGTAATGAGGACTCCTTTTGAGTATGGATACTCTCTAGTAGACAATATTTGTATTCAAACTCACAGTTTATGTTTTGTCATATTGTACACGACAGTTGTATTATTAAGTTGTATTTGAATTCTGTACCTTGTATCTGACGACTTAAGATGGATGATGTATACCTATTTTGGGGGCGTCACAAAATATCAATAACCCTCACTCATAATAAGACTCATCTTATTTATAGATGTAGGCAACCCTTCTTAACACTTAAAAATTGAGTTTTATTTTAATTAATTAAACTCCTTTAATTAATTAGGCTCCTAATATTATTAGGAATATATTAGAATACTTTTATTAATTAATTCCCAAACTCCTTTAGGAATTAAATAATAATAATAATAGTAATAATAATAATAATAATAAGACTCATCTTATTAATTTATATTTAATATTTCTAAAATATTAAATAATAAATATTAAGCTATTTAATTTATTTTATCACCATAGATTAAATTAAATATACTTAACTTATTATTATGATTATGTCATTTGCTTCTTAAATAAATATTCTTCCTTTTGTGGTGTGACCCTTTAGGTTCTCCATATTAAATTGGTTGTGAATAAACAATTAGAACAATTCTAATTTTATTTAAATAAATAAATTAATCTATAAATTTATTTAAATAAATAATATTTATTCTATAATAAGGATAAGCTTCCTTAGCGATTAACGACTTTCCAGATAATATAGATTTCAATATTAATCATGAAAGAACCTTTGAGTAAATAGTTACCGTACAATTCAATCCTTCCACCATATATACAATGTCTCAATTAAATATAAGACATGTAATTACTGTCAAATATTATTTTATTTAATTATATGTATTTCGATTCTCAAATGCACAACTCCAAATAATGCAAATTAGAAATTTCATTCTAATTTCATTCTGCCTTAGCCAAGGACTACTGATTTGTCATTTATCGAATCACATAGGATATTTCTCTTCTTTTACTAGAAGCGGTAAATTCTTTGTTGATCATACATTATCTTCGTGTATAACTTATTACACCCAAGCATACCATTTGATCGATATACACTAAGGGTCTTAAGAAATATGTCAAATTAAATATAATTCATCATACACAAGATACTATGATAATCTCAAGTCTAAGGATCACTTGTACTACTATCACTTTAGGAATTTCTATTGACAAGCAAGTAAAACTCCATTAGATATTCCTTAGCAGCCACGTTCTATGAACTTATTCTCCAATAAACACCAACATACTTGCTTTAGTCTCTCCACATAAATGATCATGAGATCAATCATTCTCATCCAATGAGCAAGCAACGTATGTTTCAATTTATCTAGATTCACTAATCTCCTTTTTAATAATCCATTTATTGAGAACATTATAGTTTTTAAGTTATCTAAGAATTTAGATGTCATTAGCATGATCTCTTCATGATTCTAAAATCATTACTTAAAACTATGGGTTTATCACATATTATTGAAACAACACCATGTAGATAAATTAAAACATTTAGTAAATGAATATTTTTATTAATAAATGAATAAGATTGTTACAAAATATATATTTTATCATTAATATAATTAATTTATGTGCATACTACTACTCTCAGCGTAATATCTTACTTGATTTTCTTTAAAAATACAAATTAGTCAGAGTTGGAAGGTGTGAAAATACTACTTTATAGGCAATCCATATACAACTGATTCTTTATAAAATAATATATAAACGTACGTAATGGGAGCCTAAGAATAAAAATATACATATATCAAAGAAGAAAAAAAAGCTAGCAGGGGCGGCGACCCCAACTTGACTTGCCTGGTTTCGTCCCTGTGGCAGATTGATATGATAGCTAGATTGTATGAATTTTTTGTTGAATTTGGTGTCTATGCAACGTAATGGGGGCCTAAGAATAAAAATATACAAATATATATATATATGTCAAAGAAGAAAAAAAGCTACCAGGGCGACCCCAACTTGACTTGCATGGTTTCGTCCCTGTGACAGATTGATATGCATGATAGATGGTATGAAATTATTTTCGTTGAATTTGGTGTCTGTGTTTGGCTTTTCTTAATATGGATTAATATGGATATTGAGTAGGAGTTTTATCATGCTTTTATTTTGATTGGGGTTTTGGTTTTGGTGAAGTTATATAAGGTTTGACAACGAAGGAGAGTTTTTTTTTAGAATGTGAACAAAGGATCACGAAAAAACTTCTTTTATTTAGAACAACGAAGAAAGGAAGTTAATTTTTCCTTTTTAGAACGAATAATTTTTTCTTTGAATGTTCTTTAAAGTATTTACTTAATTTTAATTAAAATATAATTTACATTTTTAAGTACTCTTATTTAAGTTTTAATATGTGATTAGCAGCAGTTTAATATAGTTTAGTCTTAATAATATTCAATTTTACTGTTATATTAATTAACTTATTAATATTAGTTTAATTGTTTTTACTAAATAAAAGTATGTATTTTTCTAAAACTATATATTTATACGCATATAAAAATGTTATCTACATATTATCATGTATAAAAAAGTCGATATGTAGTCAAACCGTATAAAATCGAATAAGTTGCCGACAAATGGAGTATTTCGATTCATTTCTGTCAGAAAATGATTTTGGGGTCAACATTGTATGTAATTCGGTATTTTATGTAGTGATTTGTAAGCTCAATTACCGTAGGAGCCAAGTTATATGGGTGAAACTTAGTAAAATATAAGTGTATTTAGCCCTAGTAAATATACTTTGTACTTAATAATAGTACTAGCTAAGTGCCCCGTGCCGAGAACGAATTTATTTTTTAAAATAAATTATTTAATTTTAATTCTTTATTTATTATATATATAGAATGATTATAAAATATTTTTCTAAATTTTAATTTAACTTATTATAGAATAACTACAAACTTTGCTCAAACAAACAACCATCAAAGACACGCAATTGAATGTTAGTTAATATGCTTCTTTTTAATTTAATATTTAGTATATATAATTTTCAAATTTAATATTTAGTTTTTATTTTCAATCATTCGAATTTATACATAGTTATATATTTAGAGTTAAAAATTGAGTGAAACATAAAAGTCTAAACTTGGTTTTTAAGAAATCTATATGACATAAAAATTTGGTAAATTAATAAATTACCATCATGAATTTTTTTTTTTAACGTTAACTTAAATTATATAACTATATACAAGTGAAATTTATTTTTAACATTGATTAACTAAAATTTGCTATCTAAAATAAAATTATTAATTAAAGTTTAATCATTAATATATTTTGTAATATATATTACACTTTTTAATATATTAATTATTATTTTCTCATAGTAACTTTTCTATATTTTAAAGCTTAAATATAAATTACTACCCTAAATATTGACCTTTTTTCATTTCGGTGATTGATCTTTCAATTTTTTCAATCAGATCATTAAACTATTATTTTTTCTACTTTGTTTCAATTGAAGTTATCACGTCATAAATTGATGACGTGACTATGACCGGCGATATGCATGTGCTTATATATGTGGCAAAAAAACACTCATTTTAAATCATTTTATAGAACTAAAAGGACAGATACGTAAAAACCAAATAAGTAATTAATTTTTTTAACAAATTCATCCAATTAAGATTTTTTTCATCATCTTTTATCCAACACATAAATTTCCTTTAAAGAAAACCCAACCACAAACTTCAGTCCGACGACTTCACCACCGATTTCCTAGTGGTTACGCATCGGAGAATCAATCGTGGCCTGAATTCAACGACGGATAATCAATTGGGATCAAAATATAAATAGATAAAATTATAAAACACTCATTTTCAACTTTCATATCAGCATACAATTTTTCTTAATTATTCCTTAAAAATATATACCGAATCAATCCGAACTCTCTTATGAGAAAAGATGTGGCTATGCATGCACGAAGGTAAGACATTATTGATCACTTTATGTATACTTTTGACTAAAATATAATCGTACCTTTCAATAATTTAGGAATCCTGCAATTATTACAAATTTTTTTGTCTAATTATAATTGCTACATATGTCAATGCATAAATTAGTAATATTATAAATTAGCACATCACATTACACATATAATTAAAAAAGAGTTATTAAGTCATGTTATTCATTGTGAATTTTTTTTACTAAATTATAATTGCGACACATATTAATATATAAATTAGTAAGATTATAAGTTGGCACGTCACATTATATATATAATTAAAAAATGAATTACCATGATAAATTATAATAAAAGAGTGAATAAATAAGGTCACTTGCTATATTTTTAAATTTTGCAAAGAGTTTTGCTATAAATTTATGATAAATTTTAATTATGAAACTTATTAACATTGGATAAAATTGAAAAAAGTTCCATTTAACATCACTCCAAAATGATTATCACTAATACTTATACATATATCTGACAATGAAAAAATTTACGTAAACATTTGTAATATATATTATTTTTCTTTTATTCCGACTTCTAAACTAACAAGTTTGATAATTCGTACAAAGTACTGATATGCATGAAAATAAATATTTATTTTTTTATGTGAGAGACTCGTGTAAAATATTATTTTAACATATAAAAATATGTGTTTTCTCTATTAATTGTCCCTTGTCAAGCTGTGGTTTATAGATGTTTTAGTTACAAAATCTTATAGGTTCGTTGCATATGGGATTTAATAAATGCTCGTGGACTTGTAGTTGCTTCCAGTTGTTGTTTGTGTGGAATTCTATGTAAATTGAGGCAGTAGGACATGGTAGAGTAGGCATAAAATATACACAATAAATTTGTATATAAATTTGAGAAATCAATGAATATATAACACATTAAAATAAAAAAATAAAAATTATTGGTTTAACTTATTCAGTTATTTTGGTGAGTCGACTTAGGATCAATCAAAATGACTCGGTACTTATTTTTTATATTTGTGTATTGATATCCTTAGAGTTCAGTGGTTAAAATATTTACTTAATAATTCCGTATTGTTATTATGTAGTATTTGTCTAAATATATATGGTTTAATACCCTGAACTTTTAAATATTTTTTTTACTTTGGGAATTATTTTTTTAATTTTTTCAATTAAGAGATTAAACTCATAATTTTTTCTCTTTGGAAATTATCTTCTTAATTTTTTCAGTTAGGGAATTAAACTTTAATATTTTTTTTTTCTGATTACGTCTAATTAATAGTACTATGTTAGAAATTGATGACATGACAGCGACATGTGGCTAAAAAAAATACTTATGTGTAATATTGTGTCTAATTTTAACATTTATTCTATTAAATTTTTATACCAAAAAAGATAAATATAAGACCATTATTATTTTTTTAAGTTAAATTTAATACATTACAAACTCAACTTAAAAAATCATCAATAATTAATATAATGATAAATATGTTAAAATATATAAATGTACTACTAATTAAAATCTTGTTATTTCATAATTATCAATAATCAATATAATGACAATTTTATGCTTTTTGGTATAAAAAATTAAGGCCTAAATATAGATTAATACCTTGAACTTTAAATTTATTTCATAATCAACAATCATTAATATAATTAATTTTGTATACCAAAAAGGGTAAAATTATCATTAAATTTAATTTAAAAAATTAATAATGGTATTATATTTACCTTTTTTCATACAAATAATTAATTGAATAAATATTAAAATGAGACTCAATATTACACATAAGAATTTTTTAGTCACTAGTCATTATCATGTCATTAATTTTTTGATGTGACACTATCAATTAGACGTAATAAAAAAAATTAAAATTTTAATCTCCTAATTGAAAAAAATTGAGAAAATAATTCTCAAAGTAAGAAAAAATTAAAAGTTAAATCCCCTAATTAAAAAAATGAAAAAACAATCCCCAAAGTTAAAAAAAAAATAAAAATTCAAGGTATTAATCCGTCATCGATGTATTCAATGACGCAAGCTATTTTGGACTCGGCACAGCACATTACTGAGAAAAGGGATGAAAAGCTCAAATCCTGCCCTGGTGCCCAAGAAATCTCAAAAGTAAGACTTTTAGTGATCCCTAAAAGTTGAACCTCCTGTTCCCAATTCTCTGGGAATTTGGAAAACCAAATAATGGAGGGGCATCATCATGGCGTTGGGAGTGACAGAGTTCCTCTGTTGAACAGAACAGTGCGTCTATGATTTGTAAATTGTGCAATTTTTTTGATTCCGGGTCAATAAAATTGCATTCCAGCTATTGGGTTTTGTTTAGTTATGGATTCTGTAGCTGCCTTGTAGAATAATCTGATTCATGTAATAGATTTTTATGCTATTTCAGAAGTTTTCATTGTTGCTTCATAATTTGTATTTGCTACTTAAATTTACCCTTTTATGCTGGGTCATGGGTGTTTTTGTATTCTTGATTAGTTTAGACCATCCAACTTTTGGTCCCATTTCAAGTTTACAGTTGGATATTTTTGTCAATTTGGAATGTTTCAAGTTTAATTTCTGTGTTTATATCATAATTATAAAGCATAGTCACATTTTGTTAATTTTGAGTTATTTAGTTGAGTCTTATGATTTCTTTGATTTTGGGTTTTTAAACTTAGGGGGGGAGAAAGATAAATGATGCAGCTGAAAATGGTCAGGTTACAGACCTTGAGCATGGAGATGCGGTACAGGTATTTGCGGACTCTTGAAAATCTAATTTTATGGCTTAGTGACTATTATAATAGTGTGTACAAGGTGCTAACTTTATACCTGAATTTTCAGGCTGCAAATGTGGGCTTTTTGAGAATACTGTCACTGGTTAGTTGGATTATACTTGGTCTATTAATGATGCATTGCGGAAATATAGATACTTTTGAATTTGAAATCGTCTAATCAGACATCACTTTGCAGGCAAAGCCTGAGGCAAAGAACTTGATTTTTGCTACGGTTGCACTGCTAATTGCGTCCACATCCAGCTTATTAATAGTATGTTCTCGCTTTCTCTAACACACTCGCTAGTTTATTCACCCCTTTACCCCTTTGATTGTGAAGTAACAAATGATTCTAAGTTGTAGATGTGGGCATTTGAGTCATAATGTAATTATATTGTTCATGTGCAGCCAAAGTTTGGTGGAAAAATTATTGATATTGTGTCAGGAGATATTCAAACACCTGAGCAGAAAGCTGAAGCTTGGAGTGCAGTCAAGAGCACTATACTAGAAATCTTTCTTGTTGTCATAGTTGGGTATGAATTACTCTCATTATTTGGCTCGTTTCAGACCGTTTTATAATTTGATTTCAACATTATGTATATGTGTCAAGGTTGTGTTCTGATGAGCATAAGTCTCAGACTGGGTTACAAAATCTAATTTATCTTCAATATTTACATTATATACTACAATTTCAAAGTAAACCGGAAGCTCCATTGTTGATAGAGCACGCTTGCGTGAGGTGGTCGTCGTCCGGATCGTTTCTACCAAGTTGTATTGGTGGAACACGCTCGACACCTCAACCCTTCGCTTATATTGAAGCGAGAACCTTGATACAATGTGTACGGAATTTGCGTTGAATGGATACCAACAATACCTTAACTCCGTGCTTATATGGAAGTAGGAACCTTGGTACAATCGACCATTGATGCGGTAGGCGATGCGTCGATGCCACATACAACTATGAATTATTTTATGATAATTTAAATTGAATCTCAAGAAAACTAAGAATAGCCTAGAAATTTTTAAAGAACCAAAAGACGAGGAAATCTCACAAGTATTGTATTGATAAAATCTGAAAATGTATATTGTGTCAATTACATCATTCATGTATTATATTTATACTAGTAGAAGAAATCCTAATTCCTATAAGGAATCAACAAAATAATAGCAAATCCAATGGAAATCAAAATCCTAACTAAAAAGCTTCGTAATTACATTAGAATAGGAAAACTTCTTAAAAATCCTCAAAATTCCCGTACAATCTACATTCCAGATTTTTCAGGATAGCGGCTTGGCGCGGCAATGCCGCATTTGTATTAGAAAATGGCACGGCAGCCCCATTTCATCATAAATGTGCTGGCATGGTGGCGTGACAACGCTGTTCATAGGCTTAAATCTGGCGCGGTAGCGCCGGATTGACAGAACTGGCCCGTTTTGCTGAAATGTTCTGAAATGCCCCTTTTAGCCTCGACTCTTTACTTGGACCAATCGTTTGCATCAAATTAACAAGCTTAGAATCATCCTCGAGTACCCTCGAACTCTTATCCGTCCTAACTCGATCGTTGTAATTTCCAAGCTTGTGTTGCCACGTGATTGTTTGTAAGTTTCTGGCTTGATTTGGTAATTCATATTGTCGCGTGAATGCCGAACCTTCCATGAATTGGAACATAAATTCGTTGAACAATAGGCGACTTAATTGAACACGTATCAGATGACTTGGCTTGTCTTGATTTGGGTTCGTTGAATATGTTGAGTTTAGAATACCCAAATCATACAATGTATCCTCCCCTCGTGGTTTGATTGAATTGAGCTCCATTTCAAGCATCCTTGAATAAATCTCTGCCCAATTACTTAAAATCATTTGATGAACGCTCGGAATTTGAATTGAGTTATTGTTGTTCAATGCAGTCCTGATTACGATTGTATCATTTCCTTCTTGAAATTTATTTGTCCTCAAATCTGGCATCCCCTCCTCTTGAAAAGAATTCGTCCTCAAATATGACCCTTCATCAAAACAAACTAAGTCAGTAACATCAAACAAAACATAACCACACGTCTCACCTGACAAATTAATCATATAATCAACATCAACATCACAAGCAAAAATTTGAAAAGTTTCAACTCCTCTTGGATCAAAACTTAGTATGTGGAACTGTTCATGTTGCATGTTCACCCATTTACGAATTCCTGAATCAAAAATCAATTGATGATCTCGTCCATTCGCAAAAAACACCCACTTCAATTCACCCATATCAAATATCAATTTTTGAAATTTGTCATGTCGCATATGCAAACACTTGAGTTACTGGATTAAACACAAAACAAAATCAATCAACATGTATCTTTTGTGTAATCACTAAGAACTCAAGAAATTCAAATTTATATGCATAGTCTACTATATCAAAAATCGAAACACTTCCTTTTAGACTCTTAATGCATTGTTCCAATTGGTTCTCATAATGGCACATGCTATTCTCATTGCTGAATTTGATCATATCCTGAATCTGCACGACATAATTAACCTTTTCTTTTTCATCGAAATTAACACATTCAAAATCAAGTAACAATGTTAATAGAATTAAAAGGTCACATCCAACTTCATAAGATGAAAACTCAATTGCAATTACGAGGTTCACAAACAGACTCGATAAGTGTTGATAAAAATAAAAATATCATCAAAATAGATAATAACAAATTTTCCCATAGAAGAATGCAAAATATGGCTCAACAAACTCATGAAAGCATGCAATGCATTAGCTAATGTGAATGATATAACTAAATACGCATGTAAACCATATTTCACTCTAATTTGACAATAAACACCTTTTAAACTAATTTTAGACTCCTTTCCATTCACTACAACATTCTCAAAATCATGTAATGATGATTGACCAAATGGAAAGATATGATGACATCCAATGTTAAATAACGACAACTTATGTATAGATTGAGCAGTATGGAAACAAGAATACCGACAAGACACACTAGAATGAATATTATGAAAATAAGAACATTGAAAATGAGAATAAATAATATGATCATAAACTAACTCAACATATATCAAATATCCTCCATAGTTTATGATAAAGATGATTCTACCATCAAAATAGTTAAAAACAAATTTATCAATGGAAGCATGCAAAACATGTTTTAATAAACTCATAAAAAACACTAGATGTATTAGTTAATCTATCTGAAATAACTAACCACTTATATAAATCACATGTTAATGCAACTTTCCATCTATCACATTCTCTTATACTAATTTGATTAGACATTGTCATCATCAAATTTAGACAAAACACAAGTGACAAGTACTATACGATTCATCTAGCATACTATCTAAGCAAAGAAAAGAATATCGATACTTGTTTACCATCTGAAAATCAACGCACATGCTCGACGTCCTATCCTTCTTAGGTAATTTGATCTCGTGAATGACACTAGAACTCATGCTTACTTTTATGATATCCCTCTCCATCAACTCTCCAACCTGCCTTTGTAACTCCATCGTGTCCTCATGAATGTTGTAGGCTGATCTACGGAATGATATGGGTATAATATCAACCTGAAATAGAGAAACAATAGAACTAGGCAAAGAAGAGTTAAATTGGTTAGTATTCAAAAGTGTCTTTGTACGAATGTACAGTCATCGACTATTTAAAATACAATACTTTTTACCACTCACTCTCTTTTTCATAGTCACTTATTTCCCTTTATTTTTTTTGTTCAATTTTTCTCTCAACTTTTTCATTCTCTCTTTTATTCTCATTCTCACTTTTCTCAATCTCTCTATTCTTTTCAATCTCTTTTTTGTTTTCAAGCTCACATTTCTCTAATTCTTCTTTTTCACTCTCAATCTTTTGATCATTCTCTTTCTGTCGTTCACTCTCTAACTTTTGATCACGATCTTTTTGTAAATGCATTAGATCTTCATCTTTAACTTGCCAACTAGAATCCCTTATCTCCATCGACGCTTCGTGGACTGTAGGATCTTCTTCAACTTCTATCTCCCTCAACTGAACTCGCTCCCTATGCGCCTTAGGGGTGTTTTGTAGCTGCAACCAACAAGCCTCCATCCCCTTACGAACCACCTTCATGATGTCTTCCTTTACCTTCTTAGGAAAGACTTGCTTTCTATACGTCTTAGGAGTGTCTTGTGGTTGTCTCCAACGCGACTCCAACCTGTCTACCCGCCTATGAACCTTTTTTTCGTCATTTAATGTTGATTGCCTTGGAGGTTGTTCTACTCCTTCCTCCGATTTAACTGGACAGGAACAAACCGCTTTCTCATCACGATTTTCAACTCCTCCCATGTCTCGATCGGACGCTCTCCATATCTCCTCATACTAATCAATCCTACCACGTAGCTGCATAATCAGAGGACTCTAGAACTGCAAGTTTGACCTTCCTAAGCTCGGAGTAGTCATGATAGTCAAACTCCCACTCTTTCTTTTTCTCCCACTTCAAATATATTTCAAGATCATTCTTGCCTTGAAAAGATTTCCTTCGAGGTTCAGGAGTACTTTCAAACTCGTAATCAAACATGTTTTCTACAAAACAAAGATTAGTAGATAAAAAAATTCCTTACCACTCCCTTACGTGTTTCTCTCAAACAATGTTTCACTCGTGTATCACTCAATTGGATTTTACCCTCGATTGATCTCACTACTCTTGCCTTTTACCTCTCAAATATTCTCTCTTATATGTTCTTTTTTGAATTCACCAAACAAAAATCAAAGTTTTACTATTACAATTCAACAAGAACTTATCAAGAACAAATATAGAAAGTATAGTCTCGGATTACCAACAAAATCACGTGTTGTTGTGTATACTCTTTGTATGCCCTGGGAAAGCTTGTTAGGCTTGCGGAATTTTAAGGTTTTACTTGATCGGAGTTGATGGTTGAATGCTCGAATTGTCGTTGAATTAGTCAGCAATCAATTGAAATAAAACTGAAAATTTTCTTTACTTTTTTTTAATCAAACAAGAAATTAAAGGATAGATAACCCGCTAGATATTTAGCTTTGATACTAATTGATAGATTCCACGGCACGCTTGCGTGAGGTGATCGTCGCCTGGATCGTTTCGAGCAAGTTATATTGGTGGAACACGCTCAACACCTCAACCCTTAACTTATATTGAAGCGAGAACCTTGGTACAATCGATAGTGTAAAGAATTTGCGTTAGATGGACACCAACGACACCTTGACCCCGTTCTTATATGGAAGCAGGAATCTTGGTACAATCGACGATTGATGCGGTAGAATACGCCACACACAAATATGAATTGTTGTATGATAAGTCAAATTGAATATCAAGAAAACTAAGAATAACTTAAAAATTCTTAAAAAACCAAAAGATGAGAAAATCTCACAAGTATTGTATTGATAAAATCTGAAAATGTATATTGTGTCACTTACATCATCCATGTATCATATTTATACTAGTAGAAGAAACCTTAATTCCTATAAGGAATCAACTAAATAATAGAAAATCTAATGGAAATCAAAATCCTAACTAAAAAGCTTCCTAATTACATTAGAATTGGAAAACTTCTTAAAAATCCTCAAAAATCCCGTACAATCTGCATTCCAGATTTTTCAAGATCGCGGCCTGGTGCGGCAGCGCCACATTTGTACTAGAAAATGGCACGGAAGCACCGTTTCATCAGAAACATTCTGACATGGTGGCGCGATAGCGCCGTTCATAGGCTTAAATCTGACGCGGCATCGTCAGGTTGACAAAACTGGTCCATTTTGCTGAAATGTCCGTTTCGCCTTTTTAGCCTCAACTCTTTACTTGGACATATCGTTTGCATTAAATTAATAAGCTTAGAATCATCCTCGAGTGCCCTCGAACTCTTATCCGCCCAAACTTGATCGTTGTGATTTCCAAACTTGTGTTGCCACGCGATTGATTGTAAGCTCCGACTTGATTTGGTGATTCATATTGTTGCATGAATGCCTAACCCTTCATGAATTGGAAAATAGATTGGTTGAACAATAGGCGACTTAATTGAACACGGATTTGATGACTTGGCTTGCCTTGATTTGGGTTCGCTGAATATGTTGAGTTTAGAATACTCAAATCATACAATGTATCCTCCGCGGTTTGATTGAATTGAGCTCCATTTCAAGCATCCTTGAATAAATCTCAGCCTAATTACTTAAAATCATTTGATGAACCTTGAGATTTGAATTGAGTTAATGTCGTTCCATGCGGCCTTGATCAAGATTGTATCAATTGTTCAACCCGCTAAAAGCTCATTTGAAATTAAGTTTGGAGTGAGTTGAGTTGAGTTTTGACAAAAATTTAAACCCAAAGTAAAATTTGGGCCAAGCTTATTCAACAGGTAGCTCAGGTGTTGTACCCCCCCCCAGGGTGTATAAATAAATAAAAATGATATATTTTATATATTATTTTTATTTTATATTTACTATATACGTATAACTATAGCAGTAGAAGCAGAATAATAAGCTGTACAATTGTAAACTGAATAGTAATATGTTATGCAAAGAGGTTATATCATACCCTAAAGAAATTCAACACCAGTTCCACAGTTAATTAAAAGGTGATCGGCTAGAATTAGTTTTTCACTTTCTAGATTATCAGTGGTCAAAATGATTTCTTAAGTAGTGCCCACAAGATGCCAAGTCTAACTCTAGAGGATCCTGCCATAACTAATCTCACAATATCACTTGTTAGTCGCAAAGATGTTAATGTTTTATTATCAGCCTTACAAGTTGTCAAAATAAGCTAATATCATTTTAATTATGAGTTACATTAGTTTTTGTTATTTTATCTTTTTTACTTTGATATTGTTTGTTCGGGTTTGCCTGAAAATAGGACCACATTTTTGGCTGCTCCCTACTTATTATAAGCCCTAATGGGCTGGGTCCATGCCCGAAATCGTCAATATTTGATTAGGCAGAGCTTGGGCAGCCTTAACTCAGTTCACTAAGCCTGATTGACATGCCTAGTTATAGACTGAATTTCCATTGCACATGTGGTTCTTTCCATTCCAAGTCATGTGATTTTACCTCTATGCATCTTAAGGGTTTTCTAATATTTTGCACTTTTCAGATCAATTAGCACTGCACTTCGAGCATGGTTGTTTTCTTCTGCCAGTGAAAGGGTTGTTGCTAGATTGAGAAAGAACCTATTCAGTCACCTCGTTGACCAAGTAAATATCAGTCATCTTTGTGCATAACCTTTGTTTTATCTAATCTATGGACTCCATTTTTTTGTCAAGAAAATGAAACCCATCTTAAAGTACATGATGCTTTCAAAGTGAAAGCTTGTTTACAACAGCTGATGATGTTGCAGGAAATAGCCTTCTATGATGTTACTAGAACAGGGGAGCTCCTAAGTAGGCTATCTGAAGATACCCAAATCATTAAAAATGCTGCAACAACCAATCTTTCTGAGGCCCTTCGGAATCTCTCTACCGCAGCTATTGGTCTTGGCTTTATGTTTACAACATCTTGGAAATTAACATGTAAGCCCTTTGATAATGATTATGCACCCGATAAACTTCAATATTCATCCACTTTCTAGCATGCTTAACTTAATTTCTTTCCTATTGTTTTGTTTTAGTGTTGGCTTTAGTTGTTGTTCCACTCATTTCTGTCGCTGTGCGTAAATTTGGTCGATATCTTCGTGAACTTTCCCACAAGACTCAAGCTGCAGCTGCTGTAGCTGCTTCAATTGCCGAGGTTTGATATTGTGACTGAAGTTTAAATTTTCAGTTGGTTTGGGTCTTTTAGTTAAATTAGTAATGTTGCTTAATCATGATAACCCTTTTTATGACAAGTTCCAGAATTAGTTTGTTGAATTAGACAAAAGAGTACTCTATGATAAAGCATATAAATTTATATAAATGTGTTCTAATCTTATTCTATTGTCACTATGCTTAGACATCTTACTTTTTTATTCTGAAGGGGGAAACTGGAGATTTAAAAGTTTACTGTATAGTTATTTGTTCGAGCAATTTTGTCATTTGATTCCCTGAGGGGTGGACTTGCAAATTTATTTCTTACAATGGAAGTGGAAATGAAAAAATTGTTTGCCAATTATGAAAATAACTATTTGTGATTGGTGGTTATAATAAGGTCATTCAGTTAAATTAAAACTATTTGACCAAGGATGTACTTGGTTCATGTTTTAAGTATGCCACATTCAGGGATTATAGCTTACAGATTGCCTAATTGCACTGTATTATCATAGATATCACTTGGAGATGTTCCTCAAAGAGCCTGTTCAGTGAACAATTAGTTCTCACTATGATCAATATATCTCAATGAATTCTGTCGTTGTCGGTTAGGAAACTTTTGGAGCCATACGCACAGTGAGATCTTTTGCCCAGGAAAATTATGAGATTTCACGATACTCAGAGAAAGTCGATGAGACTTTGAAGCTTGGACTTCAACAGGCTGTGAGTTCCCTAATCTCTCTCCCTCTCCCTCTCTCTCTCTTCCTCCCAATCTCGTACAAACGCACAAGGCATGCAACCGAATCGAGTAGTTACTCTCTGTTACTTTGTGCTGCAGAAAGTAGTTGGTTGCTTCTCTGGAGGTCTCAATGCAGCATCGACATTATCAGTTATCCTAGTGGTGATATATGGAGCTTATCTTGCAATTTCGGGTTCTATTACCTCGGGTGCTCTTACATCCTTCATTCTTTACAGCCTCACTGGTAAATTTGCTTCTTTTTTTCCCATCCCAGTAGAACTAGTTATATATTTTAGTTATGAAGGATATCATGAACTTTGCATGAATTTATACAAGTTAGTATGAATTTTTGGCTCATTAAACAGTTAATAACCTTGATCAATGACCCTTTTATTTGTCAATATTACTCAACTTGATGAATGTTTCAATTTGCAGTAGGATCATCTGTGTCTGGACTGTCAGGATTATACACGGTAGTGATGAAAGCAGCTGGAGCAAGTAGGAGGGTTTTTCAGCTTCTGGATCGTGTTTCATCCATGCCGAAATCAGGAAACAAGTGTCCTTTGGGGTTAGTTATTTGTTGTATTTTTTTCAAATATTTATGAATACAAATGTAAGAAATCTTAGTTTATTTGGAAGGAAGACATCACCTTTGGCACACAAATATGGGTACAGGACCATAGTTCTGGACTCTAAAATCTAAGAGATTTTTCTACAAAATAGGGATCATGGTCATCTTCATAACACATGTTACCTTACTTTTGTCTGAAACATTTGCACATTCAGATCCACCTGTGCCAAAATTCATGATTGCAGTTATAAATGTCATGACTTGTGCATAAAATCTCATAATCACGCATATTCGCATATAGTTTGAATTGGATTCATTAATCACAAGGTGCAAAATCAGTTATTTCTTCATTTAAGCACTTCCTGATTAAATTCATGGTTTTCCTTATTATATAATCATCCTCAAAGTTATGCCGAGTGGTAATGCAACCGTTGATATTCCTACCGTCAAGATACTGATTGTTACTGGTGCCAAGCTGTTCATCAATTCATGGTTGGTCACTGATTTTGTTAATAGACTATTAGATGATATTAATGAAAACATAAGAGACATTACTAGGATATATGTTAGGTGTGCCCTGTTGAATAATTTTTTTACACCCTATCTCTTAAAAGGGAGCTATAGTGCAGTTTGGCTGTTGACTCTTCAGGAGCATAACTGAATGCCCTTGACATGTATTCTCTGTCTGGTATCCAGATCTCAACAAAGATGTTGAATGGATAATAGCTACTGTTCAAGTGCAAAGCTAAAGCTTTCCTATATGGTTCCACATCAGATTCTGTGTTCAAATCTTTCACCACCTTGATATTAAAATACATGCATTGGACCTAGCAGGCTGATTGTGAGGGGATTTGTTAAATATATATGGTCTATAGTTATGCATTCTCTTATCATTTAAGAAGTTCAGAATTGTTGGTGTTAACAAGCAAATAGCCAGGTTATACACATGAAAATGGAATATCTAAACTGATTATATCATTATCTTTAATTGTAGTGATAAAGATGCAGAAGTGGATATGGATGATGTCTGGTTTTCCTATCCTTCCCGCCCTAAGGATATGATACTCAAGGTAGACACTTTTCCTTGATTACTTCTATTTTTGATGGAACTCGCAATATCCCTCTAAATTGAGGCTGTGTGGATCAAAATATGACATATTCGTGAATTTTAGGGCATAACACTAAAACTGCATCCTGGGTCAAAGGTTGCACTGGTTGGTCCAAGTGGTGGTGGAAAGGTAATACATCTTTAATCCCAAAGTTCATGTTTAAGTTAGATTCATATTCATGCCATATATAATTAAAAATAAAACAATGAGCTAAGTTTTTAATGGTTAGAAAAGCATAACCAATCTATTTACCATATAACTTGTTTTCCGTTTGTGTGGCAGACGACAATAGCAAACTTGATTGAGAGGTTTTATGATCCTATCAAGGGAAAGATTTTGCTTAATGGAGTTCCTCTGGTAGAAATATCGCACTATCATCTGCACAGAAAGGTAATATTGGTACCAATTCTTCTTTATGCCCGCAAGACACTTATATGAATGGTGCTCTTGAAACAAATGTAGTCTTCAAGATTGAGATTTTTTTGAATTCCCTTATCTAATAAATATTTCCCATCAAAATTTAGATCAGTATAGTGAGCCAAGAACCGGTGCTTTTCAACTGCTCCATCCAAGAGAATATTGCCTACGGGTTAGATGGCAAGGCAAGCAGTGTTGATGTGGAAAATGCAGCTGTATGTGTTTCAAATCTTTATATACCAACTAGTCATCCCTCTCTACGGAATAAGTGATTCTGTTCATATTTTTTGGTGTGAATTGCAGAAAATGGCAAATGCCCATGAATTCATATCCAAATTCCCGGAAGGATACCAGACCTTTGTTGGAGAACGTGGGGTAAGGCTTTCAGGAGGTCAAAAACAAAGAGTAGCAATTGCAAGAGCTCTAATGATGAACCCGAGAATTCTTCTTTTAGATGAGGCCACCAGTGCTCTTGATGCTGAAAGCGAATACCTAGTTCAGGTGCGACGACACATTGTCTAGAAATGCACTTGCTTAACCACACAACTTTTGTTTCACATATAGTTTTAACAATTTTCATATCGTCTTATTTTATAGGATGCCATGGATTCTCTGATGAACGGAAGGACAGTTCTAGTTATAGCGCATAGGCTTTCGACAGTCAAAACTGCAAACACTGTGGCAGTTATTTCTGACGGTCAGATAGTTGAGAGTGGGACTCACGACGAGCTCCTCGACAAGAATGGTATTTATACTGCATTAGTCAAGAGACAACTACAAGGTCCAAAAACTGAAATTTAGCTCTGTATCCAAATTAACTTGAATGTACAACCAAACTCAGCAATAGAATTGGTTATTGGTGATATCCAGGTAATAGGGATCAAGGGTGGTGTCATTTAGTTTGTATCATTTTAGAAGATTAAATTATAGTCTTTAGTTTTCTCATTTCTGTAAGAATAATCAACTAGACTTTTCTTATTGAGGATTATGGCTAAATTCTGACTACTCATAACCCTTTCCAACACCGCAAGAAAGCCGGCTATACGAGGGAAATGATATATAGCTAAAGTTGGATGGTATAAAATAGGATATTCATCCGTGTTCGTATTCGTTTAAAACAGATAGTATCTGTATTCTATTTAAACGAATATTAGATATTTATAAATAAACGGATATGAATACGGATACATATATATTTGTATTCGTTAAACATTTGTCCGCCAATATATTTATCGAATAATGAATATCAGATATTCGGTATCATAATCCAAGTAAAGAATTGGTTTTATTATAAAATTATAATATTTTTTAATACTTCTATAAAGATATTTTATTAAATAGAGTGATTAATTTTTTTTTCTTTTGAATTTTATAATTAAATCATATGGTTGATGATTATGTTATGTTATATTAATATTATAGTAGTAAATTTCTAATATTTTTTAATTATTTATGTACTAATTTTAATTAATTATGCAATAAATTCGGATAATTATTCATATTCAAATTGGAATAATTTTTCGAATATTGAATTCGAATGGTACCTTAAGAAATTCGTCGAATATCAAATACGAATACACTGTATTCGAATTCGAATATGAACGCTTATAGCCCTACCTAAAACAATTTTAACCATCTACGCAACAAACTTGACGGCAATTAACTTTAACTGGCCTGTCTGCACAACAAATATGACGGACGAGTGAATAAAACATTGTAATTTATACACAATAACATAACGTACGTTAGATGACATTTAGCGTTAATTATTGATCATTTCTCATAAAATAAATAATTTTTGGAAAAATAAATAATGATTGTATAACCCTTCATTTTCATTTTAGCACTCTTAACCATTTGCTTAAACATCTCGCTTCAATTTAAATCTCTTAAGCGAAACACGTTTTAGCCTATATTTTGCTAAATAATTTCAGAAAAGCAAAACGGTAGATAAAAGTATTTTTCTTAGCAGTTTATCCCTAAAAGTTTGGATTTTTTGCTATTTTATTCCAATACTCTGATTCTTTTCACATTTGCATCCTTTCAATTTCAAATACTGCTTTCCAGAGTTTGTTTCAGAGAATGATTGCACAAGATGCTGAGTAGCATGTGCAATGACTCCATTACAGACCACACCATAGATTTTGTTGGGCAATATTCTCTCAAAGAGGAGTGTTCACACCTCAAAGTCAAAAGTATTTTCGACTTTATAAAGAGTCAACTCTATTATACTACCTATGCATGTTTCACAAATGAATTCCATTTTGTAGCATGAAATATTATATATATTTCACGTCTAGTCCTAAATTTGCAAAATATTTAGTTTTTAATAGTGATGGATGATAATGTAATTCGGATAATAAACTTGAGTATATTACATATTTATTTATTTATTGCAAATTTTTACACACACTACACTCGTATACAATCAAACCCTTGAGCTCATGAAACCATAAGGTAAGAGTTACCGCCAGAGCCGGCCTTGGGCAAGGGCTAACAGGACAACCGCCCAGGGCCCACAGTTGAGGAGGGTCCAAATTTTTTTATAAACTTATGTATTTATGTGTATAAAAAAATTAAATAATAAAAAGATTAACGATATTATACATTAAAAATAATATGTTAGAAAGCATTAAATATGATAGTATAATTGATGATTTTGCATCTAAAAGTGCAACAAGAAGACATTTTAAATGATGTTTTGTGGTTTAGATTTTATTGGACAAAACTAAAAAAATATTTACTGTAGTTGGTAGGTTTTACTGATTATATCATTGAACTTTTAATTTTTCAAATTACATCACTAAACTAATTATTATTTTGAAATTGTGTCATTTGGTTAAAAAAAAATAAACGGACGTTAATTTTTTATCTACAAAACTAATGAATTACACACTGTAGTTGGCTTATTTTATTGATTACATCATTGAACTTTTAATTTTTCAAATTACCCCATCAAACTAATTAAAAATAATTATTTTAAGTATTTTAAAAAATAATTATTATTTTAAGTAAAAAATATTAGAAACTTTTTTTTCTTCATAAAATGAGTAGAGTTCCATAAAATATAGATTCAAACAAATTAAAGTGATTTTAAATTAAATTAAGTCTTAAATTAATGTCTACTTAATTTTTTAACAGAATGACTCATTCTTAATATTATAAATTTTTTAAAAAAACTAAAAATAGAAATTAAAATAAAAAAAACAGTAAATGATAAATAAAAAATTGATTCAATTTTTTCAAAAAAGAAATTAATAATTTTTATAAATAAATTTTATTTTCAAGAAAAAAATTGGAAAATTCTTCATATTTTAAAAAAATGAGTGAAATTTTATAAAATATAAATTTAAAAAAATAAACTTTATTTTCAAAAGGAAAAAAGAGATTTTTTTTAAAAAATCAGTAATATTTCATAAAACTTTAATTTTTTTTAAATCTATATTTTATGAAATTTTACTCGTTTTATGGGAAAAAAATTTAAAGTTTCTAATATTTTTTACTAAAAATAATAATTATTTTTAAAAATATTTAAAATAATCATTTTTTAATTAGTTTAACGTGGTAATTTGAAAAATTAAAAGTTCAATGGTGTAATCAGTAAAACGTGCCAACTACAGTGGATAATTCATTAGTTTTGTAGATAAAAAACTAACGTCCGATTATTTTTTTAACGGAATAACCCAATTTCAAAATAATAATTAGTTTAGTGGGGTAATTTGAAAAATTAAAAGTTCAATTGTGTAATCAGTAAAACTTGCAAACTACAGTGAGTATTTCATTAGTTTTACCGATTTAATTGATAACTCACGATTTTTTTTTTGTTAACTCACGATTCACAAACACAAATTTTAAACTCCAAACTCATACAACCCTATAATAAAAGTAAATACATCAACCAATTAAATTCAAGTATAACTTTATAAGTCAACTCAGTTCAGGACCAACCAAAACATCACAGTTAACTCGTACAAGAAAATTGTTGTACTATTGTAATAAATATAAGTAATAGATAATAGATTATCAGAAGATTTTTGGATTTTTTGTGGAAAAATAATTAGGAAATGGAACTCGTTTTAAGGTTTTTTTTTGGTGGGTGTACGGGGGGACGGGTTGTCCCATGCAGCAGCATGCCATGTATAATTCCGTCCTTGAACTCCATATATAGCTGGCAAGAAGCACGCATTTAGCAAAACATTACATAATATATTAGGAAATTCTTATCATGAAGTTAACTTTGGTCAATTAATCAATATAATGTTAACGTACATACAGGAGTTGATTTCTCTTCGTGTCAGCATTGTATTGATCAATTGATCAACTTATCATAAAATAACTTTATAGTAACCGGATCCAGAATATTAATAGTTACTTAATAACCCGTTATGCTTATTGGGATTTGAATCTCCTCCATTACACATTCCCTCTAATTTCATATAATACACTATAATTTGTATACTATATGATCGAAGACCTTTGACCCAAGTGATATGACCAACTCATGTTAACCATTTTAAGGTTCAATCCTTGTCCGTGGCCAAGGAGGGTGCGTGTGTGCCAAATTAGCCACACACACAAAAATTTGGTGTATTAGATGGAATGGGAGAAAATGTGTAATGGAGAGGAGCCAAATTAGGCTTATTGAATAAATTTTAAATATGATATTTGCGCAATAATATTTATAATAATAATAACAATAATTTATTTAGTTTCAAATTATGTCATTACAATGTAATTTTTAATAGGAATAAGAAAAAAAGGCTACAAAAAAGAAAAAAAACTTTTGGGTTGCTGAGTCACCAATACTAGGATCCACGAAAATGACTTGTACTTGTTTGTTTATATTTTGGTATTGATTTCCCACTCTTTGGAGAATTTGTGGAAAAAACAAACAAAATGGAAGGGCAACCTCATTATTATCAGCATGGCTTTGGAAGTGAGAGAGTTTCTCTGTTGAATAAACCACCAGTAAGTGTCCAGTTTTGTAATTTCTTAGTTTCTGGGTCATACGAATTGCATTCCAGCTTATGGGTTCTGTTCAGTTATGAAATCTTAGTTGCCCAGTTAGAATAATAATCTGATTTTATGCTATTTCTAAAGTGTTCATTTGCTGGCTCAAATTTTGTGTTTTTACATAAATACTAAGAGCACTTATAGGTTGTCAAACCAACTCATTTGCAACTATTTCCAGGTTTGGCAATGACTTATTTTTTTACTTATAAGTTGATTTTTAAGTTAAAAAAAAGAAGCAAGTATTTGTAATTTGACCAAATGTTTGAGAATAGAGGAGTTTACAGTTAGATATTTTTGCCCAATTTGGAATCTCTCGTATGATGAATTCTGTGTCTACATATAATTATAAAGGATTGTCACATTTCATTAATTTTCCGAGTTTTTTAGTATGTTTTATTTGATTTTGGGTTTTTAAACTTAGGGGGGAAGAAAGAGAGATGGCGCAGCTGAAAATGGTCAGGTGATAGACCTTGAGCATGGAGATGCAGTACCTGTATTTGTGAACTCTTACAAGTCTAATTTTACGGCTTAGATACTATTTTAGTGTCTAGTTCAGTTTAACCCTGCTATCCCTTGAACTAGACAAATTTTATGGTACGTTCCATAAATAGTTTTGGTGAATATATGAAGAAAGAGTAACCTGGATTTATGTACATGTGTTCTTATCTTATTCTATTGTTACTATGCTGAGATATCTCACAATTTTATCCTGAAGGGGGGAAAGTGGAGATTGAAAAGTTTACTGTTCATTTAATTTTTGAGTAAATGCGTTCAGGGGAGATAGATTAGATTTGATTCTAGAGGGTTGGAGCTACAAATATGTTTCTGAAATGGAAGTCTGTCATTGTTGGTTAGGAAACTTTTGGCGCCATACGCACAGTAAGATCTTTTGCCCAGGAAAGTTCTGAGATTTCACACTACTCAGAAAAAGTCAATGAGACTTCGAAGCTTGGCCTTCAACAGGCTGTGAGTTCCTTAATCACCTCTCTCAAACACACACATTAGAGGCACACAACCGCGAAAGAGGATTTAGTCTCTTTTACTTTGTGCTGCAGAAAGTAGTTGGTTAATTCTATTGAGGTTACAACGCAGCATCGACATTATCAGTTATCATGGTAGTGATAAATGGCGCTAATCTAGCAATTGAAGGTTCTATGAGCCCGGGTACTCTCACGTTCCTCATTCTTTACAGCCTCAAGGGTAAATTTTCTTGATTTTCAATTCATCACACAATGAAACTGTGATATATTTACATTATGAAGGATGCATCATGAACTTGGCATGTATATAAATTAGTATGAACCTTGGCTCGTAACCTTAACTCACCTTGATCATTGAACTTAAAGTTTGTGAAATATTACTAACTTGATGAATACTTCAATTTGCAGTAGGAACATCTGTGTCGGGACTGTCAGGATCGTAAACGGTATTGATGAAAGCTGCTGGAGCAAGTAGGAGGGTTTTTCAGCTTCTGGATCGTGTTTCATCAATGCCAAAATCAGGATATAGGTGTCCTCTGGGGTTGGTTTTACTAAATGTCCTCTCTTATTCTTTTATTAAATTTATTTACCAAGACAAATCTAAGAAAGCTATGATTATTGTACAAATGGCATTAGGAGAAGGACCGGTATCAAGGCCATCTTGATGACTTGTACATAAAAATCTCATAATGATGCATAATCACAGATAGTTTGACTTGGAAATCATTGATTACAGATGGTGTAAAAGCGATAGTCTAATTATTCTAGGCGTTTACCCTATTAAAATCACGTCTTTCCCAAAATTTAGCCAGAGTGGTAATGCAATGCTTGATTTTCCTACTTTCAAGATACTGACAGTTAAAACCTTAGTGTTAATATCGTTATCTATGATTGTAGCAATGAAGATGGGGAAGTGGATCTGGATGATGTCTGGTTTGCCTATCCTTCCCACCCTAACGATATGGTAATCAAGGTAAACATTTTCCCTGGATTATTTTTAGTTTTGATGGAACTCATAATATCCCTCTAACTTAGAGATCAAAGTAATGACATTTCGGGATTTTTAGGGCATAACACTGAAACTGCAACCTGGCTCAAAGGTTGCGCTGGTTGGTCCAAGTGGTGGTGGAAAGGTAATACATCATTGAGCCAAAAGTTCATATTTAAGTTAAATTCATATTCATGCCTCGTATATTAAACAACATATATTTAATGGAGTTCATGTTTAATTTTGTGTGGCAGACCACAATAGCAAACTTGATTGAGAGGTTTCATGGCCCTGTCAAGGGAAAGATTTTTCTTAATGGAGTTCCTCTAGTAGAAATATCAAATGATCATCTGCATAGAAAGGTAATCTTGGTATCATCAATTCCTCAAAACAAAAAAGAGAAGTATTTGGATTGAGGTTTTCAGAATTTCCAGCTATCTAATAAATATTTCCCAAAAAAATTAGATCAGTACAGTGAGCCAAGAACCGGTGCTTTTCAACTGTTCCATTCAAGAGAACATTGCCTACGGGTTAGATTGCAAGGCAAGCAGTGTCGATGTGGAAAATGCAGCTGTATGTGTTTCAAAATCTTCATATACCAAGTAGTCATCCCATGCATTCTACAGGAAAGGTGATTCTGATCCTACTATTTTGTTTGAATTGCAGAAAATGGCAAATGCCCATGAATTCATATCCAAATTCCCTGAAGGGTACCAGACATTTGTTGGAGAACGCGGGGTAAGGCTTTCAGGAGGACAGAAGCAAAGAGTAGCTATAGCGAGAGCTCTACTGATGAACCCAAGAATTCTTCTTTTAGATGAGGCCACCAGTGCTCTTGATGCTGAAAGGGAATACCTAGTTCAGGTGTGTGATCAACATGTTGTCCATAGAAATGCACTTACTTAACCACAACTTAACTTTTGTTCTCTCACATTTACTTTACAACTGGAGGAAATTCCCCAAAAAAATAGCACAGATTCCACTTTTTCCTATACAATCGTATATGAAAATGTTGTGTATATTGTCTGTTGAACTTGTTTTGTTGCAACAGATGCTATATAATTGTGGACTATTGTTATGGTGACAAAAGAAACTTACAAAATGATGTGCCAAGGTGTAATTAGTCGATGATCCACCATACATGGATGAGCCTATTGATAATAAGTGATCACAACCAACCACATCATTTTGTATCCATCTTTAGTCACCAAAGCACTATTGATAATTGTATTGGAAAAAGCTGCACCAATGCTATTTTTCTGGGATTTCTTCTAGTGTATGTAGTTTTGCCTTTCAGTGTAACAATTTTCATATGATGTTATTTTATAGGATGCCATGGATTCTCTGATGAAAGGCAGGACAGTTCTAGTTATAGCGCATAGGCTTTCGACAGTGAAAACTGCAAACACTGGCAGTTATTTCTGATGGTCAGATAGTTGAGAGTGGGACTCACGATGAGCTCCTCGCCAAGAATGGTATTTATACTGCATTAGTCAAGAGACAACTACAAGGTCCAAAAACTGAAATTTAGTTGTACTTATCCAATTAAACTCGAATGGGGGACAAAAAAACCTTTATGTCTTCAATGCTGACTGATAGGCGCGGTTTCTAGTTTCACTGACATTTTGTTCTATGTTAGATTATCTGCTTCTATAATACTTGTGTATATATAAGAATTGAAGTTGAGAATGAAAGAAATAGATAAAATTGTACTATGGTTGAAGTGTAGAAAGAAAACAAGAGAATATATGGAACATCATAAAATGAAAAATACACAAGTGGATTATAAATAGTATCAGGGGTGGTAAATGAGGGGGGAAACTTTGTTTTATTCAACATAACAAAGAAAAATGGAAATACATGGCCAGAATATTGAGCCAAAAGATCAATAATAATAACAAAGGAGGGTGACAATTAACATCTGCGTGCACATACCGCAGAACAAGTGCTACACTAAAGTTGTGTTTGATAAATCTGAAAATTAAGATCTGAATGATTATGATGTCTTAATAAATTAGATCATCTGAATGGTTATGAGGTCTGAATTTAAAAAATTATTTGATAACAAAAAAGTAAGTTGTCTCTTAATGACACTATTTTACTATTTTAAAGGGTAAAATTTTATTTAATAATTTTAAATATTCAATTTAATAAAAATGAGTGCATAATATTGTTGAATATATTTATATTAAAAAAAATTATCAAAAAAATTTCATTAAAATGTACCTCTTAATTATTAAGATTTTATTTTCTGTCTTACCGATTAAGAGACATTCAGAGGTAACAAAAAACAAAACAAACAGCATTATGCCTCTTAGCGAATAAGAGACAATCCATTAAGAGACAATCAGATGTAAACAAACACTACCTAATACACTACACCGTATGACTTGATTACAGTCCTTCACTGAATGAGATAATCGCCACAAGAACCCCACTTGCTGCCTTAACCTGGTTTCCCTCCAAACATCATGCATTTGGTATATCGACTACAAATTGCTTCTGCAAGTCAGAATTCCCTGGCTTCAGTAAAAATGGAGAATAACCCTCAACATGCTTGATTTGCTGCCTTAACCTGGTTTCTCTCTCTCTCCAAACATCATGCATCTGGTATATCGACTACAAATTGCTTCTGCAAGTCGGAATTCCCTGGCTTCAGGAAAAATGGAGAATAACCATCAACATGCTTCTTTTGACATAACGCTGTTCTCAATTTTTCGTGGTGTTCAGATTCGCCCAACCTTCTTACATGGTGTAACATTCAACAATACCTTGTTATTAAAGAACTTCAGTACAGGCATGTAATGTACACTTTAGTTAACTGCAAGGCATAGCATCAAGGAAAAAAAATCCTCCTTTATAACAGATTATGTAAGCACAAGATTTGGAAAGATCACAAGTATATCTGCATACCTAGCCAACATGAGGAAGCTGCTTTATTAGCTCCCCTGCTCAATTATTTGAATCTGACAGCTTATCCTGCATCTGTGAACAGAGAAGCGTCTGTCAGAATGTAAAAAGCAATCTCAGATGGACACAAGTGACCTATCGAGAAGACAAAACAGAAACTACGAAGCATCTCTCCACTAACTCTTGTGAGTACATAATGGATTTCTCCTACTGCCATTGCCTCATTCTTCTATGTAGATCGCTATATTAGTTCTAGTGCTGCTGTCTACTGAATCCCTTTCGCTACCTCTAACCACAAAACCCATGAAGACCTACTTTCTCAAGCTGGGAAAAAAGAACCTTCAAATAGAATATTCATTAATCCTCTAGATGGAATCACCCACCTTGAAGCACAATCCTTGGCTTGCTTCTTGCTCCCTTTATCACCGCATAAGAACATATGGATTAATTAAAAACTCAAATTGATTCAAGCAAATTGCATCTCTTCATCACTCAGCAAAAATGCCAAACACACATTGCTTGTACTTCAAAATTAAGGCTAGTGGAAATTGCAAGCAGGTACTTTACATTAAAAGGGGCAAGCAACATCCTAGATTTCCAAACGTGCGAGAACTGGAACTTTGGACCTCTGCTGAATCCAGCTCCATGTTATTTCTTGTATGATATGCCAAAAACACTTTAAGGGAGAACCTACCACTTTCAATATAATCATAATAGGTGAGAAGAATAGAAGCGGTCTACTCAAGCACATTTCCGCAGCCACTTCATGCCATCAATCTTCCTAGAAAAATAAGATGACAAATGAGTTCACAGAGTGGCATGTTTAACCACAGGGGTAGGAATAAAGTAAATAGAGTTATTATACAATATAGAATAGATACAAGTAGGAAAGAAAAGGAAAAGTAAAACCATACATGTTATAGAAAATAACTATTTATTCCCATATCTAAAACTTAGAAGGGGTTATTGACTTATTGCTAGATGCCTTTATTATAAAGGGAGCTATTAAGCATGAGAATGCAAGTTGGAACACTAAGCGCAGCCACAACCAGCATTACCCTCAGACGCTAATTTTCTCATTTTGTAACTTCTCCCAACATCTGAAATTGGGGAATCAACATTGGGCAAGCCTAACATGTTACTCAAGATTTAGGATAATAGAGTTCCAACACATTTTTTGATAATAAGTTATCAATTAACTGCCTATGGAGGGGGGAGTTGTCAAATTCAGTTGATAAATTTGGCAACAATAGAGAGCACATCTTTTTTTATTCATGATGTAACATGCCAGGTCAGACATCTAATAAAATTGCTTTCTCAAACTAAAATCTAAAAGAACAGAATATACATATGAGACAATTGTGTAAAAGTGAATGTAAATATAAATAAGAAAAAAATATATAATAACATTGCTTCTTTATCTCAACAAAATTAATAGGTCCTACCAATTGGTCCATCGAATATTGAACCTTGCCAACAGATAAAGTTAAAAATGGTGCTATTATTATCTTGAGAGCAAAAAGTATTACTAAATGAAAGATTGTATACCTTAGAAAGGTTGAACAGATAGACCATCATGCCGCATTTGTTGCATAGACTTGAGAGGAACTACTTGTCCTAGTGGTTCCATGAAAGATCTTATGTTTTTCACATCTTCTTTGGATTCTGGATATTTTTGTGGTTTGAAAAGCTTCCACATTCCTACTGGATGCTGGTTTTTAAGTTCAACCTCTCCTGCAAATCTCCCATAAATTCTTTCACACTCAGGATACGGCTTGACATAAAGATTGTGAAATCTCACTCTACTAAGCTTAATCAAAGACTTCAACCCCACTTCATCACCAAGCCCGCCTTTTGATCTCAAATACTCAATCACAGTGTATCGAGGAACAATTTGTTTCTCAAAATTCACACCCAAATACTCCGGAACTTCAACCAGCCATAGAACATCAAATTTCATCTTATTCACCAAAAAATCAATCTTCCTCTCAATGTCCTCTATGTCGTATAGAATCACCCTTGGTTCTTTCCAAAGAACAGTAAAAGCATCTCTGCGTATCAATCCATATTTGCATAAACAATCAACCCTCACTTTCACTTCATACCCAGCCCTAAAAGCTCCATCGCAAAATATTTTCTCCTTTACGGATATTCGACATTTCAAACTCCTTATCATTCTCAAACATTGAGAGAGCTCTCCTACTTCCAGCCCGAGAACTTTCGGGTCTCTAACAATCTCTTTCTTAACCTCAACCAGGCTACAACTCAAATCCATAAATTCATGAAGCAAGGGCTTCAACCTATTTTCCAACCCAAATCCCAAAACCCCGGGAAATTTTCCGAAAATCCAATCAATACCGTTCCTCTGGATTCCAATTTCTTCCAAGAAATTAATTTTATCTCGAATTATCTCACCACTTGTAAACAAAATCACCTCTGGAGACACCTCTAAAACCCTACAGACAGTAATATCACTAAACCCTAAACCCTTGACACCCCGTACACAGCAACAAAGATCATCTGGCGTAAAATCAAATTTCCTAGAAAGTCCAATAATATTCTGAATTGCCAATGAAGAAAGATTAGAAACCCCAATTTCTAAAATACCCATTCTCCAATTCTTGAGAAACTCAAAATCTAGAACCCTAGGGCAACTAAATACTATTGAAACAACAAATTTCCGGCAGGAATTCAAGGATAATAAAATCTTCAGTGATTTTTCAATATCAGAGTATTTCAAATTCAGTAAAAAATGATTCTTATTCAGGAATTCATGGAGTTCAGAGGGTGGAAAACCGTACCTTTGAAATAGACTCAAGAGGGGATTTAAATTTTCCCTTTTAGATTTCTGTGAGAATTCTTGAGAATTAGGAATTGGGTATTTAGTATTGGTTGAAAAAGATTTGGGTTTTAAGTTTGAAAGTGGAAAGAATGGTTTTGGAGATGAGGTGATAAAGAAGTGAAAAATGGGTCTACCAAGAACTCTAAACGCCATTGCTTATCAAACAGCTACACGCATTCATCAATCGAACCGAAAGTTAAAACTACTACTAGCTAGAAAATGGAATTGCAATTCTAACAGTGCGTTTTCATGGTTTTGTAAACAACAATTATTTTGATGACTTTGACCAAAAATTAAAAGTAAATGCTAAATAATATGTATGATTTTGAATAGTTATACTTACTGAATTTATTCACACACGAATTACATATCATTTTGTAAATTATTTTTTTGTAATATTTTTTATATGTTTAGCATTCTTATTTTATAATTTATGTTTTTAGCATAAGTCTCTTTCATTAAAATATTAGTGTTGGAAAAATGTTTCTTCAACTTTTGGGTCAATAAAAAGCTAATTTTATCAGTTAAATTTGATGAGTGTATCATCCTTGTCTCTATATTTTTAACTTTGAATTTAAAAATATTTTAAATTAATTTTTTAAATTTAATAATAATCTTATAATTTAAAATAATTCTTTTTTACTTTGTATGTAATTAGTAATATTGATGATTATATTAATTAAAATAATAAATATATATATATATATATATATATATATATAATAATAAATATTGATGAGTGTAGTAGGATTGTATTGATGCCACATTAGTTAAGGGCACGCACAAGTTGAACCATAAATTTTTTTGGTCCTGGGCTACTAAGTATTGATCATATATACAAGAAATTATTCCATTAAAATTAATTATAAATTCAAAATAATATATAGTAATATGATTCAAATGTACATAACATATAAAAAAAATAAAAATAAAACACACTATTTAAGCTGCATCCTTCTATGCTTTGTAGAATAGAATTCGTCTATTATGGAATCCAAATTGATATCTTCAACAAGTTCTTGTTCAATGTAAATCATCATAGAATTTGCTAAAATTTACTCTTTCATTTTATTGTGAAGAGCAATTGTAACATGTTTCATAACTGAAAATATTCGTTCACGTGGCAGTAGAAACAGATAGAGTCAAAACAAGACGAATCAATTAATCTATCCATCAAATTATAATGTTGTAACTTATTTGTTTCAATGGATATACCATTTGGATTTTGTCATTTGGGCTCTCTATTTGTTAGGTTACTTGGATATTATGTATTTAATATTGGGCTAGCCTATTGAAGATATATAAGTACTAAATAGGGTTCTTTACATAAATATACAATAAATAGAAAGTAATTACAAGAAAAGTGCATCAACCAAATAATTACAAAAAGAATGTAATTATTACAAAAATAGTACAATTCACATTAATAAGGAAACCTAAAATCAAGGACAAATAACTTCCATAATTAATAATTCAAATTCAAATATTTGGATCTAATAACAAAAATAAATTCAAATTCAAAATAATAATTCAAATTTAAATACTCAAATTCAAATCTTCATCTCCCTCACATACACTTTGAAATAATAGTCTGCCACTACACAACTACTACCACCGCTACACCGCCGCAAATCTCCGTTACTTTTACTGTTCTAAAGAAGATTAGTAAAACATATTACTTTTGTGGCGTTAGTGAAGAGACTATCTCCGGGATGGGGAAAGTCTCCTGTCCTCCAGAGATGTCTCGCACACCAACCTTGTCAATCAAAAATAAGTTAGACAACACGTACATCAACTGCCTCTAAAAGATGTGTGAATATTCTTTGGAGGGTAAACATTTTTACATATGTTGAAATGTTGAATACAAAAGAAAACATTAAGACAATTACAATAACGCCACAAAAGAAAGCAATGAAGAAGATTAGTAAAGCATATTACTTTTACTGTTCTGAATTTTTTTTATAACTATTTTGTTACTCATAAATAATAAAATGGTTACCTTTGTATGAATGGTTGGCTACCAACTGCATCACATTTAAACGAAATTAGTAACTTAATAAAATTGAATTGGTTACCTTGGTCTGAAGGTTTGGCTACCAACTGCACTATGAAAAAATTGTAGGTGTGGATGTGAATTAGTTATGTAAGACCCCAAATTATTAATAAATGAAATTTAATTTCCTCTATTTATTATTCTGAAATAGTAAGGGTTGATTTGATTAATGTGGTTAGTTATGGGTAAAATGCGCAAATATTTCAAATAACCAGGTGGTTATAAAATATTCATTGTTGTTGGGGAATATTCGCTTGGTCGTGGAATATTCTTACTGTCGGAGAATATTCGTACGACGTCGCAGTCTTTTGTGGGCTCCATAACGAAAAGCGATTGGATGAAGAAAACGACAAAAATAAGTTATTTATAAATAACGGCGTAGTTGTTACCGTTAATACTGTCGGAATACCCGGTGGTTAAAGCACAGTAATACGCGGTGTTGCACAGTAGCACACATTATTGCACTAATTATTGATTCTTACGTAAGAAGGCACTACTCAATAATTGTTACAGTAATTACTGTTTAATATTATATTTTATTGATTCAATAATTGCTGCGTTGATATTTTATATTACTGTTGTTTTAATAATTGTCACTACACAGTATTTTCTATTATCGAAACAATAATTCATATTATCTGAATAATATTATTAGATAACATTATTGGCAATGTCTAGAAAGTTCTGTCTAATGAGAGGTTTGGTCATCTAATTGCGCGCCAGTAAGGAGAGATCCTTATTGGAAAGCCCCCTCTTTCCTGGGAACGGCCTGGTTGCCAGTACTGTGATTCTGTAATATTATTTATGAATAATTAATTATTGGTTTATATGATGAGAAAAATATTGATTTTATGTGGATATAGATGGAGGAGAAAATTTTTAATGTGACAATTGTTAAAAATTAATATTTTATCTTTTTTTGATAAAATAATTCATTTAAATATATTATTTTAATAATATATTGATGGTGATATTTTTATAATGAATGTGGGATATATGAGTATATGAGGAGGAAGAGTATTTTTGTGGCATTAAATGATTAACACATGTTTTGTGTGTTGGTGGACACAATTCTTGACTGAAAATTTATTATTGACTGTAAAATTGCCCGTTTATGGATTTCGGTCAATTTTTGTTTGGAATTTGGAAAAACTTTCTTCTGCAAAGTTGTAGAGAATTGAATTTCCTATAAAAACTCGCGAGATTCGAATTTTCTGATAAAATGGCTATTTATTACGAATTATTGAAGTTCCAAATTATTGAGTCTGAATTGATTTTTGTTACAAAAATTGTTTAAAACATGTTTTGCATTTTTGGTGCATTTGTGTGAAAAATATATTTTTGATGTGGTGGGCTAAGGAAAATTTGGTTATAAATATATTATTATATTCAATTTTCTACTTTGGTGTTCTAAGCAATTTCCTATAAATAGGTGCTTAGGTTAGAATTGAAAATCACACCAGAAACACAAGTTTCTCTCTATTTCTCTCTCTATATCGAGCGTATTCTTGTGAGTATTTGATACTTTGAGTATTGCTATACGGTGCAAGTTCAAGTCATAACCTATATCCGGTGTTTCAACTAGAAGTACTGTTTTTGCTGAGGTAAGGGATGTTATTTCTTCTTAAATGATATTATTTTCTTCAATATCATTATGCCGAAGTATTGATCTGAACTTTTTATCAAATTTGAAACTTTTCATGTCGGGGTTACTATTCATGAGTTACTATTCATGAGTTACTATTCACGAGTTACTATTCACGAGTTACTATTTACCGAAAAATGAAAATTTTTTCTTTTTCGTCCAAATATCTATTCTGGATACTAGCTTTGATTGTATCCATGTTTTGATCATTCTTGAATTTTACTCCACTATGATTATTTATGAGGTATTTTTGGACATGGATAAACTGTAATACGAATCCCTAATATTTGTTCTTTTGCTTCACTGGATTCGTTTCCTTTAAAATATTTTTCATCATCCTCAGTCCTAAATGATGATATAATTGAATATCTTTGGCCTGTAGTGCAAAGATTGATGATTTCTGATGAATATCTTTGGCCCGTAGTGCAAAGATGAACAGGTGTTGAGATGAACATGATCGACTGGTGATACAAATGAATATCTTTGGCCTGTAGTGCAAAGATGAATATTTGATTAAAGATGGTTATTGATTGTTGTTACAGGGATAAAATATTGATGATGGACTTTTAAATCTTAGAAGATAGTAGAACTCATTCTCTACTTGACTCTTCTAATGGTTTGCTGTTTCCGCTGCGAATATTGATTGAAAACTTGTTGTCTATTGTATTCTATTAAATTTTTTCCTGTTGAAGACTAACGATAATTTGTTGTATATTATCTTAGTCATAATATTCTTTACTGGGCTAGTTGAGCTCACCCTTTTCCTTGTTGTTTCATTTTCTTCTCAGGAGGCGAAAATATAGCGAGTACTAGTCGGGGTATGGAATGATAGTTCAAGACAGTTATTTTAGTAGTCCTCACTATTTTGTAAAATAGTATATCAATAAGTATAATGAGGACTTAATTGAATATGAATACTGTCTAGATGACAATATTTGTATTTAAACTCACAGTATATTGTTAGGTTTTATAATATTCATGAACGCAATTAAATTGTAAAAATAGCGGAAACGTGTAAAAATCAGAGTTTAAAATTTTACAAACCATATACCTGGATCATCCTTTATGCACAATTATTAATTAAACGAAAAATAAAGGACGAGAATCATACCCTTGAAGATCTGAGCTTCCTCAGGTACAAGTTCACCTCCAAATCCTTTTCGTGTCCAACTTGAATCCACCGGGTTTGGTTCCTTCCTTTGATCAACGTTAGCCACCCAAGTGTTTGGCCTCTAGAGGTGATCCACCAAGGAAGAAGAAAGATCCAAGAAGATGGGTGTTTGACTAAACCCTAATTTTCTATCTCTATAGAAAAAGAACGTACTCTCCAACTCTTGGAATTGTATTCACGTGTTGTGAAAGTGTCAACCACCTCACCCATAATAAGACTCCTCTTATTTATAGATGTAGGCAACCCTTCTTAACAATTAAGAAATTGGGTTTTATTTAATTAATTAAATTCTTTTAATTAATTAAGCTCCCTAATTTTATTAGGGATAATTAATTAAACTCTTTTAATTAATTTGCTTCCTAATCTTATTAGGATATTTGAGAGTACTTTTATTAATTAATTCCTAAACTCCTTTAGGAATTAAATAATAATATTAATAATAATAATAATAATAAGACTCCTCTTATTAATTTATATTTAATATTTCTAAAATATTAAATAATAAATATTAAGCTATTTAATTTATTCTATCACCATAGATTAAATTAAATATACTTAACTTATTATTACGATTATGCCATTAACTTCTTAAATAATTATTCTTCCTTTTATGGTGTGACCCTTTAGGTTCTCCATATTAAACCGGTTGTGAATAAATCAATTAGAACAATTCTAATCTTATTTAAATAAATAAATTAAACTAATAATTTATTTAAATAAATAATATTTATTCTACAATAGGGATAAGCCTCCCTAGCGATCAACGACTTTCCAGATAATATAGATTTCAACATTAATCATAAAAGAACCTTTGAGTTAATAGTTACCGTACAATTCAATCCTTCTACCATACAATGTCCCAATTAAATATAAGACATGGAATTACTGTCAAGTCTTATTTTATTTAATTATATGTATTTCGACTCTTAAATGCACAACTCCAAATAATACAAATTAGAAACTCCTTTCTAATTTCATTCTGCCTTGGCCAAGGACTACTGGGTTGTCATTTATCGAATCACATAGGACATTTCTCTTCTTTTACTAGAAGTGGTAGATTCTTTATTGATCATACATTATCTCCATGTACAACTTATTATACCCAAGCATACCCTTTGATATACCCTAAGGGTCTTAAGGAATAAGTCAAAGTATAACTCATCATACACAAGATACTATGATGATCTCAAGTCCAATGATCACTTGTACTACTATCACTACAGGAATTCCTATTGACAGGCAAGTAAAACTCCATTAGGTATTCCTTAGCAAGCCACGTTCAGTGAACTTATTCTCTAATAAGCACTTACATACTTGCTTTAGTGTCTCCACACAAATGATCATGAGATCAATCATTCTCATCTAATGAGCAAGCAAGGTATGTACCAATCTATCCGGATTCACTAATCCCCAATTTAGTAATCCAATGATTGGGAACTATTTTAGTTTTAAGCTTTCTAAGAATTTAGATTTCATTAGAATGATCATCATCATTATTCTAAAAGCATTGCTTAAAACTATGGGTTTATCACATATTATAAAACAGCATCATGTAGATAATTTAAAAGCCTTTAATAATTTAATACTTTTTATTAATAAATGAATAAGATTGTTACAAAGTATATGCTTTATCATCAAACATGATTGGCTTGTATGCATACTACTTTCATATATGTGTTGTCGTATTTTGCACGACAATTGTAATAATAAAGTTGTAGTTATTTTCTGTACCATGTATTTGGCGACTCAGAATGGGTTGGATGGATTGAACCTGTTTTGGGGGCGTCACAAGTTACCTTGGTATGAAGGTTTTGTTACCTTGATACGAAGGTTTGCTTACCTTGATCTGAAGGTTTGGTAACTAACTGTACTAAGAAAAAATTTAAGTGTGGAGGTTGATTGATAACTATGACATGACAGTTTGGTTACCTTGGTATGAAGGTTTGGTTACCATCATCTAGTATTCATATCCACCGCCACCACCGCCTTAATCTTCATGCTCAACTTGGTTACCATCATCCAGTATGCATCCATGAGTAGAAAGAGTTGATAACATTTTGGGAAGAATAATACTTGAAACATATTGTCTTTCATAAATGAGAAAAAATAATCACATCATAAAAAAAAAAGGTAAACTGATTCAAGTTTTAAGAGACCATGACAATATGAGAAAAGACCAAAGGGGGTGGAAGGGGTTAGAGGCAGATCCAAGAAGTCAAAACTCTGATTTTTTTTCTTATTGGGCTTAATTGGTTAAGGTAAGCACATGAAGAAATAGCATCAAACATCAACATTAGTTGGTATTGCACCAAATGGACAGAAGTCGGCCTACTATTCATCTTTTCACCACCGCTTGAAAATAATACGTTGAATGTTGAATGAAGAAGAAGGGTAATGACTAAGTGCAGTTGTTATAGATGAGGAGAGAAAAGAAGCCATGGGTATAACTAATCCCTAAATTAAGGAATTCTAATTGAATACTAATTTCTTAAATTAGGGAATCCTAATTGCATAAATATTGTAAATAAATATTGAACTGTATTAACTGTGTAAAACTTTTATGAGTGAACTATTGTTGTAATTATTTTAAAAAATATAATAGAATATATAATTGTTCCTACTAAGTATTTATTAAAAACATCACCCCGACTACAGTCCACCCCAACCCAAGTGTGCTTCCGCCGACCCTGGGCACGCACATCCTTCATTTTTGAATCATTTAATTATGGTTGCCCACAAAAATCACACCTCAACTCAATTTTGCTCTCTCATCGAATGAACCTAAGCGTGATAAAATATAATTATAGATTGGTTTTAGTTTATAAGATTTAGTTATGGTTCTAATTAAGAATTAAAATTACATTATATATTTTAAATATAGATTATGTTGGTTGAAATCATATAGTTATGAGTCAAATAAATGTCGACCCATATTTCAAATTTTAAGCTTACAATTATTGTTATCCAATTAAATAAATTATTTATAATATTTAATTTCTATATTCCTTCACCTTTTACATTCTTCCTCTCTCTCTCTCTCTCTCTCTCAAAATTTTTATACACACCCTCTAAAATTTTTAGATTCTCTCGAAATTTTTTTATACACACTCTATCTCTAATGCTAATGTTCTTTAAACTTTCTCTCTCAAAATTCTTATTATATTTTCTCTCTTTAAAAAATTTGATTATACTTTCTCTCTTTATATCTCTCTCAAATTTGTATATATTTTCTCTTTCTAAAATTTATATTCATTACCTTGTTGTATATTTTTATACACAATTTATATATAAACTTTCTCTAATATTTATAAAAAAATCTAAATTTGAGAAGTCAACAACTCAACCTTTGTTTAACAAATAGTTAGAGCATCTCAAACAACCTTTATAATCATTTTGAGATACTCAAATAGATGAGCCACATTAAAAAAATTATCTCCAATAGCCTCTTCAATCTTAGTCATCAAATCTGTAAACTCATTATCTATCTTTAGAACGGGTAAATTGACATTGCCTCTTCAAAATATTTATTTTGTTTTGGGAGAATCAAAATCACATGAAAAAAGTTGAAAACATTTATTTTGATTGATGGATTTGATATACAACTCGTTTTAAAATTCAATATCATTCTTTTTTATTTATTTATTTATCATATTGGATAAAATATTGTTTTGATTACCCTTTAGATAATCACGTGAATTAAAAATTTAGTTTTAATTAAATATTAATTTTTAAATATAATATATTTTCCATAATGTTATCTGTTTAAAAAATGAATGTTATTAATTATTTCAAATATTATCAATTATTATTGTTTTAAGTCAAATACTGTATTAATTGAATTGAAGAGACTGATGAGGTATAAAATATGAAAGTAATAAATAATTCTATTCAAATTGTCACGTAAATCAACAAACCAATTTAAAGAATTTTTTTTACTGCTACGGTTGGAGATGTTATTAGAATTAGCATTATTACCTCGCTAAACCCAAGTTAATTTTTAGAGCAGAACTAGGACAGGAATTACCACCAATAAAATAAAATAAACCTTCACTTTATTTAACTATGAGATTTATTAAATCATGCATGGCGTCAAGCATTTGAGAGAATGGGTCCAACTAGGGAACCAGGATCCTTCCTATTTTAAATAAATTTAAATTTTTTATTTTATAATCTAAATTTAAAATATGTTATTTTTCATTTGTTAATATGACGTTATATTTCAATATATTTTAAATCTAAAATCTGAAATTGAGAGAATCACAAGAGCCAAGAGTAAGGTCTAGTCTACATCAGATGCCCAGTAGGCCAGTACTATAGCAGAAATAGGTCTCTTTCGATTTGAAAAACTAGAATAAACATAAAAATGAATTAAAATATAATTACTTAATTTGAATTTATTTTTCATTTCAAAAATATAATTTTAAATTTTAATCAACCCAATTCCTATAAAACAGTTAACAAGTCAGTAGTTTTAACTAAATTTTAGTTGGCTGGTGATTTATAACTTGTATTAATATAAAAAATCAGATATATATATATATATATATATATATATATATATATAATAAAACAAAAACTATTTTGAATTTAAGCTGAAAAGTACAAGGACAGTTCAGATTCATTTTAATTGATTTGAACGGGAAAGCATAAAGACAGTTCAGATTCATTCTAATTTTAATTCAAAATAATAATAATAATAATAATAATCATAACAATAATAATAATAACAACAATAATAATAACAATAATAATAATAAAATAATAAAAACAACAACAACAACCACAATAATAATAATAATAATAATAACAACAACAATAATAACAATAATAATAATAATAATTGTTGTGGTGGTGGTGTAGTGAATTATGATAATTGTTATTGATGATTGTAAGTTTTGTAGGCATGTTTAGATTTTTCTGGATATCTATTTTTTTAAAAAAAATTCATTATTGTGGTGGTGTGTTGTATTATGATAAATGTTATGTCTAATTGTAAGTTATTTTAAGTTGTAAAGAGTCTTTAGATAATATAATATTTTTTTAATTTTAATCTAATTTTTTATTAGTCACGGACAATCTATCTAATAAAATATAAATGATTTTGAATTTCTCGCTCACTCAATAAATCATCTGGGGCGTCCAAAGTTTGGGATAAATCTCACTATCCATCTATCTAATAAAATACAAATAATTTTGAATTTTTTTCTCACTCAATAAATTATCTGGGCCGTCTAAAATTTGGGATAAATCCCACCGTCCATACAATACGGGAGACACGGGACACATCTAGTTTATCTAATAAAATATAAATAATTTAAAATTTTTCACTCACCCAATAAATTATCTGGACCATTTAAAATTTAAAATAAATTATATTGTCCGTATAATACCGGATGTACGGGACCCAACTAGTTACTATATATATTATAGAAGAAGATAGAAATTAAAACAAGTCTTTTACTATTTTATGATTAACCACTTCTCTACAGTCTACACCCTGCAGCTCCTTATATAAAGTTATTGACTTACAGATAATACTATAAAATAGGACCGCAAACATTCCAACGCGCATAGCATAGACGAGGTAAATGACTATAATAACTTCCAAATTGTATCCTAAATTTTATTTCTAAAATTGATTTGCACTCTAAATTTTATTTTGAATTAAATACACTTTAAATTTTGAGTTTCAATATAATTTGTACATTTTGCACTAAAGTTTAGGGTACAAATTATTTTGATGTATTGGGTGGGAAGGGTGCAAACTGTTTTAAAACTCAAAATTTAGGGTACATTTAATTCAAAATAAAATTTGTGGTGCAAATTGATTTTAAAGTTAAAGTTTAGGATCAAAATTGGAGATTAGTCAAAAAAAAGACCCCTCCTCCTTTATGACTGAACAAACTCTCAAAACTTTGCATCATTCGGCAACTATGCTGAGGCTATTGTCCCTCAAGCTAGTCTCAAAAAATCCCAGAAATCTCTCAAATAATAGCAGTTCATTTTGCTCTAACAGCTTCCTTTCTCTCTCCAAAACAACCCCACTTCAGCCCCACAATGCTCATGGCCATTTCTTCTCTCAGTACACAACCCTTTCACATTCATGTTCCACACCCAAGAAAATTTTTGGGTTTCTTTCAAACCCAGTTCTTTTAAAGCAGTTGTTACCAAATTCAAATGCCCTTTTGAAGGGTCCAAGTAAAGGCCTTTTTGATTTCAAAGTTGGGTTTCTAAGAGCTCAATTCCCAAAGAGAAATTACCACTATGGTTCATCATATAAGTCCCGTTCCAGTGGCTGGTAATGTACTTTTGTGTGATTTGATTTGGGTAAATTTGGATGTTTTTACCATTTTTTATTATTTTTTTCTGACGAGTTTTTTGGTTCCCAAGTTTGATTTTACTTGTTTTCCTCTGATCAGGTGTGGTTGTTTGATTGTTCAAATTAATTGCTTTAGGGATTTGGGTTTAATATTACAATAAGTCTTGGCATTTTTTTTTTGCTTGTGACTCTAAAAAAATGTGTACTATGTACTATTTATTTCGATAGAAATTTTTATAAAATATAGTGTTTTAGATGTAATTTGGATATATATGCAAAAATACAGTTTGTATAACTTTGTTTTTGTATTATGTATCCAAACTATACCTAAAATATTATATTTTATAAAAATTTCTATTCGAATAAATACTAACATTTTTTTTTAGAGTCACAAGCAAAAAAAATAAAAATAAATTGAAAATGTCCAATAAATATGTCCAGACTCTTAATATTAATGGCAATGAATTTGACTGATGAAAATGGACTCTGGAAAAAAAGAGATGCTTTATACGTGTCATATGGTGATTAGGGCCATGTACTGTAATTTCCTTTTAGGTGTTTCAGGCTATTTCTGTTCTCATTTTTGTGCCAAAAGCATCTGCATCCTTAACCCAAAATTACTATCTTTGTCTGTCACACATACAGAGATATTTGAATTTCTAGTGTTTTTCTACATTCAATATTGATGAAGTTTTGTGTTAATATCTACTCTTTTTTACCACCTTTGATAGTTTAAATTCTATTGGTCTTAGCAGTCTTACAAAATTTGGATTTGACCATATATTCCAAAAGTCTTGGACACTTCATATAGTACCTAATATGCATTTTTGCAATTTCCCTCTGAGATACTGACTACTGATTTTTAGGATCATATGCTAAGGTTAAGAGAAAAGTTTGAAAAATAAGAATAACACTGATTTGTTGGTGTGTACTAGTGTGTAGTTACGCTGCTTAAGAAAGTTCAAAAGAATGCCAAAACTTGTTTGTTAAAGCTATAATTTTCATCATTAGAGTGGAAGCTATATACTGAATCCATATGTAAATAAAAATGCAGTTTAATTATGTATTATAGACCAATCTCCCCCGGCTCCCTGTTACTCTCTCTCACTCCTCATACACACACAAAGACTCGTACTGATTTGTTTTTCCATGTCAGAATATCATTAGTGTTCTGCATTACTGTTCTTATAACTTGAGTCCTATGTATTATATTTTGGTTTTCTGTTTCCAACTCTTCAAGTGCATAAGCCACTGATGAGGTTTAGTATTAAAAGCTTGTGTATGATTCTCTTTCAAACACCTTTAAGCTATAAATGCTTTCAAGTGTGTTCTTATATCAAACATTGCCCTTTGACATTCTCAGGAGATGGATTCAGAGGCTTGATTCTGATCAGGTTGTTCTGGGCTTGATTGTGACTAATGTAGCTGTTTTTCTCTTATGGCGGGTCGCTGATCGTCAATTTATGCGAAATAACTTTATGGTGAGCTTTTGATAATTGTTTCTTTTCTAGGTTATATGTGGAAGAAAGTTTATTTAAGCTAGTAATGTGTTCCATCTTTTGTAACACTCGTGTGTTCTCTAAGCAGATTTCTGTGGACAATTTTAGAAGTGGACGAGTACACACATTGATAACTTCTGCATTCAGCCATATTGATGTTGGACATTTAATCTCAAACATGATTGGATTGTACTTCTTTGGAAAAAGTGTATGGTCACATGCCTGAACTAGTATTCAGCTTTAAGTTTTTGTCTTTATTATGATTGGATTTTATTTGCAACTTTTTTATATACTTAGAGAATAAACTAGTAGGGGAGCTTGACTACAAGACCCACTCGTAAATAAACTTGCAAGGGAGCTTGACCACGAGACCCACTCCTCAAACAGGGATGAAAGTCGGTTTTAGTAATCCAATGGGTGCTGAGTTGGAGGACTGCAATGGATAAATGTTACTCTAGGGATGACAGGCTTATCTTCCCCAAGAGCTCACATCAATGGGAAGGTTTGGTAACTCGTTATTGGCTCGTTACCACCTGGGTCTGTAGTATTTTCCAAGGGTTGAGCTCTTCACCCATTAAAGTGGTATGTGAGCTGGGTTCAGAATAGACAGGAATAGAGTTATAGACATTCTCATTATCAGAAGGTGTCATGACTCATGTGAACCGTCTAAATAGATAGTATGTATACACAATGAACCCTATATAGTTGCATTCCATTTAGGAATTAGGTTAGTAATCATCATTGTAGTAGGACCTGTTTTTTTACATATATCTCGTTATTTGGGCTTCTTTAGAATTGAGAACACTGGAAAGGCTTGAGAATCCAACTCGTTTTCTTTTGGTATTTGTATTAGCAAATAACTCATGGATTTGATTATATGTTATCAACATCTGGAAACATATGGTGCATGCTAGGTATTGGGTATAACTCTGTGTATCAGTCTAGCAACATATATTTCCTTATTCATTATCAAAAAGTATAGATGAGCGGTGAACGGCAGTTTATGATCTGAAGCACTAATTGTTTTTTTTGTGAATGAGAGAACACCTCACAAACTGGAGAGTTAATTGTTTATTAATGCCTTGTTAATTTTAACTCAATCGTGTAGATTTTCTCTCATTATTAATTTTCTTTAACATTAAAGGGAGAATTTACTCTTTGGTTTTCTTTAATTTAATTAATAGTCATCATCTTATTTATAAGGAGAAGGTTGAATTTCATATATTTAATGTCTTGCAATTAGTGAATCACAACAACACTACCTTAATGTTACGTTTGGATTGAAGGAATGGAATGTAGAGTGGAATGATTCATTCCGTTCTAGTTGGAATGAGTTATTCCATACTCTCCCTCTCCCAAGAAATAAAATTCATAAATTTGGGAGGAATAAAAATGATTCAATCCATTCCAATCGCAACCAAACACATTTTTTTTCATTCTATAGGAATGAGTCATTCCATTCCCACCTTCATTACTCCAATCCAAACGTAGCATTAGTTTTATAATATAGTCTTCATAAATTTTCATGGGCCAGATTGGAAGAGTTTTTGGGCCAGAATTTGTGCTGAAGTTGTATCTATCTGGGGCAGTTGCTGGCTCAGTTTTCTACTTGGTGTACCATACTTTTATGAGCTCATCATCAAAGGTACAGTAGTGTACTAAAAGTATTTAAGAATTTACATTGCTTTCAGAAATGGGATCTCAAAGATAATCAAGTTATGTATGTCCCCCTAAAAAGTAAAGCCAATAGATAGGGAAGATGGCAGAGTGTTATTGTGGATTTACAAACAACTAACCTACCGATTCAAAACTTTAAACTCAGCATTAATCATTTTCCTCTGGATAAATTTTGCAAGGGTGTTATTTACGAATAACCCTGTGCATAATTTACCTGGTAGAGTTTGTATTGTTGTTGATGCTTATGATAATGTCGTTGAAATTAGATAGTTCTGATATATTCTAAAGTGTGATAGTAAAGCTTGAGTTGCTAAGCATGCAAACTCAAATCAGCCACCTTGTCCAAGTAATGCTAAGATTTAGTATGATGGGTACTGTTTAATGCCTATATTAGATATCACACGACTCTTCCACAGTATTAAGTGGATTACTTCTAATGCAGATCATTTTATTTGCTATTTACAGAGCAAACAGATGTGGAACATCGACCCTGCAAAAATTCCTGGATTGGTAAGTTGGCATTCCTGTTTATTGACCTCTTCTCTTTCTTCCCTTGATCTCCAGCCATATGGTTTCAATAAAACGAAAAAGAAACTGAAAAAGTATATTACATGTCTTGGTATCTCTTCCATGTTTGCAAACAGAAGTAGGAACGAACGGTATTCTGAATTTATAGCATAAGAAAATCAAAGTACACACCATACAGTAATAAATAGTTTCTTGTGATGCTCTAGAGTGCATCACCTAAACTCAACTGAGATGATATTCAGAATGAAAAGTAACTCTATGTACAACTGACTTTATACTCTACATAAGAGTGGGTAATATTTTTCTTGATCTTCATTTCTTGCTTTCCTCCTCCCAATTAACCGAGTTTGCATTTACAGAAATTTATTGTCTCAGAAAGTATATTTGTCTTCATGACCATTTCATTGATTAATCATTTGTGAAGGAGTACATATACATATATATGTGGTTGTCTGTGTGAATCTGGTTTTGCTATGGATTCTTTTATCAAGTGAGACATTGCTTGAATTTTATCATATAGGGGGCAAGTGGAGCTGTGAATGCTATCATGCTACTTGATATATTTTTGCATCCGAGAAATACTCTTTATCTTGAATTCATTATGCCAGTTCCTGCTATCCTACTGGTAAGCTTACTAATGTGGAAAAGGATGATGATTTTTTTGGGCTAATTAAATAAAATTCTATCTTATATGGTTGTTGTTCATGTTCCAGGGAATATTTATAATTGGAAAAGATCTGTTGAGGATAATAGAGGTATGATTTAATGTTGTATTCACTAAACATCTAAAAAATTCCTTGATCAATTCATTTGGTAACAAAGCTAAAATTCTAATAGGTTACAATATTTATGGGTGGATTTCAAATTTTCCGGTTTCTATTGCTCTCCCGTCACTCATTGGTCAATGATTACTAAAATTGTGCTCATAATATTTGGGGTCATTTCCATTAATCTTTAGTCGGATGACATTCATGTTAAGCTTTTATATACTTTAATCCTCGCAAAAGTAGAAATTTGCTATTTAACAAATTGGAGTTTTTAGAACGAGAGCTTTCATAAAATTGTTTTGTTGGTCCTTGCCCAATTTGATTTGTGTAATTGCAACTAGTTTTTTTGATTTTTCAGGGAGATTCTCAAGTCTCTGGATCAGCTCACTTGGGCGGTGCTACGGTTGCTGCCATAGCGTGGGCACTATGTAGGAAGCGACGATTGTACTAAATTTCCATGACATTACAAATTTGACAAATGTTGGTGTAGCTGAACACATATCTATCATGCACATACTTGATTTTGAGTTGGTTCCTAATGATGAATGATATTTTTTAACTGATTAATCCGAGCTCTTTCAATTTCTGGTTTACTCAATAAGATCAATAAGCCTTTATAGCTTTCCATTATGCTAGCAATGACCTGCAGGCTGCAGCTGTGGGGAAAAAAATTTTAGTTGTATCCTATCCAACAAAACTGGTGGAACTGTTTGCAGGCATTGTAAAAGATTGAATATTTGAATTTGAATTTGAAATATTCAAATCAAAATCTGGTCCGCAAAATGTTACACACCAAAAGAACCCTAAACACACAAAGTTAGTACTCAAAATTGAAGAACAAACAAGTTGCAGTCTTATCCTACTTTTTGGAGTTTTCTGCTAAAATTTATTAACTAGTAACTTAAATGTGATCATTATAGTGTCTATTTTATCTGCACAAATCGGTTACTCCCTCCGTTCCAAAATATAGTTTTCAATTCAAAATTAATAGAAATTTTTTTAATTTTAAAATATTTCAAAAAAAAATAAGAAAGTAAAATGAATAGTGTCATTTTAAATTTGAAAATTTGACTTTAAATACACAATCTTGATCTTATATTTTGGGAAAGATGAAGCATGATTTAATTCTAGCAAAATTGAAGTTGTTGGATGGAAGATTACTATATTATAAACTGTGTAATTATTTAATCTATTTTCTATTTTTTAAAATGATACCCTTAAAATTTTCACCAACATATGTGATAATGTTCATCATATAATTTTGATTAAGCTAAATGCTACAACTTCCCCTCCAACTTGCACGTCAGTTAAAAGCTAAATGCTTTTAAGTAATTTTTTGTATGAAGTGATAAAAGGACATCAAAAAGGGAAAAGAGAAAACAAACTATTAAAATTGGTTCTAAATTTCAAGAAGCTAATACCATGCATGCTTGTAATATTCACAGTTGTATTAATTAATATTATATTTAAATTTAAAAAATATGAAATCAAATGAGAGCAAGTAAACATGAGATTTTTTTGGTCTGTCTGAACTCTCAAGGACCCAATTGTACAATTTGATGCCACATTTGGGATCACGCAACATTCATTTTTTAACCACCCGGTGAAGGTTTGCCCACAAAATTCACACTATTGACTCTACCTCCTTCATTGAATGACCTCTCCTCCTTCAGAAGAAAAATGAAAAATTGATTGAACAAACTGTCAAAACTTTGCATCATTTTGCCACTATGCAGAGACTATTGTCCCTCAAGCTGGTCTCAAAAAATCCCAGAAATCTCTCAAACAATAGCAACACCTTCCTTTCTTTCTCAAAAACAAACACAATTCAGCCCCACAACTCTAATGGCCGTTTCTTCTCACAGTACACTCCCCTTTCACATTCATGTCCCCAAGAAAATTTTTGGGTTTCTTTCCAACCCAGTTATTGTCAAGCAGTTGTTACCCAATTCAAATGCCCTTTTGATGGGTCCAAGCAAAGGCCTACTTGATTTCAAAGTTGGGTTTCTTAGAACTCAATTCCCAAGAAGAAATTACCACTGCAGTTGATCCTATAAGTCCCTTTCCAGTGGCTGGTAATGTATTTGTTTTGTGATTTTGATTTGGGTCTATTTTGGTTGTTTTTACCATTTTTTAAGCTTTCATAATTTCTTTTCTTCTAATGATTTAATATTTTGGTTTGCTGTTTCCAAGTCTCCAAGTGTGTAAGCTCTGATGAGATTTAATAATAAAACCTTGTGTATGATTCTCTTCCAAACATCTAAGCTATAAATGCTTCAAGTGGGTTCTAATATCAAACACTCCCCTTCGACATTCTTAGGAGATGGATTCAGAGGCTTGATATTGTGACTAATGTAGCTGTTTTTCTCTTATGGCGGGTTGCTGATGGTGAATTTATGACAAAGAACTTTATGGTGAGCTTTTGATAAACTGCTGTTAGTTATTCTAGGTTATATGTGGAGGAGAGTTTACTTAAGCTAGTAATGTTTGTTGTCTTTTGTAACACTCATGTCTGTTCTCTAAGCAGAATTCTGTAGACAATTATAGAAGCGGACGGGTACGCACATTGATAACTTGTGCATTCAGTCATCATAGCCATCAACATTTAATCATAAACATGATTGGATTGTACTTATTTGGAATAAGTGTAAGTTCACATGCCTGAACTATTATTCAGCTTTAAGTTTTCAGTTTTATTATGATTGGATTTTATATGCAACTTTTTTTGTATACTTGGAGAATAAACTAGTAGGGGAGCTTGACGACAAGATCACTCGTAAATAGAGCTTGACTATGAGACCCACTCCTCAAACAGGGACGAAAGTCAGTTTTAGCGATCCAAAGTGTGCTGAGTTGGAGGACCGTCACTCAATGGATAAACGTTATTCGAGAGATAGCAAGCAAATCTTCCGCAAGGGCTCACATCAACCGGAGGTTTGGCAACTCGTTATCGGCTCTTTTCCACCTGGGGTGGTTGTATTTTCCAAGGGTTAAATCTCTTCATCCTTTTAAAGTGATATTGAGCTAGGTTCAGAATAGACGGGAATAGAGTTATAGACATTCTAATTATGAGAAGGAGTCATGTGAGCTGTCTAAATAGATTATATGTAACACAAAAGGATCCCTACGTAGTTACATTCCATTTAGGAATTAGGATCAGCGATAAGAGTTGTAATAGGACCTCTTTTTTACATATATCTCTTATTTGAATCGAGATCACGGGAAAGGCTTGAGAATCCAACTCATTTTTCTTTTTGTACTTGTATTAGCAAACAACTCGTGGATTTTATTCTACATTATTAGCATCTGGAAACATATGGTTCATGCTAGGTATTGAGTATAACTCTTTATATCAGTGTAGCAACATGTATTTGATCATTCATGAATCGTTATCCAAAAAGTATTTATGAGCTGTGAATGACAGTTACTGGTTTCTTTGATTTTTCAGGGAGATCTCTCTGCATTTGCTCATTTAGGCGGTGCTGCAAGCGCTGCCATAGCGTTGGCACTATGCAATTGCAGGTACGGCGATATGATTGTTCTAAATTTTATGACATTAACATATTTGATTGGTTCCTAATGATGAATGTTTTATAACTGATGGAATTATTTGAATATTAATTTGCAGGTTATTGAATAAACTCATTGCTAAACTTTAACATGTAAAACAGTAAGAGCATCTTATTCCATGATACTACTTCAGCCAAAGATTTAGACATTAACATTTTTAATTGATGTTTGGGAGACGGTTTTTATTTCTTTTATTATTACTACTAAAATTATATATCCCTCCACTTTTTAATGAGAAAGGGGGATAAAAATATGTAGATTAATTCCTATATTTTATAATTGTTATAAGAGTAACGCTAGGGGTTACAAATTTAAATCTTTAATTGTTATTCCTAACAAAGAATTTGAATTTGAAGGATTCAAATCAAAATCTAGTCCCCAAAATTTTATAACCCAAACACACAAAGTTAGGAAGAACAAATAAATTACATTCTTATCCTACTTTTTTGAGTTTTCTACTAAAAATTGTCAACTATTTTAGTGTCCATTTATTTACACTAATTAGTTACTACATCTCTCTGTTTTAAGATATAGTGTAGTTACTTGTAATATTTTCTATTCAAAATGATGGAAATTCTTTTAATTTTATAGAATATAATTTTAAAATTTATGTATTATGCAAAAAGTAATACTAATTATGAGATAAATTATTTTAAAAAAAATTATAATGAATCACATTATTTTAAATTTGAAAACATCTCTTATCGACTTTAAAACCACAATCTTGATCTTATATTTTGGGAAGGATGCAGCATAATTTAATTCTAGCAAAATTGAAGCTATTGAATGGGAAATTACTATATTATAAATTGTCTAATTATTTAATCTATTTTTAAAATGATTCATTCACATTTTAATCTCAGGGGGCCTTGTAACACCCCCTTTCCGAAATAGAAAGAGAGGTTACCCAAAACACAACAAAACTAATAAATTTAATAGCAAGGCTCAAAGCCACAAAAGAATAGTCTTAATAACTGATAAATACCACAAGTCAACCATAAAAAAAAATCTCCAACTGTCTCAAACCACAATCTACAATAATTATTACAATTCCAAGTAAACTGACAAATCAAGTCTAAACAGAATATTTCTAAATCATTGGAATGAGTGGAGCTCTCATCACACTTGCCCTTGATTCCCCTGATTACCTGCCGGAAGGAAACACAGCATGAGCCAAATGCCCAGTACGGATATAGAATGAAAGAATGATGAAACGAAATAACTAACACAATTTAATGAACTGAACTGAAACGAACAAAACTAACACAACGAAATAATAGGCTGAATCAAATGGCTGGGTGTTATTTCATACCGAGCTCAAAAATATACCTTGCCACACAGACAAGTCAAAATAATGCCACACAGGCAAGTCAAATAATGCCACACAGGCAAGTCACACACATTGGACCGCGAATCCAATATATGTAAAATCGGAAGGTGTGTTTGGCACAAACATCACCAAACCGCAGAACAGAACAGAACAGAAAACTATGGTCGACCCATGCGCCTCCCACAACAAAACACCAAATGGCCAACTCCCAACGGAGCACAAAACGGAGACGCCGTGGACTGATCACACCGCCACGGAAGGTGTTATGCTTCGGTGCCAAGAGGACATGCCTGTGGTACCCCCACAGGTGGTTATAGCTCAGGTATACCCTACGGTATTCTAACAAAATATAATGTCACAACACATGCGACACAACAAAGGGGTTCTAACATGTACATGTTAAACTGAAATGAAATATCAACACAAGGTCTCCAAATATATTAACATGTACTTTCAACAAAGATCGAAATAAATATAAACCATGACACACTAGATCAAAGAGTACAAATACTAGTTTCAAATACTAATGCCAAAAAGAAACATTCTCACGAATTTAAGAAGAAACAATTATGAGGGATAAAACTAAATTTCGAAACGAATAACGAAATGAACAACTTAACAATAAAAGAGTCTCGCTGAAAGAGTACGGAATCCGTACCTAGAGTAAGCAATGTAATACCCAGAAATTATATTCCAAATTGTAACTCCTTAAATTCTCTCCGTTCGAACTAATTACACAAATTAATAAAATAAATTAATAAACTACGCATTAAATTACTAATTACTAACGTATATTTTTATTTTTATTTTATTTAAAACTCATACTATTATTATTATTATTATTATTATTACCAAATAATACATCACGAAGCTGACATCATACATGATTCTTTCCAAAACTAAATTCATATAGCATTCATGAATCCAAATTTTAACTCCCACTTACTTTCATTCCATAATATTATATATATATATATATATATATATATATATATATATATATATAGCATACCAGATTACATGAACTTATTCATTCTAACTATATATATTATATATACAATCCACTTTACGTTAACAGCAGCTAATCAATTTCATGTTCACAGGCATGGGTTCCATGTATGTAAATTTTAAAATCAACAGAATATGCGGTTGTTCTTGCAATTAATTGATTCTAGTTTTCAACTATTAGATATATACCTTGATTAATTGATTCTTCACTCTCTTTTTCTCTTCTCGCCTCCTGCCGCCTCACGCCAATTTTCTTTCCTTCTTCTCAGTTGGTATGAAATGTAGTGTAGGTAGCTAGGTTTTATTTACTAGCATGTTTTTATTAATTTTCATAATTATAAAAGGATTTAATATTACCCCCCATAAATTAAACCCAAATAAATTTTAAGGCCCAATTATATCAAATTAATTTATTCAACACTTAATAATACATCAGCCCATAAAAAAAATTAAGTGACTATTTTGACCCAAAATAAATGACAAAGTCCAATTAATATTTTAAAACAAAATTAATTTTGTTATTTAACCCCCTTTTTTTTTTCGGGTATTACAGGCCTGGCCAGGAGGAGAAGTAGGGGCCCTTCATTTACTATACTAGACTATCACATTTGGTCAATATGTATATATTTTGATTAAGCTAATTAAATAACACCTCCCTCACTCCCTCCAATTTGCACATCATTTTTAATATTATTTTCCTTATCTTCAAAATTTGATAATTAGGAGGTGTTAATTATAGGTCATAATGAAAACCCACCAAAACATAAATTATTGGATATTTAATTATTGATAATAAAAAATGATGTCATTTCTGTTTAGTAAAAGATATATGATTACTGGTAATTGTTATTGATAGTTTTTGATATGAATTCATTATTACTGAGTATATTTTTTTAATATTTATATTTTATTAAAATATCATTATACTAATTATATTTGAATGATTCACCCATATGGTTAATGTCAAATATAATTATCAAAGTACTATTAAACTAATTAATTTAGTACTCCCCCGTTTCAAAATCAAATATACAATTTGACTTTTGAGGTCAAATGACGACATATTAAATTTTAAATTGATCTTAGTTTATTTAATTTTAGTTGATACAATAATTATAATTTCATAGTATATAAAAAAAATTATTAATCACAAAATTTATTTTATTCTAAATTTTTATGAGTCATACCAATTTTGAAATTTAATATGCCGTTGTTTGACTTCAAAAGTGAAATTGTTTCTCTAATTTTGGAACAAATGGAGTATTACTTGATAAATCATATTTAAAATTTTAATATGTTTATAAAGTAACAATTCATGATTTATTCAATTATTTAATACTAAATTGTTAAGTATGTTGTTAATAATACATTAAACATATAATAACAAATAACAAGCATCACAGTATGAACAATGAGTTATTTTATTTAAACTAAACATGTCGACAAACAAAAAAATTTATAAAATAAATGTAAATTACTAATAATGATATTTATGTACCAATAATTAAATATAAAGGATATTTTTGTTTAATTAAAAATTTCAAGATGTATACTATGTGGTAATCTCATATTACCACCTATTTTTTGGTATAAGATCTAATTTGGACTTTAATTGATTTATTTTCTGAACTTACGCTCTGTTTCTGAGTTTTAAAATGGACAGAAAAGGAAAGAAACGGTCGAAAAATTTAAGTTTTCTTTCTCATTCGTATGTTAAACTGAAAAGAAAAGAAATGGATAGAAAACTTGGCCACTTTTCCTGCCAAAGTTTTCCGTTCAAAATTGACCTGATTTGGATAAAAAATAAATTAGAATAAGTAATATTTTTATAATTCCCATATTATCTCCAATTTTTAATATAATAAATTTTAAATTACAACTCATATCCCCAATTTATTTTTATCTACTAAACTAAATGTACAATACTGACAAGAAAGGGAAACTATTTTTTTTGTTCGGTCACGGATATTATATGGTCCCATATTTATTTATGGCCTCCAATTCCATCATTCTCCATTGATGCAGAAATAGACAAGCAAAATAAGTTCAATATTTGTTTCTGAACTAAAGATATTTTTTATTTTATTTTAAATATATCTAGAAAAGAAAGAGATTACATTTTTAATTGACGTTTGGAACATGATTTTTATTATATTATTATTACTACTAAAATTATCCCTCCACCTTTTAATGAGAAAGGGGATAAAAATATGTAGATACTTATACAAATTTAAATCTTTAATTCGTATTCCTAACAAAGTATTTGAATTTGAAGGATTCAAATCAAAATCTAGTCCCCAAAATATATCCAAAATTTTATAAACCAAACACACAAAGTTGGTACTCAATCAAAGAACAAGTAAATTACATGTGATATATATGATTTTGATTAATCTAAATGATTTTAATATTGTTCTTCTTTATTTCGAAAGTTGACGATTAGGTCCTTCAAGCTGTTAATTTAAGCAATTAACTCTTTTGTTGACCAATTTTGTCCATGTGCATTGCATGTGCCTATTATGTGACGGTAAAAATGACATGAAATTTTACATAATTAGAATATCTAATTACGTTAAAAACATTAATAGTACATAACTTCTCTCATATTTTTAATATTTATATACTTATATTACGTTTGAATTAGAGTAATGAAGGAAGAATAAAATGACTCGTTTAGTCATTCCCATAGAATGAAAAAAAATGTGTTTGGTTGTCATTGAAATGGATTAAACCATTCTTATTCTTTCCAAATTTATAAATTTTATTTCTTAGAGAAGGTAGAATATGGAACAATTTATTTCTAACCGGAATTGAATGAATACCTTTCTCCATTTTATTTATTCAATCCAAACTTTAAATCTATATAACAAAATATAACTGATTTTAAATTTTTCGTTCGCCTTAATAAATTATTTAGGCCGTTTAAAATTTAAAATAAATTACGCGGTCCTTATAGCGTGGGAGGCACGGTACAGAAGCTAGTTAGTTTATATAGCATAAAGTCATAAACACAAAAGACGATTTAGATGTAAACCTACTTAGTTAAGTATTTTTTAAGCTCCAAATTGATGTGAACATGAAAGTTAGCCATGTGATGTGCCTGCCCTTAATCATCGTATAAGCTTAGATAAGTACATAGCCCTCTTCTAGACATTGTGCGTAAGCTCTAGCCCTCTTCTCGCTCATTTGTCAAGAGCTGCTTCAGCTGGTTTCAACGCCTCCAATTCCTATACCCACCTCTTGCTAATTGTGATGGACAACAGCAAAACCCCACAAAAACCCAGCTTTCTTGATTCCGGTAAAACCCCTAAATCCCTCTGATTTGGCAGCGCAGCCAAATCCACAACATTTCCCAATTTGGTTTTAATTTTTTTTTGATGTGGCCAATTTTCTGCTCTGCTCGACTTCTCTAACGTAAACAAACGGCTGCTATGCTCTGCTCTTCTCATGTCGGTCGATTGGAATCACTCTCTCTCGCTCGATTGGGTCAGTCTCTCTTTCGGCTTACAATTCCTCCTGGATCGCAGTACTATCGGTACGATTTGTGACTTCCAAACACATATTATACAAGTAGAATTTCATTATTTTCTGTTTGGTTTTGCTTTGGCCTCATTGTCTTGTATTGTTTTTGTTATAATAGGGGTATTAATTTTAAGGTTTAGAGTGGAACTTTATTTTTGGCTGATTCAATTCTAGTGGTTTGTTTTTCCTGATGTTAATCAATTGAATATTTAGTGAATGTGATAAAGAATTTTCTGGTTATATTGTTCTATCATACGTTGGTCAGATCATAGTTGCAAAGGTACTACTTGTAACTGTTCAATTTTGAAGTATTTCAGTTGTTTTTCCTTCACTGTTAATTGGTCTATTCTTGTTTTTATTTTGTGATTTTTTTGTGCACTCCACATTTTTTTTCCTTTTTTATTTGTGCAAATTTGTTTTGTGGAATGCTAGTCTCATATTTTACAAGTGTGAGCTTTTGTTATTTCTTTTGGTTCATCATGAAATGTAAATTTTGCATCTTTAGCTTGCTAGAGAAAGTTTGAATTATCATGTCTAAATTTTGGTGAAATTGAGAAGTGAAAATTAGCTTTTTTATGCAGTGTGGTATCATTTGGCAAATGGCTCTTCACTATTGGTCTGTTTGTATTATGTTATGCTTTAAGCATCTCCTAATTTTAACTTTTCACTCCAAGCTTAGACCCTCTGAATTATTTTGTCCCGAATATGTGCGAGTGAGTGCAACAGAGGCATTGAAGTTCCTCTGTTTCTTTCTACTGGGCTTGTGGTCCACAGCAATGAAAAGTATCACCAGTCCATTAAATTTGTATTGGTATTGTGGTCTATGGATTACAGGGATGCAAAATTTACTGCTAGATTATCCTTTCAGCTCATGGTTTTACGCCAAATTCCCTGACTGTGTAGGGCACCACTGGCAATGTCTAATAACTTAGAGTCAAAGAGTAATCATCTCCACTTTCCTTGTTGGTATAAACTCTCCTAAAATGTAGTTAAATTTGTATTGGTTTTGTTGTCCATGGATTATAGGGATGCAAAATTTGCTGCTAGATTATCCTTTAAGCCCATGGTTTTACGCAAAATTCTCTGACTGTATAGGGCACCGCTGGTAATGACTAATAATTTAGAGTCAAAGTGTAATCATCTCTACTTTCCTTACTAGTATAAACTCTCCTGAAATGTAGTATTGTAAACTCGTGTATACTTTAACTAGTTTTTGGTTAGGTTGTAATATTAATCCATGGCTTCGAATAAAAGGTTTCATTACTATTTTATGCTGATGTATACTTTCATAAAAAGTCTCCTTACTGCAAATTTAGGTTATTTATATATATGTATACATATATCCTTGTAACACAATATCCAATGTCTTATGAAAAATAATTAATGTAATGACTATTAGACCTGACAATTTAGGCCCAGGCCCGCGGGCCGGGCCGGGCCGACTCACCCGTAGAAACATGGGCCATGCGCCGTAATATTTTAGCCCATGAAAGTGCGGGCCATTTTGGCCCGGCCCGTGGGCCCGCGACTTATTTTTTTTTAAATAAAATGTTGTTACTTGTGGGTCGTGAGGCTTGAACACAAAACTTGTAAGTAAATAAATAAGAGTTCAAACCAACTGAGCTACAACTATTTGTTTTTAATGCAATCTTCAATATATTGTTTCTTTACTTTTATTCAAATTTTACTATTCTTAAAAAGTAAAACCTAAATCATGCCTAATTTATAATATTATCATCAATACAACTACGTCATTATCATCAATAATTTATAATATTATCATCAATACAACTACTACAACTTAATGAGTGCACCCAAAATGTTCGACAAAATGCTGAAGAGAGATGAAGGCTTAATAGTTTGGTGTTTGGATACTTGTGGTCTTGGCTGTCGTCATGGTTCTTAAAAACTTGAAAAATGAAGGCATAATATCCAAGTTTGATTTGTGGGTATCAAAAGTCCGACGATACTGTAACAACAGAAAGCTTATTGACGAAAATATAAATTTTGTCCTTTTTAAACTATAGCAGTATATCTAATGGTGGAATTATTTTTTTTATGCTTTTTGGGCCATATTTGTTTTGCATTTTAAAAAAAGAACGCATCCAAGTAACCAATTTTGTTTATTTTCAGTTGAGTATCCGTACAGTTACCAAAAGCTCATTTAAGCCCATTTCCATATGATAAATTTATAGAGGATATGTACACAAACATTATTTTATTTTAATTGATTGAGATATGTAGTTAATGTAGTTAATTAATTAATCGTGTCTATTTGTATTATTGTTTATTATTAATTATTTTATTATTTTTAATATTTACTATTATTACTATTTCTGGTGTAGCAAGATTTTGCAAAAAAAAAAAATTAAAGGAAGAAGCCCGTGGGCCGGGCAACGGGCCTCACAATTTCAGCCCACCAAAACCCGGGCCATTTTGGCCCGGCCCGCCCGTTTGTCAGGTCTAATGGCTATTAATAATGCTAGATGGTGTTTCACAAACTTTCAGGTGCTTGTGTAATTTACATTATGAACAAGTATTACTTGTTCTTCTATAGCCAACATTGTTAAAATGGAAAAAATACTCTTATGAGTTTTTCTAAATATGACATCTGGAATATTGATATGCCCAGATCACATAATCCAAAAGATTTAATTACCTTCTTAGACGATTTTGATGTTTGTTGGTTTTTTTTTTGGGTGGTTGGGAGTAGAGGGGTTGATTTTGCTAGTTTTATTTTAGGCCACTATACAGACAGGGAACTATACATTTCTGTAATATTTTTGCTTTTATGTAAATTGCTTGCTAATGATAGGTTTATAAGGTGTATCCTACAATCTGATAAATTGATTCTGGTTGATTATTTTAATTGAAAATGCTTCTATATTTTTTTTCTTTCTAAATTTCAGTTTCTTTTTCTTAAATATAATCTATAATTTACAGGTCTCTTCATTGAGTAAGAGTTAATTGAAGTTTTGACTTGTTTAGTTGTTACTGTTGTTAAAATGGATATGAATTATATTCTAGCACAAGTGGATGAACAACTATTCCATTTTTTTAATGCTAGTTTTTTTTTATAACAATGAAGAATAGTTTATAAGAAATAGAGAGTTGGATATTCAAAAGTGGCAGGAAGAAGATAAAGAATGGTTACTAATGTCTAAAAAAAATACCTTTTTAGAATTGTATGGTGATCTTAAAAATCATTATGGATTGAAACCCACATATGATATTGTAATGGTTTAGTTATGTAAGCAATGAGAGATAATATTGCATTAAGAATCTCTAACTTGGAATAAGATTGTAGTTGATATATTTAGAGAATTTGTTAAAGGTTTTATTTAGTGCAATTGAGGATGATTGTTATGATATGATATTGAATCAATGTATCTTTTTATAATGTTCTTTTTAGTAATCTTTACATTTAATTTTAACTTATAAGTCATTATCAGCCGAACACTTTCATAACTTGTTTTTAACTTAATTTTTGACTTATAAGTTATTTTTAGCCGAACGCTTTTACTTATAAGTCACAACTTAAAACAACTTATATTTTAACTTATAAGTCATTTTGAAATAAATCATTCCCGAACAGGCTAAAGTAATTTACTACAACTTTGTTCTTATTTTTCTATCTAGAAGTAATTATTTCTTGTTTGGGGAATTCTTAAGGCAAAATGATTGCTTTAGTGAAGCAAAAGACATTGAAATACCTTGTGATTCTGTTTTTGTTTCCAGAATAGTACTTTCCAGCAGTTTGTGAAGTATAGAGCCGCCGTCTCAATGTGCTCTAACTTTTATATTTTATAATTTGAGCAAATTTCTACATTATATGTGCCGAGGCCCATTTCATATGCTCAGATATATTCCCCCATTTTTAACACTGACAATTTTTCAATTTTTTTTGGTGTACAGCATCTATTCCTGCGATTATCCTGATTACTTTTCATGAAGGCAATGGTTTTATTTATCAAAGATTGTTGTTCTGGATCCAAGCTGATATTTGATAGGAAGATTAAACCATTTAGGATTTTTTCGTCTCGTGCTTTATTAGAACTACCTTCCTCACATTTCAAGGGCAATCAGGTCTCTTTCTGTGATGATTGTGTTGGTGTGGATGATAATGAACATGGTCAGGATGTTCTCCCAAGTGACACATGCATTTCAGCTGAATCTACAGAATCACATGATAAGACTTCTCTTGGTCTTCGTGGGAATAATGTATTTCAGTTTGTAAATGACAAGAATTATTCTATGCATGGATTTCATCTGAAAGCTGAGGATGCAGATAAGTTGAGAAGAATTAAATTTATTCTTAAGAGGCGCGGTTGGAATTTAGGCTATGAAAAAAATAGTTACAGCGAGATTGATTTAGATCAACGTAGCATAATACAGATTTTGATTGATCTGTACGAGGAAAGCAAGGATGCTGCTCTTGCTCTGTTCTTTTTCAGGTGGTCGGAGTGTTGCACAGGATCAAAGCATAATATCCGTTCAATTTGTGTAATGATACATATTTTAATTGCAGGGAATATGAATCGTAGATCAATGGATCTAATCTTTTACCTTGTGAGGGAAAGCGATGGAGAAGATCAGTGGCATTTGTTGTTGGAAGCCCTTTATGAAACCCATACTGAGAGAAACACTTTGGGAACTGCATATAGCATGCTTGTTGACTGCTATGTTAAGGAAAATATGACAAATATGGCCCTGAAATTAACTTGTCAAATGAAGCATTATAATTTCTTTCCATCTTTAGGAGATTGCAAATCACTTCTTAGAGCATTATTACAATCGAAACAGATTGAATTGGCATGGGATTTTCTGGAAGAGATTCAAAGTCAGGGACTGTGTGTTGATGCTTCAATTTTTAACTTATTTATACACAATTACTGTAGAGAAGGCAATCTTGAATGTGGTTGGAAAATGCTGGTGGAAATGAAAAACTATGGGATTAATCCCGACGTAGTTGCATACACTATATTGATTAATTCCCTCTGTAAAATTAGTCTTTTAAAGGTGGCGACCTCTTTATTCTTCAAAATGGGCCAGATGGGTATCACCCCTAACTCGGGATCTGCTATTTGTCTGATTGATGGGTTGTGCAAAATGGGTGATTCCAATAAAGCAATTGATATTTTGAAGATATTTAGTCTCCCCCCTAATGTTCGTATCTACAACATCTTCATTTCAAAATTGTGTACAGATGGTAACATGGCTGCAGCGTCTAAAACTTTCCAAGAGATGATAGAGTTGGGCTTGGTTCCTAGTTGTTGTAGTCACAACACTATCATCAGCGGATACTTCAAAGTGAAGGATGTCAATAATGCCCTTATCTTTTTGGGGAAGATGTTGAAGAGGGGAATTAAAGCATCTGTTATTACCTACGCCATTATGATTGATGGTTATTGCAAGTCTGGAGATGTGGATACAGCAGAACATTTATTTAACAATATGATAAAGGTGGGTTTTGCACCTCATATTATTGTGTGCAACACCTTAATTAATGGGTATGGAAAGGAGGGCAACTTACATAAAGCTTTTGCCATCTTAGATATGATGAAATCAGCTGGCATATCTCCTAATGTTGTGACTTATAATACTATCATTCACAGTCTTATCCTTGGAGGATTTGTGACTGAAGCTAAAAATATGCTAAATGAGCTCATGAGAAGGGGGTTTTCTCCCAATGTTGTAACGTTTACTGATATCATCAGCGGGTACTCAAGGAAAGGAAACTTTGAAGAGGCATTTCTTGTGTGGTTTTACATGATTCAGCACCATATAAAGCCTAATGTTGTGACGTGCAGTGCCCTTCTTAATGGGTACTGTAGGGCACGTCGTATGGTGGAGGCTAATGCTCTTTTTAATGAGATGCTTGGTATAGGTTTGGTTCCAGATCTGATCTTGTATAACACACTTATACATGGATTTTGTAAAGTAGGCAGTGTTGATGATGCGTGTCAGTTGGTTAATATGATGGTCAAACATGGTATAGTTCCAGACAATTTTACTTACCGGACAATCGTTCTTGGCTACGAGAAAAAATGGGTTCAGAATCCTGTTGAAACTGCAGCTTTGAAGGTGCAACAAATACTGCTGAAATACGGTATTAGCATTGATGCTGATCAGTTTTTGTCATCTATACATAAACTTAATTGGTGATTAAGCTGTAGCATCATTTCTGGAGCATACATCTGCTGGTGATTAAGCTGTAGCATCATTTCTGGAGCTGTAGCATCATTTCTGGAGCATACATCTGCTGGTGATTAAGCTGTAGCATCATTTCTGGAGCATATATCCTCTTGTAGTATGAAAAGCTGCTGCTGCTGCTACCTTTGACCTAATCTAATAGTCTGCCGTACAATTGAGGTATGACTGGCAGCATCTATATAATAAAACAAGACCAAATTTGAATCTAAAGCACAATAACGGTTAAGATTGTATCTCAATTTTTACAACTTAATCCAAAGGCTGACATTTCATTTCACAAAAAAAAACCCGCCCAAATCAATCTTCCTCTACACACTACCCAAATCCCGCCTCTGCCCCCTTCTCATTTGGCCTTCTCCTTCATTTGTACTCTCCTCCATCTCCAAATCCCGCCTCTGCCCCCTTCTCATTTGGCCTTCTCATTTCGCCTTCTCCTTCATTTATACTCTCCTCCATCTCCAAATCCCTTTGTAAAAACTGAGTGGTACTGTCGCATCGTCTCTCTCTCTTCTAGCAACGGTCGCATCATCTCTCTCCCTTCTACTCTCCCGCCGAAGGAAAACGTGGTCAAATCCCTTTGCCATGGGTTCTCTCTCCCTTCTAATTTGCCGAAGGTTGACGCCTTCCCAGGTAATAAATGATGTTTGTTGTGGGAGGTTGTATTATTGGTGGCATCAGAAAGATTCCAGAGTATATGGAAATTGTTAGAATTTATATACAACTGAGTTTTTTAAAGCTTGCATGTTTGGTGTTTGTTAAAATGTCTAAATGAGGATATAATTTTGATATTATTGGAATAAAAGTATTACAACAGATTAGTGTTACATTACAACTGCATTACAGAAGAACATTATTATTTAAACCATTCTTAACATTCTTTGTTGCTGGAGGAAATCTGCATTGACAATGGAAACATCTAATATCCAAAATTATTACAATTTTTTAAATAAATAATAACTGAGGTAGCAAAAGAAATGTAAAATCCTTTACATGGAAGAATTCATAAAGTTATAAGGGTCAACTGCACAAGGCAGGATCCTTATTTCGTCCAATGATTTTGGTAAGGTTATAATGTTTTGTCCGATTATCATAAAGTTTCTAACAAGAAAAGAAACAATTTTTAGTCTTACCATGGTGTATAGATATCTTCTTCTCAAGATCAAGTCAAGGATGCAAGTACTGTAACAGTACATGGTGTTATTGCAATTTAATCAAGTCATTTTTTTCAGTTTATTGCCTTTGGAGCACGCGCCTGTAATAGTATATTGATGAACATAGTGCAATTGGTCATTACAATTTATTTGCAATAGGTTACACACATTACAATTACACTCCATTAAAATCAACCTGTTACACACTTTTACAATTGCTCTTTCTCCTTAAATTTGGCATTCTCCAAAGCATGTTTGATGAACAGAGTGCAATTGGCCATTACAATTTATTTGCAATAGGTTACACACACATTACAATTGCACTCCATCAATATTTGCACTCCATTAAAATCAACCTGTTACACACACATTACAATTTATTTGCAATTGTAACAGAGTTTATTTGCAAAGTCAATATAGTGTTTACAATTAGCTTCTCACGCGATACTGACTGCCCTGGCCTTATTTGAAATTTATTTTATTGACTTGATTTTGCTGATGACTTATATCGACTTTGGAGCACTAAAAAGTAGAAAAAAAACGACTTGATTTTTAAATGTTTTACATAAAAGTTTGTGGTAAAAGATTTAAATTGGATTTTAAACTGAGTGGTACTGTTAGATTTTTTTTTAATTTGTTATTGTGAAAAGATTTAGATGCAAACACCTTTGTGAGAAGGCAAAAATAGTTTATCTTATTCTTTGCTTTTTATCGTTTTCTTTTTATTAAAATGGTGGTTTTTTAAAGGTTGAGTGACCCCGGGTTTTGTATATTTCGGTTGATCGAGGTTCTAATTTGGATGGGTTCGGTTTTTTGTTTAACTTTTATGGGGTTTAATGTTTGATTATGGATTAATTTTTCTTCTCGGTTGTTCTTTTTGAAGAAATCGCAAATATGTTACTTGAAATTAGTAGCAATATTCATGGGAACTTTTTGGATGTATTTTTTAAATCTTTCATTAGGAGTTGGGACAAATTGGTACTCATATTTTTTTTAATCTTGATGTTTTTTCATTTATTTAAGCTCAAAATTGATTGTTATTTGTATTTATTTGGTACAGGAAAATGAAAGTTTAGAAGTTAGTGGCATTTTTGTAGGAATACATGGTTTTTAGAAGTTAGTGGCATTCTTGAAGGTATTTACTACTCTGCTTCTGTAAGCCCTGCTCATTGTTTTGATTGAATGATTGATATGTGTATACATGGTGTTAATGACTGCTATACATGGTGTTTTGATTCTAGTAATAATGACTGCTTTAAGTATCAAGATTATTATTGCTTTTGTGCAAAAGAAATAATAATCTTGATACTTAAAGCAGGCATTATTACTGTTGAACTGAACTCATATACTACTATTGTGCCTCACTATTGACCTTATTTGCAAATTATTTTATTGACATTATATTGACTAGATTTTGGTGCTGACAGTATATGTGTTCAAGGAGAGTAAGACACGACGTAACAAAAAATTGTTATACATACCTCATTTACGAAAAAATTTATGCATATCCTTCATTTGTTATTAGTACTGTATTAGTATTTTGGTGCTGACAGTATATGTGTTTCAAGAAAACTTTTGGAAGGAAAAAAGAAAACTAAATTACATAAACTTACTGACTTCTGACATTGTCCGATTTGTTGAAAAATACCAAACTAAAAACCATTAAACTTAGATTGAGCTTGTTTAAGGGTGCGTGGATGACACTTTTCTATAAAAGGAATGCTTGATGACTCTTTCTATAGTTTCGTTTTCAAACAACCTCTTACCATGTATTGGGTCTAATTTTCCTTTTTTAATTGTACGAATCAACTGAGTTGTGGTGTAAATTAAAATTATTTTTATCATGAATTTTTTATCAAGTGAATTAACCATTAGTATCAGTTATACCTTGAAATCTTTAACTTAAGTTTACGAATAGCTTCAGTTAAAAATTCTAATATATTTCATCATAAGTCTTCTTATCTATTTCTGACAGCTTCAGTTTAACTTTGGGTGTTTTAAATTTGTTTTTTTTACAATGAGTGTTTAATTTGTGTTCTCACTCTATCTCTCTGTATCTCTCTTTCACAGTAGTAGCGCACACACACACAACCACCTACAAAACACACATATTTGCACACGAATGTTAGGTTGTTTTTTTAAATTGGGTGTCTTTTAATTTGGCTGTTTTATTTTTATTATAAAATAGGTTTATAGTTATGATGAAATAGGTTTTTTTTATTATGAATGTTAGGATGGAATCGATGTTGAGTTGGTTATTATTGAGTGTTCATTTTGTGAAATTTGTAGGATAATTTAGGCTGAGTTGGTTATTTTGGTTCTGGAAATTGGATGTGTATGTATATTATGTAATTGATATTATGTAATTGATGTTCATTATCCATAACTTATGAAATTTACTGTGTAGCTACAACCGTTTCAACTGCACAATCATCGACCAATGGATAATATTATATTTGGTGGTGTAAGTTTATTATCTGATTAACTCTCTCTAAATAAATCTTATTAATTTTTTTAATAACTTATTTATTTTAATTTGTTTTCATTAATGTCGTGACAGATGGATGACGACCTCGAAAATACCGTATGATAATTTTTTCTTACTCATCGTTTTCTTACTTTTTATCTTATCTTTTTACCAACTTATTTACTATTCAACGTTTTTTTGCCTACAGGTTCGAATACTTCGTCAGAATAATGTTGGAGTGGTAATTCGCAATGAGTATGAACTAAATTGTCTCCGTATACGTGAGGTAGTGTATCCTTACACCTATTTCTCATTCATTTTTTCTGTTCTTTTTTTTTTTTGCTTTTAAGTAGCGTTTTCTTACCCAGAAGGAGGAAAAAAGGTCTGGTGATTTGGAGAATGCCAAATTTAAGGAGAAAGAAAAATCAACCTCTTCTAGCCAACGAACAAAATATGAAGAGTGCCAACTGGTATCACTTTTAATCCTATTCTTTTCTCTCTGTTTTGACAATGGTTTTGGATGTTATTGAATTTAAAAAATTTAAGTATCATTTTATGTACAACGTTTGATTTGTCAACATGTTTTTGGTTTGTCTCAATTAATATTACTTATTTTTTTATCGCGTTCTTACACAGAAGGAGAAACAAAGGTTTGATGCTTTGGCAAATGCCAAATTTACGGGGAAACAAAAATCAACTTCTTCTACCCAAGGAACAAAAAATAAAGATTGTCAACTGGTATCACTTTTAATCATATTCTTTTCGCTCTGTTTTTACAATGGATTTAGATGTTATTGAATTTTAAAAATTTTAAGTTTCGTTTTATGTAGAACGTTTGATTTGTTAACATGTTTTTGGTTTGTCTCATTTAATATTACATTTTTTTTATCGTGTTATTGCACAGAAGGAGAAAAAAAGGTCTGATGCTTTGGCGAAAGCCAAATTTAAGGGGAAACAGAAATCAACCTTTTCTAGCCAAGGAACAACAAATAAAGATTGCCAATTGGTATCACTTTTATTCCTATTCTTTTCTCTATGTTTTTACAATGGTTTTGGATGTTATTGAATTTAAAAAATTTTAAGTTTCGTTTTATGTAGAACTTTTGATTTGTCAACATGTTTTTGGTTTGTCTCATTTAATATTACTTATTTTTTTATTTTGTGTATACAATTGAATTATTGAGGAACTATGATTTTTTGTTTTTTTTTACCAATTTTGTAGTTAAGAGTTTTAATTTCTTTATCTTAATGTTGCTATAATGTTTTATTTTTGCATCAAACAAAAACTTTATTATAATTATAAAGTTGATAAACGGTTGGGTAGATAGTTCTGTTAATGCAACACTTTATTGTTATTTTACATCACGTTGCTATATATACAAAGTGGAAAATGATACGATATACGTTAAATCAACAAAATAATAATTAATTTTTTATGAGTTTGTGGTTTAGGCACAAAACTATAATGTTATATCAAAATCAACATTGAAACAATGTGCAAGGCTTCTCCAAAAATACGTTTTGTTGGGAAAGAAAATGAGTGCTCCAAACGTCAACTAGGACAACTTGCATGTCACGAAAGAGGGTGATCAAAACATTGTGACCCCATTCAACCTAGATTTTTTTCCTTCTTTACCATCGAGCTGTCGTCGTCGAGCATGCCTAGAACGAAAATCAAATAAAAGGTCTCGCCTTCAACCAATGACTTTGTCTACCAAATTTTCACATCTTGAAATAGACAGTATAGTGCCAACAAATATTTTAGAGTCATCGTTAGCCACCTTGCTTCAAAATCTTAATGAAGATACTACAACAATTGTTTCACGATGGTTGTTTGTGGCCATCATGAATCAAGAAAATCCTCCTCAAAATCTTGAAGAAGGCACACCAATAAATATCTCAAGGTTGTCACATGTGACTACCATGCTCCAAGACTTGCCTCCTCAAAACCTATACAAAAGCACAATAACAGTCTTGGAATCATTCTCCCCACGTTCCCTAGGGGCATCGTATATGACAAAAATGTTCCATCAAATGCGTAATCCGAATGAAGGCACCAGGTGTTCGATTTAAGTTTTAATTTTCTGTTCTTACACTTGCTGTCTTATTCATGTTCTCCTTTTAAAAATTGAATGACATTTATAATTTTATCTGTAGTGCCTACACAGTAGGTGTTACTATGGATGTTGCATTTAATCCTCGAAACCATGAAATTCCAGATCGTCATTTTCTCGGCTTGATGAATCGAACATGTTCTCATTGTTCTGCCTTACACTGGCTTGTTGAAAAATTAACAAAATCATCTGTATCAAATCCTCTCTTTGATAAATGTTGTTTACAAGAAAAAATTAGACTACCGCCACTTATTGCACCTCCTTTAATGCTTAAAGCATTGTATGAAAGTCTCTCTTACTAAGACTATATTTCTTATTCTTCTCATGCAAACACACAACACACATAATACATGCACAAACACACACACATAACTGTAACCAATCAAACACTCGCAAATGAAACTCACAAACCATTATACTGCCACCAATACAAATTTATGATTTAAATCATTAAGCAAATGAACCGTTTGTTGAAATAGTACTAAGAAAACTTTATTTGATTGTAAGTCCATATCTTTTCCTTAAAAAATTGATTATTTGTTGCAATCTCTCTAAATTCTTACTTATATCAATCTAATTCATTCCCCCTACATATAAATATGTGTAGGGGGAATGAATTATATGTCGGATTTACAATTGTTTTATCTTGACTCACATATTTCGATAATTTTTAAATTTCAACTATTTTCAGGTATATATTGAAAGATACATGATGTAAGCTATAAAGAATATACTTGGTGTAAGCTATAAAGTAAAGGGTCTTATGCTCAACACGTTTCTCTATTTTCTGCATGTATGTATTTTTTGTGTTCCGCTTTTTGTAAAGTTACCTAATTATACTTGGTTATGATGATTTTGGGTATGGAATGATGGTTTTTTTGGTGGTTTGAATATGTATGGATGATTGTAAGTTTTGTAAACAGGTTTAGATTTATCTGGATATCTATTTTTAACGGAAGCTCTGTCGAAATTTCTTGAAATTAGTAGCGACTAGCTTGATGTTTTGGTGGTTGGATGTGTTGATGATTGACTATGTATTAATTTCTTCATGTATGTATTTTTTTTGTTCCGTATTTTGTAAAGTTAATTAATTATACATGGTTATGATGATTTTGGGTATGGAATGATTGTGTTTTTGGTGGTTTGGATATGTATGGATGATTGTAAGTTATATAGACAGGTTTATATTTGTTTGGATATTTATTTTTAAAGAAAATTCTGTCGAAATTTTTTTAAATTAGTAGCAACTAGCTTGATGTGTATTTTGCCCGTTACGTCTTTTGTAAAGTTAACTAATTATACATGGTTATGATAATTTTTGGGTATGGAATGATAGTTTTTTTGGTGATTTGGATATGTATTGATAATTGTAAGTTTTGTAGACAGGTTTAGAATTTTTTAGATATTTATTTTTAAAGGAAATTTGACCGATTTTTTTTTGAAATTAGTACCGACTAGTTTATATATATAAAACAATTCCATTATCATTTATGTTCCAGTCCAAGCCGTTATTTGAACTCTTTCAGAATTTTCAATCCTTGATCTGACACATGTCCAACTACTGCTTACATGTGACAAGACAAAAATGGATGTTGATCAAATAAGATGGAAAAAAAATGAAACAGCATCCCTACCTATAATGGAAATCTAACAAAAGCTAGTTCATAACGACCTTTGCAGAATATATGAAAACATATCGTCAGTACAGGGAATGTTATGAGCAACGGGGTAGACTGAGTACCTTCTTTTGTACTTAACAATCCCATAACAAGTAACTGTGAGACAATCAATGCCACTATAATGCGCCGATGGACATCAGGCCAGAACGCTGCAGCACTCTCATTTTGCTGGTTAACAAATACTTCACAACTTTACTGGCTAAGTATGGAGTGAATCATAGGATTGCTACAGCTTATCATCCAGACAAAAGTCTCTAATCGAAAAGTGAAGAGAATTTTAAAAAAAATTGTAAATCCATCAAAGAAGGATTGGTCTATGAAGTTGGATGACGCGCTTTGGACATACAGAACTGCATACAAGACACCCATCGGCATGTCACTTTATCAGTTGGTATATGGCAAGGCCTGCCACCTTCCTGTGGAGTTGGAGCATAGAGCAGTGGCTATCAGGAAGTTGAATTTCGATCTCTCAAGCAGTTATGCTTGGTTATTTAAAAGGAGAGAGAACGAGCATTTCAATGGAATGCCTAATCATATGTTTAAAGAAATGTATATTCCATCAGTATGGGTAAATATATACAATTGTGTATGACCATTATTTCATATATATATATATATATATATATATATATATATATATATATATATATATGTCGGATCCTGTCCGGGAGTCCGGACAGGTTTAAAATCCGGACTTTTTTTTTTTACTTTTTTTTAAACAACTAAAAATAACAATAAATTATGGAATTTGAATTTTTACATAATATATTATTTTGGGTGTGATTTGGATACATATAACAATACATGTCTGTGCAGACTATACAGTCTGTACATACATGTTTTGTTGTATATATTCAAATCACATAAAAAACACTGTATTATGTAAAAATTCAAGTTCCATAAAATATTAAAAAAAAATTTAGTTGTTTTGAAAAAAAAGCAAAAAAAAAAGTTCGAATTTTCTCCCATCGGGAGTCCGGACCTGATCAATCTATATATATATATATATATATATATATTTATGAGTTAAATACATTTTTTTCACTCTACTAAGAGTCAGTTTACAAAAGTATTATTGAACTGATTTTTTTTACAGTCAATTCATTGAACTATACGTTATTTATAAAAAATGATTTTGACGTCTATATCTGGTAACTATTTAACAGAAAAAAGATGTGGCAATCCGTGTCAATCCATTAAATCTACGTGTCACTGATAAGGAGAGAAGGTAAGTTTAATAATTAAATAAATTAATAATCTGAGAATAACATCCTTCTTCCTCCTTTCCCCTCCGGCATCGTGATACCATGTTCCTCTACCACAGTTCCACCTACCGTCGCCGCCGTCGCTATTTTTGTACCTCCGGCACCACCTCCTCCTCCGTCGTTCAATCCCCACCACTGATCAGTCTCTAGAGGCATTTTCTCAGTTCAACGCCATCACCGAATCGAAGGTTTGTTAGTATGTAGAAATCGGATTTCGTCCGATTCGATTAACGCCAGATCTGACCTGATAATGAACAGAGTGGTAAGGATGGTGGCAGGAAAGCGATATTTTGGAACTGGTGTGTATGGAGATGATGAGTCCAGGCGGTGATCACGGGTAGTTTCGATTGCCGCGGTGGTCTGGACTGCTTCCAGGTTGAATAATTTTTCACTGCCAATAATTCAACCTATTTTGAAGAGTTATCCTTTGGTCAGGAAATTGTTAAACAAGTAAAAATTAGAGTTACAAGAAGTTGTGTCACTGATTTCAGTTACCCATTCCGGTGAATTTGATGGTGCTCGTGTAGTTTGTTGCTCATATAGTCATGGCACATCATTTAGAGTAGTTAATGTGATTGATAATTTTTGTGTGATGTTATTTGTTTTGACCGAATTCTGAGTTTTGATTCTACCGTCCCGCCTCTGCTGGTGTTGGTTTCTTGCTATAATCTGGCCGGATTCTAGGATTGCCAGTTCCACTTCAGTTCGGTTTAGGGATCTAACGATTTCTTACTTTGATTTTCGACTAATTGGTGTTATTATCCTAGTTTGATCTGATGTAATTTTTCTATTTTTGGTAGCTGCATATGGGTTTGTTTTCTCCATTTTCTCGATTTAATGATTTCATAATATAAATAATAATTATATTAATTTTTAAAAATAAAAATAATAATTAATTTTTAAAATTTCAGTTATATTTTTGAAGTTTAAATTTATTTTTATTAATTTTAATTTTAAATTTGTGCTTATTATGAAAATATTTATGAATAATGTTAAAGATGTTACTTAAATTCAAAATTTACTCAAATTTTTCTTATTTTCATAATATATGTAATATATCTAAATATAATAAAAGATAAATTTGTCAAAAAAATATTAATAATTTTTTATTATCAATATTGAGGGTATTATGATAAAATTAGTAATATAACTTGTTAGAAATTTATATGTTATATTACTAATTTTCATTTTATCTAAAGATGGGTTAATTAAATTAATGAAATTAATGAGTTATTTAAATTAAAAAAAATTATATATTTATGTGTAATATATATAATTTATTTAAAATTGTACCACGCTGAAAAAAAAAGAAGATTTTTTGTATGCTATAATACCAATGTTTTATCATATCAAACAAATATTAATGATTAAAATAAATTTTAAAATATTTTTATTGTACTTTTATTTTGAATAGATTATTTTATTTTATTTATTTATTTAATTTTGATTAATTTAGCATTAAATTATATAAGTTTCCATCTAGGCGGATAGAGGTGGCAAACGGGCCGAGCCGGGTGGGGCGGGACGGGCCGGGCCAACGACGGGCAGGGCCAAAATGGCCCGGGTTTTGGCGGGCTGCTAAAGTAAGGCCCGTGGCCCGGGTTAAGCCGGGCTGGGCCGGCCTGCGGGCTTCTTCCTCTATTTTTTATTTTTTATTTTACAAAATCTTGCTACACCAAAAATAGTAATAATAATAAATATTAAAAATAATAAAATAATTTATAATAAACAATAATTCTAATTACCTACATTAACTACATATCTCAATCAATTAAAATTTTAATAGTATTATAAATTACTTTCAAAGTATATAATCAAATTTGATTTTTTAAAATTATACTTTAAAATTAATATAATTTATTTAACTTTTAAAAATGCATTCATGACTTCACAAATATTGTTCCAAGAGATATCTAATTAATTTCCAAGATTTATACGGTTGGAACTTGGAACTTGGAGATGCCAAGATTTTAGCACTTTGAATATTTAAATTGATTTTTAGAAGATTTGCATGACATGATTTTAGGCATTACCCAATATCTCATTATTAAATCAATTAGCTTGTTTTATGGGACTTATTAACAGCCACATCAATTAAGAAATTTCAAACTACAATTATTATTTACTACAACTATAATAGTTAAATACCGTATTAGCATATGATATTTTTGTATAAAAATATATTTTTATATTGAAGATTGTATTAAAAATAAACAATTGTTGTAGTTCAATTGGTTTGAACTCTTATTTATTTACTTACAAGTCTTGTGTTCAAGTCTCAAAACCCACAAGTAGCAACATTTTGTTATAAAAAAAAAAAAAAAAGAGTCACGGGCCACGGGCCGGACCTTCACGGACCAGGCCAAAAAGGCCCAGATTTTAGTGGGCTAAAAAATTACAGCCGAAAGCCCAGCCCGCGGGCTTGGGCCATCTTTGCCAGGTCTATAGCCAAAAAAAAAATGTCTGATATGTAAGGTTTTTTCTTTCTTACATGGCAGCTGATGTAATTTTTCCATCCAAAGTCAAATAATTTAACAAAATTTGTAACGGTTTGTAAAAAAGTTATAGTTCAGTGAGTCGAATGTAAAAAAAATCAGTTCAACGATGCATTTGTAAACTGACCCTTAGTAGAGTGAAAAAAATATATATAATCCATATATATATATATATATGTATATATATATCTTGTAAGACCCCAACTTTTATGAATAAAGGTGAATTTTTTATAAATATCATTTTTAAATATTATGAAATTAATTTGATATAATGTTATAGTTGTGGGTAATATTTATAAATTTTACAAAATACACAAGTTGTTATATAATATTCGATTGGTCGAAAAATATTCGTTTTAACAGGGAATATTCGTACAACGGCACAATTATTGGTGGACCCCACAACCGAATTATTATCGGATTGAGAAAACGATAAAAATACTTTATGAAAATAACGGCGAAAATTTTACCGTTAACTGTTGAAACACCCGATGTTAAAAGTACAGTAATACCCGTGGTTGCATAGTAGCACATGGTATTAATTATTAATGCTTACGTGAGAAGTCACTCAGTTTTGTTCAATTATTATTACAGTAATTGTTGCATAGTATCTCACGTTATTTGATTCAATTATTGTCAATATTTTATATATTATTAAATCAATAATTGAGATGACAAAGTTATTAATATTATTATTTGCAATATTAACGATGTCTAGAAGTTCTGTCAATGAGATGTTTAGTCACCTAATTGTGCGCCAATAGGAGAAAATTCTTATTGGAAAGCCTCCTCTTTCCTGGGAACGACCTGATCGATTAATATTGCGAATTATAATAATGATGATAAATATTGTTAAAAATATTGAGGTAATTTTTATGAGGTATTTTGTTACTCATTATTTAGATTCCCACTCACTCATTTTTCAAAATTATCGGAAGGAAGTCATAAAGTATATATATATATATATATATATATATATATATATATATATATATATATATATATATATTTGACACGTGTGTGTGTTTTCGTGTGCGTAGGAGTGTGTGTGGTAGTGGGTTTTGGTGGGTGAATGGATGATATGTTTTAATATAAAAGAGAATTTTGTGGGTGGTGGTAAGTATTTTATATATGTATGACACGAATTGATATTGGTGGGGGAAATGATGTTGTCACGGGAAGGTGGAGTCTAAAATGGGATATATATATATATATATATATATATATATATATATATATATATATATATATATATATATATATATATATAAGTTGTCGTTGAATTAAAGGAATTCACATGTGGGATAATTACGTTGCGTCTGGAAAAAAAATTCCTTTCGCCCGTAACTCTGCAAAAATTATTTCGTTCATGAACAGTACCATTCCATTCTCCTATAAATAGAAGCTTATTCCTTCATTATTTCTTACGAATTCACAGAAACTCTAGAGAGAGAAAATTATAGAGAGAAAGAAAAAAAGTATTCTGCTACTTCACTACTCCTATATCCAGTTCTTCTAAGGCAAGGAGTATTATTTCTTTTGTATTCATGAAGAGAACTTCTGTCATTTCATTTTTTATTATTCTGTTGGAATAACCTGTATAGGTGGACTACCCTATACTTGGTGAAATTCTTCTATTATTCCATTCTTTATCATTCCGTTGGAACATCCTGTCTGTGCTTTACGCATGACCTGGTTCTATTATTTATTATTCTGTTAGAATACCCTGTCTGTGCGTTTACGCATGACCTGGTTCCATTATTTATTATTCTGTTAGAATATCATGTCTGTGCGTTTACGCATGACCTGGTTCCGTTATTTATTATTCTGTTGGAATAACCTGTCTGTGTGGTCTATCGCATGCCTAGTGATTTCTTTTGTTATTCCATTCTTTATTATACTCAGTTGATTAAAGTTTTAGCTTTTATACTCCATGAAATTAGTGGAATATCCTTGATATTTGCGCTTCATCCAGTATCCTTTAGTGGAAATATTCTTCTGAGCATTCTTGAATTTTACTCCATAAAGTAGTATCATGCTGACAATTTGGACGTTATTGGTTCCTGGATAAATTAATTCTTGAACTTGTTTTATTGAATTCTTATATCATTGTCATCATCCTCATGTTTATATTATGTTGAAAGTCATATGTGGTCTGTAGTGCATAGATGGACTTGGTATGATTATGACCAGGGATCATTCGGTATAATCATGACCGAAATATTACAAATGATGTGGTAAAAGTCCCATTGGCCCGTAGTGCATTGATGGACAGTTGTTGACATGATCATGACCATTGATGAATACACGAATATCCTTGGCCCGTAGTGCATGGATAATTTATGGTCGTGATACGAATAAATATCCTTGGTCGTAGTGCAGGGATGATGTTAATTATTAAGCTGAGTCTCAGCGATAAAAGTGATGAAAAATCTTTTTAAATCATAAAAGATAGTAGATTTTATTCTCTACTTGACTCTCTTAATGGATTGCTTGTTCCGCTGCAGTTAAACTTGATATCTATTATATTTAATCAGTTTAACACTGTTGAAAGCTAACGATAATTTATTCTGCATTATCTTAGTCATAATATTTTTTACTGGGCTAGTTGAGTTCACCCTTTTGCTTTCATTGTTCTCTTCATGAAATGAGAACGTAGCAGGGACTAGTCGGGGAACAGAGTGACGGTTCAGATGATAGCATTAGTAGTCCTCACTATTCTATGAAATAGTGTGAAAATAAATGTATTGAGGACTTATTTTGAGTTTGAATACTGTTTAGAAGACAATGTTGTATTAAAACTCACAACTTATGTTTTGTCGTATTTTACACGACAGTTGTATAATTAAGTTTTTATTTGTATTTTGTACCAAGTATTTGTATTTGTATTCTGCTACTTCACTACTCCTATATCCAGTTTCTTCTAAGGTAAGGGGTATTATTTTTTTTGTATTCATGAAGAGAACTTCTGTTATTCCATTCTTTATTATTCTATTAGAATAACATGTATACGCGGACTACCCTATACTTGGTGAAATTCTTCTATTATTCCATTCTTTATCATTCTGTTGGAACATCATGTCTGTACTTTACGCATGATCTGGTTCCATTATTTATTATTCTGTTGGAATATCCTGTTTGTGCGTTTACGCATGACCTGGTTCCATTATTTATTATTCTGTTGGAATATCTTGTCTATGCGTTTACGCATTACCTGGTTCCGTTATTTATTATTCTGTTGGAATAACCTATATGTGTGGTCTATCACATGCCTGGTGATTTCTTTTGTTATTCCATTCTTTATTATACTTAGTTGGTTAAAATTTTGACTTTTATTGTAAGATCCCAACTTATTAATAAATGAAATTAAATTTCCTCTATTTATTATTTTGGAATAGAAAGGGTTGATTTGATTAATGTGGTTAGTTATGGGTGAAATGTGCACATTTTACAAAATAAACAAGTGGTTATAAAATATTCGTTTGGTCGTGGAATATTCTTTCTGTCGGGAAATATTCGTACGACGGCGCAGCTATTTGTGGGCCCCATAACGAAAAACGATTGGATGAAGAAAACGACAAGTATAAGTTATTTATAAATAACGGCGTAATTGTTACCGTTAATACTGTTAGAATACCCGGTGGTTAAAATACAGTAGCACACGGTATTGTACCAATTATTGATTCTTACGTAAGAAGACACTACTCAATAATTGTTACAGTAGTTATTGTTCAATATTTTATTTTATTGATTCAATAATTGCTGCATTGATATTTTATATTATTGTTGTTTCAATAATTGTTGCTGCACAGTATTTTCCATTATCAGATCAATAATTCATATTATTTGAATAATATTATTAGATAACATTATTGGCAATGTCTAGAAAGTTCTGTCTAAGGAGATGTTTGGTCAACTAATTACGCGCCAGTAAGGAGAAATCCTTATTGAGAAGCCCCCTCTTTTCTGAGAACGGCCTGGTTGTCATAATTGTGATTCTGTGATATTATTTATGAATAATTAATTATTGATTTATATGATAAGAAAATATTTATTTTTTTGTGGATATAAATGAAGGATATATTTTTGTGGTTATAAATGAAGGAATTAATGCTGAGATGTTTTATCAGTATTTTTGTCGGAATGGAGGTATTAAAAATCAGGATTTTTGAGATATTTTGCGGGGGTTATAATTTTTAATCCGACCGTTGGATCGTGGTAATTTTTAGATATGTTATACATATATAAGTTGAGTATATGTCCACAAATTTTGAACCGTTAAAAATGAACGTATGATTTATTATGAATTTTACGAGATGACTGGTTCAGAAATTATTGAATTTTCGGAGTTTATCATTTTGGTCGAAAATTCTAGAATTGGTGGGTCCCACTCTTGGTTGGCGAAGAAATGTGCTGAAATTTTTATTCAAATGTGGTAGGCTTGAATAGTAGCAGGTAAAGCCATCAGGTTGCAGGTTAAGTCTGTTTCGGCGTGCTAACATTTTCCTATAAATAGAGGGCTAAGTTAGAATTGAAAATCACACCAGAAACAAGTTTTCTCTTTTTCTCTCTCTAGATTATTGAGTGTATTTTGTGAGTATTTAGATACTGTGAGAGTTTCTATTCGTCAGAGCAAGTTTCTTTCAGCCTTATACCGGTATTCCGACCAGAAGTACTGATATTTTGAGGTAAGAGATATTATCTTCTTCTTAAATGATATTTTCTTCAATATCATTATGCCGAAATATTGATATGAACTTTTTATCAAATTTAAAACTTTTTGTATCGGGGTTACTATTCATGTATACGTTACTATTTACGTATACGACATTATTCACGAATACGGCACTATTCACCGAAAAATAAAATTTTCTCTTTTTGTCCAAGATGTCTATTATGGTTACTATCTTTGATTGTATCCATGTTTTGATCTTTATTTTTGAATTCTTCTTCACAATTGATTATTATGAAGTATTATTGATCTTGGATAAACTGTTATACGAATCCCTACTATTTGTCCTTCTATCTCACTGGATTCATTTTTTTTAAGATATTTTTTATCATCCTCAGTCCTAAATGATGATATTACTGAATATCTTTGGCCTGTAGTGCAAAGATGAATGATTAACTGTAAGACCCCAACTTATTAATGAATAAAATCAAATTTTTTCTAAATATTATTGTGAATAATAAGGAGTTAATTTGATATAATACTTTGGTTATGGGTGAAATGTGTAAATTTTGTAAAATAAGCAAGTGGTTATAAAATATTCATTTTGTCGGGGAATATTCGTGCTGTCGGGGAATATTCGTACGACGGCGCAGCCTTGTGTGGTCCCCATAACGGAAAGCGATTGGATGAAGAAAACGACAAGTATAATTTGTTTATAAATAATGGCGTAGTTGTTACCGTTAATACTGTTGGAATACCCGGTGGTTAAAATACAGTAGCACACGGTATTGCACCAATTATTGATTCTTACGAAGGAAGACACTACTCAATAATTGTTACAGTAGTTATTGTTCAATATTTTATTTTATTAATTCAATAATTGCTGCGTTGATATTTTATATTATTGTTGTTTCAATAATTGCTGCTGCACAGTATTTTCTATTATCAGATCAATAAGTCATATTATTTGAATAATATTATTAGATAACATTATTGGCAATGTCTAGAAAGTTCTGTCTAAGGAGAGGTTTGGTCATCTAATTGCGCGCCAGTAAGGAGAAATCCTTATTGGAAAGCCCCCTCATTCCTGGGAACGGCCTGGTTGTCATAAATGTGATTCTGTAATATTATTTGTGAATAATTAATTATTGATTCGTATGATAAGGAAATATTTATTTTATGTAGATATAAATGAGAGATATATTTTTGTGGTTAAAAATGAAGGAGTTAATGTTGAGGTTTTTATCAGTATTTTTGTCGGAATGGAGGTATTAAAAATAAGGGTTTTTGAGATATTTTGCGGGGGTTATAATTTTTAATCCGACCGTTGGATCGTGGTAATTTTTGGATATGTTATACATATATAAGTTGAGTATATGTCCACAAATTTTGAACCGTTAAAAATGAACGTATGATTTATTATGAATTTTACGAGATGACTGGTTCAGAAATTGTTGAATTTTCGGAGTTTATCATTTTGATGGAAAATTCTAGAATTGGTGGGCCCCACTCTTGGTTGGTGTAGAAATGTGTTGAATTATATTTCAAATGTGGTGGGTGGGAATAGTAGCAGGTAAAGCCATCAGGTTGCAGGTCAAGTCTACTAAAATTTTCCTATAAATAGAGGGCTAAGTTAGAATTGAAAATCACACCAGAAACAAGTTTTCTCGTTTTCTCTCTTTCTCTCTCTAGATTATTGAGTGTATTTTGTGAGTATTTAGATACTTTGAGAGTTTCTATTCATCAGAACAAGTTTCTTTCAGCTTTATACCAGTATTCCGACCAGAAGTACTGATATCTTGAGGTAAGGGATATTATTTTCTTTTTAAATGATATTATTTTCTTCAATATCATTATGCTGAAATATTGATATAAGTTTTTATCAAATTTGAAACTTTTTGTGTCGGGGTTACTATTCACGTATACGACACTATTCACGTATACGACACTATTCACGAATACGGCACTATTCACCGAAAAATAAAATTTTCCCTTTTTATCCAAGATGTTTATTATGGTTACTATCTTTGATTGTATCCATGTTTTGATCTTTATTTTTGAATTCTGCTTCACAATTGATTATTATGAAGTATTATTGATATTGGATAAACTGTTATACGAATCCCTACTATTTGTCCTTCTGTCTCACTGGATTCGTTCTCTTTAAGATATTTTTCATCATCCTCAGTCTTAAATGATGATATTACTGAATATCTTTGGCCTCTAGTGCAAAGATGTATGATTACTTGATGAATATCTTTGGCCTGTAGTGCAAAGATGCACAGGTATTGAGATGAACATGACTGACAGGTAATACAAATGAATATCTTTGGCCTGTAGTGCAAAGATGAATATTTGGATAAAGATGATTATTAATTGATGTTACAGGGATAAAATATTGATGATGGACTTTTAAATCTTAGAAGATAGTAGAATTTTTTCTCTACTTGACTCTTCTAATGGTTTGCTGTTTCCGCTGCAGTTGTTGATCTAAAACTTGTTGTCGATTATATTCTATCAGATTTTTTCCTGTTGAAGACTAACGATAATTTGTTGTATATTATCTTAGTCATAATATTCTTTACTGAGCTAGTTGAGCTCACCCTTTTCTTTTTTATTCTATTTTTCTCAGGAGGTGAGAACATAGCAGGAACTAGTCGGGGTACGGAGTGATGGTTCTAGAAAGATGTTTTAGCAGTCCTCACTATTTCTGTAAAATAGTGTTTGAATAATTGTAACGAGGACTTATTTGAGTGTGGATATTGTCTAGAAGACAATATTTGTATTTAAACTCACAGTATGTGTCATATTTTGTACGACAATTGTATTATTGAAGTTATAGTTTGTTTTCTGTACCATGTATTTGGCGACTCAGAATGGGTGTTGTATACCTATTTTGGGGGCGTCACATTAACTGATGAATATCTTTGGCCCGTAGTGCAAAGATGAACAGGTGTTGAGATGAACATGACCGACTGGTGATACAATGAATATCTTTGGCCTGTAGTGCAAAGATGAATATTTGGTTAAAGATGATTATTAATTGATGTTACAGGGATAAAATATTGATGATGAACTTTTAAATCTTAGAAGATAGTAGAATTCATTCTCTACTTGACTCTTCTAATAGTTTGTTATTTCCGCTGCAGTTGTTGATCTAAAACTTGTTGTCGATTATATTCTATCAGATTTTTCCCTGTTGAATACTAATGATAATTTGTTGTTTATTATCTTAGTCATAATATTCTTTACGGGGCTAGTTGAGCTCACCTTTTTTCTTTTTGTTTCATTTTTCTTCTCAGGAGGTGAGAACATAGCAGGATCTAGCCGGGGTATGGAGTGATGGTTCTAGAAAGATGTTTTAGCAGTCCTCACTATTTCTGTAAAATAGTATTTGAATAATTGTAATGGGGACTTATTTGAGTGTGGATATTGTCTAGAAGACAATATTTGTGTTTAAACTTACAGTATGTGTTGTCGTATTTTGCACGACAATTGTATTATTGAAGTTGTAGTTTGCTTTTTGTACCATGTATTTAGCGACTCAGAATGTGTGTTGTATACCTATTTTGGGGGCGTCACATTTATACTCCATGAAATTAGTGAAATATCCTTGATATTTGCGCTTCATCCAGTATCCTTTCGTTGAAATATTCTTCTAAGCATTCTTGAATTTTACTCCACAAAGCAGTATCATGTTGACAATTTTGACGTTATTGGTTCCTGGATAAATTAATTATTGAACTTGTTTTATTGAATTCTGATATCATTGTCATCATCCTCATGTTTATATTATGTTGAAAGTCATCTGTGGCCTGTAGTGCATAGATGGACTTGGTATGATTATGACCAGGAATCATTCGGTATAATCATGACTGAAATGTTACAAATGATGTTGTGACAACCCCAAAATAGGTCCATTCCATCTAACCTATTCTGAGTCGCCAAATACATGGTACAGAAAACAAGTACAACTTTATTACAACAATTGTCGTGCAAAATACAACAACACATATGCTGTGAGTTTGGATACAAATATATACCAAATGTGACTCATGTTCCAACCGTGGACATCACCTCACAATGACACCTTACATAAAGGTATATTCAAAAACTGTTTTAGAAATTAGAATATTTGGGAAGTGCTCAAGGAAACCTTCGTACATGGGAGGCCACGCGTCTAAGTTATGATAGATATCATATGGCCACAGAATTATCCTTGGTTGACCCAATAGACCCCAAAGAAAAATGAGAAGATTACTATCATATTCTTCCCAATGGTGAGTCTTCTCTTGACTTATCATTATCTCCACTGTCTCTAATTGAGAATTATACTTCAAACAAACACCAAGATTATATAGGTAGTGCCCATAGATATACTCAGCAAGTGGATGAGCACAACCCTGTCTTATGATGACACGAGGTTGTATGTCGTTAGACATCTTGTATGATAGTGGCAAATCACCCTTCCAACGTTGGGTACACCTTACCCTATTGGATTCACCAAATAAAACTACTAAATGAACTTTTCTATACTACTTCGGGAGAACATCCACAGCTAGAGACCACCGTTCTATTTCCCCGTTACCCTCGCTCGACCCAGCTACACTCTTATTACCTGAAAGGAATTGTGAAGCAAAAGGGTGAGCACAACTAGCTCAGTAAAGAATATCATGACTAAAGATAATTCAATTATCAATAGCCTTCATCAACAATAAATCAGAGATTTAGAACATATGGTAAATGATAAAAATTTCAACCATAGTTGCAGCGGAACGAGCAATCCATTAGAAGAGTCAAATAGACTATAAAGTCTATTATCTTCTCCATGTTAAAAATCCACCAACAATATTTTATCCATGTAACATCACTCAACAGTTCCTTTCCACAATCATATGAATAACTCATAATCATAATTGTGACTATAAATTTTTCTTCGCACCCAGGACGAAGAATATTTTCATCACCTGTCTTTACCTGAAACATCAAAGATCATGGTTATACCAAATCACAGTTCCTGTTTATAATCATACTAACAAATCCATCTTTGCACTACGGGCCAAAGATATTCATCAACAAACCATCTTTGCACTACGGGCCAAAGATATTCAACAACAGTTCATCTTTGCACTACAGGCCAAAGATATTCATCAACAGGCCATCTTTGCACTACATGCCAAAGATATTCATCAACAATTCATATTTGCACTACAGGCCAAATATATTCATATCTCAAAGAAATATATAACCATTTCAGAATTTATATAAACAATAATTATAACCATGTTGATCAATTCACCTTTGCACTTAAGCTTAAGATATTCAATTATAAATTCAATGGTCATGATCATACCAGTCACAATTCAACTTTGCACTACAGGCCAAAGAGAACCCTAGTCATGATCATACCAATAATCTACCCATCTTTACACTCCAGTGAAAGAGAATTTCAACATCAGGGTTATAAAAATGTTATATATGATGATAAAAATAATATGATCAACATATAGTTTTAATCTCAAGAGTAATATTCGTAACTCATGAATAGTAACCCCGACACAAAAGATAGAAATTCTACAATAAAATTCATACCAATATTTCGGTATAATGATATTGAAAGAATAACATTACTTAAATTTATAAACAATTTATTTTAATTGTTTACACTTTACTAATTAATGCATTTAATCATCATAAAATGCCAACTCTTACAATTTCATCATCAATAACCAAAACCCTCATCAAAAATCTGCATATACCTCATATAGGATTCTCAAGCCATAAAATCCTATTTTCCAATTTTCTTTCTTCACAAAACATATTTAATTCATTTACTCATAACTACATCATTTTCATTAAAAATACCAAATCAGTTCCAAAAATATTTCTTTTCTGGGATTTAGCATAATATAGTCCCATAGTGAACATATATTTTTCTCAGAATTTTTAAAAGTCATTTACTATTTTTCATATGGCCAAAATAGTCGAATATTTAGACATTTATCAAAAATTGTACTTTTGTCTAAAAATTCTGAAATTTACAGAGTATACTTCTATCATATACATGTACTCCCAATAAAAATTTCATCAATTTTGGAGTTAACCACAAGGAATTATAAGCGGTTACTTTTAAAATAGTCTTTTCCCGTAAAATTCATAACTCTTAATCTATACATCCAAAAATCACCATTTTTGGACACAATCAATAAAACTCATCAAAATATCATTTCAAATTTTTCCAGAATTTTTGAAGATCAGAAAAATTACGAAACTGAAAATCATAACAACCCTTAAAATCCCTTAATATCCCTTACTATCCCTTACTATCCCTTACTATCCCTTACCTCAAAGAGCAGTACTTCAGATTGGATATCGGATATGACGCTGAAGGAAACTTGCACTGATGAATAGCAACTCACCAAGTATCTAAATACTCACAAAATACACTCAATAATCTAGAGAGAGAAAGAGAGAAAGCTTATGTTTCTGGTGTGATTTTCAATTCTAACTTAGCCCTCTATTTATAGGAAAATTTTGGTAGGTTTGACCTGCAACCTGATGGCTTTACCTGCTACTATTCCCACCCACCACATTTGAAATATAATTCAGCACATTTCTTCACCAACCACAAGTGGGGCCCACCAATTCTAGAATTTTCCACCAAAATGATAAACTCCGAAAATTCAACAATTTCTGAACCAGTCATCTCGTAAAATTTATAATAAATCATACGTTCATTTTTAACGGTTCAAAATTTGTGGGCATATACTCAACTTATATATGTATAACATATCCAAAAATTACCACGATCCAACGGTCGGATTAAAAATTATAACCCCCGCAAAATATCTCAAAAACCCTGATTTTTAATACCTCCATTCCGACAAAAATACGGATAAAAATCTCAACATTAACTCCTTCATTTTTTAACCACAAAAATATATCCCTCATTTATATCCACATAAAATAAATATTTTCTTATCATATGAATCAATAATTAATTATTCACAAATAATATTACAGAATCACATTTATGACAACCAGGCCGTTCCCAGGAAAGAGGGGGCTTTTCAATAAGAATTTCTCTTTACTGGCGCGCAATTAGGTGACCAAACCTCTCCTTAGACAGAACTTTCTAGTCATTGCCAATAATGTTATCTAATAATATTATTCAAATAATATGAATTATTGATCTGATAATGGGAAATACTGTGCAGTGACAATTATTGAACAACAATAATATAAAATTTCAACGTAGCAATTATTGAATCAATAAAATAAAATATTGAACAGTAATTACTGTAACAATTATTGAGTAGTGCCTTCTTACGTAAGAATCAATAATTTCAAAAATACTATGCAATACCGTGTGCTACTGTGCAATAACGCGTATTACTGTATTTTAACCACCGGGTATTCCAACAGTGTTAACGGTAACAACTACGCCGTTATTTGTAAAAACTTAAATTTGTCGTTTTCTTCACCTGACAGTTATTCATTATGGGGCCCACAAATAGCTGCGCCGTCGTACGAATATTCCCTGACAGAAAGAATATTTCACGACCAAACGAATATTCCCCGACAACAATGATTATTTTATAGCCACTTGTTTATTTTGAAAAAAAATCATATTTCACTCATAATTTTAAACTTTTATCAATTTAACCATTTACTGAATAGTAATTATAAGAAAAATTGAATACTTTTATTTCATAAAATTCGGGGTCTTACAATCTCCCCTCCTTATGAAATTTCGTCCCCGAAATTTACGTACCTGGTATTTCAAAGAGTTGAGAATACCTTGCTTTCATTTCAGATTCCATCTTCCCTATCATCATGATTTCTCCATTGCTCATCTCCTGTATTTCAGATATCATTCTAGAATACAGCTTCAAAATAAGGGTTAATTGAACAAATTAACATATCACATAATATCCCAATATTATGACTGACCAACAAATAAGCTTAGGTAGGACACACTAGCGAAGGATTTACTCATCTCTCCCCTCCTAGTTATATTTCCCGATCTCCGCCAGAGATCATATCCCTAAGCTCTGATACCACCTGTGACAACCCCAAAATAGGTCCATTCCATCTAACCTATTCTGAGTCGCCAAATACATGGTACAGAAAACAACTACAACTTTATTACAACAATTGTCGTGCAAAATACAACAACACATATGCTGTGAGTTTGGATACAAATATATACCAAATGTGACTCATGTTCCAACCGTGGACATCACCTCACAATGACACCTTACATAAAGGTATATTCAAAAACTGTTTTAGAAATTAGAATATTTGGGAAGTGCTCAAGGAAACCTTCGTACATGGGAGGCCACGCGTCTAGGTTATGATAGATATCATATGGCCACAGAATTATCCTTGGTTGACCCAATAGACCCCAAAGAAAAATGAGAAGATTACTATCATATTCTTCCCAATGGTGAGTCTTCTCTTGACTTATCATTATCTCCACTGTCTCTAATTGAGAATTATACTTCAAACAAACACCAAGATTATATAGGTAGTGCCCATAGATATACTCAGCAAGTGGATGAGCACAACCCTGTCTTATGATGACACGAGGTTGTATGTCGTTAGACATCTTGTATGATAGTGGCAAATCACCCTTCCAACGTTGGGTACACCTTACCCTATTGGATTCACCAAATAAAACTACTAAATGAACTTTTCTATACTACTTCGGGAGAACATCCACAGCTAGAGACCACCGTTCTATTTCCCCGTTACCCTCGCTCGACCCAGCTACACTCTTATTACCTGAAAGGAATTGTGAAGCAAAAGGGTGAGCACAACTAGCTCAGTAAAGAATATCATGACTAAAGATAATTCAATTATCAATAGCCTTCATCAACAATAAATCAGAGATTTAGAACATATGGTAAATGATAAAAATTTCAACCATAGTTGCAGCGGAACGAGCAATCCATTAGAAGAGTCAAATAGACTATAAAGTCTATTATCTTCTCCATGTTAAAAATCCACCAACAATATTTTATCCATGTAACATCACTCAACAGTTCCTTTCCACAATCATATGAATAACTCATAATCATAATTGTGACTATAAATTTTTCTTCGCACCCAGGACGAAGAATATTTTCATCACCTGTCTTTACCTGAAACATCAAAGATCATGGTTATACCAAATCACAGTTCCTGTTTATAATCATACTAACAAATCCATCTTTGCACTACGGGCCAAAGATATTCATCAACAAACCATCTTTGCACTACGGGCCAAAGATATTCAACAACAGTTCATCTTTGCACTACAGGCCAAAGATATTCATCAACAGGCCATCTTTGCACTACATGCCAAAGATATTAATCAACAATTCATATTTGCACTACAGGCCAAATATATTCATATCTCAAAGAAATATATAACCATTTCAGAATTTATATAAACAATAATTATAACCATGTTGATCAATTCACCTTTGCACTTAAGCTTAAGATATTCAATTATAAATTCAATGGTCATGATCATACCAGTCACAATTCAACTTTGCACTACAGGCCAAAGAGAACCCTAGTCATGATCATACCAATAATCTACCCATCTTTACACTCCAGTGAAAGAGAATTTCAACATCAGGGTTATAAAAATGTTATATATGATGATAAAAATAATATGATCAACATATAGTTTTAATCTCAAGAGTAATATTCGTAACTCATGAATAGTAACCCTGACACAAAAGATAGAAATTCTACAATAAAATTCATACCAATATTTCGGTATAATGATATTGAAAGAATAACATTACTTAAATTTATAAACAATTTATTTTAATTGATTACACTTTACTAATTAATGCATTTAATCATCATAAAATGCCAACTCTTACAATTTCATCATCAATAACTAAAACCCTCATCAAAAATCTGCATATACCTCATATAGGATTCTTAAGCCATAAAATCCTATTTTCCAATTTTCTTTCTTCACAAAACATATTTAATTCATTTACTCATAACTACATCATTTTCATTAAAAATACCAAATCAGTTCCAAAAATATTTCTTTTATGGGATTTAGCATAATATAGTCCCATAGTGAACATATATTTTTCTCAGAATTTTTAAAAGTCATTTACTATTTTTCATATGGCCAAAATAGTCGAATATTTAGACATTTATCAAAAATTGTACTTTTGTCTAAAAATTCTGAAATTTACAGAGTATACTTCTATCATATACATGTACTCCCAATAAAAATTTCATCAATTTTGGAGTTAACCACAAGGAATTATAAGCGGTTACTTTTAAAATAGTCTTTTCCCGTAAACTTCATAACTCTTAATCTATACATCCAAAAATCATCATTTTTGGACACAATCAATAAAACTCATCAAAATATCATTTCAAATTTTTCCAGAATTTTTGAAGATCAGAAAAATTACGAAACTGAAAATCATAACAACCCTTAAAATCCCTTAATATCCCTTACTATCCCTTACTATCCCTTACTATCCCTTACCTCAAAGAGCAGCACTTCAGATTGGATATCGGATATGACGCTGAAGGAAACTCGCACTGATGAATAGCAACTCACCAAGTATCTAAATACTCACAAAATACACTCAATAATCTAGAGAGAGAAAGAGAGAAAGCTTATGTTTCTGGTGTGATTTTCAATTCTAACTTAGCCCTTTATTTATAGGAAAATTTTGGTAGGTTTGACCTGCAACCTGATGGCTTTACCTGCTACTATTCCCACCCACCACATTTGAAATATAATTCAGCACATTTCTTCACCAACCACAAGTGGGACCCACCAATTCTAGAATTTTCCACCAAAATGATAAACTCCGAAAATTCAACAATTTCTGGACCAGTCATCTCGTAAAATTTATAATAAATCATACGTTCATTTTTAACGGTTCAAAATTTGTGGGCATATACTCAACTTATATATGTATAACATATCCAAAAATTACCACGATCCAACGGTCGGATTAAAAATTATAACCCCCGCAAAATATCTCAAAAACCCTGATTTTTAATACCTCCATTCCGACAAAAATACGGATAAAAATCTCAACATTAACTCCTTCATTTTTTAACCACAAAAATATATCCCTCATTTATATCCACATAAAATAAATATTTTCTTATCATATGAATCAATAATTAATTATTCACAAATAATATTACAGAATCACATTTATGACAACCAGGCCGTTCCCAGGAAAGAGGGGGCTTTCCAATAAGAATTTCTCCTTACTGACGCGCAATTAGGTGACCAAACCTTTCCTTAGACAGAACTTTCTAGTCATTGCCAATAATGTTATCTAATAATATTATTCAAATAATATGAATTACTGATCTGATAATGGAAAATACTGTGCAGTGACAATTATTGAACAACAATAATATAAAATTTCAACGTAGCAATTATTGAATCAATAAAATAAAATATTGAACAGTAATTACTGTAACAATTATTGAGTAGTGCCTTCTTACGTAAGAATCAATAATTTCAAAAATACTATGCAATACCGTGTGCTACTGTGCAATAACGCGTATTACTGTATTTTAACCACCGGGTATTCCAACAGTGTTAACGGTAACAACTACGCCGTTATTTGTAAAAACTTAAATTTATCGTTTTCTTCACCCGACAGTTATTCATTATGGGGCCCACAAATAGCTGCGCCGTCGTACGAATATTCCCCGACAGAAAGAATATTTCACGACCAAACGAATATTCCCCGACAACAATGATTATTTTATAGCCACTTGCTTATTTTGAAAAAAAATCATATTTCACTCATAATTTTAAACTTTTATCAATTTAACCATTTACTGAATAGTAATTATAAGAAAAATTGAATACTTTTATTTCATAAAATTCGGGGTCTTACAGATGTGGTAAAAGTCCCCATTGGCTCGTAGTGCATTGATGGACAGTTGTTGGCATGATCATGACCATTGATGAATACACGAATATCCTTGGCCCGTAGTGCATGGATAATTTATGGTCGTGATACTAATGAATTTTCTTGGTCGTAGTGCAGGGATGATGTTAATTATTAAGCTGAGTCTCAGCGATAAAAGTGATGAAATTTTTTTTTAAATTATAAAAGATAGTAGATTTTATTCTCTACTTGACTCTCTTAATGGATTGCTTGTTCCGCTGCAATTAAACTTGATGTCTATTATATTTTATCAATTTAACACTGTTGAAGGCTAACGATAATTTATTTTGTATTATCTTAATCATAATATTTTTTACTGGGCTAGTTGAGCTCACCCTTTTGCTTTCATTGTTATCTTCAGGAAATGAGAATGTAGCAGGGACTAGTCGCGGAACGGAGTGACGGTTCAGATGATAGCATTAGTAGTCCTCACTATTCTATGAAATAGTGTGAAAATAAATGTATTGATGACTTATTTTGAGTTTGAATACTGTTTAGAAGACAATGTTGTATTAAAACTCACAGCTTATGTTTTGTCGTATTTTACACGACAGTTGTATAATTAAGTTTTTATTTATATTTTGTATCAAGTATTTGACTACTCAGAATAGGTGATGTATACCTATTTTGGGGGCGTCACATATCTTAATTGATATAATTAATTTATTCTTCATCTATGTTTTAAGATTGAGCCTCATCAAATCTTAAATTATAATTTCTCCTTCAAAAACTCTGTAGACATGAAAATTGAACTTGAGTATATTTGAATTTTACTTATTTGTATTTTGACCTTTATGGTGCGTCAAAACACAAAGAGTTAAAATTCAAATATATATTCATGTTCAATTTTTATGTCCACATAGAAGAGATCTTTCCCTTACCAATTAGTATTACCTTATATGTAAAGCAGGTAAGGAGATTAATTGAAATTAATTTCTAATTAATTGTGAGTTGACTTGATTAGTCATCAGATATACTAATTAAAATTTTTAATGAGTTGACTTGGTTAATTATCACATATAAAGAATAATCGTCAAAGTATTCTATTATGAACAAATGTTTGCACCATGATTTATTTCCAATTTACATAAATATTCATCATTATTTGATTAGTAATGTTTTTACATGCATGAACGTGATATTTTATCCAAGTAATAATTCTATATGAAAATAAAAAGGCATCATTGACTAAGAGAATAATGTTGTGTTTGATAAAATTGAGTAATTAATACATGAATGGTTAATACTCCTTCCGTCCCATAATAAAAGTTCGGGTAGATTTTTTACGCATATTAAGAAGATGAATGAAATGACAAAATTACCTATAATAATGTCATTAATTATTTTTAATGTAAGTGAGAGAGTGATTTTCTAGCTATTCAATTTAAAATATTCTCTCTCCATACTTATTAAATATGGAGAGAGAATTAGAATAAGAAAAGTATGAGATATTTAATACTACGAGCATAATAGGAAAAAATGTGTAAAATTTTGATTATTAAAGAAAAATGGATATTTAACATGAGACTACCCAAAATAGTAATAAGTAATTTTGTCATGGACGGAGAGAGTATATCTTAATAAATTAGATCATTAGTTGAACTTAAAAACCTGTTTGGTAACTAAAAATACAAAATATTTGAATAATTTTTAAATTTAAAAATATTTCAATTGACTTTTTAAAAATCAATAATGGTCTTAAAATTTGAAACGGAGGGGGTATATATTTATAGAGACTCCATAAATTTAAGTTTTTTATTAAGAGACAACTCTTAATGAATTGGATTTATATCTTCTTCTTACCAATTAAGAACAAAATTTTACCAACTAACTTTACCCTCTTACCGAATCAAAATTGAAGTTGTTAAGAGGTATTAAGACATAAATAAACACTATTTTAATATCATCACACACATATATTATTGGTCAACATAAATAATACTTTGACATTATCAATAATATTTATCATATATATATATATATATATACACACACACACACACACATTTACAGCACTCATAAAGTAATTGCACGTTTGATTTTTTGACGAAAAAGGAAAAAAAATATCATGGCAACTTATATTATTATATTTTTGGTCAAAATAATAATTACTTTAATTAATTGTTGGCTGGCTACAAATACTTTTTTTCATATCTTTCTCTTTAACTATTATCATTAAATCTTCATCTATGTTTTAAAATTGAGTCTCTTTCAAATCTTAAATTATCTAAAAAAGAAATCTTAAATGTGTTAAATTTCACATATTTCCCTTTATTAACATAATAAAATAAAAATCTAAATAACAAATCTAGACCATCCAATATTATCAAATCCTTAATCCACCACCGTATGATACTCCCCCAACTACCTATACCGAGGTCCACTACCAAAATCCAATATAGCCAAAAATTTTCTTACCAAATTGCCCTTACATATTTACAAAAATTTCCCTATATCCATTATGACATTTGTTAATGGCCGTCTCACTGTCTTTGCATGAACTCAACAAAGAAAAAACAATATAAATAACATCACCTTAAACAAAATCCCAAAAGATCAATCGAAACAACAAAATCCCATTTCTCTCTTTCTGAAATTAATTTTGGGGCTTTTCGGATTCTGGGTTTCCTCCACTCATTCAATCACAAACATGAGGTGGGAAAAGATTCAGATACAGACCAAAAATGGCGAAGGAATGGTAGGTCCGGCGAGTTTTGGGCCAGGGAAGAGGTGGGGCCACACCTGCAACTCCATTAGAGGGGGAAAGTTTCTCTATGTGTTTGGTGGTTATGGCAAAGATAATTGCCAGACTAATCAAGTTCACATCTTTGACACTGGTGGGTCTGTAAGCAATTTCTTTAATTTTTGGTGTGCATTTTTTGATTTTCAATTTCTTGAATCTGTACAGTTCTGTACTCTGATTTCTTTTGAAGATTTATGTGTTTGATTTTTTTTTAGCATTTATTTGCTAGTCTACTTAGGGTTTTATCAGGCTCATTCATCAAAACTCTTGGCCTTTAATTTTATAAATGAATTTATAGGCTTTTAATACATGTCTTATGTGGGTATATAGAGTTTTTCTTTCCAAAAATGAGAGTCCCATTGATTTTTTGTTAGGATTTGTGCAGGGCCACTTAGATATGACCTTGTTCAGCTGAATACTTTTTTCTATATTATATTTGAAGGCTAAAATTTGTTATTGGGGATAACTGGAAAAATCATGTTTAGTTTGTAGGCAAACCTTAATACCTAAAAGGTAAAGCGGATGGGACTCTCATTTCTGGACTGTTGGAGTATGTTTGTATACCTACTGTCCATGATTTTTATTTAATTTTGTGTGTCTGTGCTTGCGTGTGTGTGTTCCCTCAAGTTTATTCAAGTAATTCTTGGGGTCCCACATGAAAGCCTGAATTGTGGGTCTGAAGTTTGGGATCCCTCGAGTTAATCATTTCAGTACTTGAATATAGGAATCCTAAAATTCAAATAAATATGAATTTATTTTATTTTAGTACTAAGAACTGTAATTATCAACGAAGTGCTATTAATCATCATATTTGCTGTTTTCAAAACTTTCAATTTTGAAACATAGGATTTTGCAAATTGACTTCAGAAAGTCAAAAGACTTAAATTTTATCTCTAATTTTGAATTCATGGAGTATTTCCGTTGAAAAGTTTCATGTGTTATCGCCTGTTGGCTGTTGGTGAGTTACATATGCTGTATTGAGATTTATTCTAGTGGTTTATTTTTCTGTATTTTTGTAAGCAGCTAAGCGGACATGGAGTGAGCCTCTGACAAAAGGCAAACCGCCTATCCCAAGGGATAGCCACAGTTGTACAACAGTTGGAGACCTCTTGTTTATCTTTGGGGGTACTGATGGAGTCAACCCTCTTAAGGATTTGCAAATTCTTGACACCTGTGAGTTGCCCCAATTTTTTTCTTTACATAATTTGCATGTATTAATATTATATGTTAGTCACATATTTTTCATTAGTTTGATTAGAAATGGGCATAAGAGTATTTTTTACTACAGTCTACTGTAGAGCCATACCATCAATCTGTGTTATACTTGCTGATATTCTTATGTATCACAGCTTCAAATGCTCTTATTTTTTTTAAAAAATTATTTTTTGATGAATATCACAGCTTCAAGTACTTGGATCTCTCCAAATGTAAGAGGCGAGGGACCAGAAGCAAGGGAAGGCCACAGTGCTGCACTTATTGGCAAACGACTTTTCATATTTGGTGGATGCGGCAAGTCTTCAAATAGTTCTGATGAAGAATATTTTGATGATCTATATATATTGAATACCGGTAATGCTCACTATACTTGGTTACTAAATGAATACTCAGCCCACCATAAGCCATTTGGTTTATGTCACCTTGGTGATGGTTAAGATTGTTTAGTATTATTCAATTAGAACCTAAAAGTTACTAGCTTCTATTGTGCTAATAATAAAATTGCAGTGTATTCTAACCGTCCTATTGAAATATCTTATGTAACTGATCACTGCATCCCCTCTGTATGTCACATGTTATCACTTATCTATTTTGTGTTATTAAGCCTAGAAGGCTTCGTTATAGTATTAGATTATCGTACTGATACCACATTTTCAAGATTTGAATTTTAGTACCTGTATGTATATATTTATTTATTTTATTAAAAGATTATAAGCAGTTTAATAGTCTCTTGATTCAGATATTTAATTGGCAAAGAGTATTCTGATACTTTTATTATCTCACAGAGACATTTGTATGGAAGCGTGCTGAAACATCAGGAACTCCACCAGCAAAGCGTGATAGCCATACTTGCTCATCTTGGAAGAACAAAATCATTGTGATAGGTGGTGAAGACTTGTATAATTACTATCTGTCTGATGTCCATATTCTTGACACAGGTACATGATGAATGTATTTGGTTTATGAAATATCCAAATGTATCTGGTTTATTATTATAACAGCTAACTTAACATTCTTGTTTTACTATAGATACTCTCATCTGGGGAAAGCTAAACACTTCAGGTCAGCTGTTGCCACCTCGAGCTGGGCATACAACTGTTGCCTTGGGCAAAAACATGTTTGTCTTTGGGGGGTTCACTGATGAACAGAACCTATTTGACGACATGTATATGCTTGATGTTGGTATGGAATTAGACGGTTATTTGGGTCATTTTCTGTTTATTTATTTATTTATCTGAACTATGCTTTGATTTCTTCCTATCAAATATATGTACCGATGTTTTGCTGCAAAAATAGTAGCGTGAAAAATATAATATGCAATTTTGGTCAGAAGACAGGGCATCAATGAGTATAATTTAAATGTAGCTTGGTTCTTTGAAATTTCCTAACATATGAATCCAAATGATGGTTCTATATTGCATCTTGATCAGATTTGGAGTTCAACACTTTTAAACTTAGTATAGGTACATTAGTTGAGAAAATCAGGAGATCAGTTATTGTTTCTCTGAGTAATTCAATCCTCCAGTTGCTCTTAATTGTTCATCCCTTGGATTATGTTGGACAGTATAGTCTCCTAGTATACCCTGGTGATCAGTTCAGAATGTAAAGTTGATGAATTCTTTTACAATATATGTATCCAATTGTACATATACTTTTTTGCTCTTGAGAAATGCTTTGTCTGCATTTTTGCAGATACTGGTTGTTGGACCAAGGTGATGGCTTTAGGCGAGGGGCCTTCAGCAAGATTTTCTATGGCCGGTGACAGTTTGGACCCGCAGAAGGGTGGTGTCCTTGTATTTATAGGTGGTTGCAATAAGAATCTTGAAGCACTGGATGACATGTACTATCTAATCACAGGTTAAAGTAATCCTTTTTATGAGAATAACTTTAAATTTCTTATTCACTCTAGGGTAACCATTTGGAAAATTCTTAAAGTTTCTTATGTAATCCTAGAATCTGATGCTATGAATTGTCCAATACTAGGACTAGCAATGAATCCTGAGCGAGATGAACGAAGAGTGGAAAAAATATCTCTAAGAAAACAACTAAAGTTAAAGTGCCAAGAACAACAAACTCTTGCTGCAGTGCATGATAAGGCTCTGGGCAGAGTTGAGACAAATGTCAGTGCTTACCAACCCATGGCTGTGGTAAATCATATTCAGCCAAGTAAGAACTCTATCTACTTCTTCTGCAATGAACTCTTTCTGCGCCATCCTTGCTTGTTGCTACGAGTGCTTGATCATGATCTCTGAATGTCTTCTCGGGATATAAATGGGGTGGAGGATACGGATCACCGCAGCAACTGAATATATATATATATATATATATATATATTCAGTTGCTGCGGTGATCCGTATCCTCCACCACATTTATCAATAAGTAAGCACAAGTTAAATATCAGTATCCGTATATGATAATTTGTGAGAATTTTCTACCAGAGTTGTGCTTTGCATAAGATTCGTTTAGTTATTTTTTTTTTAATTATGTTAATTTGGATTAGATTTTGGCAAAGAATCAAGAACTCATGCTGGTTTGGAATTGACTACATAAATAAAAATGGATTGTTTTTCCCATTTGTTAGCGATTGGTACTATCTTCCCACCTGGCATGTAGTCTTAATTTTATAGTTAATGCAGGAGAAAAAAATATTACAGTAATGGTTTAATTTGAACTTATAAGTAATTAGCTATGAATCTGAAGACCAGTGATTCCACAGCAGGCAGACAGAACATTTATTTGCATGATTACCAGACTCCTCCAGGGAAGAGGACATTTCAAGCTAAGGTTACCAAAAGCTTTACGGATGGCTATACTATTGAAACTTTAATAGATGGGAAGCTTCTTCGTGGTGTGCTCTTTTCTAACAAACTGAACTTTAGCAAGACTGCTGCTGATGATTCTATTATGTGAGAATAATTTACTTATTCCAACCCCTTATTTGATTGCAGAACACATAAATACCAGTACATAGTCCCTAGTTTCTAGTTTTTTTGGACATTTTGATTTAAATGGTTGTTTTACACTCTAATCAGGAAAAGTGATGCTGTGGAGGTTGGTGGTGCTAAGCCAAATGATGATCACAATTCAAAATCAGAGTCTGCAAGATCCCTCAAGCAGGATGTAGTGCAGGAGGATGGTGTGCGTAAGAAGTCTGTATCACCTGATCCCCAGGTGAAAACTGCTTCTGTTTCAGATTTAGAAAATGTAGTGATGTCTGATGCTTCTCAGCCCCGTGAGGTCATTTAATTCCCTTTTTTTAATGGTAGTGTTCTTAAAATTATTATGTTTGATCGTTTGAAGATATTTTTACAAAATGCAAGGGAACTTTTGGGTACTTTCTCATATATGTTATTGTTTTCCTTTTCTTGAACATGTTGGTGATGTACCCAAAACAACCAACTGAAAGTTTGACCCAAGCCAAGTTTTTGAGTTTTGACCTCTGGCAACTGTAACTTGTATTTTTTATTTATTTGTTACCTTATCCCATAGTTGTTAAAGGTGTACCTAAGCACGAGATGAGGCAAGGCACAGCTTTTGGTTTGCTTCAGCAATGTGAAGCGTAGGTATACAATGCACATGCTTTGCGCGCTTAAGCGCAAGGCTAGGCAAAGGTGGGCTAGGTGATTGTGCCAAATTAAATGTTTGAAAGAAAATAAACCCTACCCCCCAAAAAAAAAACTATACACAAACCAAAACAGACACCCAGAAGATAAATTTATAAGATCAAACAGAAATACAAACCACCCAGTTGCGCGCAACATGCGACTTCGTCTACCATTGTTAGACTCTCTCGTGCATCTTCGTGATTATTCCTCTACCTCTATGATAGTGGCAAAAAGCTTTCTCCCTTTTGTCGTTTAAGGCCACATTGTTTCTCGCTCCGTCACGGGTTGCAGGTCAGCCTTCTTTTCTTCAACTTTTCTTGTTGGAGAAGATGGGTGTTCTATTTGTATGAAACTCATTTTTAATAGCTTACCGTAATATTGCTTTTGGGTTGTTAATGTTCTTTTACATCTCTCTAATTCTATTACCGTATTACATGACAATGACTCATTATCTTATGTTTCAGACCCATCTAATAACCAAAATAGAATTAAAATAACTTACTGAATAACACAATACCACTGAAGGAAAATCTATGGGCTACAAATTTTAATGGTGTATGAAGTGTTCACTTGATTTTGAACAAATTCAAGCTAATTATCTTTTTATTTGTCTGACTTGATTTAAACATTTAAGGTGATTGTAATTTGTAGCCATATGGTAAAGAAATTGTTTCCTTTTTGTTTTGATACCTAAAATGTCAAAGGAATTGTTGAATGCTAAACCTGGCAAATGGGCGGGTGTGGGCGGGCATTAGTGGGTTGGGTTTAGGTGGGCTAAAAATTATACGGGTTTTTAAATGGGCGGGCATAAATGAATACGGGCTTACCCATATATCAAATATGAAAATAAATATTTAAATTTCTCACATTCTCTCTAAAAAAAGTTCTTCCATCTTTGACTCTCTAAAATGTTATCAGTTTCTCCCACATAACTTTCTTACTCTAAAATTTTGTCGCTTTCTCTCTAAAATTTTATTACTTTTGCCCACATAACTTTCTTACTCTAATATTTTATCACTATCGCTCTTTAAAATTCTATTACTTTCTCCCACGTAACTTCCTTACCCTAATTTTTTTAACTTTCTCTAAAATTTATTATGCGAGTATTATAATTTCACAATTTTCCTAGTTCAACAAGAAAAATGAGATTTCAGGAATGAAATCCCTGTTTTATTTTTTATAGGACCCCTTTTCATTCTTCTCTACTCATATTAGTCATATATATTTATTATATACCTAACACTAGACATAGGTCCTAATACTGATGATTTAATATCAGCAGGGTAAATCAGACAAAAGGGTTTTGAGAGAAACGGATTCACGAGAAAAATTAACGACAGAGAAACTGACGAGAGAGGGAGGAGGTTTGATTTTATTTAAGAGTGGAGAAAAATTGCACCGTAGCTGGAATAAATTGTAGAGATAAATGGGGCCCAACAACAAGGGGCACGCCTCGCACCTAGGTTCAACTATTCAAGTGGGAATTTGACCCTTAACTTCTATTTGTATCCATACACATCACCCTTTTATTAAATATGAAACTAGAGTTCTTGCAATATTTTGGGGTAAAGACTAATTGGTTTTAGGGGTGTAGGCACAATTGCCTAGATGGCTAGTGACCAGCTTAGGAATTTGGATTTCTTTTTTAATACTGTTACTGATTTGTAATTTATTTTGTAAAAATATGATGAAAACTGTAATATTTTACAAGTTTGGTCTATCATTTTCTTTTAATAATTAAGGTTATATATCAAAAGCACCTAAAGGGGCACTATCCAATAAAGCCAAGTATACATCAGAGTTACGAATACTCTTATTGACTTAGCGAACGCGATTACCCAAACATGATACTCTTATTTACCAATACTCTAAATTTGGAAATATTTCTTTGTTGTTTTTCCTACAATTGCACAAATATCAATATTTCAACTTAGTATTGAATGTGCTCATTTGTAGAACAATCATCTCGTTGATTCTACGAAAAATCTTCTATAAAACTTTGACTTATTGCATTTAGATTCTAAGACAGTTCCTAACTACAAGCACTTATATAAAGTTCAGCGTACCTCTTGCCCATTCGTGCAACCGTTATACCCTATTTGTACGAAACTTGTTTTTAATAGCTTAGCCTATTATTGCACTTAAGTTCAAAATACATGGTGATTAACCGTCTATTTATGTACTAGAAGGGGGTCCTTCGCCATTGAGGTAAACCATGGGGGATGAAGTTTAGTTTACTCCTCTATAGTGTCCTGCTTAACAAGTACCCCTACTAAGGAGTGCCCTAAGGGCACTTGTTAAGCATTTACAAATTTTTGTTATGGAACCGGCATTAATTTAATTATGTGTTTATCCTTGTGGTGTTACAGTTTCGGGTGTGAGCTACTTTGAGGGTTCTAGCAATGGTATCCTCTTTTTCTCTTTTAATCTAGGAGTACTTTATTATATTGCATTGTACACCTAGAACAGCACTTTCTAATAGTAAATACATTAAATCTAATTCAACAACTTCCCATTAAACATTAAACATTTTCAGTATTTGTCAAAACGTTAAGTTGAGGCGAGACCGTGACCAAGGGCCTAAGCGTTTAGGCAATAATCAGCTTAGGTGCCCATAAGGTGAAAAGTTGTTTATAATGTGCATTTTATATATGTATATACTATATATGTGTACCTACTGTACTTTCAAAAATATATCACAGAAAATTTTTATGCATTAAACTATTAAAGCCTAAAATAATGTGGCGACAGTATTAAATACCATTAAAAGAACAAATATATTAACATTTCAAAATAGGAAACCCAAGTGAATTAAACAATAATCTATATATTGTCCACGCCCCCCCCCCCAAAAAAAAAAAAAGAAAAAGAAAAAACTAGGGGCCTATCTGAAAGAAATGGACACAACAGAGGCTAGCAAGTAAAACTTCAGGGGCTTGTTTTGGAATAGAATAGAATCTAACTGTAGGACTAGATCTGGTTCATGAGATAACTTAAAGGGCCCAACTAGTAATTTGGCAAGGTTAACTAAGTCACCATCATTACCTCTCTCCGTTCACATAAAATTAGACACACGAAGCATTGGTGATGGCGAGCGAAAAAAAGAATATAAAATCGAATTTATCTTTGTTACATACTTTGTATAATAAACTGACGACTGGAAGCAGATCAACAATGCAACTACTGTTTTCTTCCTCTTCTCGTTTTTGTTCCCTTTTTCTTTGAGCTACTGGGGTTCCAGCTCTTTTTAGGCGATCCTTTGTTGGTGATAGATCTGGGTTTTGTTTTGGATTTTGGGTCAGCTCTGAACCCATTTCTTTAAGGCTTACCTTTGCTTCAAATAGTCCAAGGTGTTGCCTAGGCGACCCAACGCAACAACCTAGAGGCTAAGGCACCCGCCTTAGAGACTGTCACCAAGCTGTATCCTCGCATTGCTAGTAGCCTGCCGCTTTTTCAACTAGGCTAAGCCTTGATAACCATGTTTCCAAATTCCAATATTATAAACAAAGACAGTTATAACACATTAAATATTCCTCAACAACATTGACACCCTTGCCTTTGTTACTATAAAATATCATATATATATATATATATATATATATATATATATTTGGAGCACTATTAGAGAGTTTACTTTCTTTTAAATATTGTATCTTCACTTTGTGGCCCACCGTAAGAGAAAGAGTGTTGACTTTCGTCATTTGTATAAAAATGTAGTCAAGCCATTCTTTTGGGATAGAAGTAGTAGTTCATACTTGAAAAAATGTTGAGAATCTTAAGGTACACTAATATTAGTATCAGTTAAAAAAGAAAACTTGTATACATGTTTTGTTTGACTCATTACCTTTAAATCTTGGCTATGCCCCTAGTTGGCCTTATGTATCTTGACTTGAAGTTCCAAAGTGTCATTGATTAGATGTTGAATGCAGTTAGATTGCTCTTAGATATCTTCTAATCAGGCTTTATGTGATTATCTATTTTGATAAACGTATTCCATGATATAAGAAATTTCTTATGTGGAAATTATACCATCAGTTAATGCTGAAATGCCCCAGTTATTGTGTTGACCCATTGATATCCATTTTAAGCAGTAAGAGCTGAATAAAATGTGCTGACTGCTTGAAAGTTGAATAATAGAATTTAATAATAAGTGCCGACTGCTGGAAAGTTAAATATGTTTTTGGAATTTTAATAGAAATGCTAATAAATGCCTCTTGACGCTTTCTGTTGCCTATCCTGGTAAAGAGAGTTTGACTGAAGGACTAAAAGCACTGATATTACAGTATTACCCTCCCCCCCCCAAAAAAAAAAATGTTTCTTTTATTGTTTACTGGTGGTAGAGTAAGTAAAAAAAATTGAATAGCTGGGCAATTTCGAAATTACGTGTAGCTCATCAAGTTTATATTTTGATGCACTGTTAAACACTGCGAGATATTATGATTTATTGCGAAATTCGTGATATGATACCCTATTATAATGTCTTTGCAACTTTGCAAATCATTCTAAATTAATCTACACGTCACACAATGTTCTAAAATATTGTTAGGTAGACCTAGCGATGGAGGAAGTGCTTAGCTCGTAGATCACTTGAGCAGTGCCTAGCTTATTTATTTAATTAATTTTTTTGGTATTTGTAGACTATATAAATCATATTATAGATGTAAAGATTCTTAACTATGCATGGAATATAACCAAAATAAACAATCTTAAAAGGTACAAATTTATTTCAAGAACTTTGACATTCACATTATGTATCTAGTCATTTGATAAAATGAAATTACTTAAATTACCTCCAAGACTCCAATGCTAATAATTTGATATATAAGTCTTAAATCTATCTACATTAATTCTATCTACCTTTGTGGGTAGTAAAGCATAATATAAGTATTTTACCTTTATTCTTTTTAAACATCATCAAGAAAAAGGAAAAAAAAAGGTAAAACAGGGTCAAACTATCTAGAACACCCAAACCTCCTAGGGAAATAGGGGAAGTGGAGGCGATAGAGTGCCAGGTGCTAAAAAATGGTGAAAGCCTTTATATCGAAGAATTTATTCTATCACTTATTATAATATAATAAATAACATAAAATAATTAAAATGTGAGAGGATTGCGGAAGAAACGAAGACATAAATGAGAGAAAATACGGGATGAAAGAGATTGGGAGACAGAGATACTTGAGTGAGGGACGAAAGGAGATTAGGGAGATATAATATGGATGAAGTTTATGCATTTCCTTCTGTTTAATTTAAGTCGGTTACGTAATCTTTATAAAGAAAATTGATATTTCACAAGCATATTTGATATTTTCACAAGGTGAATAGTAAATGGATCTCACACCAGTGTGAGAGAAAATTTGTGGAAATATTAAAAAGTACTTGTGAAATAACATTTCCCTTGGTAACTTAGAGGGTCAAAACAGAAAATGTTTAGGGCTTTACGAAACCCTCAATTTTGCTTTATAATATAGATAGATGTAGCATATAGTGATATATTAGAGATGGATATTTCAGAAATAACCTATCAAATAACTTGTATATACAGATAAAAACTATTTAGGAAACAAAAATTTGCTTTATTCAAATTTTGCCACCACTATTAATAGTTGTTGGTGCTTGCGGAATTAAAAAGAAAAGTGTCAGATATATGTACAATACAAATAAGAAATCTAGAATATTGATATCTGTGCCATTTTTGGCCATAAGGTGGCATCATATACTTAATAAGTTAGTAGTGCCATATTTATGCATGAAATTGTTTCTGTTCAAAACTTCATAAAAAGTGACTTTTCAACAGAAAAAAATTCATAAAAAAGTCAAGTATTGAAATCCTAACCTATGTTTTACTGCTTTTGTGCTAAAGGACTTACTTTAGTATTTCAGTACAAGGATTAGGCTTTCCATTATATAGTAATATGGGTGGCATCCCCTTGGTGCTTCTATGAATGAAATTATTACTTTCCATTTTTTTAATATATTAATCAATTTAAGAAACAAAAGTTTTTGACCTCAACAAGTAGTAATTAAACCATTAGCACCTAGAAAAATTCCTTCTAAAGTAGCTGTTTGTTAGATAAGAGATGCTCTAGGAATAGAGGCATTCATAGAATTGTTTGTTTGTTTTTGTTTTTGGGGAGGGGGGATGAAACTAATTATAGCAAGTGTGTCTTTCTAGAATATAGTTGTCGGGATAAGGGATTGTTGGTGTATAAATGAATATACATTATCAATATATCTATAGATGGTGAAAGTAATTACAGAGATATAAGCATGTTTTCGAGGTTCTGATGACATTGCTGTAGCAACTCATAGAAAATTTGAGTTGGGCATCTCATTCATGGCCAAATCATCTTGTTTGTTAGTATCATATGCTATGGACAATTGGATAAGAAAACATCCTTGTGTTGTGGACCTGCATCGTCTTACATCTATGATGCATAGTGGGGAAATGATAGTTCAAGATTTTGATTTTTATGTTGCATTGTCCTTTTAAATTTGATTAATGTGGTTTGGTTTTATCTTTCTAATTCTCACCATCTTCCCCCTAATATATTTTAATGTAGATTTAGCAAGTAGACGATCCCAACGAATTACATTGCAATGTCTGTTTTGCTATTTTCTCAACAACTTGGAGGCATTATGTGAAACCTGCTTAGTTAATTTTATAATGGGGAATGAGTATCAACAAGCGTATGGTGCTTTACCTTTACAGTTCGGAACTGTATATTCTTGTCATCATAAATTGTTCACTTTAATGTGTGCTCGACTCGACCATGAGCAGTTAGACAACTGTTTGCTGAAGACTTTGAGATCATGGTTTTCATTTTCTGTTACTTCAGCAGGTCCCGTGTGATATTAATTCATCAGTATCACCTAATGTGAATTTGGAGAATAATAAGTCAAGTATTCCACCATATTCCATCACTGAAGTGGCTGAAGATGTAACGCCTGCTGCAGCCACCTGTGTCACTTCGCCTCCTGAGCAAGGTAAAGATAAAAAAAGTCCATAACTACTTGTAGTTTGATTATGTCATATTATTCCTTACATTGTACCTTACATAGTACTCCCAACTAAATCCATCCACTGTGGTTCCCTCTGGGATATTGACATGTAGCTCCAATATCAGTCCACATATTCTAGGTTTCTTGCCCAGTAAATTGGTGTTTTTGAATCTTTTGACCCCTGAAAGAAATATGAATATGAACAACTACTTATTTCGTGCCCTCAATGTGACTATATGCAGCTATAATATTGAACACTTAAATGGGTTGTTTATTGAGGGTATCTAATCACAGGCATTTGGAAAGACAGATTAAATATAATATCCAATAAATTCAATTATTCTGTGCAAGCTCTTTTTCTTTTATTTAGAAATGGCATTTGGTCTTACCTAATTTATTATATAGGTATAATTTGACAATATCGTAGTATTCGACGTAGTCTCTATAATGGTACTGGTAGTATAAATGACTCCACTGAAATAATACAGAAACAAGGGAAGAATTGTTAAGGCTGAGAAACTTTACACTGTTAACCTTCAGAAAGTATGCATTTCAAAAAATCGAGCAACTGAATTTCAGCCATCTATACTGCTAAAAAAAAAATTTAATCATCCTCAAAATATCGAAGAGTCCTTGGTCATCTATATTCTGTGCATCTATCTAAGATTGAGTTTTCACTAACAGATACTTTTTGACAGGAACTGGTTCTGTGTATGGATGAAAGAAACAATTCCCGGAGAAACTAATTATGGGGCAGAGGCCTCATGATAACTTTGCTCATATAAAATGGAATTGGCGCAAAAATAGTTGTATTTTTGTAAATTTGTTAAAAAATAAGAAGATAGGAAAAAGAAAAGAGAAAATTTTGAGAGGTGATGTCACAAGCCGTGTGTTTATTGCTATCATAAACTGAATACTTGTAACCAGTTTAACATTGAATTATTTCCATCAAATACAACTGAGTTTTTTTGGTAATCATCTTTTGTGTATGCTTCCATGAATTTTATTGGTGTTTAGACCTTGTCAGAAGATTATTCTGGATTCATGATTCTATATTATTATTAGAACTCGGTAACCAATTATGCTTAGTGCCCACACATATTTGATCACTACTCAACTAACCTATATATAAGGCTTTAGTACTCTTGGTAATAACATAACAACAATATTCAATACATCTATTTTATCTCTAACATGGTATTAGAGCTAGTTTGATCTTGGGAGGCTAACTAGAAGTATTGCTTCCCGCACCGGTAGCATAGCCAGCGGCGGGTGTCTTTCTTCTTGCAGTTTTTTTCTTTTTTTAGAGAAAACAAAATAAAAATCCATGATTGTTGTTTATTTTTGTTGTGAAACAAAAATGGTTTGTCCTTGGTAGTTATTTCTCTAGTTGAATACGTAATGGATGGTTGATTGTAAAGTGAGGATTGCATGGGACCGAGATTTCAAGGAGTGTGTTATTCGATTTTTTGGGAGGCTAGAGACTCCTCCATTGTTGAGGAAGACAAGGAATTCTTTGTAGTTGTTTTTAAAGGATAGGGAGTCAGTCCTTCACATTTGTTGTAAGAGACTGAGTGTTCTCCGTTATTGCCGGCACATGATATTCTCGAAAAGTGGATGTGTGAAGTTATATACCGAGGATGATATAAAAAATAAAATAAAAAAATCAATCAATCAATTATTTCTGTACAAATTGAAGAGGGTCTCAATTTGAGGGGGATTGTTGAAGATAAAATAATTCAATGCTATAGTTGGTTTGAATATTTTATTTTTAAGATTATGTTATGTAATAAGTTGTAAGTCGTGATATAAGATTTCCTACTTGAGGGGTGTTAGAAGATTATTCTAGATTCATGATTATATTAGAGTATATTATTATTAGAAATTGGTGACAAGTATGCTTGGTGCCCCACACATACTTAGCCACTACTCAACTAGTAGCCTATATACAAGGTTTTAGTACTCTTTGTAATAACATAACAACAATATTCAATATATCTTTATCTCTAACAAACCTAAATGGCATTCTTTGTGTTTACAGATGGCAGAGCCTTGACTACTGAAGAACACAGTTCCATGAATGAAAAATCCTCCGGTGCAAGCAGTTTGATGTCTAAAGGTGGTAGAATTCTATTGAGGTCATAGGCTTATCACAAATGACTTGTCCAGTTTGTATAGTTGCAAAGTGATCGTAGTTGCAGTTGACAGGTAATTGAAGAACTATTTTCTTTTTTATTTGTGGGGTTTGCCACCAAACTAATTGTAAGTTGTATTCCTCATCAAAATTAACTGCTGACCATTCAGTTTCAACAGCTCATTGAGATAAGCAAGAGTAAAGTTGCTGATCAAAGTAAATTGATGGTATGGTTGTCTTTCTAGTAGTTAATGTGTTTGACTAACTAAATGGTCACTTTCCTCTTTTTGCAGCAAATGACTCATTTTTATAGTTGCTCCGGGTATATCAATTATAGACTTTTCGACAGTTTCATCTGCTTTCCAATCCTCAAGACGGGTGACAACTTGTTGTAACTTTTTTGTCTGGCTGAAGTCATTCATACGCATGTTTTTTAGTTTCTTTTTGGAGAGGAAAGGGAAAGAACAGGGGTCTTTAATCTTGTATACTGAAAAGAAAATGTTCAGCATATACCCGTTGAACTGTGATGCGAGAACAATATGAAAATAGCTTGATTCTTCATTTTGCAGTTATCTTGTTGAAGAATTGATTCAAAAATGAAGGTGAAATTCAGATCTGATTCTACTGCTTTCCCCTCTTTTCAGACTAAGAAAATATATTCCTAGGGTTTGAAGTTTGCTCTTTTTTGTTTTCTCCTTTTTGGCCAGTTTATCTTGGTAATACCTAAATTAGCATGTATATGCTATTTGAAGCTTAGTTTGGGCAACATTTAACAATCAATGTTTACTTTGCTGGTGCCTGGAAGTGGGGAAGGAAAGTTTCTGGATGCTCCTATTATTTAGGAATAAGGCTCACTTGTTTGTGATGTTGGATTTTGGGATGGATCCGGTTATGGTGAAGTTGTCACACTAGATACAATCGATAAGTTCTATAATTTTTTGTTGTATTAATTATAGCAAATGTTGCATTTGTGGCAGCTCACAAAAAGGGCACTAGAGTTAAAAATGCAACTTGTGCTATAATCAATGTAGGAGAAAGATGTAGAACTTACCGATGTTATGTTATGTGGTCTGACAACTTCACTCTAAACCGGATGCATTTGGGACTAGTCCATGTGGTGGTTTTATATCAATTATCAAGTTTTGGTTTTTGTTTGTCGCCAGTTTCCAGAAATGGAAGTTTAGATCAATGACTTGCTTCCTGTCGTAGTGATAAAATAGCTACTCCCTTTGTTCCACAAAAAAGAGTGCCATTTGATTTCTTCTTTCCGGACATCTTGAAACTTCCATCAAGAGGAAAACTTCCATCAAGAGCTCCTCGCAAAGGCAAAGGCGAGGATCTCGGATGATACAGAAGCATGTAGGGAAGAAATTGTGAAACATAAGAATGCAAATGGTTTTGGTGAATAACTACATCTATTATAGTTTAAAATGGGGTTGTGTGTGTGAAAATGATGATCTTATCTGAAGCTGAGGCTGGTATTTGGAAAATTCATATTTAGATTGTTCATGATGTACCTGCCAACCAGAACACTCTTTTAATCAATGGTTTGAACACAAATTAGCAGTTAAATTATACATGTTGTGTATGGCTATTCAGAGCTCCACTTGTCATTGGTTTCAAAGCAGCTCAAATGCATTTTTTTTTGTACATGTTATTGTCCACCAACATGAAAAATAAAAAAACATATTGAAAAATGACAATGCTATTGTAAAACACGCCAAATAGAACAAGTAACAGTTCAAACGAATTGAAAAAAAACAAGTCAAATTTCATTGGACTGACAATGGCCGAAGCCAGATAGTTCAGGATTGATCATGCATCAAAACTTAAGACCAAGCCTCATCCCGACATCCCTTTAAACAAGAAGACTATATTACAACTTTTAACTGCTGCATTGACCAAGAAATGGACATATATTTTGTTCCAATCTTAATCGGGTCTTAGACCAACAACACTAAGCAATGGTTTTACACTTGCAAGCACTAGGGCATTACTTGCTGCCACCGCCACTGCCACCAAAGAGGTAGTCCAAGGAAGACCCACCACCTGGGGCCGAATGAACCTTGGTTGAAGGTCGATCCTGCACGAAATTCAATCAATAAACTATTACTGAGCCAGCTCAAAATTGTTGAGAATATTAATCTGTATTATAACCAAGTAGGAGAAGTTAACATCAAACTAGGCCTTGATTAGAGCACTAGTCATTGCGGTATTTAACAAGCCATATATTTTCTCAACAAGATTATCCAAATATTGATATTTTGTATGACATGATTGATAAATGCAAAAACACTGGCATTGCAAATTCAAACTATTTTTTGGTTTGTAACATTAATATATTATAAATTCAAAACTACCTCAGTCATTGTAAAAGTTGGTCAAGAAACACTGGAACCTTCGACTGAGGCAGTTTCTAGCAAAGAAAGTGTGTAAACAGAAACTTACTCAAGTGGATCCTAGCTACAGCAGTTGCTAACCGCAGGCTCACAGCTCTCTGTACCCTCTAGAAGGTTCATGATTTTGACAAGGGAAAATAATGTGAAGATATGGATTATGGAAGGTTGAAGTGCATCGACTCGATATGACTCCTACTCTGATAGCAATCACATGTTAGTAATGATATTTTCCTAAATTTCATATTCTTTTATCTTAATAAGGTCCTGGATTTCCTGCTTTGCTGCTGAAAGTTTAAGAGTATGTTAGCATAACCTTAAATTGTAATTTTTTATCCTAAAGTGATTATTCATGCTATAAATATCTGAAATCACCATCCATCTCTAAAACATATTTCGGTTACAGCTTCTACTCAAGTACTTAGTACCATCATAAATTACAAAAAAAATTGGACAACCTTATATTTTGGAAAAAAAGTACAATCCACCCGCAAATAATAAGCATCATTCTACAACAATTAGGATGCCAAACATCTCCACTAATGTGTATGATTTAATATGGTCCATGACAATGGCATCTGATACAGAACATGTATAACCAGTATCAAAACAGAAGATCATACCGTAAGGAAGTTGCCACTGTTCTGTCCATCGGCACGGAAGTAATTGTTTGCCTTGTTTCCCTGGATACCAGCTGGAATCTGCTTAGTAATGTCCACTGGTGGTGCAGCAGAAGCAGCAGACTTCTGAGGAGGCTCACTGCCAGTAACTGGTCCTGCGTTTTGAGGAGCTGCTGCATTATCCGAAGTGGGTTTTGGTGCCCCTCCACTTCCGAAAAGATAGCCCAGTGAACTCTGTCCCCCTCCACTGCTGACTCCACGTCCCATGATTACTGATTTAAATATTTATTAGAAGCTCCAAATCTGCTCACATTTTCAACAACTAAGGAATTTAAACTATTGTATTCATAAATCATATGAAGCACAAATGAATGTCCACCAAAAAAAATTAGTTGTACTATCTGCAACATTTCAAAATGCATGCAACACATTAATAAAAACATGAATCTCGGAATAATTATTCTTATCATATTAGAGTTTTTTTTAATATAAATATGAAGTAATCAAGAGCCAAGAACCAAAATTTTTATTTCACAGTTAAATTTGAATTAAAGTGACAATTATTATATAAAAAGGAGTGAAAAGTAAAAGTAGGGGGTAAAAAGCAAACGAAACAACAGGGGGAGTGTAAAGTATCAAGATTGTAAAATGCTTGTGAAAACTCCCCATTCTAGGCCGAATTTTTATATCATGCAAGAAAAAGAAAAAAGTGAGAGACCAAGAGCATCTATCAATCAAATTTATTAGAAGAATAGAAACTATTTCATGACAAAGTCAATGCAAACAATATAAGTTGGGGGTGGGGACTAATTTTTCAGATCATTCCCACTCCAGCCTATTATTGACCTCAAACATATTTAGGAACCTTGTTTTGCATTCATCAAAAGCACTACAATTTCCACTAAATAGAAAACGTAATGAGCCTTTGTTTCGAGCTCTTGAAAGTTCAATGCAAAAGAAAGGGAAAAAAAAGAAAGTAAATTTAAAATTCTAGGAATGTTCCAATAGCCAATTACACTTTTCACATTATATTGGATACCAAATCTTTCCAAATTTTATATATATATAGTCGGATTTGTATTCATTAAGAAGGTCTTTTTTTTAATATATAATTTATATAAAATCACTATGTTTTCCTCCTCAAACTCATAGCTCTTTTGATTCCAAACTGAGAGTAAATTCGCACCAACAATTCCTACATCTTAACCAATATAAAACTATAATCAAAACAAAAGGTACCAAAATTAAAAGGCAAATTTAAAACAAACCCCACATTGCCAATTAATCAAGACCATAAACATCAGAAAGCAAAGTGATCCACTATTCTAACAGTTCTTTATAGTTTTTTAAGCTTAAACATGAACATAGTTTTGGAGAATACAAGAATGTCAGTACGTATCATATAAAATTAGGCGTAAAATCGGCATCAAACACTAGATCTTACTCGCGCTTTGTAGTTGTACCTCAAAAATGACAAACAATTACATAAAAACATTGACAAATGCTAAAATAACTGCAGATCGGCATGAAATGAGCTAAAGATAACAGATCATACAGTAGCGAGAGCGTACTAGAGTGAGTCTCTGAGAGTTGAAATGGTGAAGAGAGAGAATGAGAAAAATATCCGAACTGTGTCTGGATCAGATCTGGAGTGCGGATAGGCCTGTTCCCGCTTTTATATGTCACAATCTGAGGACTCAATTGTAAAATAAAAGGTCATAACGGTGTCGAATCTGAATTATTCCAAAGCTCGAGGCAGTAAATGATAACTTTGAGTAGGTTGTTTTTTTATTTTAAACAAACTTATCATATAGAGGAAATTTGAGTTTTACGAAATAGGAAATTTTTGAATTGCTCAAGCATGTCATTAAATTGAAAAATAAATGAAAAACTCTATGCCAACATGCAAATCAGACATGAATATTTTATAATTTTATTTACTTTTATTTTGACCCAAATCTTCATAGAAGAGCTCAAATAAAATACCCGTTCAATTAAATAGTAGGAAAAAAATAAAAATTTGCTATATGTGATTTTAACATTATAGCATGTCAAAACGTATAACTCAAAAACATAAAATACATTTTGGGTTCTAGCGGTTACATTTATCCCTAAGCAATGCTGAGATTTTAGAATGTGTTTGAAAGTTCAAATATTTTAAACCCTCCAAACACTCGATAACTAACACATACACCAGAAATAAGGATGAACTTGGTGCGTTTGGTGCGATTTCGAATAAAAATTGCACATAAAATCATCATGAAATCATAAGATTTGGTGCGGTTTTAGTATTTCTCCGTTTTTTTAGCATGTTTTCACTTGTTAACTTTAGTCTTGAGTGTTGAATAATTCTTGATTTGATCTTTTGATGAACACAGATTGGAAGTTGTTTGATCATGGGTCAAATTTGATCATATCAATTAAGCAAATTTTGGAGCAGGGCATTTTGTAAGATTCTGAATTTTATGAAATGAAAGTATTCAATTTTCTTATAACTAGATACAAACCCGCGCTTTGCTGCAGGATTATTCATTTTGTTAATAATAAATTTATACATGCAATTAATAAATTAAAATATAAGAAGATGGTAGATTGTTGTGCGATTATCAAATTTTAATAGCATATGTTATATAGTGTTGCATAAAAATTTTGTGCGCAAATACATATCCAAGTATATAATTAATCTGATCACTAAACCCTAGAACATTACATAACAGTTGTGTGTGTGTGTGTGTGTGTGTATATATATATATATATATATATATATATATATTAATGTCTTGATAAAAATGTTTATAATGTAACCAATATGGTTAAAAATGGGTAACTCTTTCATTCTAAAGCACTAACAAATATTTAAAAAGTGTCATGCACAATGTCATCGAATTGTTATATTGATATGATTGCTAGTGGTATATTTGAAGTCTGTTACACATTACACAAATCTCACCAAGCCTCAAATATCTGACACATGTACTTGATGCATTTTGAAGATTTATGTCTCGTATACGCTTACTTGCACCAGAATTCTAACATCCAAACGAAAGAGAAAACAACGAAAGAATGTCTCAGTTTCGGTCCTCAGACATGAAGGGAAAACACATGTTACATGCGAAAACTGAAAAGCACGAGAATTAATAATTATGTTGGATCTTCATGTCAAACAAACACCATGTCCAAAAATATAGCAGTATAGCATCGTGCCATACATAACACAAAGTTATAGTTAAAGAACGAATACATTGCCTCATTAGTTTTTTTTGTCAATTTTTGACAATTGTATATGCACTCACAGTATTACCATAATGCCAAAAAAATATATTAATGATGATGAAAATAATTTACCGGATGCTAATACTTAACAAATCATGCAAAGCCACAATCCATATAATATAATGCAATAAATGAAGAAGTCATAAATATAAACACCGTGGGATATAGTCTCCAAAATGAAGCCATAGCCCCTCCCATTGAATGCACTGTCCCATAATCTGAAGGTTTTCATATAACTCCTTTACACTTTTAACAGTATTTAGAATTGTAGGGCGCAAAATTTTGTTGTGCTAAGCAGGATAAAATCCATGATGCACCTAAAATAATGCAAGAAGCATGACAACAAAAATTTAACTCTGTCAAGAACTGCATACACCAAATTCATTGTCACATTACCATTGAACCATAGGTACCAGGATTATCACATTTAAGCTTCTTCCAGTTTTGATCTTTTTAACAATCGTTGCAATCTTATAAATATTTACGACAAGAATCTGGACAATAGTGAGATATAAGAATTTAGACATACTTAATAGTTGATTTCAACATTGCCTAAACTATCAACCAAATAAATAATTATCTTTCCACAACTATTTTATAGGAAATAGTATTGCCCGAGATAAAAAAAGTCTCACACTTAGCTAAAAATTCATGTGTTTGTTGGATTGAAAACTAACAGATCATAAAGAAATTTAGCTCCTATATTAAATAAAAACGAAAAAAAATAGTGTAAAACACATACAAAATGGACTTACATAGAATTTCAAATACTGTCATCCAAAAAATAAAAGACAAACCTATTATACTCTTATTTAAAAGTTTTTCAATGGTTATACATGAATATATATACACAAACAAAAAAATAAATATACATAAACACTACTCAGTACATGTATTAACAAAATTTCGAGTTGAAGTTATAATAAAAATTAAACAATTTTATAAGGGGTAGTGTTGAGAGTTTACCGGTTTATTTATTGTCTTTGCAACTGGAATTTAGCTCGATCGAGATAACTTTGTAAATGCATATCATAGATTTACCTAAAAAGATTCAAATAGATTATAGTAAAAATTTCATGAGATATAATAATAAAATAATCAGGGTTTACACTAATAATGAGCAGCAAAAAGATAATAGTCAGAAACAGTCAAATCTTTCTATATTAAATTGTGAATTTTTTTTTGGAAAACTACATTCTTTGTTGTATTGTATGTTTGTCCATCTTTGTCACAAATTAGTATTTTTACTCCACTCTTGCTTGTAACTGTTGATACTGCTACATACAATTGGTTATGGCTAAAAATTGGACGTGACAGATACAGTCCAACATGTGAGAGAGATTGTCCCTGACTCTTATTAATTGTCATAAAAAAGTAAACAACTAAAGAAAATTGTCTTTGTTGGAATTTTAAAGGTAATCTAATGTTTGACGGTGTTAAGACCAAGCGAGGTATGAAAATTTTATGTCCAAAATTACTGACTGAAATTACTTTTATTTTTATCAGATGTTTTTCCAATTGAGTTACTATTAATCTCGTGACATTGCACAAACCAGATCACTGATATATATTTCGCAGCAACATTACAGGAACTCCAATCTTCAACGTTATCTTGTGGTTTGACATTCCAGAATATGTAATGCTATTCAAAAATTATAAGGTGTAAATGCCTTCATAGCTGTTTGAGTTTTCATCAACCTTACATAGGACATCTTAGATATGGTACTTCATCACCTAGCCATAAATACATCACATATTCGTTCACTTTATTTATAGCATCAAGTGTAGGAGCAAGGATGGCTTGGTCTTGAAAATAAAAGTCATTCTCAAATTTTTTTAATAAATTAGGATATGTGATATCAACAATTGCTGCAAGGGGATTGATCGGATATTTGATAAGAAAATTAGGATAAATAACGGAGAGTAATGATAATAACTCAGTAATGATAATATCATAAAGTAGTGATTTTAGGAGATAATAATTAAATTAGAAAATATAATATCAAAACAGTTTACATTACCAAAATAGTTTAGATTTGTAGTGATTTAGAGGATTATACATTTAAAATATTAATTTGGGATTAAAAAAAGTAGAGATTTTAGTAGATAATAATTAATTTAATAATGATAATATTAGAACAGATAACATTTTTAGAACAGTTTAGATGTATAGTGATTTAAGGGATTATAAAATCAAAATAATAATGTAGGATTAAAAAGTAATGATTTTAGAAGATAATAATTACGTTACGATAATATAAAAATTGTTTAGATTGAAAAAGTAGTGATTTAGTGGATTATAAAATTAACATAATAACTTATGATTTGTATTATTTGTTATTTTAATTTTGTTTTAATTGTTTTAAATTGTATAATATTATTTTATAATATAATTATAAATGGTATAATATTATATTGTAATATAATTAAATTAGTAATGATAATATCTGCACAGTTTAGATAAGTAGTGATTTTATTATATACGTGTATTATAATATTATACCATATATGTATGATATAATGTATGATATAATTATGAATGTTATAATATTAGAAAAGTAATTATTTTAGGATATAATAATTATGTTTTAACATAATTAAATTAGTAACAGTTTAGAAAAGTAGTGGATTTTAGGGTTTATAAAATAAACATATTAGTTCTGGATTATATATATGTATGATAATGTATGGTATAAGATTATAAATGGTATATAATACTGTAAAATTCTAAAAAACGGATTTATTGGGTTGTCACTGTTAGTAATGTTGGAACTTATATATATGCATGGTATAATATTATAAAAGGTATAATATTATAAAATTCAAAAATCAGTGTAATTATGTAACAGTTGACATTACCAAAACAGTTTAGATTTATAGTGATTTAGTAGATTATAAATTCAAAATATTAATTTGGGATTAAAAAATAGTAATTTTAAGAGATAATAATTAAATTAAAAAGGATAATATCAGAAAAGTTGACATTATTAAAACAGTTTAGATTTGCAGTGATTTAGGGGATTATAAAATAAAAATATTAATTTGGGATTAAAAAATAGTGATTTTAGGGTATAATAATTAAATTAAAAAGGATAATATCAGAACAGTTGACATTACCAAAACAGTTTAGATTTGTAGTGATTTAGTGAATTATAAATTCAAAATATTAATCTTTCAAAATTAATATGAAAATATAATGAAAAATCTGAACCTTAATGGTTCATAATATGGAATTATTTAATTGGTATATTAAAATAAATATGGAAATATCAAAATCTTAATTGAGCATAAGCTTACTTTCAAACTGCCCGATTCAATTTACAATTGGTCTAATTAATTAATAGATCATATTTCATGATTTAAGAAGATGTCAATGAAATGGTAATGAGTTGTCTATCCGAGTTGTTAAAAGAGATTATTTTTTTATTCATTTCGTTCCATATTAAAAGTTTCTATTATTTAGTGAATTCTGTTTGAATCATTTCCTTAAGAACCATGACTTCTTTATTGGAATAAATCAATTTGTAATAAGTTGATTGAATATTATATTCCATAAAAATTATAAAAAATTGTCGATTACTTTGTTAATTGAATCCTTCAAGGATTTATTTTTTAAGTAGCATGATTCAATTGGATGAAAAAGTGTTGGTCGCGTAATTGGCACAAAGAATAAAATAATAAATATAAAAATATTTTAAAATGTTGATTTTTAGTACTTCCAATAATTGATGAAGTTGGTTAGAAAATAAGTTTTTAAAAAATTTATTATCTTTCATATATCTAACCAATATTGTTTTCATAAATCTTGGGATGAGTTTTATATTATTTAAGTATTCAATAATTTATTAATTGATTAAATTTTCTATAAATTGGTTAAGCAAATAAATTTTCATATCTTTAGAATCAATTAGCGTGGTTCAAATAATTGGAAGAATTTTTAGAAGCTAATAGATTGAAGTTTTAAAATGAATATGGAAATAATTTTTAATTGCATGGAACTATGAAAGTAATTAATTAATCATAAAATAAATTTATTAGGCACAAAAAAAGTAGGTAAAATAAATAAAAGTCTAATATTAAAGGAAATTTACTTTTCAAATAATTAAAACTAATTTTTCATAAAAAGCAAGTTCGCCCTATCGTGTTTAAATTGATCCAATCTGGTTGTTGCCTAAGAGAGTTACCTAATTAATGGATCCTAAAATAATGTGGCTGTTGATAATATTTATAAAATAAGATGATCAGTATATAATATCCTAAGTAATTGTCAAGGGTATTTTTGTCAGAGGCAATAAGAAGTATTAATTAGGATGGACATGTGTTAAATTTATAGAAGGACATATGTCAATATATTGTGTCATGTACTGTGATTTAGTATATATAATAGATTATTATTTTATTTCGTAAATGGTTAAATTGATAAAAGGTTAAAGTTAAGGATGATATGTGAATTTTTTTGCAAAGTAAGCAAGTTGTTATAAAATATTTGTTTGGTCGGGGAATATCCGTACGACAGCACAATCATTGGTGGACCCCACAACGGAAGTATTGTCGTAGTAAGAAAACGACAGAATTATCTTTTTATAAAAATAACGGCGAAAGTGTTACCGTTAAAACTGTTGAACTACTCGGTAGTAAAAGTACAGTAATACGCGTGGTTGCATAGTAGCACACGGTATTGATTATTGATGCTTACGTAAGAAGTCACTTAGTTATACTCAATTATTGCTACAGTAATTGCTGCATCATATCTCTCATATTATTGATTCAATTATTGTCACAGTATCATCTGCATAATATGTTATATTATTAAATCAATAATTGAGACGACAAAGTTATTCATATTATTATTTATAATATTGACAGTGTCTAGAAGTTCTGTCAAGGAGAGGTTAGATAATCTAATTGTGCGCCAATAAAGATAAATCTTTATCGGAAAGCCCCCTCTTTCCTGGGAACGATCTGGTTGTTAAATATTGTGAGTTATAATATTAATGATGAATAAGTTCGTGTTGATTAAAGATAAAATTGATATTTTCATTGTGTTGGGATTATTAGTGCTAATGAAAATCGACATTTATTTCGATAATAATTGATTTTTGGAGGTTATATTAACCAATCGGGTAATTAATCGGATAAATGAGAAATTAATTGCTATTAGTTCACATGCTTATAACTATGTATTCACATGTGTGTACTATTGATTCACATGATTTACTATTAGGGGAGTTGGTGCAAGATTGATAATACTTGCATGACTAAATTAGAAATGGAGGCATAGTTAAAGGTACTATACTGTAATTAATTTTTTCACATGATTATACTATTGAGTCATATGAATGAACTATTAATTCACATGATTTACTATTAGGGGAGGTGGTGCAAGTTTGATAATACTTGCAGGACTAAATTAAAAATAAAGAAAAAGAGGAAGGTATTATACTGTAATATTTTGAGCCCCAAAATGTGCAATTATTGAAACTATAGTTTTTTATAAATAGAAGCTCATTCTTCCTTCATTTCTCACCAATTCACTAAAGCTATAGTGTGACGTCCCCAAAATTAGGTATACATCACCTATCTTGGATCGTCAGATACATGGTACAGAATACAAATACAACTTACTAATACAACTATCGTGTACAATACGACAAAACATAACCGTGAGTTTGAATATAATTATTGTCTACTAGAGACTATACAAACTCAAAAGGAGTCCTCATTACAATTATTGTCACACTATTTAATAGAATAGTGAGGACTACTAATACTATCATCTGGTCCATCACTCCGTTCCCCGACTCGTTCCAGCTATATTCTCATTTCCTGAAGAGAACAGTGAAAGAAATGGTGAGCTCAACTAGCCAGTAAGAAATATTATGTGACGCCCCCAAAATAGGTATACAACACCCATTCTGAGTCGCCAAATACATGGTACAAAAAAATAAACTACAACTTCAATAATACAATTGTCGTGCAAAATACGACAACACACACTGTGAGTTTAAATACAAATATTGTCTGCTAGACAATATCCACACTCAAATAAGTCCTCATTACAATTATTCAAACACTATTTTACAGAAATAGTGAGGACTGCTAAAATATCTTTCTAGAACCATCACTCCATACCCCGACTAGATCCTGCTATGATCTCACCTCCTGAGAAGAAAAATGGAACAAAAAGAAAAAGAGTGAGCTCAACTAGCCCAGTAAAGAATATTATGACTAAGATAATATACAACAAATTATCATTAGTATTCAACAGGAAAAAATCTGATAGAATATAATCGACAACAAGTTTTAGATCAACAACTGCAGCGGAAACAGCAAACCATTAGAAGAGTCAAGTAGAGAATGAATTCTACTATCTTCTAAGATTTAAAAGTCCATCATCAATATTTTATCCCTGTAACATCAATTAATAATCATCTTTAACCAAATATTCATCTTTGCACCACAGGCCAAAGATATTCATTTGTATCACCAGTCAATCATGTTCATCTCAACACCTGTTCATCTTTGCACTACAGGCCAAAGATATTCATCAGGTAATCATACATCTTTGCACTACATGCCAAATATATTCAGTAATATCATCATTTAGGACTAAGGATGATGAAAAATATCTTAAAGAAAACGAATCCAGTGAGACAAAAGGACAAATAGTAGGGATTCGTATAACAGTTTATCCAAGATCATTAATACTTCATAATAATCAATTGTGAAGCAGAATTTAAAAATAAAGATCAAAACATGGATACAATCAAAGATAGTAACCATAATAGACATCTTGGACAATTTTTTTTTTATTTTTCGGTGAATAGTGCCGTATTCGTGAATAGTGTCGTATACGTGAATAGTGCCGTATACGTGAATAGTAACCCCGACACAAAAAGTTCTAAATTTGATAAAAACTCATATCAATATTTTAGCATAATGATATTGAAGAAAATAATATCATTTACGAAGAAAATAACATCCCTTACCTCAAAATATCAGTACTTCTGGTCGGAATACCGGTATAAGGCTGAAAAAAATTTGCTCTGATGAATAGAAACTCTCAAAGTATCTAAATACTCACAAAATACACTCAATAATCTAGAGAGAGAAAGAGAGAAAACTTATGAATTCTAGTGTGATTTTCAATTCTAACTTAGCCCTCTATTTATAGGAAAATGTTAGCATGCCGAAGCAGACTTAACCTGCAACCTGATGGCTTTACCTGCTACTATCCCCACCCACCATATTTGAATAAAAATCTCAGCACATTTCTTCACCAACCAAGAGTGGGGCCCACCAATTCTAGAATTTTCCACCAAAATGATGAACTCCGAAAATTCAACAATTTCTGAACCAGTCATCTCATAAAATTCATAATAAATCATACGTTCATTTTTAACGGTTCAAAATTTGTGGACATATACTCAACTTATATATGTATAACATATCCAAAAATTATCACGATCCAACGGTCGGATTAAAAATTATAACCCCCGCAAAATATCTCAAAAATTCTGATTTTTAATACCTCCATTCCGACAAAAATACTGATAAAAACCTTAACATAACTCCTTCATTTTTAACCACAAAAATATATCCCTCATTTATATCCACATAAAATAAATATTTCCTTATCATATGAATCAATAATTAATTATTCACAAATAATATTATAGAATCACATTTATGACAACCAGGCCGTTCCCAGGAAAGAGGGTGTTTTTCAATAAGGATTTCTCCTTACTAGCGCGCAATTAGATGACCAAACCTCTCCTTAGACAGAACTTTTTAGACATTGCCAATAATGCTATCTAATAATATTATTTAAATAATATGAATTATTGATCTGATAAAGGAAAATACTGTGCAGCAACAATTATTGAAACAACAATAATACAAAATATCAACGCAGCAATTATTGAATCAATAAAATATTGAATAATAACTACTGTAATAATTATTGAGTAGTGCATTCTTACGTAAGAATCAATAATTGGTGCAATACCGTGTGCTACTGTATTTTAACCATCGGGTATTCCAACAGTATTAACGGTAACAACTACGCCGTTATTTATAAACAACTTATACTTGTCGTTTTCTTCATCCAATCGCTTTCCGTTATGGGGCCCACATAAGGCTGCGCCGTCGTACGAATATTCCCCGACAGCAAGAATATTCCACGACCAAACGAATATTCTCCGACAAAATGAATATTTTATAACCACTTGTTTATTTTGTAAAATTTGCACATTTCACCCATAACCAAAGTATTATATCAAATTAACCCTTTATTATTCACAATAATATTTAGAGAAAATTTGATTTTATTCATTAATAAGCTGGGGTCTTACAACCTCCCCTCCTTATGAAATTTTGTCCTCGAAATTGACGTGCGTACCTGATATTTCGAAAAGGTGAGGATACCTCGCTTTCATTTCTGATTCTAACTCCCAGGTCATTTCTTCAATAGCATGGTTTCTCCACAAAACCTTAACTTGTGGTATAACCTTTGTGCGTATGACATGCTATTTCCTATCCAAGATCTTAACAGGTACCTCCTCGTACGTTAAATCTTCAACTATCTCGTCTGATTCTAACTCAATAATGTGGTTCGGGTCTTTAACATATTTACGAAGCATAAATATGTGAAAAACATTATGAACACGAGACATGCTTGGAGGTAATGCGAGTCTATATGCCACATTTCCTATTCGCTCAAGAATCTCAAATGGTCCAACAAATCTTGGATTGAGCTTTCCTCTCTTCCCAAATCTTGTAACTCCCTTCCATGGTGCAACACGTAACAATACATGATCCCCAATATTAAATTCCACGTCCTTTCGATGAAGATCCGCATAACTCTTTTGTCGATCCTGTGCCGTTTGTATATGTTGTCGAATCGTTTGGATCTTCTCTGTAGTCATGCGTACCAACTCTGGTCCCAATAATGTTGCTTCACCCACCTCGTCCCAGCATACTGGAGAACGACATTTTCTTCCATACAACGCCTCGAATGGAGCCACACCTATGCTCGCCTGATAACTGTTGTTGTAGGAGAATTCCACCAATGGTAAGTACTTATCCCAACTCCCTTTGAGATCTAGGACACAGAGTCTTAATAGATCTTCAAGAGTTTGAATAGTCCTCTCTGATTGTCCGTCCGTTTGAGGATGGTATGCCGAACTGAATCGTAAATCCGTGCCCATAGCTTTCTGCAAGCTAACCCAAATCTCACGTATCTCGTTCATATATATACTAGCAAGACATTCAAGGGAATAAGTCTCACGTATCGGTAAGAAATGAGCAGACTTGGTTAATCTATCAACAATAACCCAAATCGCATCTATGCCTTGAGAAACCTTGGGAAGACCTGTAACGAAATCCATGGTAATGTGTTCCCACTTCCATTTCAGAATCTCAAGTGGTTGCAATGGACCCTTTGGCACTTGATGCTCCGCCTTTACACGTTGACAAGTTAAACACCTCGAGATAAACTCCGCGATCTCTCTTTTCATATTGCTCCACCAAAATGTATGTTGAAGATCGTGATACATTTTGGTACTCCCAGGATGGATTGCAAACGGTGTGTTGTGTGCCTCCATCATTATTCTATGCTTCAAGTCAAAATCGTTAGGAACACATAGACTGGAGTTGACTCGAAGTATTTCTTCTTCATCGATTCTTGCTTCTGGAATAGCACCTTCTTGCACTTTCTTCTTCATACGCATCAGCTCTATGTCCGTAGCTTGAGCAGCTTTAACTTTATCGATTTAAGTTGGTTCTACTCGTATATTTGATATCATCATGTGGGTACTTGGAGCCTTCATCTCTATCTCCATCCTTTACAAGTCATACAAAATGGGCCTTTGTGTTAACAACATTACACTCGTACCCGCATATGATCTTCTACTCAATGCGTCAGCTACTACGTTTGCTTTTCCAGGATGATATTGGATGGTATGATCGTAATCTTTCAACAGCTCGAGCCAACGTCGCTGCCGCATGTTGAGTTCCTTTTGGGTGAAGAAATATTTGAGGCTTTTATGATCTGTATAGATCTCCACTTTCTCCCCATACAGGTAGTGTCTCCAGATCTTCAATGCGAAAACGACTGCTGCCAACTCCAAATCATGAGTAGGATAATTCCTCTCATATTCTTTGAGTTGTCGCGAGGCATAGGCTATGACTTTCTCATGTTGCATGAGAACACATCCTAACCCTTTGCCTGAAGCATCGCTGTAGAAAACAAATCCATCCGAACCAGATGGTATTGTCAGAACAGGTGCCAAAATGAGTCTCCTCTTGAGTTCTTGAAAACTCTTCTCGTATTCCTCACTCCATACGAATTTTGTATCTTTCTGAGTCAGCTAAGTTAACGGAGTAGCGATTCGAGAAAATCCTTCCATGAATCTCCGATAGTAACTAGTTAAGCCCAGAAAGCTACGTACTTTGGTCACCGACTTCGGTTGCTCTCACTTGTGATTCATATCCCAATCTTGGATAACACGTCACAATGGCACCTATTGTTTTACCACCACACAAATATAGAGTCCCTTACGGAGAGTCTGACTTTGGTGCATTCCACAAAGGAAGTCACCAGATAGAGGCTCAGGTACCAACTTCTATAGTTGGGTTTTTAACTCCTGAAGTTCAATAGGAGCTATTCAATATGAGATTTTAGAAATGGGTTTTGTATCGGGTTGAAGATCAATACAAAAATTCAATATCACGCTCAGGGTTAGGCCAGGAAATTCTTCAGAAAATACGTCAGGATATTCACTAACAACAGAAATATCATTCAAATCTGACGTATTTTTGTTCAAGTCCATGACATGGGCTAAGAAAGCTTGACAATCGTTTTTCAATAAACGAATGGCTTTATGGCTTGGTATGACAGTGATTGATTTTAGTGGTTTGGTTGCTTGAATTCGCATAACAGGTTGGTTAGGAATATGAAAACTAACAACCTTACGAAAACAATCAATTTTGGCAAGATGAGTAGTTAACTAATCAATTCTTAAAATCACATCAAAAGAAAGTATCTTTAAAGAGATAAGGTCAACAGGTAATGTGATTGTGCCAACTTGGATTAAGCAAGATTTATAAACTGTAGATGTAATAAAAGTTTCTCCCAACGGAGTTTCAACAGACAAGTCAAAGTTCAATTTCTCCGGAGTCAAGTTTAAACGTTGAGCACAAGCCGGAGAGATAAAAGAATGGGTAGAACCGGTATCTAGTAAAGTATAAACTTCGCAAGAATTTAAAATTAACTAACCCGTTATACCTTCGTTCGGGTTCCTCACGTTTTGGGCAGTCACGACAAACGCTCTTCTAGAAATCGCCGACTTTATTTTGTCCGTATCCGCATTTGGTGTCACCGTCCCAGCTGGACTTGGTTTCGCTATAGTACAATCTCGAGCGATATGTCCTTTCTTTCCACAATTATAACATACCTTGAACTGTTGTGGGCAGTTTGGACTTATATGTCCCTCCTCTCCGCATCTGTAACATCTAACTAGCGGTCGTTCTCCTCCCCTAGAATTTGTTCCTGGTGCTGGTGCTGCTGTCGACGTCTTCCTGTCATCGTTAAATCTTCTCTTCTTGAAATTTCTACTTGACTCACCTCCCCTATTATCATGGCCACAATGACCACCCGAGTGGTTACTACTTTTGTCTGTATTTTTCCCTCCTCGCTGGTTCTCATCGCTCCGATGACTGCTGTCACCAGTATGACCCTGGTTGTGGTCCCTCGGTTGCACATACTCATTATCTCGCTCTAATAATTGAGCCCTATTTACAACATCTGAATATAAAGAAAATTTATGAGAGATAAGATATTGCCGAATCTCGGGTTTTAAACCTCTCAGAAACATCCTTGTCATTCGTTCCTCATTATCGACCAAATGAGGTGCAAACCTGGATAACTCTGCAAACTTCGCCTCGTACTGGGACACCGTCATGTTGTTTTGTTCCAGTCTAATAAACTCTACCTCCTTCATATGACAAATACTTTCAGGAAAGTACTTGTCATTAAACAGTTTCTAAAACGTTTCCCAGGACATGTTGAGTGCGTCAGGCTGGGTACGCTTCACAGACTCCCACCAGTAGTCTGCCTCACCGCGGAACATAAAAGTGGTGAATGGAACCTTCTGTTCCTCCGTGCATCCCAAGACATCAAATATCTTGGTAATTTGTTTGACCCACGTTTCCGCCATGATCGGATCCGGCTTTCCCTTAAATTATGGTGGTCCCAATTCTTTGAATTGCTTGGCTGTGACAAACCGCGCGTTGTTATCATTTCCACCTGTATTCTGCACACGAGTCTCCCTCGTCTAATTTTGCATGAACTGCAAAAAGCTCCTAAACATTCCATCATTCATCGTTTGCTCGGTAACGTTGTTTACAGGAGGAATATTACCTTCCTGTTGCACGTTCCCTTGGGTGGTGATCAAAGGTGTCTCCCCTGGGAATATCTTTGCACTACAGGCCAAAGATATTCCTAGGGGAGACACCTTTGATCACCACCCAGGAGAATGTGCAACAGGAAGGTAATATTCCTCCTGTAAACAACGTTACCGAGCAAACGATGAATGATGGAATGTTTAGGAGCTTTTTGCAGTTCATGCAAAATTAGACGAGGGAGACTCGTCTGCAGAATACAGGTGGAAATGATAACAACGCGCGGTTTGTCACAGCCAAGCAATTCAAAGAATTGGGACCACCAGAATTTAAGGGAAAGCCGGATCCGATCATGGCGGAAACGTGGGTCAAGCAAATTACCAAGATATTCGATGTCTTAGGACGCACGGAAGAACAGAAGGTTCCATTCGCCACTTTTATGTTCCGCGATGAGGCAAACTACTGGTGGGAGTCTGTGAAGCGTACCCAGCCTGACGCACTCAACATGTCCTGGGAAACGTTTCAGAAACTATTTAATGACAAGTACTTTCCTGAAAGTATTCGTCATATGAAGGAGGTAGAGTTTATTAGACTGGAACAAAACAACATGACGGTGTCCCAGTACGAGGCGAAGTTTGCAGAGTTATCCAGGTTTGCACCTCATTTGGTCGAGAATGAGGAACGAATGACAAGGATGTTTCTAAGAGATTTAAAACCCGAGATTCGGCAATATCTTATCTCTCATAAATTTTCTTTATATTCAGATGTTGTAAATAGAGCTAAATTATTAGAGCGAGATAATGAGTATGTGCAACCGAGGGACCACAACCAGGGTCATACTGGTGACAGCAGTCATCGGAGCGATGAGAACCAGCGAGGAGGAAAAAATACAGACAAAAGTAGTAACCACTCGGGTGGTCATCGTGACCATGATAATAGGAGATGTGAGTCAAGTGAAAATTTCAAGAAGAGAAGATTTAACGATGACAGGAAGACGTCGACAGCAGCACCAGCACCAGGAACAAATTCTAGGGGAGGAGGGACATATAAGTCCAAACTGCCCACAACAGTTTAAGGTATGTTATAATTATGGAAAGGAAGGACATATTGCTCGAGATTGTACTATAGCGAAACCAAGTCTAGCTGGAACGGTGACACCAAATGCGGATACAGACAAAATAAAGTCGGCGGTTTCTGGCGTTTGTCGTGACTGCCCAAAACGTGAGGAACCCGAACGAAGGTATAACGGGTTAGTTAATTTTAAATTCTTGCGAAGTTTATACTTTACTAGATACCGGTTCTACCCATTCTTTTATCTCTCCGGCTTGTGCTCAACGTTTAAACTTGACTCCGGAGAAATTGAACTTTGACTTGTCTGTTGAAACTCCGTTGGGAGAAACTTTTATTACATCTACAGTTTATAAATCTTGCTTAATCCAAGTTGGCACAATCACATTACCTGTTGACCTTATCTCTTTAAAGATACTTTCTTTTGATGTGATTTTAAGAATTGATTAGTTAACTACTCATCTTGCCAAAATTGATTGTTTTCGTAAGGTTGTTAGTTTTCATATTCCTAACCAACCTGTTATGCGAATTCAAGCAACCAAACCACTAAAATCAATCACTGTCATACCAAGCCATAAAGCCATTCGTTTATTGAAAAACGATTGTCAAGCTTTCTTAGCCCATGTCATGGACTTGAACAAAAATACGTCAGATTTGAATGATATTTCTGTTGTTAGTGAATATCCTGACGTATTTTCTGAAGAATTTCCTGGCCTAACCCTGAGCGTGATATTGAATTTTTGTATTGATCTTCAACCCGATACAAAACCCATTTCTAAAATCTCATATTGAATAGCTCCTATTGAACTTCAGGAGTTAAAAACCCAACTATAGAAGTTGGTACCTGAGCCTCTATCTGGTGACTTCCTTTGTGGAATGCACCAAAGTCAGACTCTCCGTAAGGGACTCTATATTTGTGTGGTGGTAAAACAATAGGTGCCATTGTGACGTGTTATCCAAGATTGGGATATGAATCACAAGTGAGAGCAACCGAAGTCGGTGACCAAAGTACGTAGCTTTCTGGGCTTAACTAGTTACTATCGGAGATTCATGGAAGGATTTTCTCGAATCGCTACTCCGTTAACTTAGCTGACTCAGAAAGATACAAAATTCGTATGGAGTGAGGAATACGAGAAGAGTTTTCAAGAACTCAAGAGGAGACTCATTTTGGCACCTGTTCTGACAATACCATCTGGTTCGGATGGATTTGTTTTCTACAGCGATGCTTCAGGCAAAGGGTTAGGATGTGTTCTCATGCAACATGAGAAAGTCATAGCCTATGCCTCGCGACAACTCAAAGAATATGAGAGGAATTATCCTACTCATGATTTGGAGTTGGCAGCAGTCGTTTTCGCGTTGAAGATCTGGAGACACTACCTGTATGGGGAGAAAATGGAGATCTATACAGATCATAAAAGCCTCAAATATTTCTTCACCCAAAAGGAACTCAACATGCGGCAGCGACGTTGGCTCGAGCTGTTGAAAGATTACGATCATACCATCCAATATCATCCTGGAAAAGCAAACGTAGTAGCTGACGCATTGAGTACAAGATCATATGCGGGTACGAGTGTAATGTTGTTAACACAAAGGCCCATTTTGTATGACTTGCAAAGGATGGAGATAGAGATGAAGGCTCCAAGTACCCATATGATGATATCAAATATACGAGTAGAACCAACTTAAATCGATAAAGTTAAAGCTGCTCAAGCTACGGACATAGAGCTGATGCGTATGAAGAAGAAAGTGCAAGAAGGTGCTATTCCAGAAGCAAGAATCGATGAAGAAGAAATACTTCGAGTCAACTCCAGTCTATGTGTTCCTAACGATTTTGACTTGAAGCATAGAATAATGATGGAGGCACACAACACACCGTTTGCAATCCATCCTGGGAGTACCAAAATGTATCACGATCTTCAACATACATTTTGGTGGAGCAATATGAAAAGAGAGATCGCGGAGTTTATCTCGAGGTGTTTAACTTGTCAACGTGTAAAGGCGGAGCATCAAGTGCCAAAGGGTCCATTGCAACCACTTGAGATTCTGAAATGGAAGTGGGAACACATTACCATGGATTTCGTTACAGGTCTTCCCAAGGTTTCTCAAGGCATAGATGCGATTTGGGTTATTGTTGATAGATTAACCAAGTCTGCTCATTTCTTACCGATACGTGAGACTTATTCCCTTGAATGTCTTGCTAGTATATATGTGAACGAGATTGTGAGATTGCATGGCATGCCAACATCCATAGTTTCGAATTGTGACCCAAGATTCACTTCACGATTTTGGGTTAGCTTGCAGAAAGCTATGAGCACGGATTTACGATTCAGTTCGGCATACCATCCTCAAACGGACGGACAATCAGAGAGGACTATTCAAACTCTTGAAGATCTATTAAGACTCTGTGTCCTGGATCTCAAAGGGAGTTGGGATAAGTACTTACCATTGGTGGAATTCTCCTACAACAACAGTTATCAGGCGAGCATAGGTGTGGCTCCATTCGAGGCGTTGTATGGAAGAAAATGTCGTTCTCCAGTATGCTGGGACGAGGTGGGTGAAGCAACATTGTTGGGACCAGAGTTGGTACGCATGACTACAGAGAAGATCCAAACGATTTGACAACGTATACAAACGGCACAGGATCGACAAAAGAGTTATGCGGATCTTCATCGGAAGGATGCGGAATTTAATATTGGGGATCATGTATTGTTACGTGTTGCACCATGGAAGGGAGTTACAAAATTTGGGAAGAGAGGAAAGCTCAATCCAAGATTTGTTGGTCCATTTGAGATTCTTGAGCGAATAGGAAATGTGGCATATAGACTCGCATTACCTCCAAGCTTGTCTCGTGTTCATAATGTTTTTCACATATCTATGCTTCGTAAATATGTTAAAGACCCGAACCACATTATTGAGTTAGAACCAGACGAGATAGCTGAAGATTTAACGTACGAGGCGGTACCTGTTAAGATCTTGGATAGGAAAGAGCATGTCCTACGCACAAAGGTTATACCACAAGTTAAGGTTTTGTGGAGAAACCATGCTATTGAAGAAATGACCTGAGAGTTGGAATCAGAAATGAAAGCGAGGTATCCTCACCTTTTCGAAATATCAGGTACGTACGTCAATTTCGAGGATGAAATTTCATAAGGAGGGGAGGTTGTAAGACCCCAACTTATTAATGAATGAAATCAAATTTTCTCTAAATATTATTATGAATAATAAGGGGTTAATTTGATATAATACTTTGGTTATGGGTGAAATGTGCAAACTTTGCAAAATAAGCAAGAGGTTATAAAATATTCATTTTGTGACGCCCCCAAAATTAGGTATACATCACCCATCTTGGGTCGTCAGATACATAGTACAGAATACAAATACAACTTACTAATACAACTGTCGTGTACAATACGACAAAACATAAACTGCGAGTTTGAATACAAATATTATCTTCTAGAGAGTATTCATACTCAAAAGGAGTCCTCATTACATTTATTAACACACTATTACATAGAATAGTGAGGACTACTAACTAATACTATCATTCGGACCATCACTCCGTTCCCCGACTTGCCCCAGCTACGTTCTCATTTCCTGAAGAGAACAGTGAAAGAAAGGGTGAGCTCAACTAGCCCAGTAAGAAATATTATTACTAAGATAATGCAGAATAAATTATCATTAACCTTCAACAATGTTAAACTGATAAAATATAATAGACATCAAGTTTAACTGCAGCGGAACAAGCAATCCATTAAAAGAGTCAAGTAGAAAATAAACTCTACTATCTTTTATGATTTAAAATATTTTTCAACACTGTTATCGCTGGGACTCAGCTTAATAAAATAATCCACATCATCGAATCACCCCTGCACTACGGCCAAGGATATTCGTGTATTCATTAATGGTCATGATCATGCCAACAACTGTCCATCAATGCACTACGGGCCAATGAGGACTTTTACCACATCATTTATAACATTACGGTCATGATTATACCGAATAATCCCTGGTCATAATCATACCAAGTCCATCTATGCACTACAGGCCACAGATGACTTTCAACATTTTATAAACATGAGGATGATGACAATGATATAAGAATTCAATAAAACAAGTTCAAGAATTAATTTATCCAAGAATTAACAACGTCCAAATTGTCAACATGATACTGCTTTGTGGAGTAAAATTCAAGAATGCTTAGAAGAATATTTTCATGAAAAGATACTGGATGAAACGCAATTATCAAGGATATTCCACAAATTTCATGGAGTATAGAAGTCAAAACTTAACCAACTGAGTACAATAAAGAATGGAATAACAAAAGAAATCACCATGCATGCGATAGACCGCACAGACAGGTTATTCCAACAGAATAATAAATAATGGAACCAGGTCCGACGTAAACGCACAGACAGGATATTCCGACATAATAATAAATAATGGAACCAGGTCCGGTGTAAAACACACAAACAGGATGTTCCAACAGAATAATAACAAAGACGGAACCAGGTCCGGTGTAAAACACACAGACAGGATGTTCCAACAGAATAATAATAAAAACGGAATCAGGTCCGGTGTAAAACACACAGACAGGATGTTCCAACAGAATAATAATAAAAACGGAACCAGGTCCGGTGTAAAACACAGACAAGATGTTCCAACAGAATAATAGAAGAATGTCACCAAGTATAGGGTAAACCGCGTATACAGGTTATTCCAACAGAATAATAAGAAATGGAATAACAACAGTTCTCTTCATGAATAAGAAAGAATAACACCCCTTACCGTTTTAAAGAAGAGCTGAAATAAGAAAGTAGTTAAGTAGCAGAATACTCTTCTTCTCTCTCTCTCTATAGTTTCTCTCTATAGTTTCTCTCTCTAGAGTTCAGTGAATTCGTAAGAAATAATGAAGGAATGAGCTGCTATTTATAGAAAAATAGAATGCATAGTAACTAATCCATGAACGGTCCAGATTGATTACTTTAATCTGACGGTCCATATTTAAAGAAAAATCTTTTAAATAAAATATAATATATTCTATTTATAGAATAACTTTAATAAAGTATTCTGTTTTATATAAAAAGATGTTTCTGTTTTATTACGTTAATAATACGAATAAAACAAAACGTCATTATCGCTAAATAATTCATATTATTAACTGACAATAATTGAATCAAACTGAGTGACTTCTCACATAAGCATTAATAATCAATACCGTGTGCTACTATGCAACCACACGTATTACTGTACTTTTACTACCGAGTAGTTCAACAGTAACAATGGTAAAACTTCCGCCGTTATTTTTAATAAAATATTTTTGTCGTTTTCTCAATCCGACAATAATTCCGTTGTGGGGTCCACCAATGATTGTGTCGTTGTACGAATATTCCCTGTTAAAACGAATATTTCCCGACCAATCGAATATTATATAACAACTTGCGTACTTTGCAAAATTTATAAATATTACCCACAACTATAACATTATATCAAATTAACTCCATAATATTCAAAAATGATATTTATAGAAAATTCATCTTTATTTATAAAAGTTGGGGTCTTACAACCTCCCCTTCTTATGAAATTTCGCCCTCGAAATTAGGGTACGTACCTGGTATGTCGAAGAGGTAAGGATACCTTGATTTCATTTCAGATTCTAACTCCCAAGTCATTTCCTCAACATCGTGGTTTCTCCACAAAACTTTGACTTGAGGTATAACCTTGGAGCGTAGAATATGTTCCTTCTTATCCAAGATTTGAACAGGAACTTCTTCATACGTCAAATCCTCCGCTATTTCGTCCGGTTCTAACTCAATAATGTGGTTCGGGTCTTCCACATATTTGCGTAACATGGATATGTGAAAAACGTTATGAACACGAGACATACTTGGCGGTAAAGCGAGTCTATAAGCCACAGTTCCTACTCGATCGAGGATTAAAAATGGACCGATGAATCGAGGATTGAGCTTTCCTCTCTTTCCAAATCTCGTAACTCCTTTCCATGGAGCAACACGTAAGAACACATGATCTCCTACATCAAATTCACGTCCTTTCGATGAAGATCAGCATAACTCTTTTGTCGATCTTGTGAGGTTTTTATACGTTGTCGGATCGTTTGAATCTTTTCTGTAGTCATACGTACCAACTCCGGTCCCAACAACGTTGCTTCACCCACCTCATCCCAGCATACTGGAGAACGACATTTTCTTCCATACAATGCTTCGAATGGAGCCATGCCAATACTTGCTTGATAACTGTTGTTGTAGGAAAACTCCACCAATGGTAAGAACTTGTCCCAACTTCCCTTGAAGTCAAAGACACAGAGTCTTAATAGATCTTCAAGAGTTTGAATAGTCCTCTCTGATTGTCCGTCCGTCTGAGGATGATATGCTGAACTAAATCGTAAATCCGTGCCCATAGCTTTTTGTAAACTAACCCAAAATCGTGAAGTGAATCTTGGGTCTCGGTCAGAAACTATGGATACTGGCATACCATGCAGTCTTACAATCTCGTTTATGTACATACGAGCAAGACGTTCAAGTGTATAAGTTTCTCGTATCGGTAAGAAATGAGCAGACTTGGTCAATCTATCAACAATGACCCAAATCGCATCAATACCTTGAGAAACCCTAGGAAGACCGGTAACGAAATCCATGGTAATGTGCTCCCACTTCCATTCTGGAATTTCAAGTGGTTGCAATGGACCTTTTGGTACTTGATGCTCCGCTTTGACTCGTTGACAAGTTAGACACCTTGAGATAAACAACGCTATCTCTCTCTTCATATTGCTCCACCAAAATGTATGACGAAGATCATGATACATTTTGGTACTTCCAGGATGGATTGCAAACGGTGTGTTGTGCGCCTCCATCATGATTTCATACTTTAAATCAGGGTTGTTAGGAACACAAAGTCTGGAGTTGACTCGAAGTATTCCTTCTTCATCGATTCTTGCTTCCGGCATAGCACCTTCTTGCACTTTCTTCCTCATACGCATCAGCTCCAGGTCTGTAGCTTGAGCAGCTTTAACTTTATCGATTAAAGTCGGTTCTACTCGTATATTCGCCATCATCACATGGGTCCCTGGAGTCTTTAACTCTATCTCCATCCTTTGCAAGTCACACAAAATGGGCCTTTGTGTTGACAATATCGCACTCGTACTTGCATATGATCTTCTACTCAATGCGTCAGCTACCACGTTCGCTTTTCTAGGATGGTATTGAATGGTATGATCATAATCTTTCAACAGTTCAAGCCAACGTCGTTGTCGCATGTTGAGTTCCTTTTGAGTGAAGAAATATTTGAGGCTTTTATGATCCGTAAAGATCTCCACCTTCTCCCCATACAAGTAATGCCTCCAAATTTTAAGTGCAAAGACAACAGCTGCCAACTCTAGATCATGAGTAGGATAATTCCTCTCATATTCCTTGAGTTGTCTTGATGCATAGGCTATGACTTTTCCATGTTGCATGAGAACGCATCCCAACCCTTTGCTCGAAGCATCACTGTAGATGACAAATCCCTCCGAGCCAGATGGTATTGTTAGAACAGGTGCTGAAATGAGTCTCCTCTTGAGTTCTTGAAAACTCTGCTCACATTCTTCGCTCCAACCGAACTTTGTATCTTTCCGAGTCAGCTGAGTTAATGGAGTAGCGATTCGAGAAAATCCTTCCACGAATCTCCGATAATAACCAGCTAAACCAAGAAAGCTACGTACTTCGGTCACTGATTTAGGTTGCTCCCAGCTTTGAATAGCTTCAATCTTTGCCGGGTCAACCGATATTCCACGACTTGATACTACGTGCCCAAGGAATGCTACCTCCTCCAGCCAGAACTCGCATTTCTTCAACTTGGCATAAAGCTTGTATTCACGAAGCTTTTGGAGTACCAGCCTCAAGTGTTGCTCATGATCTTCACGGCTTTTGGAATAAATAAGGATGTCATCAATAAAGACGACCACAAAGTGATCCAAATATTCCTTGAATACCCGGTTCATCATATCCATGAAGGCAGCAGGAGCATTAGTCAATCCAAAGGACATGACTAGGAATTCATAATGCCCGTACCGAGTTCTGAAAGCCGTCTTTGGAATATCCTCAGTTCTAACCTTCAGCTGATGATATCCAGAACGAAGATCGATCTTTGAAAAGAATTGTGCTCCTTGCAACTGGTCAAACAGGTCATCAATACGTGGCAATGGGTACCTGTTTTTGATGGTGACATGATTCAACTCCCGATAATCAATACAAAGTCGCATACTTCCATCTTTCTTCTTCACGAATAGAACAGGAGCACCCCAAGGAGAAGAACTAGGACGAATAAAGCCAATGTCTAACAATTCCTGCAGTTGGATCTTTAACTCCTGAAGTTCAATAGGAGCCATTCGATATGGGGCTTTGGAAATGGGTTTTGTACCGGGTTCAAGGTTGATACAAAATTCAATTTCACGCTCTGGGGGTAGGCCAGGAAGTTCTTCAGGGAATTTATTAACAATAGAAATATCATTCAAAACTGACGTATTTTTGTTTAGATCCGTGACATGAGCTAAGAAAGCTTGACATTCGTTTTTTAATAAACGAATAGCTTTATGGCTTGAGATGACAGCGATTGATTTTAATGGTTTGGTTGCTTGAATTCGCATAATAGGTCGATTAGGAATATGAAAGCTAACAACCTTACGAAAACAATCAATTTTTGCATGATGAGTAGTTAACCAATCAATCCCTAGAATCACGTCAAATGCAAGTATTTTTAATGAAATCAGATTGACAGGTAATGTGTGGGTACCAACTTGAACCAAACAAGACTTATAAACCGTGGATGTAATGAAGGTTTCTCCCAATGGAGTTTCAACAGATAAGTCAAAGTCTAATTTCTCCGGAATCAAATTTAATCGATGAGCGCAAGTAGGAGAAATAAAAGAATGGGTAGAACCGGTATCAAATAAAGTATAGACTTCGTTAGAGTTTATGATAAGCTTACCCGTGATGACCTCATTCGGGTTCCTTGCTTTCTGGGAGGTCACAACAAACGCTCTCCCTTGCACTACCGGTTTTGACTTTTCTGGGACGGCCTTTGGTGTCTCCATCTTGGCTGAACTTATTTTTGGTAAACGACAAAATCGAGCTAAATGACCTTCTCTTCCACAATTATAACATGCTTTAGACGGCATCGCGCAGTTTGGACTGATGTGCCCCTCCCCTCCGCATTTGAAACATATGATAGGTGGTCGTTCTCCTTCCTTAACAACGGGTGCTGGTGCTGACGTCTTTCCATCATTGTTGAATCTCCTCTTCTTGAAATGACCATTCTTATTGTTTTGGCCCTGATTACCACCGAAGTGGTTACCATTTCTGGCCTGTTGATTCCCTCCACGCTTGTTGTCACCGCTTCGATGACTGCTCTCACTGGTATTATCATTTTGTCGACTGCTCTCTTTTGGTTGCGTTGACTCGTTATCGCGCTCCACTAACTGAGCCCTATTCACAACATCTGAATACAAACACAGTTTATGAGAAATAAGATGTTGACGTATCTCAGGTTTCAAACCTCGCAAAAACATTCGCGTCATTCGCTCTTCATTATCCACCAAGTGGGACGCAAACCGGGACAACTCAGCAAATTTGGCCTCGTACTGCGACACGGTCATATTATTCTGCTCCAATTTGATGAACTCCACCTCCTTCATGTGACGAATACTTTCGGAAAAGTATTTGTCATTGAACAGCTCTTGGAACTTCTCCCAAGACATCTTCAGTGCGGCAGGTTGAGTACGCTTAATCGATTCCCACCAGTAATCTGCCTCTCCTCGCAACATAAAGGCGGCAAAGGGAACCTTTTGCTCCTCGGAGCATCCCAAGACATCAAATATCTTGGTAATCTGCTTTATCCATGTTTCCGCTATAAGTGGTTTTGGCTCTCCCTTAAACTCTGGTGGTCCCAGCTCCTTGAACTGTTTAGCGGTGACCGTCCGAGAGTTTTCAGTGTTTCCACCTATATTTTGGACAGGAGCCGCTCTCGCCTGCTGTTGCATGAACTGCATAAAGTTTCTGAACATTCCATCATTCATCATCTGGTCAGTGTTGTTGTTTGCATGAGGATTGTCACCTTCCTGATGCACATTATCCTGATTATTGATATGTGGTGAATCAACAGTCGCCTGTGCTCCATTGCTATTCTCAACATTCTCAGATGCCATTTTCAGATACTGCCACAAAATAAAAGTTAATTGATATGTCATATATTATCCTTATATTATGACCGACCAATTAAATACCATGCAAATAAACTTAGGTAGGTCATACTAGCGAAGGAATTCCCCGTCTCTCCCCTCCTAGTTCTATTCTCACATCTTAGCCAGGGATCATATCCCTAAGCTCTGATACCAACTGTGACGCCCCCAAAATTAGGTATACATCACCCATCTTGGGTCGTCAGATACATAGTACAGAATACAAATACAACTTACTAATACAACTGTCGTGTACAATACGACAAAACATAACTGTGAGTTTGAATACAAATATTATCTTCTAGAGAGTATTCATACTCAAAAGGAGTCCTCATTACATTTATTAACACACTATTACATAGAATAGTGAGGACTACTAACTAATACTATCATTCGGACCATCACTCCGTTTCCCGACTTGCCCCAGCTACGTTCTCATTTCCTGAAGAGAACAGTGAAAGAAAGGGTGAGCTCAACTAGCCCAGTAAGAAATATTATGACTAAGATAATGCAGAATAAATTATCATTAGCCTTCAACAATGTTAAACTGATAAAATATAATAGACATCAAGTTTAACTGCAGCGGAACAAGCAATCCATTAAAAGAGTCAAGTAGAAAATAAACTCTACTATCTTTTATGATTTAAAAGGTTTTTCAACACTGTTATCGCTGGGACTCAGCTTAATAAAATAATCCACATCATCGAATCACCCCTGCACTACGGCCAAGGATATTCGTGTATTCATTAATGGTCATGATCATGCCAACAACTGTCCATCAATGCACTACGGGCCAATGAGGACTTTTACCACATCATTTGTAACATTACGGTCATGATTATACCGAATAATCCCTGGTCATAATCATACCAAGTCCATCTATGCACTACAGGCCACAGATGACTTTCAACATTTTATAAACATGAGGATGATGACAATGATATAAGAATTCAATAAAACAAGTTCAAGAATTAATTTATCCAAGAATTAACAACGTCCAAATTGTCAACATGATACTGCTTTGTGGAGTAAAATTCAAGAATGCTTAGAAGAATATTTTCATGAAAAGATACTGGATGAAACGCAATTATCAAGGATATTCCACAAATTTCATGGAGTATAGAAGTCAAAACTTAACCAACTGAGTACAATAAAGAATGGAATAACAAAAGAAATCACCATGCATGCGATAGACCGCACAGACAGGTTATTCCAACAGAATAATAAATAATGGAACCAGGTCCGGCGTAAACGCACAGACAGGATATTCCGACAGAATAATAAATAATGGAACCAGGTCCGGTGTAAAACACACAGACAGGATGTTCCAACAGAATAATAAAAAGACGGAACCAGGTCGGTGTAAAACACACAGACAGGATGTTCCAACAGAATAATAATAAAAACGGAACCAGGTCCGGTGTAAAACACACAGACAGGATGTTCCAACAGAATAATAATAAAAACGGAACCAGGTCCGGTGTAAAAACACAGACAGGATGTTCCAACAGAATAATAGAAGAATGTCACCAAGTATAGGGTAGACCGCGTATACAGGTTATTCCAACAGAATAATAAGAAATAGAATAACAACAGTTCTCTTCATGAATAAGAAAGAATAACACCCCTTACCGTTTTAAAGAAGAGCTGAAATAAGGAAGTAGTTAAGTAGCAGAATACTCTTCTTCTCTCTCTCTATAGTTTCTCTCTATAGTTTCTCTCTCTAGAGTTCAGTGAATTCGTAAGAAATAATGAAGGAATGAGCTGCTATTTATAGAAAAATAGAATGCATAGTAACTAATCCATGAACGGTCCAGATTGATTACTTTAATCTGACGGTCCATATTTAAAGAAAAATCTTTTAAATAAAATATAATATATTCTATTTATAGAATAACTTTAATAAAGTATTCTGTTTTATATAAAAAGATGTTTCTGTTTTATTACGTTAATAATACGAATAAAACAAAACGTCATTATCGCTAAATAATTCATATTATTAACTGACAATAATTGAATCAAACTGAGTGACTTCTCACATAAGCATTAATAATCAATACCGTGTGCTACTATGCAACCACACGTATTACTGTACTTTTACTACCGAGTAGTTCAACAGTAACAATGGTAAAACTTCCGCCGTTATTTTTAATAAAATATTTTTGTCGTTTTCTCAATCCGACAATAATTCGTTGTGGGGTCCACCAATGATTGTGTCGTTGTACGAATATTCCCTGTTAAAACGAATATTCCCCGACCAATCGAATATTATATAACAACTTGCGTACTTTATAAAATATATAAATATTACCCACAACTATAACATTATATCAAATTAACTCCATAATATTTAAAAATGATATTTATAGAAAATTCATCTTTATTTATAAAAGTTGGGGTCTTACACATTTTGTCGGGGAATATTCGTTTGGTCGTGGAATATTCTTGCTGTCGGGTAATATTCGTACGACGACGCAGCCTTGTGTGGGCCCCATAACGAAAAGCGATTGGATGAAGAAAACGACAAGTATAAGTTGTTTATAAATAACGGCGTAGTTGTTACCGTTAATACTGTTGGAATACCCGGTGGTTAAAATACAGTAGCACACGGTATTGCACCAATTATTGATTCTTACGTAAGAAGGCACAACTCAATAATTGTTACAGTAGTTATTATTCAATATTTTATTGATTCAATAATTGCTGCGTTGATATTTTATATTATTGTTGTTTCAATAATTGTTGCTACACCTTATTTTCTTTTATCAGATCAATAATTTATATTATTTAAATAATATAATTAGATAGCATTATTGGCAATATCTAGAAAGTTCTGTCTAAGGAGAGGTTTGGTCATCTAATTGCACGCTAGTAAGGAGAAATCCTTATTGGAAAGCCCCTTCTTTCCTGAGAACGGCCTGGTTGTCATAAATGTGATTCTGTAATATTATTTGTGAATAATTAATTATTGATTCATATGATAAGAAAATATTTATTTTATGTGGATATAAATGAGGGATATATTTTTGTGGTTAAAAATGAAGGAGTTATGTTGAGGTTTTTATCAGTATTTTTGTCGGAATGGAGGTATTAAAAATCAGGATTTTTGAAATATTTTGCGGAGGTTATAATTTTTAATCCGACCGTTGGATCGTGGTAATTTTTGGATATGTCCACAAATTTTGAACCGTTAAAAATGAACGTATGATTTATTATGAATTTTACGATATGACTGGTTCAGAAATTGTTAAATTTTCGGAGTTAATCATTTTGGTGGAAAATTTTAGAATTGGTGGGGTCCACTCTTGGTTGGTGAAGAAATGTGCTGAGATTTTTATTCAAATGTGGTGGGTGGAAATAGTAGCAGGTAAATCCATCAGGTTGCAGGTTAAATCTGCTTCGGCGTTCTAACATTTTCCTATAAATAGAGGGCTAAGTTATAATTAAAAATCACACCAGAATTCATAAGTTTTCTCTCTTTCTCTCTCTAGATTATTGAGTGTATTTTGTGAGTATGTAGATACTTTGAGAGTTTCTATTCATCAGAGTAAGTTTCTTTCAGCCTTATACCGGTATTCCGACCAGAAGTACTGATATTTTGAGGTAAGGGATGTTATTTTTTCTTCGTAAATGATATTATTTTTTTCAATATCATTATGCTGAAATATTGGTATGAGTTTTTATCAAATTTAGAACTTTTTGTGTCGGGGTTACTATTCACGTATACGACACTATTCACGAATACGGCACTATTCATCGAAAAATAAAATTTTCCTTTTTTGTCCAAGATATCTATTATGGTTACTATCTTTGATTGTATCCATGTTTTGATCTTTATTTTTGAATTCTGCTTCACAATTGATTATTATGAAGTATTATTGATCTTGGATAAACTGTTATACGAATTCCTACTATTTATCCTTCTGCCTCACTGGATTCGTTTTCTTTAAGATATTTTTCATCATTCTCAGTCCTAAATGATGATATTACTAAATATCTTTGGCCTGTAGTGCAAAGATGTATGATTACCTGATGAATATCTTTGGCCTGTAGTGCAAAGATGAATATTTGGTTAAAGATGATTATTAATTGATGTTACAGGGATAAAATATTGATGATGGACTTTTAAAACTTAAAAGATAGTAGAATTCATTCTCTACTTGACTCTTCTAATGGTTTGTTGTTTCCGCTGCAGTTGTTGATCTAAAACTTGTTGTCGATTATATTCTATCAGATTTTTCCCTATTGAATACTAATGATAATTTGTTGTATATTATCTTAGTCATAATATTCTTTACTGGACTAGTTGAGCTCACCCTTTTCCTTTTTGTTCCATTTTTCTTCTCAAGAGGTGAGAACATAGCATGATCTAGTCGGGGTATGGAGTGATGGTTCTAGAAAGATGTTTTAGCAGTCCTCACTATTTCTGTAAAATAGTGTTTGAATAATTATAATGAGGACTTATTTGAGTGTGGATATTGTCTAGTAGAAAATATTTGTATTTAAACTCACAGTATGTGTTGTCGTATTTTGCACGATAATTGTATTATTTAAACTCATATCAATATTTCAGCATAATGATATTGAAGAAAATAATATCATTTAAGAAGAAAATAATATCCCTTACCTCAAAATATCAGAACTTCTGGTCGGAATACCGGTATAAAACTGAAAGAAACTTGCTCTGATGAATAGAAACTCTCAAAATATCTAAATACTCACAAAATACACTCAATAATTTAGAGAGAGAAAGAGAAAAAACTTGTTTATGGTGTGATTTTCAATTCTAACTTAGCTCTCTATTTATAGAAAAATGTTAGCACGCCGAAGTAGACTTAACCTGCAACCTGATGGCTTTACCTGCTACTATTCAAGCCTACCACATTTGAATAAAAATCTCAATATATTTCTTCACCAACCAAGAGTGGAGCCCACCAATTCTAGAATTTTTCACCAAAATGATAAACTCCGAAAATTCAATAATTTCTGAACCAGTCATCTCGTAAAATTCATAATAAATCATACGTTCATTTTTAACGGTTCAAAATTTGTGTACATATACTCAACTTATATATATATATATAACATATCCAAAAATTACCACGATCCAACGGTCAGATTAAAAATTATAACCCCCGCAAAATATCTAAAAAACCATGATTTTTAATACCTCCATTCCGACAAAAATACTGATAAAAACCTCAACATTAACTCCTTCATTTTTAACCACAAAAATATATCTCTCATTTATATCCACATAAAATAAATATTTCCTTATCATATGAATCAATAATTACTTATTCACAAATAATATTAAAGAATCACATTTATGACAAACAGACCGTTCCCAGGAAAGAGGGGGCTTTTCAATAAGGATTTCTCCTTACTGGCGCGCAATTAGGTGACCAAACCTCTCCTTAGACAGAACTTTCTAGACATTACCAATAATGCTATCTAATAATATTATTCAAATAATCTGAATTATTGATCTGATAATGGGAAATACTGTGCAGTGACAATTATTGAAACAACAATAATATAAAATATCAATGCAGCAATTATGGAATCAATAAAATAAAATATTGAACAGTAACTACGATAACAATTATTGAGTAGTGCCTTCCTTCGTAAGAATTAATAATTCAAAAATACTGTGCAATTCGTGTGCTATTGTGCAACCACGTGTATTACTGTATTTTAACCACCGGGTATTCCAACAGTGTTAACGGTAACAACTACGCCGTTATTTATAAAAACTCAATTTTTGTTGTTATCTTCATCCAATCGGTTTTCGTTATGGTGCCCACAAATATATGCGCCGTCGTATGAATTTTCCTCGACAGAAAGAATATTCCACGACCAAACGAATATTTCCCGACAAAAAGAATATTCCACGACCAAACTAATATTCCCCGACAAAATGAATATTTTATAACCACTTGTTTATTTTGCAAAATTTACACATTTCACCCATAACCAAAATATTATATCAAATTAACACCTTATTATTCACAATAATAATTAGAAAAAATTTGATTTTATTCATTAATAAGTTGGGGTCTTACAACCTCCCCTCCTTATAAAATTTCGTCCTCGAAATTGACGTACGTACCTGGTGTTTCGAAAAGGTGGGGATACCTCGCTTTCATTTCTGATTCTAACTCCCAGGTCATTTCTTCAATAGCATGGTTTCTCCACAAAACCTTAACTTGTGGTATAATCTTCGTGCGTAAGACATGCTCTTTCCTATCCAAGATCTTAACAGGTACCTCCTCGTACGTTAAATCTTCGGCTATCTCGTCTGGTTCTAACTCAATAATGTGGTTTGGGTCTTTAACATATTTACGAAGTATAGATATGTGAAAAATATTATGAACACGAGACATACTTGGAGGTAATGCGAGTTTATAGGTCACATTTCCTATTCGCTCAAGAATCTCAAATGGACCAACAAATCTTGGATTGAGCTTTCCTCTCTTCCCAAATCTTGTAACTCCCTTCCATGGTGCAACACGTAATAATACATGATCCCCAATATTAAATTTCACGTTCTTCCGATGAAGATCCGCATAACTCTTTTGTCGATCATGTGCCATTTGTATACGTTGTCGAATCGTTTAGATCTTCTCTATAGTCATGCGTATCAACTCTGGCCCCAACAATGTTGCTTCACCCACCTCGTCCCAGCATACTGGAGAACGACATTTTCTTCCATACAACGCCTCGAATGGAGCCACACCTATGCTCTCCTGATAACTGTTGTTGTAGGAGAATTCCACCAATGGTAGGTACTTATCCCAACTCCCTTTGAGATCTAGGACACAGAGTATTAATAGATCTTTAAGAGTTTGAATAGTCCTCTCTGATTGTCCGTCCGTTTAAGGATGGTATGCCGAACTGAATCGTAAATCCGTGCCCATAGCTTTCTGCAAGCTAACCCAAAATCGTGAAGTGAATCTTGGGTCATGATCTGAAACTATGGATACTCGCATGTCATGCAATCTCACAATCTCATTCACGTAGATACTAGCAAGATGTTCAAGGGAATAAGTCTCACGTATAGGTAAGAAATGAGCAGACTTGGTTAATCTATCAACAATGACCCAAATCGCATCTATGCCTTGAGAAACCTTTGGAAGACCCGTAACAAAATCCATAGTAATGTGTTCCCACTTCCATTTCAGAATCTCAAGTGGTTGTAATGGACCCTTTGGTACTTGATGCTCCGCTTTTACACGTTGACAAGTTAAACACCTCGAGATAAACTCCGCGATCTCTCTTTTCATATTGCTCCACCAAAATGTATGTCGAAGATCGTGATACATTTTGGTACTCCCAGGATGGATTGTAAACGGTGTGTTGTGTGCCTCCATCACGATTTTATGCTTCAAGTCAAAATCGTTAGGAACACAAAGTCTGGAGTTGACTCGAAGTATTCCTTCTTCATCGATTCTTGCTTCTGGAATAGCTCCTTCTTGCACTTTTTTCTTCATACGCATCAACTCCATGTCCGTAGCTTGAGCGGCTTTAACTTTATCAATTAAAGTCGGTTCTACTCGTATATTTGATATCATCATGTGGGTACTTGGAGCCTTCATCTCTATCTCCATCCTTTACAAATCATACAAAATGGGCCTTTGTGTTAACACCATTGCACTCGTACCCGCGTATGATCTTCTACTCAATGCGTCAGCTACTACGTTCGCTTTTCCAGGATGATATTGGATGGTATGATCGTAATCTTTCAATACCTCAAGCCAACGTCGTTGCCGTATGTTGAGTTTCTTTTGGGTGAAGAAATATTTGAGGCTTTTATGATCCGTATAGATCTCCACTTTCTCCCCATACAGGTAGTTTCTCCAAATCTTCAATGCGAAAACGACTGCTGCCAACTCCAAATCATGAGTAGGATAATTCCTCTCATATTCTTTGAGTTGTCGCGAGGCATAGGCTATGACTTTCCAATGTTGCATGAGAACACATCCTAACCCTTTGCCTAAAGCATCGTTGTAGATAACAAATCCATCCGAACTAGATGGTATTGTCAGAACAGGTGCCGAAATGAGTCTCCTCTTGAGTTCTTGAAAACTCTTTTCACAATCTTCGCTCCAACCGAATTTTGTATCCTTCCGAGTCAGCTGAGTTAACGGAGTAGCGATTCTAGAAAATCCTACCACGAATCTCCGGTAATACCCAGCTAAGCCAAGAAAGCTACGTACTTCGGTCACCGACTTCGGTTGCTCCCAACTTTGTATGGCTTTAATCTTCGCCGGGTCGACAGATACTCCATGTTTTGACACCACGTGCTCAAGGAATGCTACTTCCTCAAGCCAGAACTCGTATATCTTCAATTTGGCATATAGCTTGTTTTCACGAAGCCTTTGCAGTACCAGCTTCAAATGACGCTCATGATCTTCACGGCTTTTGGAATAGATGAGAATGTCATCAATAAAGACAACAACGAACTGATCTAAATATTCTTTGAATACACGGTTCATCATATCCATGAAGGCAGCAGGAGCATTACTCAATCCAAAAGACATGACTAAGAATTCATAATGCCCGTACTGAGTTCTGAAGGCAGTCTTTGGAATATCCTCAATTTTAATCTTCAGCTGATGATATCCAGAACGAAGATCGATCTTTGAAAAGAATTGTGCTCCTTGCAACTGGTCAAACAGGTCATCAATGCGAGGTAGCGGATACCTATTCTTGATAGTGACATGATTCAATTCTCGGTAGTCGATACAAAGTCGCATACTCCCGTCTTTCTTCTTTACGAATAACACAGGAGCACCCCAAGGAGATGTACTAGGACGAATAAAACCGATGTCCAACAACTCCTGTAGCTGAACCTTTAACTCCTGAAGTTCAATAGGAGCCATTCAATATGGGGTTTTAGAAATGGGCTTTGTACTAGGTTCAAGATCAATAAAAAATTCAACTTCACGTTCAGGGGGTAGACCGGGAAGTTCTTCAGGAAATACGTCAGGAAATTCACTAACAACAGAAATATTATTCAAATCTGACGTGTTTTTGTTCAAGTCCATAACATGGGCTATGAAAGCTTGACATCTGTTCTTCAATAAACAAATGGCTTTATGGCTTGATATGACAGTGATTGATTTTAGTGGTTTGGTTGCTTGAATTCGCATAACAGGTTGGTTAGGAATATAAAAACTAACAACCTTACGAAAACAATCAATTTTGGCATGATGAGTAGTTAACCAATCAATTCTTAAAATTACATCAAAAGCAAGTATCTTTAAAGAGATAAGGTCAACAGGTAATGTGATTGTGCTAACTTGGATTAAGCAAGATTTATAAACTGTAGATGTAATGAAAGTTTCTCCTAACGGAGTCTCCACAGATAGGTCAAAGTCTAATTTCTCCGGAGTCAAGTTTAAACGTTGAGCACAAGCAAGAGAGATAAAAGAATGGGTAGAACCGGTATCTAATAAGGTATAAACTTCGCAAGAGTTTATGATTAGCTTACCCGTGATCACCTCGTTTGGGTTCCTCGCGTTTTAGGCAGTCACGACAAACGCCCTTCCAGGAACCACCGACTTTGACTTGTCCGGAACAGCCTTCGGAGTCACTATCCCCGTTGAACTTGGTTTCGCAACAAGATAATCTTTAGCTATATGACCTACCTTTCCACAGTTATAACATACCTTGAACTGTTGTGGACAATTTGGGCTGATGTGTCCCTCTTTCTCGTATTTGTAACAAACGACCGGTGCTCGTTCTCCTCCCCTAAAAGCGGTTGATGTTTGTCTTGACGTCTTCACGTTAACATTGTTGTACCTTCTCTTCTTGAAATCTCCTCCTGACTCGCTCCTTCTATTATCACGGCCACGATTACCACCAGAGTGGTTACCGCTTTTGTCCGAATGTTTTCCTCCCTGCTGGTTTTTATTGCTTCGATGACTGCAGCCACCGGTATGACCATGGTTGTGGTCCCTCGGTTGCACATACTCATTATCTCGCTCTAATAATTGAGCCCTGTTTACAACATCTGAATATAAAGAAAATTTATGAGAGATAAGATATTGTCGAATCTCGGGTTTTAGACCTCTCAGAAACATCCTTGTCATTCGTTCCTCATTTTTGACCAAATGAGGTGCAAACCTGGATAACTCTGCAAACTTCGCCTCGTACTGGGACACCGTCATGTTATTTTATTCTAGTCTGATAAACTCTACCTCCTTCATATGACGAATACTTTCAGGAAAGTACTTGTCATTGAACAGTTTCTAAAATGTTTTCCAGGACATGTTGAGTGCGTCAGGCTGGGTACGCTTCACAGACTCCCACCAATAGTCTGCCTCACCGCGAAACATAAAGGTGGCGAATGGAACCTTCTGTTCCTCCGTGCATCCCAAGACATCGAATATCTTGGTAATTTGCTTGACCTACGTTTCCGCCATGATCGGATCCGGCTTTTCCTTAAATTCTGGTGGTCCCAATTCTTACTGCTTGGCTGTGAAAAACCTCGCGTTGTTATCATTTCCACCCATATTCTGCACACGACTCTCCCTCGTCTGATTTTGCATGAACTGCAAAAAGCTCCTAAACATTCCATCATTCATCGTTTGCTCGGTAACGTTGTTTACATGAGGAATTCAAAAATAAAGATCAAAACATGGACAAAAATAAAAATCAAAACATGGATACAATCAAAGATAGTAACCATAATAGACATCTTGGACAAAAAGAAAATTTTTTATTTTTCGGTGAATAGTGCCGTATTCGTGAATAGTGCCGTATACGTGAATAGTGCCGCATACGTGAATAGTAATCCCGACACAAAAAGTTCTAAATTTGATAAAAAAAACTCATATCAATATTTCAGCATAATGATATTGAAGAAAATAATATCATTTAAGAAGAAAATAATATCCCTTACCTCAAAATATCAGTACTTCTGGTCGGAATACCGGTATAAAGCTGAAAGAAAGTTGCTCTGATGAATAGAAACTCTCAAAGTATCAAAATACTCACAAAATACACACAATAATCTAGAGAGAGAAAGAGAAAAACCTTGTTTCTGGTGTGATTTTTAATTCTAACTTAGCCCTCTATTTATAGAAAATGGTTAGCACGCCGAAGCAGACTTAACCTGCAACCTGATGGCTTTACCTACTACTATCCAAGCCTACTACATTTGAATAAAAATCTCAGCACATTTCTTTACCAACCAAGAGTGGGGCCCACCAATTCTAGAATTTTCCACCAAAATGATAAACTCCGAAAATTCAATAATTTCTGAACCAGTCATCTCGTAAAATTCATAATAAATCATACGATTTGATCATTCATCATTTGGTCAGTGTTGTTGTTTGCATGAGGATTGTCACCTTCCTGATGCACATTATCCTGATTATTGATATGTGGTGAATCAACAGTCGTCTGTGCTCCATTGCTATTCTCAACATTCTCAGATGCCATTTTCAGATACTGTCACAAAATAAAAATTAATTGATATGTCATATTTTATCCTTATATTATGACCGACCAATTAAATACCATGCAAATAAACTTAGGTAGGTCATACTAGCGAAAAAATTTCCCGTCTCTCCCCTCCTAGTTCTATTCTCACATCTTAGCCAGGGATCATATCCCTAAGCTCTGATACCAACTGTGACGCCCCCAAAATTAGGTATACATCACCCATCTTGGGTCGTCAGATACATAGTACAGAATACAAATACAACTTACTAATACAACTGTCGTGTACAATACGACAAAACATAAACTGTGAGTTTGAATACAAATATCATCTTCTAGAGAGTATTCATACTCAAAAGGAGTCCTCATTACATTTATTAACACACCATTACATAGAATAGTGAGGACTACTAACTAATACTATCATTTGGACCATCACTCCGTCCCCCGACTTGCCCCAGCATCGTTCTCATTTCCTGAAGAGAACAGTAAAAGAAAGGGTGAGCTCAACTAGCCCAGTAAGAAATATTATGACTAAGATAATGCAGAATAAATTATCATTAGCCTTCAACAATGTTAAACTGATAAAATATAATAGACATCAAGTTTAACTGTAGCGGAACAAGCAATCCATTAAGAGAGTCAAGTAGAAAATAAACTCTACTATCTTTTATGATTTAAAAGATTTTCCAACACTGTGATCGCTGGGACTCAGCTTAATAAAATAATCCACATCATCGAATCACCCCTGCACTATGGTCAAGGATATTCGTATATTCATTAATGGTCATGATCATGCCAACAACTGTCCATCAATGCACTACGGGCCAATGAGGACTTTTATCACATCATTTGTAACATTACGGTCATGATTACACCGAATAATCCCTGGTCATAATCATACCAAGTCCATCTATGCACTACAGGCCATAGATGACTTTCAACAGAATATAAACATGAGGATGATGACAATGATATAAGAATTCAATAAAACAAGTTCAAGAATTAATTTATCCAAGAATTAACAACGTCCAAATTGTCAACATGATACTGTATTGTGGAGTAAAATTCAAGAATACTTAGAAGAATATTTTCATGAAAAGATACTGGATGAACCGCAATTATCAAGGATATTTCACAAATTTCATGGAGTATAGAAGTCAAAACTTAATCAACTGAGTATAATAAAGAATGGAATAACAAAAGAAATCACCATGCATGCGATAGACCGCACAGACAGGTTATTCCAACAGAATAATAAATAATGGAACCAGGTCCGGCGTAAACGCACAGACAAGATATTCCGACAGAATAATAAATAATGGAACCAGGTCCGGTGTAAAACACACAGACAGGATGTTCCAACAGAATAATAATAAAAATAGAACCAGGTCCGGTGTAAAACACACAGACAGGATGTTCCAACAGAATAATAATAAAGACGGAACCAGGTCCGGTGTAAAACACACAGACAGGATGTTCCAACAGAATAATAGAAGAATATCACCAAGTATAGGGTAGATCGCGTATACTGGTTATTCCAACAGAATAATAAAGAATGGAATAACAGAAGTTCTCTTCATGAATATAAAAGAAATAATATTCCCTACCTTAAAAGAACTGGATATTAGAAAAGTGAAGTAGCAGAATACTTTTATTCTCTCTCTCTTATTCTCTCTATACTTTCTCTCTCTGTAGCTTGAATGAATTCGTGAAAAATAATGAAGCCCTAGGCCTCTATTTATAGAAAAACTGAAGGTGGCTCTTGGTCTTAACGAAGAGTCAAATGACTCTTGGCCTTAACGAAGGGTCAAATGACTCTTGGTAATATTGAAGGGACAACTACTATTGACGAAAGTAATTACTATTGACCAAGGTAAATACTATTGACGAATGTAATTATTATTGACCAAGGTAAATACTATTGACCAAGGTAAATATTATTGACAAAGGTAATTACTATTGACCAAGGTAAATACTATTGACCAAGATAAATACTATTGACGACGGTAATTACTATTGACGAAGAGACTCTTAGATGATGACATATGGGCCCCCCATAAAAAAATAACTAAACTTACAACCACGTCTCAATTATTGATTTAATAATATAACATATTATACAGATGATACTATGACAATAATTCAAGAGATATGATGCAGCAATTACTGTAGAAATAATTGAGTATAGCTGAGTGACTTCTCACGTAAGCATCAATAATCAATACCGTGTACTACTATGCAACCACGTGTATTACTGTACTTTTACTACCGGGTAGTTCAACAGTTTTAACGGTAACACCTCAGCCGTTATTTTTATAGAAAGATAATTTTGTCGTTTTCTTACTACGACTATACTTCTGTTGTGGGGTCCACCAATGATTGTGCCGTTGTACGAATATTCCCCGACAAAAAGAATATTTTCCGACCAAACGAATATTTTAAAACAACTTGCTTACTTTGCAAAATTTATAAATATTACCCACAACTATAACATTATATCAAATTAACTCCATAATATTCAAAAATGATATTTATAGAAAATTCATCTTTATTTATAAAAGTTGGGGTCTTACAAATAATATTATTCAAATAATATGAATTATTGATCTGATAATGGGAAATACTGTGCAGTGACAATTATTGAAACAACAATAATATAAAATATCAATGCAGCAATTATGGAATCAATAAAATAAAATATTGAACAGTAACTACTGTAACAATTATTGAGTAGTGCCTTCCTTCGTAAGAATCAATAATTCAAAAATACTGTGCAATTCGTGTGCTACTGTGCAACCACGCGTATTACTGTATTTTAACCACCGGGTATTCCAACAGTGTTAACGGTAACAACTACGCCGTTATTTATAAAAACTCAATTTTTGTCGTTATCTTCATCCAATCGTTTTCTGTTATGGGGCCCACAAATAGCTGCGTCGTCGTACAAATATTCCCCGACAGAAAGAATATTCCACGACCAAACGAATATTCCCTGATAAAATGAATATTTTATAACCACTTGTTTATTTTACAAAATTTGCACATTTCACCCATAACCAAAATATTATATCAAATTAACACCTTATTATTCACAATAATAATTAGAGAAAATTTGATTTTATTCATTAATGAGTTAGGGTCTTACACATTAGGTCTATTATCTTCTCCATGTTAAAAGCCCACCAATAATATTTTATCCTTGTAACATCAATCAACCATTCCTATCCACAATCATATGAATAACTCATAATCATAATTGTGATTCTAAATTCCTCTTCGCACCCAGGACGAAGATAATTTTCATCACCTATATTCACCTGAAACATAAAAAAATATGGTTATACCAAATCACAATTCTTGTTCATAATCATACTAATAAATTCATCTTTGCACTATGGCCAAAGACATATAATTGTATTTTAGAAGTGTCAAGTAGAGCATGATATCTACTATCTTCTACAAATTAAAAGTGTATAACCAAATAATATCCCTTACCTTTGAAAGAAGAGTATTCTGACTGGTAAGGCGATGATATACTCGAAGAAAATTTGCACTACTCTCAAAGCTTTCTTAAACTCTAAATAAATATGCTCAAGATTATAGAAGAAGAACTCTCTCTATAGTTCCTCTCTCTAGAGTTTCAGTAAATTCGTAAGAAATAATGAAGGAATGAGCTTATATTTATAGAAAAATGGACTGCATAGTAACTAACTCATGAACGGTCTAGATTGATTTACTTTAATCTGACGGTCCATATTTAAAGCAAAATTTTTTAAATAAAATATAATATATTCTATTTATAATCTAATAAAACAAATAACTTTATAAAAGATTTTACTATGCAAATACTATGCAGGCACTATGTAAATACTATGCATAATAAAATATAATATATTTTAATTATTGTCTAATAAAATAGATAACTTTATAAAAGTATTCTATTTTATATAAAATGATTTTACAATTAGCCTAATAAAACGAATAACTTTATAAAAGTATTCTGTTTTATTATGAAAGCTTTTCTGTTTTATTACATTAATAATACTAATAAAATAAAACTGAGTGACTTATCACGTAAGCATCAATAATTAATACCGTGTGCTACTATGCAACCATGCGTATTACTGTATTTTTACTACCCAGTAGTTCAACAGTATTAATAGTAAAACTTTCGCCGTTATTTTTATAAAATATTTTTGTCGTTTTCTCAATCCGACAATAATTCCGTAGTGGGGGCCACCAATGATTATGTCGTCGTACGAATATTTCCCGACAAAAAGAATATTCCCCGACATAACGAATATTTTATATCAACTTGCTTACTTTGAAAAAAATAAAAATTCACATATTACCCTTAACTTTAAACTTTTATCAATTTAACTATTTATCAAAATAGAAAAATTGAATACTTTTATTTCATAAAATTTGGGGTCTCACATTATCCTTGAATTTTACTCCACAAAGCAGCATCATGTTGACAATTTGGATATTTTTAAACTCTGGATAAAATTAAAGTCTTTAATATTTATCATTGATTTCGTTTGATTAATGCTTATATCATTCTCATCATCCTCATGCTTATATTGTGATGAAAGTCATCTTTGGCTTACGTGCAAAGATGGACTGTTGATTATTGATTTTATAGTTGTATATCTTTGGCTTACGTGTAAAGATAGATCGTTGATTATTAATTTTACAGTGTATATCTTTGGCTTACGTGCAAAGATAGACTGTTGATTATTAGTTTTACAGTTGTATATATTTGGCTTACGTGCAAAGATGGACTGTTGATTATTGGTTTTATAATTGTATATCTTTGGCTTACGTGCAAAGATGAACTGTCGATTGATAGCTTTGGTCCGTAGTGCAAAGATGGATAGGTGTATGACATGATCATGACCACTGGTGATAATAACGAATATCTTTGGCCCGTAGTGCATGGATAATTTGATGATGTGATTGGCAGGATCATAACCATTAGTTAACAGTTGAATGTCTTTGGCCGTAATGCACTGACAGACAATTGATTGGTATGATTATGACCATTAGTTTTATAGTTGAATATCTTTGGGCCGTAGTGTAAAGGTAGACAACTGATTGGTATGATCATTGTTATTACACTTGAATGATATTGAGTAAACGTTCTATTAAGCCTTTATGGCAAGGAGAAACTGTTGATTTACATGATTATAAATATGAATTGTGGATTTAACTATAATCTTTGGTGGTTTAGGTGAAGACAGGTGATAATAGTTTTTTTTGTCCTGGGTATAACAAAAACTGTTGTTGAGTATTACAGGAATGAAATATTAACGATGGATTTTTAATCTAAAAGAGATAGTAGACATTATGTGTGACGTCCCCAAAATAGGTATACAACACCCATTCCGAGTCGCCAAATACATGGTACAAAAAAATAAACTACAACTTCAATAATACAATTGTCGTGCAAAAACGACAACACATACTGTAAGTTTAAATACAAATATTGTCTGCTAGACAATATCCACACTCAAATAAGTCCTCATTACAATTATTCAAACACTATTTTACAGAAATAGTGAGGACTGCTAAAACATCTTTCTAGAACCATCACTCCATACCCCGACTAGATCCTGCTATGTTCTCACCTCCTAAGAAGAAAAATGGAACAAAAAGGAAAAGGGTGAGCTCAACTAGCCATGTAAAGAATATTATGACTAAGATAATATACAACAAATTATCATTAGTATTCAACAGGGAAAAATCTGATAGAATATAATCGACAACAAGTTTTAGATCAACAACTACAGCGGAAACAGCAAACCATTAGAAGAGTCAAGTAGAGAATGAATTCTACTATCTTCTAAGATTTAAAAGTCCATCATCAATATTTTATCCCTGTAACATCAATTAATAATCATATTTAACCAAATATTCATTTTTGCACTACAGGCCAAAGATATTCATTTGTATCACCAGTCAATCATGTTCATCTCAACACCTGTTCATCTTTGCACTACAGGCCAAAGATATTCATCAGGTAATCATACATCTTTGCACTACAGGCCAAAGATATTCAGTAATATCATCATTTAGGACTGAGGATGATGAAAAATATCTTAAAGAAAACGAATTCAGTGAGACAGAAGGACAAATAGTAGGGATTCGTATAACAGTTTATCCAAGATCAATAATACTTCATAATAATCAATTGTGAAGCAGAATTCAAAAATAAAGATCAAAACATGGATACAATTAAAGATAGTAACCATAATAGATATCTTGGATAAAAAGAGAAAATTTTATTTTTCGGTGAATAGTGTCGTATTCGTGAATAGTGTCGTATACGTGAATAGTAACCCCAACACAAAAAGTTTTAAATTTGATAAAAACTCATATCAATATTTCAGCATAATGATATTGAAGAAAATAATATCATTTACGAAGAAAATAACATCCCTTACCTCAAAATATCAGTACTTCTATTCGGAATACCGGTATAAGGCAGAAAGAAACTTGCTCTGATGAATAGAAACTCTCAAAGTATCTAAATACTCACAAAATACACTCAATAATCTAGAGAGAGAAAGAGAGAAAACTTATGAATTCTGGTGTGATTTTTAATTCTAACTTAGCCCTCTATTTATAGAAAAATGTTAGCACGCCGAAGCAGACTTAACCTCCAACCTGATGGCTTTACCTGCTACTATTCCCACCCACCACATTTGAATAAAAATGTAAGACCCCAACTTTTATAAATAAAGATGAATTTTCTATAAATATCATTTTTGAATATTATGGAGTTAATTTGATATAATGTTATAGTTGTGGGTAATATTTATAAATTTTACAAAGTAAGCAAGTTGTTTTAAAATATTCGTTTGGTCGGGGAATATTCTTTTTGTCGGAAAATATTCGTACGACGGCACAATCATTGGTGGACCCCACAACAGAAGTATAGTCGTAGTTAGAAAACGACAAAATTATCTTTCTATAAAAATAACGGCTGAGGTGTTACCGTTAAAACCGTTAAAACTGTTGAACTACCCGGTAGTAAAAGTACAGTAATACGCGTGGTTGCATAGTAGCACACGGTATTGATTATTGATGCTTACGTGAGAAGTCACTCAGCTATACTCAATTATTGCTACAGTAATTGCTGCATCATATCTCTTGAATTATTGTCATAGTATCATCTGTATAATATGTTATATTATTAAATCAATAATTGAGACGTGGTTGTAAGTTTAGTTATTTTTTTATGGGGGGCCCATATGTCATCATCTAAGAGTCTCTTCGTCAATAGTAATTACCGTCGTCAATAGTATTTACCTTGGTCAATAGTATTTACCTTGGTCAATAGTAATTACCTTCGTCAATAGTATTTACCTTGGTCAATAGTAATTACTTTCGTCAATAGTAGTTGTCCCTTCAATATTACCAAGAGTCATTTGACCCTTCGTTAAGACCAAGAGTCATTTGACCCTTCGTTAAGACCAAGAGCCACCCTCAGTTTTTCTATAAATAGAGGCCTAGGGCTTCATTATTTTTCACGAATTCATTCAAGCTATAGAGAGAGAAAGTATAGAGAGAATAAGAGAGAGAGAATAAAAGTATTCTGCTACTTCACTTTTCCAATATCCAGTTCTTTTAAGGTAAGGAATATTATTTCTTTTATATTCATGAAGAGAACTTCTGTTATTCCATTCTTTATTATTCTGTTGGAATAACCAGTATACGCGGTCTACCCTATACTTGGTGACATTCTTCTATTATTCTGTTGGAACATCCTGTCTGTGTGTTTTACACCGGACCTGGTTCCATTATTTATTATTCTGTCGGAATATCCTGTCTGTGCGTTTACGCCGGACCTGGTTCCATTATTTATTATTCTGTTGGAATAACCTGTCTGTGCGGTCTATCGCATGCATGGTGATTTCTTTTGTTATTCCATTCTTTATTATACTCAGTTGGTTAAGTTTTGACTTCTATACTCCATGAAATTTGTGGAATATCCTTGATAATTGCGTTTCATCCAGTATCTTTTCATGAAAATATTCTTCTAAGCATTCTTGAATTTTACTCCACAATGCAGTATCATGTTGACAATTTGGACGTTGTTAATTCTTGGATAAATTAATTCTTGAACTTGTTTTATTGAATTCTTATATCATTGTCATCATCCTCATGTTTATAAAATGTTGAAAGTCATCTGTGGCCTGTAGTGCATAGATGGACTTGGTATGATTATGACCAGGGATTATTCGGTATAATCATGACCGTAATGTTACAAATGATGTGGTAAAAGTCCTCATTGGCCCGTAGTGCATTGATGGACAGTTGTTGGCATGATCATGACCATTAATGAATATACGAATATCCTTGGCCGTAGTGCAGGGGTGATTCGATGATGTGGATTATTTTATTAAGCTGAGTCCCAGCGATCACAGTGTTGGAAAATCTTTTAAATCATAAAAGATAGTAGAGTTTATTTTCTACTTGACTCTTTTAATGGATTGCTTGTTCCGCTACAGTTAAACTTGATGTCTATTATATTTTATCAGTTTAACATTGTTGAAGGCTAATGATAATTTATTCTGCATTATCTTAGTCATAATATTTCTTACTGGGCTAGTTGAGCTCACCCTTTCTTTCACTGTTCTCTTCAGGAAATGAGAACGTAGCTGGGACAAGTCGGGGTACGGAGTGATGGTCCGAATGATAGTATTAGTTAGTAGTCCTCACTATTCTATGTAATGGTGTGTTAATAAATGTAATGAGGACTCCTTTTGAGTATGAATACTCTCTAGAAGATAATATTTGTATTCAAACTCACAGTTTATGTTTTGTCGTATTGTACACGACAGTTGTATTAATAAGTTGTATTTGTATTCTGTACTATGTATCTGACGACCCAAGATGGGTGATGTATACCTAATTTTGGGGGCGTCACAGTTGGTATCAGAGCTTAGGGATATGATCCCTGGCTAAGATGTGAGAATAGAACTAGGAGGGGAGAGACGGGGAATTCCTTCGCTAGTATGACATACCTAAGTTTATTTGCATGGTATTTAATTGGTCGGTCATAATATAAGGATAATATATGACATATCAATTAATTTTTATTTTGTGGCAGTATCTGAAAATGGCATCTGAGAATGTTGAGAATAGCAATGGAGCACAGACGACTGTTGATTCACCACATATCAATAATCAGGATAATGTGCATCAGGAAGGTGTCAATCCTCATGCAAACAACAACACTGACCAAATGATGAATGATCAAATGTTCAGAGGCTTTATGCAATTCATGCAACAACAGGTGAAAGCGGCTCCTGTCCACAACGTAGGTGGAAATACTGGAAACTCTCAGGCGGTCACCGCTAAACAGTTTAAGGAGCTGGGACCACCGGAGTTTAAGGGAGAACCCAAACCACTTGTAGCTGAAACATGGATAAAGCAGATCACCAAGATATTTGATGTCTTGGGTTGCTCCGAGGAGCAAAAGGTTCCCTTTGCCGCCTTTATGTTGCGAGGAGAGGCAGATTACTGGTGGGAATCGATAAAGCGTACTCAACCTGCCGCACTGAAGATGTCCTGGGAGAAGTTCCAAGAGCTGTTTAACGACAAATACTTTCCCGAGAGTATTCGTCACATGAAGGAGGTGGAGTTCATCAAATTGGAGCAGAATAATATGACCGTGTCGCAGTACGAGGCAAAATTTGCGGAGTTATCCCGGTTTGCGTCCCACCTGGTGGATAATGAAGAAAGAATGACGCGGATGTTTTTAAGAGGTTTGAAGCCGGAGATACGTCAACATCTTGTTTCTCATAAACTGTGTTTGTATTCAGATGTTGTAAATAGGGCTCAGTTGGTGGAGCGCGATAACGAGACAACGCAACCAAAAGAGAGCAGCCGGCAAAATGATAATACCAGTGAGAGCAGTCATCGAAGCGGTGACAACAAGCGTGGAGGGAATCAACAGGCCAGAAATGGTAACCACTTCGGTGGTAATCAGGGCCAAAACAATAAGAATGGACATTTCAAGAAGAGGAGATTCAACAATGATGGAAAGACGTCAGCACCAGCACCTGTCGTTAAGGAAGGAGAACGACCACCTATCATATGTTTCAAATGCGGAGGGGAGGGGCACATCAGTCCAAACTGCGCGATGCCGTCCAAAGCATGTTATAATTGTGGAAGAGAAGGTCATTTAGCCCGATTTTGTCGTTTACCGAAGACAAATTCAGCTAGGATGGAGGCACCAAAAGCCGTCCCAGAAAAGTCAAAACCGGTTGTGCAAGGGAGAGCGTTTGTTGTGAACTCCCAGAGAGCAAGGAACCCGAATGAGGTCATCACGGGTAAGCTTATCATAAACTCTAAAGAAGTTTATACTTTATTTGATACCGGTTCAACCCATTCTTTTATTTCTCCTACTTGCGCTCATCGATTAAATTTGATTCCGGAGAAATTAGACTTTGACTTATCTGTGGAAACTCCGTTGGGAGAAACCTTCATTACCTCCACTGTTTATAAGTCTTGTTTGGTTCAAGTTGGTACCCACACATTACCTATCGATCTGATTTCATTAAAAATACTTGCATTTGACGTGATTCTAGGGATTGATTGGTTAACTACTCATTATGCAAAAATTGATTGTTTTCGTAAGGTTGTTAGCTTTCATATTCCTAATCGACCTATTATGCGAATTCAAGCAACCAAACCATTAAAATCAATCGCTGTCATCTCAAGCCATAAAGCTATTCGTTTATTGAAAAACGGATGTCAAGCTTTCTTAGCTCATGTCACAGATCTAAACAAAAATACGTCAGCTTTGAATGATATTTCTGTTGTTAATAAATTTCCTGACGTATTTCCCGAAGAACTTCCTGGCCTACCCCCAGAGCGTGAAATTGAATTTTGTATCGACCTTGAACCCGGTACAAAACCCATTTCCAAAGCCCCATATCGAATGGCTCCTATTGAACTTCAGGAGTTAAAGACCCAACTGCAGGAATTGTTAGACATTGGTTTTATTCGTCCTAGTACTTCTCCTTGGGGTGCTCCTGTTCTGTTCGTGAAGAAGAAAGATGGGAGTATGCGACTTTGTATTGATTATCGGGAGTTGAATCATGTCACCATCAAAAATAGGTACCCATTGCCACGTATTGATGACCTGTTTGACCAGTTGCAAGGAGCACAATTCTTTTCAAAGATCGATCTTCGTTCTGGATATCATCAGCTGAAGGTTAGAACTGAGGATATTCCAAAGACTGCCTTCAGAACTCGGTATGGGCATTATGAATTCTTAGTTATGTCTTTTGGATTGACTAATGCTCCTGCTGCCTTCATGGATATGATGAACAGGGTATTCAAGGAATATTTGGATCACTTTGTGGTCGTCTTTATCGATGACATCCTTATTTATTCCAAAAGCCGTGAAGATCATGAGCAACACTTGAGGCTGGTACTCCAAAAGCTTCGTGAATACAAACTTTATGCCAAGTTGAAGAAATGCGAGTTCTGGCTGGAAGAGGTAGCATTCCTTGGGCACGTAGTATCAAGTCGTGGAATATCTGTTGACCCGGCAAAGATTGAAGCTATTCAAAGCTGGGAGCAACCTAAATCAGTGACCGAAGTACGTAGCTTTCTTGGTTTAGCTGGTTATTATCGGAGATTCGTGGAAGGATTTTCTCGAATCGCTACTCCATTAACTCAGCTGACTCGGAAAGATACAAAGTTCGGTTGGAGCGAAGAATGTGAGCAGAGTTTTCAAGAACTCAAGAGGAGACTCATTTCAGCACCTGTTCTAACAATACCATCTGGCTCGGAGGGATTTGTCATCTACAGTGATGCTTCGAGCAAAGGGTTGGGATGCGTTCTCATGCAACATGGAAAAGTCATAGCCTATGCATCAAGACAACTCAAGGAATATGAGAGGAATTATCCTACTCATGATCTAGAGTTGGCAGCTGTTGTCTTTGCACTTAAAATTTGGAGGCATTACTTGTATGGGGAGAAGGTGGAGATCTTTACGGATCATAAAAGCCTCAAATATTTCTTCACTCAAAAGGAACTCAACATGCGACAACGACGTTGGCTTGAACTGTTGAAAGATTATGATCATACCATTCAATACCATCCTGGAAAAGCGAACGTGGTAGCTGACGCATTGAGTAGAAGATCATATGCAAGTACGAGTGCAATATTAACAACACAAAGGCCCATTTTGTGTGACTTGCAAAGGATGGAGATAGAGTTAAAGACTCCAGGGACCCATGTGATGATGGCGAATATACGAGTAGAACCAACTTTAATCGATAAAGTTAAAGCTGTTCAAGCTACAGACCTGGAGCTGATGCGTATGAGGAAGAAAGTGCAAGAAGGTGCTATGCCGGAAGCAAGAATCGATGAAGAATGAATACTTCGAGTCAACTCCAGACTTTGTGTTCCTAACAACCCTGATTTAAAGTATGAAATCATGATGGAGGCGCACAACACACCGTTTGCAATCCATCCTGGAAGTACCAAAATGTATCATGATCTTCGTCATACATTTTGGTGGAGAGAGAGATAGCGTTGTTTATCTCAAGGTGTCTAACTTGTCAACGAGTCAAAGCGGAGCATCAAGTACCAAAAGGTCCATTGCAACCACTTGAAATTCCAGAATGGAAGTGGGAGCACATTACCATGGATTTCGTTACCGGTCTTCCTAAGGTTTCTCAAGGTATAGATGCGATTTGGGTCATTGTTGATAGATTGACCAAGTCTGCTCATTTCTTACCGATACGAGAAACTTATACACTTGAACGTCTTGCTCGTATGTACATAAACGAGATTGTAAGACTGCATGGTATGCCAGTATCCATAGTTTCTGATCGAGACCCAAGATTCACTTCACGATTTTGGGTTAGTTTACAAAAAGCTATGGGCACAGATTTACGATTTAGTTCAGCATATCATCCTCAGACGGACGGACAATCAGAGAGGACTATTCAAACTCTTGAAGATCTATTAAGACTCTGTGTCTTTGACTTCAAGGGAAGTTGGGACAAGTTCTTACCATTGGTGGAGTTTTCCTACAACAACAGTTATCAAGCAAGTATTGGCATGGCTCCATTCGAAGCATTGTATGGAAGAAAATGTCGTTCTCCAGTATGCTGGGATGAGGTGGGTGAAGCAACGTTGTTGGGACCGGAGTTGGTACGTATGACTACAGAAAAGATTCAAACGATCCGACAACGTATAAAAACCTCACAAGATCGACAAAAGAGTTATGCTGATCTTCATCGAAAGGACGTGGAATTTGATGTAGGAGATCATGTGTTCTTACGTGTTGCTCCATGGAAAGGAGTTACGAGATTTGGAAAAAGAGGAAAGCTCAATCCTCGATTCATCGGTCCATTTTTAATCCTCGATCGAGTAGGAACTGTGGCTTATAGACTCGCTTTACCGCCAAGTATGTCTCGTGTTCATAACGTTTTTCACATATCCATGTTACGCAAATATGTGGAAGACCCGAACCACATTATTGAGTTAGAACCGGACGAAATAGCGGAGGATTTGACGTATGAAGAAGTTCCTGTTCAAATCTTGGATAAGAAGGAACATATTCTACGCTCCAAGGTTATACCTCAAGTCAAAGTTTTGTGGAGAAACCACGATGTTGAGGAAATGACTTGGGAGTTAGAATCTAAAATGAAATCAAGGTATCCTTACCTCTTCGACATACCAGGTACGTACCCTAATTTCGAGGGCGAAATTTCATAAGAAGGGGAGGTTGTAAGACCCCAACTTTTATAAATAAAGATGAATTTTCTATAAATATCATTTTTGAATATTATGGAGTTAATTTGATATAATGTTATAGTTGTGGGTAATATTTATAAATTTTGCAAAGTAAGCAAGTTGTTATAAAATATTCGTTTGGTCGGGGAATATTCTTTTTGTCGGGAAATATTCGTACGACGGCACAATCATTGGTGGACCCCACAACAGAATTATTGTCGGATTAGAAAACGACAAAATTATCTTTCTATAAAAATAACGGCTGAGGTGTTACCGTTAAAACCGTTAAAACTGTTGAACTACCCGGTAGTAAAAGTACAGTAATACGCGTGGTTGCATAGTAGCACACGGTATTGATTATTGATGCTTACGTGAGAAGTCACTCAGCTATACTCAATTATTGCTACAGTAATTGCTGCATCATATCTCTTGAATTATTGTCATAGTATCATCTGTATAATATGTTATATTATTAAATCAATAATTGAGACGTGATTGTAAGTTTAGTTATTTTTTTATGGGGGGCCCATATGTCATCATCTAAGAGTCTCTTCGTCAATAGTAATTACCGTCGTCAATAGTATTTACCTTGGTCAATAGTAATTACCTTCGTCAATAGTATTTACCTTGGTCAATAGTAATTATTTTCGTCAATAGTAGTTGTCCCTTCAATATTACCAAGAGTCATTTGACCCTTCGTTAAGACCAAGAGTCATTTGACCCTTCGTTAAGACCAAGAGCCACCTTCAGTTTTTCTATAAATAGAGGCCTAGGGCTTCATTATTTTTCACGAATTCATTCAAGCTATAGAGAGAGAAAGTATAGAGAGAATAAGAGAGAGAGAGAATAAAAGTATTCTGCTACTTCACTTTTCCAATATCCAGTTCTTTTAAGGTAGGGAATATTATTTCTTTTATATTCATGAAGAGAACTTCTGTTATTCCATTCTTTATTATTCTGTTGGAATAACCGGTATACGCGGTCTACCCTATACTTGGTGACATTCTTCTATTATTCTGTTGGAACATCCTGTCTGTGTATTTTACACCGGACCTGGTTCCGTCTTTATTATTATTCTGTTGGAACATCCTGTCTGTGTGTTTTACACCGGACCTGGTTCCATTATTTATTATTCTGTCGGAATATCCTGTCTGTGCGTTTATGCCGGACCTGGTTCCATTATTTATTATTCTGTTGGAATATCCTGTCTGTGCGGTCTATCGCATGCATGGTGATTTCTTTTGTTATTCCATTCTTTATTATACTCAGTTGGTTAAGTTTTGACTTCTATACTCCATGAAATTTGTGAAATATCCTTGATAATTGCGTTTATCCAGTATCTTTTCATGAAAATATTCTTCTAAGCATTCTTGAATTTTACTCCACAATGCAGTATCATGTTGACAATTTGGACGTTGTTAATTCTTGGATAAATTAATTCTTGAACTTGTTTTATTGAATTCTTATATCATTGTCATCATCCTCATGTTTATATTCTGTTGAAAGTCATCTGTGGCCTGTAGTGCATAGATGGACTTGGTATGATTATGACCAGGGATTATTCGGTATAATCATGACCGTAATGTTACAAATGATGTGGTAAAAGTCCTCATTGGCCCGTAGTGCATTGATGGACAGTTGTTGGCATGATCATGACCATTAATGAATATACGAATATCCTTGACCGTAGTGCAGGGGTGATTCGATGATGTGGATTATTTTATTAAGCTGAGTCCCAGCGATCACAGTGTTGAAAAATCTTTTAAATCATAAAAGATAGTAGAGTTTATTTTCTACTTGACTCTCTTAATGGATTGCTTGTTCCGCTACAGTTAAACTTGATGTCTATTATATTTTATCAGTTTAACATTGTTGAAGGCTAATGATAATTTATTCTGCATTATCTTAGTCATAATATTTTTTACTGGGCTAGTTGAGCTCACCCTTTCTTTCACTGTTCTCTTCAGGAAATGAGAACGTAGCTGGGGCAAGTCGGGGGACGGAGTGATGATCCAAATGATAGTATTAGTTAATAGTCCTCACTATTCTATGTAATGGTGTGTTAATAAATGTAATGAGGACTCCTTTTGAGTATGAATACTCTCTAGAAGATAATATTTGTATTCAAACTCACAGTTTATGTTTTGTCGTATTGTACACGACAGTTGTATTAGTAAGTTGTATTTGTATTATGTACAATGTATCTGACGACCCAAGATGGGTGATGTATACCTAATTTTGGGGGCATCATAAAAAATCGCAGCACATTTCTTCACCAACCAAGAGTGGGGCCCGCCAATTCTAGAATTTTCCACCAAAATGATTAACTCCAAAAATTCAATAATTTCTGAACCAGTCATCTCGTAAAATTCATAATAAATCATACGTTCATTTTTAACGGTTCAAAATTTGTGGACATATACTCAACTTATATATGTATAACATATCCAAAAATTACCACGATCCAACGGTCAGATTAAAAATTATAACCCCCGTAAAATATCTCAAAAATCCTGATTTTTAATACCTCCATTCCGACAAAAATACTCATAAAAACCTCAACATAACTCCTTCATTTTTAACCACAAAAATATATCCCTCATTTATATCCACATAAAATAAATATTTCCTTATCATATGAATCAATAATTAATTATTCACAAATAATATTACAGAATCACATTTATGACAACCAGACCGTTCCAAGGAAAGAAGGGGCTTTCCAATAAGGATTTCTCCTTACTAGCGCGCAATTAGATGACCAAACCTCTCCTTAGACAGAACTTTCTAGACATTACCAATAATGCTATCTAATAATATTATTTAATTAATATGAATTATTGATCTGATAAAGGAAAATACTGTGCAACAACAATTATTGAAACAACAATAATATAAAATATCAACGCAGCAATTATTGAATCAATAAAATATTGAATAATAACTACTGTAACAATTATTGAGTAGTGCCTTCGTACGTAAGAATCAATAATTGGTGCAATACCGTGTGTAACTGTATTTTAACCACCGGGTATTCCAACAGTATTAACGGTAACAACTACGCCGTTATTTATAAACAACTTATACTTATCGTTTTCTTCTTCCAATCGCTTTTCGTTATGGGGCCCACACAAGGTTGCGCCGTCGTACGAATATTTCCCGACAGCAAGAATATTCCACGACCAAACGAATATTCCCCGACAAAATGAATATTTTATAACCACTTGCTTATTTTGCAAAATTTGCACATTTCACCCATAACCAAAGTATTATATCAAATTAACCCCTTATTATTCATAATAATATTTAGAGAAAATTTGATTTTATTCATTAATAAGCTGGGGTCTTACAACCTCCCCTCCTTATGAAATTTCGTCCTCGAAATTGACGTACGTACCTGATATTTCGAAAAGGTGAGGATACCTCACTTTCATTTCTGATTCCAACTCCCAGGTCCTTTCTTCAATAGCATGGTTTCTCCACAAAACCTTAACTTGTGGTATAACGTTTGTGCGTAGGATATGCTCTTTCCTATCCAAGATCTTAACAGGTACCTCCTCGTACGTTAAATCTTCAGCTATCTCTTCTGGTTCTAACTCAATAATGTGGTTCGGGTCTTTAACATATTTACGAAGCATAGATATGTGAAAAATATTATGAACACGAGACATGCTTGGAGGTAATGCGAGTCTATATGCCACATTTCCTATTCGCTCAAGAATCTCAAATGGACCAATAAATCTTGGATTGAGCTTTCCTCTCTTCCCAAATCTTGTAACTCCCTTCCATGGTGCAACACGTAACAATACATGATCCCCAATATTAAATTTCACGTCCTTCCGATGAAGATTCGCATAACTCTTTTGTCGATCCTGTGCCGTTTGTATACGTTGTCGAATCGTTTGGATCTTCTCTGTAGTCATGCGTACCAACTCTGGTCCCAATAATGTTGCTTCACCCACCTCGTCCCAGCATACTAGAGAACGACATTTTCTTCCATACAACGCCTCAAATGGAGCCACACCTATGCTCGCCTAAAAACTGTTGTTGTAGGAGAATTCCACCAATGGTAGGTACTTATCCCAACTCCCTTTGAGATCTAGGACACAGAGTCTTAATAGATCTTCAAGAGTTTGAATAGTCCTCTCTGATTGTACGTCCGTTTGAGGATGGTATGCCGAACTGAATCGTAAATCCGTGACCATAGCTTTCTACAAGCTAACCCAAAATCGTGAAGTGAATCTTGGGTCACGATCCGAAACTATGGATACTGGCATGCCATGCAATCTCACAATCTCGTTCACATACAAACTAGCAAGACGTTCAAGGGAATAAGTCTCACGTATCTGTAAGAAATGAGCAGACTTGGTTAATCTATCAACAATAACCCATATCGCATCTATGCCTTGAGAAACCTTGGGAAGACCTGTAACGAAATCCATGGTGATGTGTTCCCACTTCTATTTCGGAATCTCAAGTGGTTGCAATGTGTAACGACCCTAAAATAGGTCCATTCCATCCAACCTATTCTGAGTCGCCAAATATATGGTACAGAAAATAACTATAACTTTATTACAACAATTGTCGTGCAAAATATAACAACACATATGATGTGAGTTTGGATACAAATATATACCAAATGTGACTCATGTTCTAACTGTGGACATCACCTCACAATGACACCTTACATAAAGGTATAGTCAAAAACTGTTTTAGAAATTAGAATCTTTGGGAAGTGCTCAAGGAAACCTTCGTACATGGGAGGCCATGCGTCTAGGTTATGATAGATATCATATGGCCACAGAATTATTCTTGGTTGACCCAATAGACCCCAAAGAAAAACGAGAAGATTACTATCATATTCTTCCCAATGGTGAGTCTTCTCTTGACATATCATTATCTCTACTGTCTCTAATTGAGAATTATACTTCAAACAAACACCAAGATTATATAGGTAGTGCTCGTATATAAACTCAGCAAGTGGATGAGGACATCACTGTCATATGATGACACGAGGTTGTATGTCGTTAGACATCTTGTATGATAGTGGCAAACCACCCTTCCAACGTTGGGTACACCTTACCCTATTGGATTCACCAAATAAAACTACTAAATGAACTTTTCTATACTGCTTTGAGAGAACATCCACAGCTAGAGACCACCGTTCTATTTCCCCGTTACCCTCGCTCGACCCAGCTACACTCTTATTACCTGAAAGGAAGTGTGAAGCAAAAGGGTGAGCACAACTAGCTCAGTAAAGAATATCATGACTAAAGATAATTAAATTATCAATAGCCTTCATCAATAATAAATCAGAGATTTAGAACATATGGTAAATGATAAAAATTTCAACCATAGTTGCAGCGGAACGAGCAATCCATTAGAAGAGTCAAATAGACTATAAAGTCTATTATCTTCTCCATGTTAAAAATCCACCAACAATGTTTTATCCCTGTAACATCAATCAACAGTTCTGGTCCACAATCATATAAACAACTCATAATCGTAATTATGATTCTAAATTTTTCTTCGCACCCACGACGAAGAATATTTTCATCACCTGCCTTTACCTGAAACATCAAAGATCATGGTTATACCAAATCACAGTTCCTGTTCATAATCATACTAATAAATCCATCTTTGCACTACGGCCAAAGATATTCAACAACAGTTCATCTTTGCACTACAGGCCAAAGATATTCATTAATAGACCATCTTTGAACTACAGGCCAAAGATATTCAACAACAGTTCATCTTTGCACTACGGGCCAAAGATATTCATCAACAATTCATATTTGCACTACATGCCAAATATATTTATATCTCAAAGAAATATATAATCATTTCAGAATTTATATAAACAATAATTATAACCATGCTGATCAATTCACCTTTGCACTTAAGCTAAAGATATTCACTTATAAATTCAATGGTCATGATCATACCAATCAACAATTCAACTTTGCACTACTGGCCAAAGAGAACCCATAGTCATGATCATACCAGAAATCTACCCATCTTTACACTCAAGTCAAAGAGAAATATCATCATTAGGGTTATAAAAATGTTATATATGATAATAAAAATAATATGATCAACATATAGTTTTAATCTCAAGAGTAATATTCAAAAATTAACTATAATTTGGTCAGAAAAAGAAACTAATTTTTCTGTAAATAGTAACTCATGAATAGTAACTCATGAATAGTAAACTCGACACAAAAAGGTAGAAATTCCATAATAAAATCCATACCAATATTTCGGTATAATGATATTGAAAAAATAATATTTCTTAAGCTTATAAATAATTTATTTAAATTGTTTACACTTTACTAATTAATGCATTTAATCATCATAAAATGCCAAACTCATAAGAATTCATCACCAATAACCAAAAACCCTCATCAAAAATCTGCATATACCTCATATAGGATTCTCAAACCATAAAATCCTATTTTCTAATTTTCTTACTTCACATAATATATTTAATTCATTTACTCATAACTAGTCTATTTTTATGAAAAATACCAAATCAGTTCCAAAAATATTTCTTTTCTGGAATTTAGCAGAATATAGTTCCATATTGAACATATATTTTTCTCAGAATTTTTAAAGTTTAGAAAAATTATGAAACTGAAAATCATAACAACCCTTAAAATTCCTTACTATCCCTTACAATCCCTTACTATCCCTTACCTCAAAAGAGCAGTACTTCTGATCGATATGCAAAGCCGAAGGAAACTTGCACCGAATAGCAACTCTCAAAGTATCTAAATACTCACAAAATATGCTTCATAATATAGAGAGAGAAAGAGAGAAAACTTGTTTCTGGTGTGATTTTTAATTCTAACTTAGCCCTCTATTTATAGGAAAATTTTAGTAGGCTTGACCTGCAACCTGATGGCTTTACCGCTACTATTCCCACCCACCACATTTGAAATATAATTCAGCACATTTCTTCACCAACCACAAGTGGGACCCACCAATTCTAAAATTTTCCATCAAAATGATAAACTCCGAAAATTCAACAATTTCTGAACCAGTCATCTTGTAAAATTCATAATAAATCATACGTTCATTTTTAACGGTTCAAAATTTGTGGGCATATATTCAACTTATATATGTATAACATATCCAAAAATTACCACGATCCAACAGTCAGATTAAAAATTATAACCCCGCAAAATATCTCAAAAACCCTGATTTTTAATACCTCCATTCCGATAAAAATACGGATAAAAACCTCAACATTAACTCCTTCATTTTTAACCACAAAAATATATCCCTCGTTTATATCCACATAAAATAAATATTTCCTTATCATATGAATCAATAATTAATTATTCACAAATAATATTATAGAATCACATTTATGACAACCAGGCCGTTCCCAGGAAAGAGGAGGCTTTCCAATAAGAATTTTTCCTTACTGGCGCGCAATTAGGTGACCAAACCTCTCCTTAGACAGAACTTTCTAGACATTGCCAATAATGTTATCTAATAATATTATTCAAATAATATGAATTATTGATCTGATAATGGAAAATACTGTGCAGTTACAATTATTGAGCAACAATAATATAAAATTTCAACGTAGCAATTATTGAATCAATAAAATAAAATATTGAACAGTAATTACTGTAACAATTATTGAGTAGTGCCTTCTTACGTAAGAATCAATAATTTCAAAAATACTATGCAATACCGTGTGCTACTGTGCAATAACGCGTATTACTGTATTTTAACCACCGGGTATTCCAACAGTGTTAACGGTAACAACTACGCCGTTATTTATAAAAACTCAAATTTGCCGTTTTCTTCACCCGACAGTTATTCGTTATGGGGCCCACAAATAGTTGCGCCGTCGTACGAATATTCCCCGACAGAAAGAATATTCCACGACCAAACGAATATTCCCCGACAACAATGATTATTTTATAACCACTTGCTTATTTTAAAAAAAATTTCATATTTCACCCATAACTTTAAACTTTTATCAATTTAATCATTTACTGAATAGTAATTATAAGAAAAATTTAATACTTTTATTTCATAAAATTCTAGGTCTTACACAATGGACCCTTTGGCACTTGATGCTCCGCCTTTACACGTTGACAAGTTAAACACCTCAAGATAAACTCCGCGATTTCTCTTTTCATATTGCTCCACCAAAATTTGTGTCGAAGATCGTGATACATTTGGTACTCCCAAGATGGATTGCAGATGGTGTGTTGTGTGCCTCCATCATTATTCTATGCTTCAAGTCAAAATCGTTAGGAACACAAAGTCTGGAGTTGACTCGAAGTATTCCTTTTTCATCGATTCTTGCTTCTGGAATAGCACCTTCTTGCACTTTCTTCTTCATACGCATCAGCTCTATGTCCGTAGCTTGAGCAACTTTAACTTTATCGATTAAAGTCGATTCTACTCGTATATTTGATATTATCATGTGGGTACTTGGAGCCTTCATCTCTATCTCCATCCTTTGCAAGTCATACAAAATGGGCCTTTGTGTTAACAACATTGCACTCGTACCCGCATATGATCTTCTACTCAATGCGTCAGCTACTACTTTTGCTTTTCCATGATGATATTGGATGGTATGATCGTAATCTTTCAACAGCTCGAGCCAACGTCGCTGCCGCATGTTGAGTTCCTTTTGGGTGAAGAAATATTTGAGGCTTTTATGATCTGTATAGATCTCCACTTTCTCCCCATACAGGTAGTGTCTCCAAATCTTCAACGCGAAAACGACTGCTGTCAACTCCAAATCATGAGTAGGATAATTCCTCTCATATTCTTTGAGTTGTCGCGAGGCATAGGCTATGACTTTCCCATGTTGGATGAGAACACATCCTAACCCTTTGCCTGAAGCATCGCTGTAGATAACAAATCCATCCGAACCAGATGGTATTGTCAGAACAGGTGCCGAAATGAGTCTCCTCTTGAGTTCTTGGAAACTCTTCTCGCATTCCTCACTCCATACGAATTTTGACTCTTTCTGAGTCAGCTAAGTTAACGGAGTAGCGATTCGAGAAAATCCTTCCATGAATCTCCGATAGTAACTAGTTAAGCCTAGAAAGCTACGTACTTTGGTCACCGACTTCGGTTTCTCTCACTTGTGATTCATATCCCAATCTTGGATAACACGTCACAATGGCACCTATTGTTTTACCACCACACAAATATAGAGTCCCTTACGGAGAGTCTGACTTTGGTGCATTCCACAAAGAAAGTCACCAGATAGAGGCTCAGGTACCAACTTCTATAGTTGGGTTTTTAACTCCTGAAGTTCAATAGGAGCTATTCAATATGAGATTTTAGAAATGGGTTTTGTATCGGGTTGAAGATCAATACAAAAATTCAATATCACACTCTGGGTTAGGCCAGGAAATTCTTCAGGAAATACGTCAGGAAATTCACTAACAACAGAAATATCATTCAAATCTGACGTATTTTTGTTCAAGTCCATGACATGAGCTAAGAAAGCTTGACATTCGTTTTTCAATAAACGAATGGCTTTATGGCTTGGTATGACAACGATTGATTTTAGTGGTTTGGTTGCTTGAATTCGCATAACAGGTTGGTTAGGAATATGAAAACTAACAACCTTACGAAAACAATCAATTTTGGCAAGATGAGTAGTTAACCAATCAATTCCTAAAATCACCTCAAAAGCAAGTATCTTTAAAGAGATAAGGTCAACAGGTAATGTGATTGTGCCAACTTGGATTAAGCAAGATTTATAAACTGTAGATGTAATGAAAGTTTCTCCCAACAGAGTTTCAACAGACAAGTCAAAGTCCAATTTCTCCGGAGTCAAGTTTAAACGTTGAGCACAAGCAGGAGAGATAAAAGAATGGGTAGAACCGGTATTTAGTAAGGTATAAACTTCACAAGAATTTATAATTAACTAACCCGTTATACCTTCGTTCGGATTCCTCACGTTTTGGGCAGTCACGACAAACGCTCTTCCAGAAACCGCCGACTTTATTTTGTCCGTATCCGCATTTGATGTCACCGTCCCAGCTGGACTTGGTTTCGCTATAGTACAATCTCGAGCGATATGTCCTTCCTTTCCACAATTATAGCATACCTTGAACGGTTGTGGGCAGTTTGGACTTATATGTCCCTCCTCTCCGCATCTGTAACATCTAACTAGCGGTCGTTCTCCTCCCCTAGAATTTGTTCCTGGTGCTGGTGCTGCTGTCGACGTCTTCCTGTCATCGTTAAATCTTCTCTTCTTGAAATTTCTACTTGACTCACCTCCCCTATTATCATGGCCACGATGACCACCCGAGTAGTTACTACTTTTGTCTGTATTTTTCCCTCCTCGCTGGTTCTCATCGCTCCGATGACTGCTGTCACCAGTATGACCCTGGTTGTGGTCCCTCGGTTGCACATACTCATTATCTCGCTCTAATAATTGAGCCCTATTTACAACATCTGAATATAAAGAAAATTTATGAGAGATAAGATATTGCCGAATCTCGGATTTTAAACCTCTCAGAAACATCCTTGTCATTCGTTCCTCATTATCGACCAAATGAGGTGCAAACCTGGATAACTCTGCAAACTTCGCCTCGTACTGGGACACCGTCATGTTGTTTTGTTCCAGTCTAATAAACTCTACCTCCTTCATATGACGAATACTTTCAGGAAAGTACTTGTCATTAAACAGTTTCTAAAACGTTTCCCAGGACATGTTGAGTGCGTCAGGCTGGGTACGCTTCACAGACTCCCACCAGTAGTCTGCCTCACCGCGGAACATAAAAGTGGCGAATGGAACCTTCTGTTCCTCCGTGCATTCCAAGACATCGAATATCTTGGTTATTTGCTTGACCCACGTTTCCGCCATGATCGGATCCGGCTTTTCCTTAAATTCTGGTGGTCCCAATTCTTTGAACTGCTTGGCTGTGACAAACCGCACGTTGTTATCATTTCCACCTGTATTCTGCACACGAGTCTCCCTCGTCTGATTTTGCATGAACTGCAAAAAGCTCCCAAACATTCCATCATTCATCGTTTGCTCGGTAACGTTGTTTACAGGAGGAATATTTCCTTCCTGTTGCACGTTCCCCTGGGTGGTGATCAAAGGTGTCTCCACGGTCTGATTTACTCCATTATTTACGTTCTCAACTGCCATTCTTAAATACTGCCATAAAACAAGGGTTAATAGTCATGTCATATATTATCCCTATACTCTGACCGACCAAATAAACACCAAATAAACTTAGTCAGGTCATACTAGCGAAGGAATTCCCCGTTTCTCCCCTCCTAGTTCTTGTCTCACATCTCAGCCAGGGATCATATCCCTAAGCTCTGATACCAACTGTGACGCCCCCAAAATAGGTATACAACACCCATTCTGAGTCGCCAAATACATGGTACAAAAAAACAAACTACAACTTCAATAATACAATTGTCGTGTAAAATACGACAACACATACTGTGAGTTTAAATACAAATATTGTCTGCTAGACAATATCCACACTCAAATAAGTCCTCATTACAATTATTCAAACACTATTTTACAGAAATAGTGAGGACTGCTAAAACATCTTTCTAGAACCATCACTCCATACCCCGACTAGATCCTGTTATGTTCTCACCTCCTGAGAAGAAAAATGGAACAAAAAGGAAAAGGGTGAGCTCAACTAGCCCAGTAAAGAATATTATGACTAAGATAATATACAACAAATTATCATTAGTATTCAACAGAAAAAAATCTGATAGAATATAATCGACAACAAGTTTTAGATCAACAACTGCAGCGGAAACAACAAACCATTAGAAGAGTCAAGTAGAGAATGAATTCTACTATCTTCTGAGATTTAAAAGTCCATCATCAATATTTTATCCCTGTAACATCAATTAATAATCATCTTTAACCAAATATTCATCTTTGCACTACAGGCCAAAGATATTCATTTGTATCACCAGTCAATCATGTTCATCTTAACACCTGTTCATCTTTGCACTACAGGCCAAAGATATTCATCAGGTAATCATACATCTTTGCACTACAGGCCAAAGATATTCAGTAATATCATCATTTAGGACTGAGGATGATGAAAAATATCTTAAAGAAAACGAATCCAGTGAGACAGAAGGACAAATAGTAGGGATTCGTATAACAGTTTATCCAAGATCAATAATACTTCATAATAATCAATTGTGAAGTAGAATTCAAAAATAAAGATCAAAACATGGATGCAATCAAAGATAGTAACCATAATAGACATCTTGGACAAAAAGAGAAAATTTTATTTTTCGGTGAATAGTGTCGTATTCGTGAATAGTGTCGTATACGTGAATAGTGCCATATACGTGAATAGTAACCCCGACACAAAAAGTTTTAAATTTGATAAAAACTCATATCAATATTTCAGCATAATGATATTGAAGAAAATAATATCATTTACGAAGAAAATAACATCCCTTACCTCAAAATATCAGTACTTCTGGTCGGAATACCGGTATAAGGCTGAAAGAAACTTGCTCTGCTGAATAGAAACTCTCAAAGTATCTAAATACTCATAAAATACACTCAATAATCTAGAGAGAGAAAGAGAGAAAACTTATGAATTCTGGTGTGATTTTCAATTCTAACTTAACCCTCTATTTATAGGAAAATGTTAGCACACCGAAGCAGACTTAACCTGCAACCTGATGGCTTTACTTGCTACTATTCCCACCCACCACATTTGAATAAAAATCTCAGCACATTTCTTCACCAACCAAGAGTGGGGCCCACCAATTCTAGAATTTTCCACCAAAATGATTAACTCTGAAAATTCAATAATTTCTGAACCAGTTATCTCGTAAAATTCATAATAAATCATACGTTCATTTTTAAAGGTTCAAAATTTGTGGACATATACTCAACTTATATATGTATAACATATCCAAAAATTACCACGATCCAACGGTCGGATTAAAAATTATAACCCCTGCAAAATATTTCAAAAATCCTGATTTTTAATACCTCCATTCCGACAAAAATACTGATAAAAACCTCAACATAACTCCTTCATTTTTAACCACAAAAATATATCTCTCATTTATATCCACATAAAATAAATATTTCCTTATCATATAAATCAATAATTAATTATTCACAAATAATATTACAGAATCACATTTATGACAACCAGGCCGTTCCTAGGAAAGATGGGGCTCTCCAATAAGGATTTCTCCTTACTAGCGCGCAATTAGATGACCAAACCTCTCCTTAAACAGAACTTTCTAGACATTGCCAATAATGTTATCTAGTAATATTATTTAAATAATATTAATTATTGATCTGATAAAGGAAAATACTGTGCAGCAACAATTATTGAAACAACAATAATATAAAATATCAACACAGTAATTATTGAATTAATAAAATATTGAATAATAACTACTGTAACAATTATTGAGTAGTGCCTTCTTACGTAAGAATCAATAATTGGTGTAATATCGTGTGCTACTGTATTTTAACAACCGGGTATTCCAACAGTATTAACGATAACAACTACGCCGTTATTTATAAACAACTTTTACTTGTCGTTTTCTTCATCCAATCGCTTTCCGTTATGGGGCCCACACAAGGCTGCGCCATAGTACAAATATTTTCCGACAGCAAGAATATTCTACGACCAAACGAATATTCTCCGACAAAATGAATATTTTATAACCACTTGCTTATTTTGCAAAATTTGCACATTTCACCCATAACCAAAGTATTATATCAAATTAACCCCTTATTATTCATAATAATATTTAGAGAAAATTTGATTTTATTCATTAATAAGCTGGGGTCTTACATTATGTTCTACTTGACTCTTCTAATGTATTGCTTATTCCGCTGCAGTTGTTGATCTAAAACTTGTTGTCTATTATATTCCATCAGTTGTTATACTGTTGAAGGCTAATGATAATTTATTCTACATTATCTTAGTCATAATAATTCTTACCGGGCTAGTTGAGCTCACCATTTTCTTTCAATGTTCTCTTCAGGAAATGAGAATATAGTTGAGACTAGTTGGGGAATGGAGTGACGGTCCGAGATGGTGGCTATAGTGGTCCTCACTACTTAGTGTGATAATAAGTGTAATGAGGATTGAATTTGAGTTTATATACTGTCTATGAAACAATATTCATGTTTAAACTCAGCTACGTTTTGTCGTATTTTACACGACTGTTATATAATTAAGTTGTATTTGAATTTATATACCATGTATCTGGCGACCCAAGATGGGCGATGTATACCTGTTTTGGGGGCGTCACAATGTTTAATTTCAAGATTTGTTGTTGTGAATTTCTCCATGAGTTTATCTATAACTGGTTTCTTGTTTTGTTTAAGTTGTTCTAAAGTTCTTATAGCTTGTTATTTGAACTGGAACCAATGTAGTAATTGGGTATAAATGAGTGAGAAAAGGTGAGACATATGCCAAATATTGGCATTGTGGAGACCAAAACTTGTTCATGGTTTACCATCTTTTCTTTTTTGGTTGATTAGTATTTTGATATTTATGCTTTGCATTAAAATATACTGTTGAAATTCATTGACTTTAGAAGTTCAGTTGGTGTTGTCCCCAAGTAATTCTGTGAAAATTTAATGATTTTGATCTGAGTAACTCGAACCTTCTCAAATTACAATTTTCTATTGATACTCGGATTATATTCGTTCGAAAAGTTCAAACTGTATAGGTATAATTTGAGATCGTGCTCGACTTGGTAGCTAAACGAGCATCAATAACCTTGTTTTATACTTGATAAATTTTGTGAACCAAATTTAAACAACTCAATACTAGTTGATTCATTTGCATATGCAATTGCCCATTCAATGTTTGTATATAGATTACTAAATCGTAATGCTACACAGACCGGTTTATTGGACAGTCTGTATAACCCTGTTTCTGTATATGTATCCAAATTATACCTAAAACACTGTATTTTATAAAAATCCCCGTTGGAATAAATACTATACATTTTTTTGGAGTCACAAGCACAAAAAAAAAAAAAAAAAAAATGTCCAATATTCATGTCTAATAAAAATGTCTGCCAAGACTTATTCATTACTAAAATATAGGAGACCAAGCATAATATTGCCTTCTCTCTCACACATAATTTAGAATCATATTTTAAAAACAACTCTTTAAGAACTACTCCATCCGTTCCTAAAAGATTATCGTTTTAGGAAGTAATTTTTGTTCCAAGAAGATTGTCGTTTTGAGTTTATCAATGCATGTGACGCCCCCAAAATAGGTATACATCACCTATCTTGAGTCGCCAGATACATGGTACATAAATTTAAATACAACTTAATTATACAACAGTCATGTAAAATACGACAAAACATAGCTGAGAGTTTAAACATGAATATTGCCTTCTAGACAATATTCACTCCCAAAGGAGTCCTCATTACATTTATTGTCACATAATTTAACAGAATAGTGAGACTACTAACGCTATCATCTGGACCGTCACTCCGTTCCCCGACTCGTTCCAGCTATATTCTCATTTTCTGAAGAGAACAATGAAAGAAAGGGTGAGCTCAACTAGCCCAGTAAGAAATATTATAACTAAGATAATGCAGAATAAATTATCATTAGTCTCAACAATGTTAAACTGATAGAATATAATAGACAACAAGTTTAACTGCAGCGGAACAAGCAATCCATTAGAAGAGTCATGTAAAGCATAAAACCTACTATCTTCTATGATTTAAAAAGATTTTCATCAACTTTATCACTAAGACTCAGCTTAATAAATAAACCACATCATCCCTACACCACGGGCAAGGATATTCATGTAATCATCAATGGTCATGACTATACCGAATAATCCCTGGTCATAATCATACTAACAACTGTCCATCAATGAACTACAGGCCAATGAGGACTTTTGTCACATCCTTCGTCACATTACGGTCATGACTATACCGAATAATCCCTGGTCATAATCATACTAAGTCCATCTATGTACGTAAGCCAAAGATGATTTTAATCACAATATAAGCATGAAGATGATGACAATATTATAAGCATTAATCAAATGAAATCAAGGATAAATATTAAAGACTTTAATTTTATCCAAATATTATCAATCATAATCTAATATTGTTAATATTATAACAATATTTTAATCACTTCATAAACTTATAAACAATTTAATTTAATTGTTTACACTTTATCAAATAATGTATTTAATCATTCAACAATACCATACTCATAAGATTTCATCACCAATGATCAAATCACTCATAAAAAATCTGCATATACCTTATATAGGATTTTCAAGCCCTAAAATCCTATTTACCAACTCTTTAACTTCACATAACATATTTAACTCATATGTTCGTAACTAAACTATTTTCATGAAAAATACTAAATTAGTCCCAAAATTTATTCTTTTATGGGATTAGGCATAATATAGTCCCATATTGAACATATATTTTTCTCGAAATTTTTAAAATTCATTTACTATTTTTCAAAAATCAATTTCTAATTAATTCCTTAAGAAATTAGCTACCTCAAGGTTAACTCCAGAAATTCCCAAATCTTGGCAGAATCTTACACATGTTAACGCGAGCTTCCAGTTTAAATTTCATGGTCATTGGAGTTATAGAACTCTAGTTATAGCGTTTTTTGTCAGAAAAACCTAAATATTGAAATGGTCATAACTTGCTCATTTTAAGTCGTAATGAGCTCATTTTTGGACAGGAGGTACTTTATACCATATATTTTCATGTCCCAAAAAGCTGGAATTTATTTCACAAACTAAATGGCCGAAAATGCCCTTTTGAATTTATGGGCAGTAGCTTTTTGGTAATTTACAGTTTTTGACTCCTTTGCTAAAATCAGTCCACACGAAAATTTACAATACCTTTTCCAGTGATTCCACTTGGATAAGTTACAAAACTCATAGACCTAACTCTAGAACTTGACCTCACTCAAAAATTTAAAATATAATAGGAGATATGGTCAATTAAATTTCATGCTCCATTTTCACCAAAATCTGATTTTTCAACCCTTGGTGATTTCTAAGAAACTTTCATGTTTTCACATAATAACCAACATAACTCATCATAACACTTACTAATACTACATATACCCATGATTTTTATTAGTCCAATGTTTTTATTATGACTTTCATCATAATCCACGTAAACAGATCATTTCCACAATTTAATAAGGAATGAATATGAAGGATCATTCACCATGCATGTGGTAATCCACATAGACAGGTTATTCTAACAGAATAATAAAGAATGTAATAACAGAAGGATTCACCATGCATGCGATGCGGTAGTCCGCGTAGACAAGTTATTCCCAACAGAATAATAAATAATGGAACCAGGTCATGCGTAAATGCACCGACAGGATATTCCGACAGAATAACAAATAATGGAATCAGGTCCGACGTAAACGCACAGACAGGATATTCTGACAGAATAATAAATAATGGAACCAGGTCCGGCGTAAACGCACAGACAAGATATTCCGACAAAATAATAAAGAACGGAATATTAGAAGAATTTCACCATGTATGCGGTACTTCGCATAGACAGGTTATTCCAACATAATAATAAAGAATAGAATAACAGAAGAATTTCACCATGTATGCGGTACTTTGCATATACAGGTTATTCCAACAGAATAATAAGGAATGGAATAACAATAGCTCTATTTATGAATACGAAAGAAATAATACCTGTAAGACCCCAACTTATTAATAAATGAAATTAAATTTTCTCTATTTATTATTTTGAAATAGAAAGGGTTGATTTGATTAATGTGGTTAGTTATGGGTGAAATGCGCAAATATTTCAAATAAGCAAGTGGTTATAAAATATTCATTTCTAGTCGGTGAATATTTACGTGGTCGTGGAATATTCATTCTGTCGGGGAATATTCGCACGACGGCGCAGCTATTTGTGGGCCCCATAGCGGAAAACGATTGGATGAAGATAACGACAAAAATTAAATTTTTATAAATAACGGCGTAGTTGTTATCGTTAACACTGTTGGAATACCCGGTGGTTAAAATACAGTAATACGCGTGGTTGCACAGTATTTTAGAATTATTGATTCTTACGAAGGAAGACACTACTCAATAATTGTTATAGTAGTTACTGTTCAATATTTTATTTTATTGATTCAATAATTGCTGCGTTAATATTTTATATTATTGTTGTTTCAATAATTGTTGCTGCACAGTATTTTCCATTATCAGATCAATAATTCATATTATTTAAATAATATTATTAGATAGCATTATTGGCAATGTCTAGAAAGTTCTGTCTAAGGAGAGGTTTGGTCATCTAATTGCGCGCTAGTAAGGAGAAATCCTTATTGGAAAGCCCCCTCTTTCCTGGGAACGGCCTGGTTATCATAAATGTGATTCTGTAATATTATTTGTGAATAATTAATTATTGATTCATATGATAAGTAAATATTTATTTTATGTGGATATAAATGAGGGATATATTTTTGTGGTTAAAAATGAAGGAGTTAATGTTGAGGTATTTTATCTGTATTTTTGTTGGAACGGAGGTATTGAAAATTAAATTAGGGTTTTTGAGATATTTTGCGAGGGTTATAATTTTTAATCCGACCGTTGGATCGTGGTAATATTTGGATATGTTATACATATATAAGTTGAGTATATGTCCACAAATTTTGAACCGTTAAAAATGAACGTATGATTTGTTATGAATTTTACGAGATGGCTGGTTCAGAAATTGTTGAATTTTTGGAGTTAATTATTTTGGTGGAAAATTCTAGAATTGGTGGGCCCCACTCTTGGTTGGTGAAGAAATGTGCTGAGATTTTTATTCAAATGTGGTGGGTGGGAATAGTAGCAGGTAAAGCCATCAGGTTGCAGGTTAAGTCTGTTTCGGCGTGCTAACATTTTCCTATAAATAGAGGGCTAAGTTAGAATTGAAAATCACACCAGAATTCATAAGTTTTCTCTCTTTCTCTCTCTAGATTATTGAGTGTATTTTGTGAGTATTTAGATACTTTGAATGTTGCTATTCAGCACAAGTTTTATTCAGCCTCATATCCGATATTCAGTCAGAAGTACGGTTATTTTGAGGTAAGGGATATTATTTTCTTCTTAAATGATATTATTTTCTTAAATATCATAATGCTAAAATATTGATATGAGTTTTTATCAAATTTAGAACTTTTTGTGTCGGGGTTACTATTCACGTATACGGCACTATTCACGTATACGGCACTATTCACGAATACGGCACTATTCACCGAAAAATAAATTTTTTTTCTTTTTATCCAAGTTGTCTATTATGGTTACTATCTTTGATTGTATCCATGTTTTGATCTTTATTTTTGATTTCTGCTTCACAATTGATTATTATGAAGTATTATTAATCTTGGATAAACTGTTATATGAATCCCTACTATTTGTCCTTCTGTCTCACTGGATTCATTTTCTTTAAGATATTTTTCATCATCCTCAGTCCTGAATGATGATATTACTGAATATCTTTGGCCTGTAGTACAAATATGTATGATTACTTGATGAATATCTTTGGCCTGTAGTGCAAAGATGAACAGGTGTTGAGATGAACATGACCGACTGGTGTTACAAATGAATATCTTTGGCCTGTAGTGCAAAGATGAATATTTGATTCAAGATGTATATTGATTGATGTTACAGGGATAAAATATTGATGATGGACTTTTAAATCTTAGAAGATAGTAGAATTCTTTCTCTACTTGACTCTTCTAATGGTTTGCTGTTTCCGCTGCAGTTGTTGATCTAAAACTTCGATTATAGTCTATCAGATTTTCCCCTGTTGAATACTAATGATAATTTGTTGTATATTATCTTAGTCATAATATTCTTTACTGGGCTAGTTGAGCTCACCCTTTTCCTTTTTATTCCATTTTTCTTCTCAGGAGGTGAGAACATAGCAGGATCTAGTCGGGGTATGGAGTGATGGTTCTAAAAAAATGTTTTAGCTGTCCTCACTATTTCTGTAAAATAGTGTTTGAATAATTGTAACGAGGACTTATTTGAGTGTGGATATTGTCTAAAAGACAATATTTGTATTTAAACTCACAGTATGTGTTGTCGTATTTTGCACGACAATTGTATTATTGAAGTTGTAGTTTGCTTTCTGTACTATGTATTTGGCGACTCAGAATTGGTGTTGTATATCTATTTTGGAGGCGTCACAATACCCCTTACGAGTATTGAAAGAAAATAGTTCTCTTCGTGAATACAAAAGAAATAACACCCCTTACCTTTGAAAGAAACTGGATATAGGAGTAGTGAGATAGTAGACTTCTCTTCTTTTTTTTCTCTATAGGTTTTTTCTATAATAATTGCTCTATAGCTTTAGTGAATTGGTGAGAAATGAAGAAGAATGAGCTTCTATTTATAGTTTCGATAATTGCACGTTTTGAGGCTCGAAATATTATAGTATAATACCTCCCTCTTTTTTTTATTTTTACTTTAGTCCTACAAGTATTATCAAATTTATACCAACTCCCCTAATAGTAAATCATGTGAATCAATAGTTCAAGCATGTGACTCAATTATATAATCATGTGAAAAAACTAATTACAGTATAGTACCTCAATTATACCTCCATTTTTAATTTAGTCATGCAAGTATTATCAATCTTGCACCAACTCCCTTAATAGTAAATCATGTGAATCAATAGTACACGCATGTGAACACATAGCTATAAGCATGTGAATTAATAGCAATTAATTACTCATTTATTCGATAAATTACTCGATTTATCAATATAACCCCCAGACATCAATTATCATCGGAATAGATGTCGATTTCCACTACCACTATTAATCCCAACACAATGGAACTATCAATTTCATCTTTAATCAATACGAAATTATTCATCATTAGTATCATAACTCACAATATTTAACAATCAGATCATTCCCAGGAAAGAGGGGGCTTTCCGATAAGGATTTCTCCTTATTGGCGCGAAATTAGATGACCAAACCTCTCCTTGACAGAACTTTATAGACATTGTCAATATTGTAAATAATAATATGAATAACTTTGTCGTCTCAATTATTGATTTAATAAAATAACATATTATGCAGATGATACTGTGACAATAATTGAATCAATAATATGAGAGATATGATACAACAATTACTGTAGTAATAATTGAGTATAACTGAGTGACTTCTCACGTAAGCATCAATAATCAATATCGTGTGCTACTATGCAACCACGCGTATTACTGTACTTTTACTACCGAGTAGTTCAACAGTATTAACGGTAAAACCTCCGCCGTTATTTTCATAAAATATTTTTGTCATTTAATAACTACGACAGTACTTCTGTTGTGGGTTCACCAATGATTATGCCGTCGTACGGATATTCCCGACAAAAAGAATATTCCAAGAGCAAACGAATATTATACAACAATTTGCATACTTTGCAAAATTTATAAATACTACCCACAACTATAACATTATATCAAATCCACACCATAATATTCAAAAAATTTATTTCGAGAAAATCAAATATTTATTCATAAAATTTGGGGTCTCATAATACACATTAGCTATTTTTTTTTCCTACTTTACCCTTATTTAAAACTTTCTCCTATTTAAAGTTTTCTTCCATTCCTATTGATTCTTATTCAATTCAATGCTATAATCCAAGTAGTAATTGGTTGAATAAGAAGTAATTGGTTGAATTGAATAAGAAACATTGGGAATAGAATAATTGTTATGTATTAATTATATTCCTTAATCTGTGTGCATTAACCTGAACGCTCTGTTTCTGAGTTTTAAAATGGACAGAAAAGAAAAGACATAGACGGAAAATTTAAGTTTTCTTTTTAATTTTTATGTTTCTGAGTTTTTTAATAAACGGGAAAAGAAAAGAAATTGATAGAAAACTTGACCACTTTTTCTGCCAAAGTTTTCCTTCCAAAATTGGTCTGATTTGGACGGAAAAGAAATTAGAATAAGTAATATTTTTATAATTCCCATATTATTCTCAACTTTTAATATAATAAATTTTAAATTACAACTCATGTCCTTAATTTTAAATTTTATATTCTTTTCTATTAAAAATTCAGAAAAAACACAAAGGAAAACTTCAAGTTTTATATTATTTTTTTTCTGTTCAAAACTCAGAAACAGAGTGTAAACGACAATCTTTTAGAAACAGAGGGAGTATTTCTTTTTATAATGGATGTTAGTTGTGTTTTATTTTATATAAATATAGATATATTTAGTTATGTTGAATTTTTAATATTAAAAAAATATATTTATACACAACTGTGTAGTATATAGTCGTCATAAATATTATGGTCTATGATGACGGTTGAACATTCGCTATAGTCCAAAAAAAATGGTCACCATATGTGTATTATACAGCTCTGTATATATATATATATATATATATAGCCCATATTAAAAATAATACCTAAATAATAATTATCCAAATAATAGTTTTTAAATGTTTTCACTAATACAATATGAATTCAATATGCTAACCAATCAATAGAATTGTTTTATAAAAACAGTAGGTAGTTTATTTAGGGTTTTAATTTCACCTCGCTAACTGCCGCCACACCAAGTAAAAGAGAAGAGAGAGAATCGCTGTCCGGAGGAGGAGAGAGCTTGAAAGTATCATCAATGGCGCCGAAACCAGGTCTGTGCCCTAATTATAAACACTAACATCTTCCTTCTGCATCTAATCGATTCGGCTACCCAAAAAATGCAAATTGGGGAAGGATTTTCTCTTAGATAGTGTCAAAATCAACCATTTATTGTAATGTGTAGCTTGGTTTTTTGAAAATCATAGGAAAAGAGGAGTAAACAAATTAAGGGGCAAAATATACCTCCAAATACAATGATACAGCAAGAGATTGCTGCATCGGATACTAAATTGCAGGTCGAGGCTTGCTCAAATACGAGTTCCAAGATAATAAATTCTGATGCAGCACTGGGTGCACCGGCACAGACAAAGAAAAAGAGAAAGAGAAAGAGTCGAGGGAAGAACCCACCAAGTAATGATCTTGATAATGCAAAATGTACTTCTTTGATAAATGATAGTAGTAGTCCCCTAGAAAATGATTCAGTTCTGCAGCCTGATGCAGCACTGGATGCACCGGCGCAGGCAAAGAAAAAGAAAAAGAAAAAGAGTAGGAGTAGAGGGAAGGACCCAACAAGTGATGATCCTGATAATGCAAAATGTACTTCTTTGATAAATGATAGTAGTAGTCCCCTAGAAAATGATTCAGTTCAGCAGCCTGTTTTAATAGCAGATGCTGAATTAATGCAGCATGATGCAGAACTGAGGCTATGTGAGAATAATTGTGGTGGAAGGGATAACCCAACCACAATTGATACTGATAACACCCATGACATAAATTTGAATTCAATTTCGACAGATCAGGCGGGCGCTAATAATGTCTCTCAGTGCAGTACACATAAAAAGACTACTAAATCCGTTAGGAAGAAACGGAATAGAGCCTTACGTCGCGCAGCCCAAAGTTTGGAATCCAAAGTCGGTGCTGACTCTTCTGTTGAAGTTGTAGAAAAGGGAAGGCAAACTACTTTGTTCAATGGCTCAGGTGGAGCAATTTCTCCTGGCTGTGTAAAGAATACATTGGAAAGAGAATCAGGCGCTGGACATGTTACCTCGGTGAATGTTGAGGAAGATAAATTAGTAGAGATGCACTTGGATGGGTGTTCTGATATTAAACACACAAGTGGGGATAGCATAAATGGAACTGAGATGGATAATTCGGAAGATATCACAGATGGTTTTGCTATGGATTTGTCTTTACCAGATCTTTCTGGAGAAGATTTTAAGCAGGTTAAAAGGGCTAAACTAAATGTTGACCACAAGGTGTTATGTGATGTCCATTCTGCAGATGCACCACCTGAAGAATCTACAAGGTTGTGCAAGGGGCAGATAGCTTCTGATGATCCATCTTCTCAGGATTCTCTGAATGAGCCCCTGGACCAGAAGACACGATCTAAGATCAATGATTCAAGTTCTTCACCTGTAAAGTTGGATGAAATGAAAGATAATGTTACTCCAAATGCAAACAAAGAATTGTTGCAGTCTTCCATTGGAATAACTCTTACTGGCTATTTTAGAAGAAAGCTTCTCGTCCTTGATTTGAATGGGCTCCTTGCTGATGTTGTTCAACATGTGCCAGATAAAAATAAATATAAAGATTACAAAATAATAGGGATGAAAGCTGGTGAGAATTAAGTTACATGAGTAAAATTTTCACATCAAGTCCATTATTTTCTGCCCCGCCCCACAAAGTTTCTAACTTTATTGTCACTTGACATGTTAGTTTTCAAGAGGCCCTTCTGCGACGATTTTCTGCAGTTTTGCTTTGAGAGATTTGACGTAGGCGTATGGTCATCAAGAACAAAGTACTCTTCAACCTTTTTCTTATAATCTAATATTTCTTGTATCTGTCTTCAGTTTGTAATCTTATATATCTTCCTGCTAGTTTTATTGGTAAAATAAAATAAAATATATCTTCCTGATAGTTATCTATCATTTTTAATTTAGTTTTAACTGTCTTAATGTTTTATGCTTTATTTATGTCAATGTTAACTTCCTACAGGAAAAACGTGAAAATGATTATTGATTTTCTTATGGGAAAAAGCAGTTCAAATTTGCTATTTTGTTGGGTAAGCCATTTACACAGTTTTTTGAAAAACATCTATTAAATTTCAAATGTCATTATACTGATTTTTCCCCCTTTCATTGTCCAACTTTCACATGTCGTTATACTGATTCTTTCCTGCTTTATTTAATATTACCTAAACACTTATTTCATGTTGTTGTGAGATAAATGTCTAAAGGTAAATTATATTATTAGCTGATGCTCTTGGTGAACTATGTTGATATCTTAAATCGAAAACATGGCACTAAGACTTGGTTGAATTTATTATTAATATAGAAGTTGGAATTAGGAGATTTATTTTGGCATGGGCAAATTACAGATAAAGGTCTTGATCACACTTTGATATATTAGAGTTGTTGGTACCGGATCCATATTGTGTTTGCTATGTCGGGTTAGTTTACCAATCATTGTGACAATCTGATTGCACCATCTTTTTTTTTGGACTTCCTAAATCAACAAACTTAATCTTCCATACAATGACAAACAAAAAGACAAATGGGATTTCGACAGTTTCGTAAGACACGTGATTTGGAAAATAAATTTGCAAGCTTGATGGCCTCAAGTGTGTGTGATGCAGGACATACTTAGAAAAGGGATGTAAAGCTGCCCTATTATGAAAGAAAGATGAATTGGGGCTTATATGCAGGGTTTTCATGTTGAGATGGACTAGGGTAAGGATTTGAGATAGCAACTTAGACTATGTTATGAATGGATATGACTAATTGTATTATTTAATTCCTCTAAGGACTACTTTATTTCATGATTAGCCCTTTATTTAATCCCATGGACTATTTGATGGTGGAAGATAATCTAGAATGCATCATTAATTGTTATCATTCGATCATTTGATACGTCAAAAAGTAGATTATATAATACCAGCTTTGCGCTTGGGATTTTAGTCCATCATCATTAATTGGAGGGCTGCACTTTTTCAAGTGCTCTTTTTGTTTTTGTTTTTTCAGTCTATTAAGGGTGGACTCCTTGTTGAGATTAAATAAAGGACTAATTATGGGATAAAATAGTTCCCAAAGGCATTAAATTAGTACAATAATCCTATCCATGCATCATTCATGCTAACAAAAATAGCCTTAGGGGTGTAAGGGTTATTTTTCTTTAATATCTTGCAGAATTAAACTATAATTAAGTTGCACTAAGGCCTTCTAGAGTGTCGCTTATAATTCTAGTGGAGTCTCTAGTATGCACATAGGGCATTTCTTATAGATGCAGCTAAGTTTTGCAAACGTATTTACAATGTTGTTTAAAGTATGAAAGAGATTGGAGTGCATTTTTCTTTTCTCAATTCATTTTGCGTGAGCAGAATTAAGATGAATTGACCTCTATTGTATATCTTCACTTTGTAAGCTCAGTTTTTACCTATTTCAGTTCTTTAGCTAATCAATTTAACAATTCTTTTAACATAATGAAAATTGTTTTTTTACAGGATCAATCCCACTGTACTATGACAGGTTTTAATACTCTTGAGAACAGGCAGAAGCCTCTAGTCTTAAAGGAACTTAGAAAACTATGGGAAAAGCATGAGCGTGATCTTCCATGGGAGAGTGGGGATTATAATGAATCTAACACACTCATGTTAGACGATTCCCCGTATAAGGCCTTGCGAAACCCTGTAAGATTTCATTATTTTCACACTCTAGTTTTTTTGCCCCTTATTTTGGTTTTTCTAGTTATATTATCTTATTCATGGTAACTCGATTTATACCCTAAAACTGGTTATTCAGTTAATTATTTCCTTCTATGTTGTGGTCTTCATTCTTCAGCCAAATACAGCAATTTTCCCCAAGTCATACCAGTACAAAGATAAGGAAGATAATTCATTAGGTGAGTTGCAGTTCTCTTTAATTCTCTATGATAATATAACTACTGCTGCATCAGGCGAGTCATACTGAGTCAGAATGTCAGCTTATATATATGGAACTATATCCCATATGTCTTCTCCTAAAGGCTAAACTATATCCCATGTGGGAGACGCATAAAAGTCTAACTAGCTATAATCCTGTCTAATGCTAGTATTGTTCTATTGTATGAAACTAACTATACATTATCAATGGTCAAAGACTCTAAACTAGTCTTATATTTTCATTGAAATGAAAATTAAAAATAGATAGAAATCAAAGTATATATTTATATGCATAGGGAAATAAAATAAAATGCAAAGAGAAAAGGAACAATATTTACGGCTGCTTAATCTCCCTCCCTCCCTCCCTCCCTCCCTCCCTCCCTCCCTCCCTCCCTCTTTTATGTTATATTAAAAAGTAAATTCCAAAATGTAATCTCTTTCTTATTCCTCCACTCTTTTGGAAAGTGCATACAATATAGGTGAAATATCTAATATAGAAATAAAAAATTACATAGAGAGAGAGGTAGGCGTGAGAAAATTAAATATTAAAAAAAGAAAGAATCCTAGGCACATGCAATGTTAGAGAGATTATTTTTCTTGCAACTTTAGCTTTCATATATATATATTTATGTGTGTGTGTGTGTGTATATATCCATACCGCATATTGGTATGTGAAGGGCTTACATGACCGCCAAATCTTGCTCTATTGATTGGAAGAAGATTTCGCGGCCAGGATTTAAAAAAACACACACGTCCACAACAGTGTCTTGGGGACGGGAGAATAGTCTTTTATCCCTTTGCAACACTGTCTTGTGAATGGAAGAAAACCTTTTTATCTCATCCGCTGCTACATTGTATTGCGTAAGGCAATTGTTGCAAACGACTAGATGGTTTTCTTCTTCCATCCATAGGACCACTTGCGAATGGAATGAGTTGCGATTGTTCTTGTTAGCCAAATATGTCCTTGCATATGATCTTGTGGGCTCCAAATGTCTGTTAAGAAATAGTCAGTTTTGAGTCTTTAGACTAGGGGTGCTCAAAATTTTCAGTTTTTTACCGAACCGGTTGGTACCGGTACCGGCGGTACCGGGGTTTTTCGGTACCGGTTTTTCGGTATTTTAACACTTCTCGGTACCGGTAGCGGTAATGACTTTTTTGAATTCGGTAAAAACCGAAATATCGAAATTTAATAATTTAATAATTAATAGTTAATGTTTTGTAATTTTATATATTAAATATTTTTTTTATATATTAATAATTTCTATATAATAGTAGTTTTATTAGTTTTTTTATATATATTAATAATGTTTTGTAGTTTTATTTATATATTAATTATTATTAATAGTTAATGATTTCTTAGTTTTAAAAAAAATTATTAATATATAAAAAAAATTATTTAATTATTATTAATAATTATATATATTACCATGTGGTATAATCGAAAACCGAACCGAAAAAACCGGTACTGATTTTATACCGAACCAGTACCGAAACCGTTAATTCGGTACCGGTTTCGGTTCTTGTTTTTTCGGTAATTTCGGATCGGTACCGGTTCGGTTATTTACCGATGAACACCCTTACTTTAGACCACAACTGGTCTTCTTTTGTGCTAAATGGTAATTTTTGTCTGGCTAGTAACAATAGCTAGCAACCATTTCTTCTCCTAAAGGCTAAACTATATCCCATGTGGGAGTCACTTAAAAGTCTAACTAGCTATAATCCTGTCTAGTGCTAATATTGTTCTATTGTATGAAACTAACTATACATTATCAATGGTCAAAGACTCTAAACTAGTCTTATATTTTCATTGAAATGAAAATTAAAAATACATAGAAATCAATGTAAATATTTATATGCATAGGGAAATAAAATAAAATGCAAAGAGAAAAGGAACAATATTTACGGCTGCTTAATCTCTCTCACTCCTCCCTCCTTTATGCTATATTAAAAAGTAAATTTCAAAATGTAATCTCTTTCTTATTCCTCCAATCTTTTGGAAAGTGTATACAATATAGGTGAAATATCTAATATAGAAATAAAAAATTACATAGAGAGGTAGGCGTGAGAAAATTAATTATTAAAAAAAAGAAAGAATCCTAGGCATGCAATGTAAGAGAGATTATTTTTCTTGCAACTTTAGCTTTCATATATATATATATATGTGTGTGTGTGTGTGTATATATATATATATCCATAGCACATATTGGTATGTGAAGGGCTTACATGAGGACTGAATCTTGCTCTATTCATTGGAAGAAGATTTTGCAGCCAGGATTTAAAAAAACGCAGAAGTCCACAACAGTGTCTTGTGGACGGGAGAATAGTCTTTTATCCCTTTGCAACACTGTCTTGTGAATGGAAGAAAGTCTTTTTATCTCTTTCGCTGCTACATTGTCTTGCGTAAATCAATTGTTGCAGACGACAAGATTGTTTTCTTCTTCCATCCATAAGACCACTTGCGGATGGCTTCGTGTTTTTTTACAAAAAAATCTTGTCTGCTCAGATGTTGGGACGAATGGTTCACGATCTGGTGACCATACAAGTTTACAGGACCACCATTTGCTGTTGATCGAGCCCCATATATATACTAGATATAAATTGCATCCATTGCTATCAAGTAGGCGTCAAGTCAGAGAAAATTACTAAGGTGTGTAGGCAACTTCATGGTTAAGCAAAAAGTCGAGCGCTCTACTAGAAAAGGCGACGACTTGGTAGCGACTTGGACAACTTGATTTCAAAACGGCCAACTTGGACATTACGGGTGTGGTTTGACCTGGGTTAAAAATAAAAATAAAAATATCAGGCAGCTAAAAAGTAAAACCTAATCGATCGTTCGCAAGTCGCAACAAGCTTACAAGCAAACTACAAAGAGAGAGAAAAGGGAGAGCAACAGAGAGGGAGAGCAAGCGACTTACCAGTTACCAGCGTCGACTCGATCCGACAGCTTACGACAACTTCGACCTCTTCTCCGACAGTTCGTGACCTCTAGTATGCTTCTACTCTTCTTCTTTTTCGTCTTCTCTTTTACTCCTCTAATTCTCTTTGCTTGTTCTACTTCTACTCTTCTTCGGACTTTATTCTTTCTTTCTTTTATCCTTCTTTTTGGGTAATTATGACTTCTTCTAATTTTTTTTATATGATATGATGAGTGTGTGTATTCTATGCTTTGACCATGGTGACGTGACAGTGGTCCTACTACTACTATACGCATGTAAGTATACCATTACTAGAGCAAAATTGAATTAAAATGTAGTAGAATTGCAGTCAAATATGCTATGTTATGCTATAATAAATTCATATACCACAACAACTTTGTTGAGTAATAGTAATCGAGATTATAAGAATAAAGATTTTTAAAAAATACTGTATTCCAAGTGCTGCTGCTTAATTTTTTTTATATGATATGTGATGCATTGTTGTCTTATGCTTATAATATGGTTATAAATTGTATTTTGTAATAGTTAAATGGTGAAAAGTTCGGCAGTGGAGGGTTATGATCCAAGTAAGGATCCTAAAAGAAAGGCAAAGTCTAAGGAAAAAGATTCATAGAGGAATAAAGAGATTCAAACATCATTTTACCGGTGGGTATGGAGATGTGACTAAGTGCCCTCGAACTACAACAAAAATTGCAAACGAGATGCATCAAGTAATAATGAGTAACAAAAGGAATAAGCCAATTCAATTTGATGACAGTGGCGAAGTAGAAGAAATTTAGTCATCTAATATTCTAAGCAATGCATCGAATCCTTCCAATTCTTCCTCTACATCTGTTCCAAGTTCTCAAACTGCATTTAAAAGGATGACGAGTGCATTTCAATTCACTTAGCCACAATCATAAACAAAGGCAATTGAAACTCATCTTAGGAAATCTCCAGAAGGAGTTGTGGACGTAAAGCATCACAAATGTCAGTCAAACAACTTTGGAGAATCGTCTAAGGTCACCGGAAGAGAGAGAAAGTTCACATGCACATTGCAAACTGGTTTTATGAGCATGACATCCCTTTTAATGCAACAAATTCAAGAAGTTTTGAGGTGATGATAGAGGTTATTGGACAATATGGGCCGGGTTTGAAGCCTCCTTTGTATCATGAGTTGAGAGTATCTCTTTTAGGGAAGAAAAAAAAGACTAAAGCAGAGGAACTGAAGGAGAAACACAAAACTTTTTGGAAGCAGTATGGTTGCACTTTTATGTCAGACGGATGGACAGACAGAAGAGGCAGACACTTGATCAATTTTCTTGTTAAGAGTCCTATAGGGACTTACTTTATAGGATCAGTTGATGCTTCTAATCAATCTCAGGATGCTAGAATGTTGGTAGAGTTACTTGATGGGAAGATCAAAGAGATTGGGGCTGAGTATGTTGTGCAAGTAGTGACAGACAATGCCTCCAATTATAAGGCAACTGGTCAAATTTTAATGGAGAGGAGGCCTACTTTGTCCTGGACACCATGTGCAACCCTTTGCCTTGACCTTGTGCTAGAGTACATAGGCGATTTGAAGCAGTTTAAGTGTACAATCGAGAGGGCAAGAAAGATGACAACATTCATTTATAGACATGGTTGCCTTCTTGATGCGATGAGGAGCAAAACGAATGGGAGGAACCTTGTGAGATCGGGAGTCACTCGATTTGCTATATCTTTTCTGACTCTTCAAAGCTTGTGCAAGCATAAGGATGCTTTAAGACATTTATTCATCAGTGATAATTGGGCACATTCTAGGTTGTCAACTATAGAGGTGGGGAAGAAAGTGTATGACAGTTATTTCTGCTAGTTTTTGGCATGTTGAACATTGCATTAGAGTGTCACAGCCATTCCTTGTTGACTTGTTGTCTTGAGGATTGTGGATTCGGATGAGAGGCCAGCTATGCCTGAAATTTTAGCTGCGATGGAATTTGTGAAGAAGATCAAAGATGCCTTTAATAACAAACAGAGGCTATACAAGAAGTGATCGACATTATCGAGTGAAGATGGACATGCCAAATGGAGCAAAAGTTATATGGGACAACAATGTTTCTCAATCTGGGAAAGTGTTTTGACATTAAAGAAGAAGAAGAATCTGATTTAGCTTACAACTTACGTAGCAACTTCAATGATATTTTTTCAAAAATGGTTCCAGACCAAGTTTTGACAAACAAGATAAGTAAGTTAGCCAATGTCTATGAATCTTCTCGTGATGACTTTTCTAAAGACACGTCGATTAGGCAACGAAAGTCAAAAAAATCCTAGTAAGTATATTAAATTAATTATAAAGTTTACTTTAAGTTTTATTATTTATACTATATTGGATTTTATTTTTTAATTTTTTACATCTAATGTAGTTGATTGGTGGAATGCTTTTGGCGGTTGTGCTATTGAGCTTACAAAGTTTGCAAAGAAAAATCCTCGGCCTTTGTTGTTTTTCTTCCGGTTGTGAACGCAATTAGAGCACTTTCGAGTTTGTAAGTATTTAGTAATTAAATATCTTGTATTTAATATTAATTAGTACATAACTAAATCTATAAATATTTTATATATTCTTTTGCTTAATATTTTTTTAAACCAAAATTTCAGATTTATATGAAGAAGAGAAATAGGTTGGAGCATCAACGATTAAATGATTTGGTGTATGTGCAATACAATCACCGAATTGTTGATAGGTTCCAAAAGAGACGCGAACTTGGAAGAAACTTTGATCCATTAGTCCTAGTTGATTTTGATTGGGGTAATGAGTGGATAATGCCCGAGCAAGATGTACTTCATCATGGAGATGATCTTACATGGGAGGATGATGATAGAGCTGTTGGTGCATCCGATGTGGCCGAGGGTCGCAATTTTCGTTGAACGGGTCATGTCTACTCACGCGTGATGGTGTTTCGACTTCGAGGGAACCGAGGATAACAGATGACTAATTCTGATGTTGGAGAAGAGGAGGAAGGCCTTCCTAATGATGATGAGGATGTGGATGATGATTATGGTCGAAAAGTAACTATTGTTTCAATTGATGATACTGCTGCTTGGAGAGATTACGATGATTTGACCCTTGATGATTATGCTTGATAGCTTGAGTGATCTATTCGTTCTAATAAATGAGACTTTTGAGTTGATGAATATTTAATTTTTATGACTTTGTTTTATTTCTATATTATGTTTGTTTCTGGCAATGTCACAATGAACATGTCTGTATTTTATTAAGGATGGTTGTATAATACTATGATATGACTATATATGCTTGTTTATATTTTATCTTAACAATGATTGTTTACTTGTTTTATCATAAATTATTGAATTCTTAGTATTGAAATTTATGGTATTCTATATATACAATATTAAAACTTGAGAAACTAAACATAAATTTAAGAATTATATTGAATTAAACTAAATATTACAAAGGTATCACCATTTATATAATTTGAAGTTGGTACAAGTTCAAAAAATTACAAGTTTACAACTACTTGTTGTGAGTTGTGATTTGATATGCTACAACTTGCATTATGAATATGGTAAATAATTAGAAAAATGAATATATAAAAATTAAATATATATAATTTTATTTGTATAAAATTGACATTGTTAACGACTTATCGACTTGTGGACGACTAGTCGGGCGCTTAAGCGCTTAAGCTCCCGGCTGTCGCCTCGCCTTGTCGCCTTGATAACTATGATTGCGTCATACTTAATTTATTTTCTATAAGAATAAATTTCTATGTAACTAGAGTATCAAAATATACTTTTTTAATCCTAGATTAAGTCCCATTGTTGAAATATATTTCTTACTCTGTTATATTTTGTTTAATAAGAACCAAGTTACTCTTACTTAAGCATATAAGATGTAGTATGTTCATATATTTAGCAACATTATCCTATCTTACCCAACATGTGGATTCTTTTTTTGTGGAGTCTATGGATACTTACAATATCATTGGTTATGCGAGTTCGATGAGTAGACACATATCCCTATCAGATATACACTAGTCCATGTAACACAGATTAGTTGTCATCTCTATTAAGCAGGACATGTCATATACATGTCATATGGTTTAAACGTTCTCTATGGATTATGGTTTATAGATCATATACTTAGATTTACGGTTACTTTGGATTCTATAGTTATACTTATAAAATTTTTGGGAACTGTTGAGAATGTTTGGTATTATTCTCTTTTGGGCGTTAGAAGTGAATTTGAAGGGTTACTATCTGGGCGTAATTTGATATTTTCGGGTCTTGCAAGTTCAAAAAGAATTCTCAAGTCTTGTAAGTTAACTTTGTCTCAAAGTTTATATGGTCCCCAAGTCTTATTAGTATATTATTTTTGATTTTCTTCTATATATCATACTATCTTATTTTGAGAAGGCAGTGAATTAGAATTCGAGTAAAAGCTGTGTTTGGCATTGTGCCGTTCCCTTCATATGGCCCTACCGAGCGCAAAGCGTTATTCTTTTATATCAGTTTATGTCCAGAGACATTAGTGAAGCTTTCGTCTTTTATATCAGTCTATGCCCTGGAAATGTCTCTTTACTGATAACTGCATCTGGCAGTATTTTTTTGGTACGGTGTCCCCAAAAGGTTGCGTAGGTGACTTTTGGCAGTTTTCTATTTAAGCATGCATTGGTTTAGCTTATATTTATTCAATTTCTCTAGTTTGAATAATGCACAATATCCATTTATCCCTCTCACTTTGTGATTCATTGCAGGGCCTGGAGGGGATCTTCGGGTTTATTTGGAAGGATTAGCACTGGCCGAGGATGTTCAAAAATATGTAGAGCAAAATCCATATGGTCAACGGCCTATCACAAAATCAAATCCGTCTTGGCGTTTCTATGCCAAAGTGATTGGCCCCAACTCATTTAAGGAAGATCATGCTCATTCCAAGATTGAACATGCAAGCATGGACAACAATATCAGAGTTGCTATAGAAGAGTCAAAACAGGCTACCAAGGAAGATAGTTTTATGAAAGAAATGCCTTTGGCAGAAAGCCTTGAGCAGTCTAAGCAGGTTAAGTTCAACATACACCAGAATGAAGAATGTAATATAAGTTATGCGGAACATCAAATTGAGGGATGTAGAAGATTTTGCAAGGGAAAAATAGGTTCTGATGATACCCGTGGCGAGGTTCCTCGGACTGAGCCCCTTGAGCAAAAAAGACAATCTATGATGAAAGATCCAATTCCTTTATCATCCGAGGTGGATGCATCAAATTGGAATGCTGCTCAAGTTAGTAACAAAGAGATCCACCCTCCAAAAATGCCACATTCTTCTTTGGGAAGAGATCTTTCTGTCTCCTCTAAAAGAAAGCTTCTTGTTCTGGATGTGAATGGATTGCTTGCTGATATTGTTTCATCTGTACCTGACGGTTATAAAGCAGATAAAATATTTGGCGAGAGAAAAGGTAAATTTTTTCTAGGACAAGTAAATTTCTTTGCAGTGAAGTTTGTTATATGCTGTCTAACAAAGTTCTTACGTGTTTAACTTGTATCAGTTTTCAAGAGGCCATTTTGTGACGATTTTCTGCAGTTTTGCTTTGAGAGATTTCGTGTCGGTTTCTGGTTGACAACCACCAAGTACTTCTCAACCCATAGCTTATCATAGTTCAGTTTTTAAATTTTTAATGTGGCTCTATATCTTGTGGTACTTCCCTCGTTCATTTTTAAGGCTTTTGATTTCCTTTTACTATTATATGCCCCTTATGTTTGGCATTATGAACCTCTGCAGGAGAAATGTGCTATCTAATCTTGAATTTCTTTTGGGAAGGACCATGCGAAATTTGCTTTTCTTTTGGGTATGCCATTCACTTTCCTTACAACGATTCCATGTTTCCAGCATTACAACTTTTGTGTATATTTGAGTTGCTGCATCATAGACAATATAATAGACCCCCTCCAGTAGGAGGTACTTTTATGTAGTATTATATATTTTTGCTTATATGGTGATATGAATAAGGTTGTCATTACCGTATGTTTTTTATTGCTGTAATTATGTATAATTTTTTGTGTGGTGTATCTTTGGACAAGTATTTCCAACTGAAGTGTTTCTATTGGCAAATTTGAGATTGCATCATGCATCTTGCTTTAGCAACTGTATTTGCGGACCCCTTTGGTTTATGAAGTATAAATTGGACGGGTGTTTTAAACTCATTGTACGAGTGCTTCATGATAATTTATAATCGCCATGTATCTATATTCATATAGGCTCGTTGCTTACTTCTATTAGTTGATTAGCATATGGATTCTAGGTTTCTTCTAATATCATGAAGATTGTGCAGGATATATCCCACTGTTTTGAGACGGGTTTTAGTACTGTTGAGAATAGGGACAAGCCTATAATTTTAAAGGAACTTAGAAGATTATGGGAAAAGCATGATCCGAATCTTCCATGGGAGAGAGGTGATTTTGATGCATCGAACACACTTTTATTGGATATCAATCCATCCGCGGCATTGCTCAATCCTGTAAGTTCAGTTGGCTCATTTGTGGATATTCATGATTATCCTATTTCTAGTTTGTTAGAATTCTCTTCCCATGTTTATTTTATTTTTCAGCCGCACAGTGCTATCTTTCCCCCCAGATACCGGTTCAAGGATGAAAAAGACAATTCATTAGGTGAGTTAACATCTCCATCAGGCTTAATCATTGCTTAGGGTTCCATGATGGTCTATTGTTTGCTACCACTATCGTCTTTACTGACGGTGATTTAATACGTGTTTTTTTTTGGCTGGTCGTTTTGAGTTCTCAAGTATTCAATAGTTTTTAATATTTTTCATTTTGCTTGGAGTTCTGTTGAAACCTTATTATACTTGAATAAATAAATAAATAATATTGGCAATATTATTATTAAATGGCGTCTAACGCCATGTGTAATTATTATTCCTAATAGTTCCTTAAAAGCTTTAAAACTTTTTCTGGCATTATAAGCTTTTACTTATTTCTACTCATCAATTCTCATTGTCTGAGTAACCGGTGCTATTTTTAGATATTGGATTCTGTTTATGATGGGGGGATGCCATTTGAAGAGGCGTAGCTTTATTGTTTTCCACTTGCACCAAGTTTTCCCTGTCAGTGTTGTATCTTGCTTGGTTATCATATGATGTTGTTAAGCTTGTACTCTGCAGGACCGGGAGGCGATATTCGGGTATATCTGGAAGGGTTAGCATTGGCCGAGAACGTTCAAAATTACGTAAAGCATAATCCATTTGGGGAACGACCCATCACAGAAAAAAATCTGTCGTGGAATTACTATCTTAAGGTTATCGGAAGAGCCTCATCCCAACTTGAAGATGCTCGGCTAGCTTCAACCGAAAGATGGTGGAACAATTGTTGAGCTTCTTAACAGAAAGGCTCCCGCAGAGCGATCACAATATACTTACTGAAACTGAATTCTTTTCACGATCAATGTTTGTTTGCCTCGTAGTAGATACTGAAGCGCAGTCATGAATATGATGTTAATAGTATCGATTTTTGGTAAGATAGAACTTTTTTACGCTTTCATGAAGCAAAACCATAAGTTTTGTATTGTAAGCCTATAGCCTTTTATGTATCAAAATTATTAAATTATATAGCATCTGGGGTTTCTTTGTTGTATCATTAGACGTTACAATTTTGGCAGATGTAGTTGCAACTGACCTAATATTCTTTCTGTATGAATTTCTATAGGGTCTGCTTTCTATGAATTGATTTAGTGTTTGCTTTTGTGTGTGATTGTGATTTCATTTTTATTCGAGATTTTATATTAGCTCCTTTTGCTGATTAAAATTGGTCTGATTATAGATCTTAATTCTTTGTTCCATTTTTAATGGTAATTTTTGTAGTAATCTAAAAACAGAACCGGAATATATATGGGAAATGATTTATATGTTAACAAATGTGATGTGACGAAGTTGGATTGTGCTAAACGTGAAAGTCTAGAAAATAAATTAAAATGAAGTCATTATTAATTTTTACCCATCTTTTATATATATATATATATATATATATATATAGGGGTTTCATCCACAACAACTATTTTTTTGGCCTGGTGAAATTTCTGCTGAAACAATAAAAATAAAAATAAAAATTCAACAGACCAAAAAATTTCGGCTGAAGCAAAAAAAAAATAAAAAAAAAAATTCAATAGGCCAAAAAGGAGTTGCTGTGGATGGAACCTCATATATATATATATATATATATATATATATATATATATATATGGATTTTCACCCATGGCAACCAGTTGTCACGGGTACTATTCCTGTAAACATAATCTATACTGTTGATTGCAACATTGAATGGTAGAGATTAAAATGAATTTTTCTCCTGACGCTATACTTAGTATGGAGGACAGAAACAGATAAGATAATGTTCTAACCACAATTATTCAATTGAATTTCAAGAAGTAGAGTCATTCTCCTCAAGAACTCCCAAACAACCACCATGGCACTAAAACCCCACTTCCTAAAAAACCATTTCCCCCCCTTCATTATTTTCCACCCAACACCCTCTTTTCCCTTGAGAAAACCAACCAAAATGTCCCTCCAATTTTCCACCCCAACAAGAAGAAAAACACTATTTTTCATACTAATAATCCCAACAATTTTCCCAAACAGCAGAAAACAAGAAGCAGCAAATGCAGTGGATTTGTTCACAATGACGGTGCCTGACCAGACAGTGGAAGAGGCAAAGAGTGGAATCCAATTCCATGCACAACGTTTATTACAAGTGAAGGAATTGTTGGAATTGCAGAACTGGAAAGAAGCCCAAATGGAATTGAGGAAAAGCTCTTCACTTCTTAAACAGGATTTGTATACCTTAATTCAGGACAAGCCTGGAATTGAGAGGCCTCGGCTGAGGAATTTGTATTCTGTTTTGTTCAATGGTGCAAGTAGATTAGATTATGCTGCGAGGGATGAGGATGTGACACGTGTCAGGGAGTGTTATGATGATATTGTTGTGGCACTTCATGAAATTCTCTCTATTTTATGATATTCAAGTAATAAATTTCTACTCTTTTTTTTTTTGTGATTTTCTAAAATTTTATTCATAATAAATGATGGGATTTTTTATGTACTATTTACTTGGGTAGTATTTGATAAAATTGTGTAATAAAAACTTCAAGTTGTGGTGGGTGGTATAGTGGTGGATAGTGGTAGTGTGATAAGTGAAGTGAAGAATTAAAATAAAATAAAATAAAATTAGGGTAGTGAGTGTAAAAGATAACTTATTAAAAATTATAAAATATAAAATTTATAATTAATAATATTTTTTAGATAATTTATAATATTTATTATTGTATCGATTAAAAAATTAAAAAGATCTATGTTAATCTTAAGTTTAAAAATATGTAAAGTTGACTTTAAAAAGTTAACAATGATCAACTAATATTTACACGAGGGAATATTAACTTTTAGACAAGTTGAGAAAGTCAATACTTTGAGACTTAAAAAGGAATTTTACTGTTAAACCGTAACTATCTTTATATAAATTTTTTTTGTTAGGAATTTTTTTTAAAAATTTAAATGTCATAAACCTAAGTTTTATAGAAATAACTTGGGGGCTGTTTGTTTAGGATTGAATGGCTGAATGACTTAATCGGTCAGTCATTAAGTGCATTTGTTTTGGAAAAAAAATCGTCTGAATGGCTGAATCGGTCAGCCATCCAGACGATTTGGGCTGAATGTCATTTATTTAGCTGAATGGGCTGAATGAGGACTAAATAAAGTTTTATTTTATTTATTTTTTTACAATATTAACTATTATATTAAGTAATATTAAATAAATTTATAACAATTTTTAATTTTTTTAGAGGGATAAAATAATAAAAATCTGTTATTCAGATGTTTCAGACAATTTTTTTCATTTAGATTCAGATTCAAATTCAGATTATCAAACAACTTATTTCAGATAATATAATTATTATTTTAAAAAATTAAAACTTGAGTTTGGTCAAATTAGGTTGAGTTGGGTCAAAATTGGTCAAAATGGGTCGAGTTGAGGTTAAATTGGGCTGAAGGAACATAAACGCCAACAAAATATCATTTTAAGGACTTAACTGACAATAATTGAACTTTAGGGACGACTTTAAAAATGGGTGACAACTTAGAGGGACAGAAATGTCATTTAGCCGTAATAATAATATCATAAAGTAGTGATTTTAGGAGATAATAATTAAATTAAAAAGAATAATATCAGAACAGTTGATATTACCAAAAGAGTTTAGATTTGTAGTGATTTAGAGAATTATAAATTCAAAATATTAATTTGGGATTAAAAAAGTAGTGATTTTAGGAGATAATAATTAAATTAGCAATGATAATATTAGAACAATTAATATTATCAGAACAATTTAGATTTGTAGTGATTTATAAGATTATAAAATTAAAATATTAATGTGAGATTAAAAAGTAGTGATTTTAGGATATAATAATTAAGTAACGATAATATAAAAACCGTTTAGATTGAAAAAGTAGTGATTTAGGAGATTATAAAATCAACATAGTAAGTTATTAATGATATTATATGTTATTTTAATTTTATTTTAAATGTTTTAAACTATATAATATTATGTTGTAATATAATTATAAATGATATAATATTAAGTTGTAATATAATTTAATTAGTAATGATAATATGTGCACAGTTTAGATAGGTGGTAATTTTGTTATTTTGTTATATACGTGTATTATAAATTATAATATTATACCATACATGTATGATATAATGTATGGTATAATTATGAATGTTATAATATTAGAAAAATAGTGATTTTAGGATATAATAATTATGTTTAGAAAAGTAGTGGATTTTGGGAATTATAAAATCAACATAGTAAGTTATGATTGATATTATTTGTTATTTTAATTTTATTTTAAATGTTTTAAACTGTATAATATTATGCTGTAATATAATTATAAATGGTATAATATTATGTTGTATTTATTGGAAGAAAATTAGGTTAAATAACGGAGAGTAATGATAATAGTTCAGTAATGATAATATCATAAAATAGTGATTTTAGGAGATAATAATTAAACTAGAAAGGATAATATCAGAAATGGTTATATTACCAAAACAGTTTAGATTTGTAGTGATTTAGGGAATTATAAATTCAAAATATTAGCTTGGGATTAAAAAAGTAGTGATTTTAGGAGATAATAATTAAATTAGTAATGATAATATTAGAACAGTTAATATTTATCAGAACAGTTTAGATTTGTAGTTATTTATGAGATTATAAAATCAAAATATTAATGTGGGATTAAAAAATAGTGATTTTAGGAGATAATAATTAAGTAGCAATAATATAAAAACTGGAGTAATGGATGAACACATTAATTAAGTAGGACAAGTGTTGCAATATAGGAATGACAAATGTCATGCAATGGTGTTACGTATTGTAATTTAGTATATTTAATATTTAATAGATTTAAGTAAATTTGCAGGTGTAATTTATTGTCCTCCATAAAGAGAATAAGTGAGTAATTCATTTGGTTCAAGTAGAAATTATTTGACTTGTGTTTATCAGACGCCCATCATTTGATAAGGTGCAAAAAACTAGTTTGTTTTTGTCCCAGATTAGTTTGATGAAATATTACTAAACATAATTTATGGATTTGACAACCTATTAATTTAAGTACTTAATGTGAGACGACTTAATTTACTATTTAAATTACAAAGTTATGACTAATTACATTGAAACAATTTGGGTCAAATCTCGAGTTCGGGACAAATTCCGGTTCAAATTCTAAGTTCGTATATAATTAAATTCATTCAAATAAGTATTTAAACCATTAACTGAATAGTATTTTCTTAAACCACTAACCCAATAGTATCGGCCGTTACATGCATAACTTACAACAATTTTTTTCAAAAATTACTTTATGATTCTTTTAAATGCACACACATATTGAGGAAGACTGGTTTCTAATAATGATTAATTAAAATAATAATGATAATAGTGTTTGTGTGCATAATTTATACATATAAAATTACTCCCAACTATATTAATCAAAATTATGACGTAGGAATAAGATTATATTACCCACTACCCCATACTTGTGTCATGATAATGAGGGAGTCCTAGTGTATTATGTTAAAGTAATATATGTTAATTGCACCTTTTTTTATATGAGTTTTGATCAATTTTGAGATTAATTTAGACCCATTAATTGATTGACTTTATATTAAATTAAAAGTGTATTTGATAGTCTGTTACAAGGAGATTAATAAAGAGCAATATATGGTTCAAGTAGGAATTATATATTGTGTTTTAATTGTATCCAAAGTAGAGTATATAAAAAGTTCATTGTTGTTTAAGAAAACTATTTTTCTTCAAGTCCTACATTGAATAGGAATAAAACTATTTAATACTTTATAAGTATATGTGGAATAGTTTAATTCACTAGTGGTACTAAAGGAAATGCTTGAATTTGGTCACAATGACGTGGTGCAAAGCACCACCTGCCTGCGTCCCAGGACCCGAGGGCCGGGGGCGGGTTGCCTTTGCACGTGCGCATCGTCGCTAGGAGCCTCGCCCGAGCCGCTCTATTACATCATCTACTCTGCAAACTGATGTTTTATTTACAATTTAGTTTTATCAGTTTTAAAAACTGAACAGTCTTGCATCTTCTTCCTTCTCATCAACCTTTCCAAACTAAACTAGCATAAATTGAGATTTATCAGTGAGTTGCTATCACTGAGAATTAGTATAGGCTTGACATATATCCTGGAGGTGAATTGTTAGGAGCCTTTAGCAAACCTTTTTGGTAAGGGGCAATAAACACTTTAAGGACAGAGACTACCCGCGTCAAATCCTTGTTCCAATAATTCTGTGTTCATTTTAATTTTTTCAATATACAAGGATAAAGTCAGAAATTATTTATACGATCTCTCCTATTGCTAATTTATCTAAAAATAATATTTAAGTATATTTTGATTTTCAGCAAGGGACACATTCTGCAATGGAGGCCTTGGACAAAGGTTTTGGTCTCTGAAAATATCCAAACAATCCTTAATTTCGATATATATATATATATATATATATATATATATATATATATATATATATCATGTTAGCTGAATTTTCATGTATATATAGTAATTGAAGATTATATTATTAAACACACAAATTTATTATATTTTCTTTTTTTTAATTAAATCAAAATGCATCTTGAAGACACCTTACAAATTAAAAGTATTTTGGACAATCATAGGTGTGGAAGGAAGTATATATGCCAATAGGTGCATGTCGAAAGGAATATATGATTGGCAATTATCATTTCTTGCCTACATTCAGAGAGAACCGTACCCTAATATTTCTGTTGTTGAATTCCAAAACAATTAAGGTTCATGGGAAGTTAGTTATTGACATATCAAGAAGCCAGACATGCATTCAGAGCTATGAAGAGAGCACAGGAGATGATAAATGGAAATGTAACGGGGCAGTTCAACAAGCTGCAATTTGACTGCATGCAAGAAATACGTACTAAGGGAAATCAAGTGTACATATTGATGGAAGCATGACTAGTGCCTAGTGGAGCTCCACAGTTTGGGAGGATGTACTTTTGCTTTCATGCAATGAAGGTAGGATTCAAATATTGCAGGCCTCTTGGTTGTTTAGATGGATCGATGCCATTTATCAGGACCTACAAAGGGTATATATATATTGATGCTAATAACTGTGGATACCCCATTAGTGAAGGGGGAGAACTACAAGTCTTGGAGTTGGTTTATAGAACACCTAAGATATGATTTGGGGATGCACAATTAATGGGTATGGATTTCTAATATTATCAGACAAACAGAAAGGCTTAATACAAGCAATTCAACAGCTGCTTCCTAGTGCAGATCATAGGTTATGTTTTGTGCATTTCCGTAGCAATTTCAAGGTAGTAGACCACAGAAGTTTAGCTATGAAGGAAATGTTGTGGAATTAATGCTGCTAAATCAACCCATGTCAGTTCTTGGAAATACTGGTTGAACAAACTAAAGGATGCTGATGCTAAGGCTGCTGCATGTATGGTTGCAGGACAAGTCTCCAAGACAATGGGCGAGCTCTCATTTTGAAACATGGTCCAAATGTGACATTCTGTGTAACAACTATTGTGAGTCCTTTAATCAGAAGGTGTTGGCCGGAGCAAGACAGTTGCCCATTTTAATTATGTTGGAGGGTGAGGGACAATATAAGGGGTAGGGTGACTAACTACTACACTGTGTCATCAACTAAGTGGGTTCCTGGGGATCTTTGTCCTGCCACTCAGAAAAGGATAGAAAAGTTAAAGGTTAAAGCCGAGGAATGCATTACTAACATATATAGCATGCATGTAAAGAAAATTACTCTTACCAAAAAAAGAAATGCAGAATATCTAGTTAGTTATTACAACTTGCCTATATATATATATATATATCTCCCAATCCATAAATACAGCTAGCATAATAACATTATATTGTTGTCTTAAATTTAATCTCTGGTAGAATATCTTCTAACAGCCATGTTGCTAAGATCCTATAAGCCTTTTGTGTGAAATGAACTCCATCCCAACTAATGTAACGTTCGGGGTCGGAACAGTATGGAACATTTGGTGTTCCACACCTCCTTGTCCAGTCAAAATTATAACCACCACCTATCCCACAGCAAGCTTTTAAGATAGATGCAGCGTCAAATCCTGTTAATCACAACGAATTAACATTGTGAAAAAGTCAATCTAGGGAACAAAACTGCACGTGACAAAAGATCAATCCAGGGAACAAAGCTTGACACCAAGCGACAACTATAAAGAGAAAAGTGTTCATTTTAGTAATTGAGGTGCTACTTTGAAATTGGGTGACAAATTAGAAGGACAAATATGTAATTCATCCTTGATTACATACGTTAGTGTTTATAATTAATACTATAAATTTAATATCATATGTAACACGTACAAAACTCGTAAGTACCTACCTAAATATGACGCGTTATTTAGAAGGAACTGGAATGCCTTGTAATAATCGGCATACACAATTGTGATGTTGGGATATTCTTCTTTCAATGTCTCGATAGCTTGTTGTAGATATTCGTTGTGAAACACTGCGACGTCGTTTAGATCTTTTAAGCAATAAAGTTTGTCATAAGCTGTTGGGCTGTTACTGGGGAACATAGTAAGGAATCTTGGAACACACCCGATTGGAAAATTTCCAGGAACAACTACTCGGACAGCCCCAAGGCTGATGACTCTCTGTAATATATATATATGGAAAAAATTAACGAAAATATGAGACTCTTAAACAATGAGTTAATAACACATGTATTCTCGAAGCATACACCAAGATACAATTAGAACCAAGAAATTTAACTTCTCTCATCTAGCTTCCCAAAATAAGTCTAAGTATGACATTTTTTTCATCGGAATGTTGATATGTGAGCAGTATTTAAGTAATATTTAAATGATTTTATATATCTCGGTTGTTTTTTATTACTGTATTTTGAGTGTATACTTCGAAGTCAGATATGCAATTAACCTTATAAACAAGTAAATTAAAGAAACACTTGTCAAACAACTTACTCTTACAGCATCCATTATGACTTGAATAACTTCAGGCACTAAACTCTTATTCTCTTCAATGGTTTTCCCTTGTAGTAATGCAAAATTATAATCATTACCTCCTATCTCTCCAACCATAAATAGAGCATTTTTAAGCTTTTCAGCTATGCAGCCTGTCAAATTTTAATTTAGGAAGGAAACAAATCAAAGTCCTAATTAATTTAGAGTAAATTGTATGACATTTATATATTGGTAACTTATATTTCCACATAAAAAATTAATATCTTCACACGATACCTCTCACATGAATAGTGAGTGGGTCTCACTTCTATGTGTGAGAGAGACTCACGTGGAAATATCATTTTAACACGTGGAAATATCAATTTCCTTATATATACAATGGGGGATTTATTTAATTTTAGATCACCAACCTTTGTCTGATTTGCAGAGAGAAGCAAAAAATGTGTCCATCCAATCAAGTTGTACACCAAGAGAACTATTAGTCCCAGAAAGTATAATGTTTTTGTCAGCCAAATTGTATGCTGACAATGCTGTAGCACCACCAACGGCAAAGTTTAGTCCATGGGTAAAGTTTGCATTGACATTCTTGTACGGATTGAGAAAGGGTATTCCGATAGCTGATGCTGTTAGATGATGGACAAGATTATAATTTAACAGCCTTTTCAATTTTTTTAAGAGTAATTAAGGGTATTCTAGACATAAAGAAAAGGACTGATCTATTTTTCTGCTGTGGGTATGTTTCAAATTTTGAGAACTCGAGATAAATGAAAAGTAGGGAAAAGATAAACATATGCTTAAAAATTCAATGAAAATAAATCTAATTGTGTCTGGGTTTTACTTCCACGTTAAATATTGTGTCTTGCTTGTGGATTTATTCTCATTATTGGGGTACTGACACAGCGAAAGACGCTAGAGAGAATAGAAACAATCACAAGAATTGAATCTATGAACTTTGTAATCACAGGAATCCACAAAGAGTGAGATAAATTGACTAAATAGTCAAGTATTTCATAAATCAGAATATTAATAATGAGAGTTATTCCTAATACATCTGAAAACATCATATAAATACTAAACTATAAGCTAAAAAACCTAATTATGAAAGGGCTAATGAAATTACGAAAATATTCAATTAACTAAACATAAAATTGGGAAAACTTTGGAAGCCCAAATGCCCCTTTCCAAAGCCCTTTTGGGCTTCAAACGATATACGTCATAGCCCAAAGCGATGAATTTTGTAGAGTCCGTCGTTAGCTTTGTTTTAATATATTATGGGTCCGTAACTCCACTCCAAACTAAGCAAAAGTTACGTCCAAAACAATATCAACCTTCTTACGCTTGGATTTGCTTCCTTTACCTACTTGGTCTCAACCTCCGACCGTGTCAATTTCCTATTTAATTGCACAAGGTGTATTTTTTCCAACTAGGAACATTATGATATATCATCATTCATGCATTCTCCTAACTGAAAAGAGAACAAAAAAATATTTACTTACCAATGTAGTCAATCATCAATAACCCATCCGAACAACGGCCAGTAGGCTCCTTAAAAAACGATTCACCGTAGGGAAAGTTAGAGCACTGACTGGAAGGGTTCTCCCTGATCCGATTTCCGGTGTCCGATAAGGAATCCCCAAGCTGATATATCTTATCAATGTTACAACTCCGCAGCATATGAATATCGGGTGACAGGGGATGAAAAGAATTGGCAGGTCCAGCATAAAGATGATATAATGAAATAATTACCAAAAAGAGAGAGAGAAAAAATTTGATGAAAGCCATACTTGGGCCTATTACTGCTGAAGTTCTAGCTTGTCTAGTGGAAATGGAGCATGGAGGAGAAAGATGGAAGAAGGATAAACTAGCTGCACGTATGTACGTGTGGATTGCACGCGAGTTACTTGTCGATATATATGGACCATAAGCAATAACTTCATTTATTTATTGTCCTCAAGTCTCAACCAAATTACTTAAATAGTACTCCACAGTGTATAAACAACTGCCTATATTTCAATGGCAGGTAAGCAATATTTGTATACACACTAACTAAGGTTAAAAATAACATAGGTAATATTGGCGGAAATTAATAGTATTTATTTATATAGGCATATTACCGCTGAAGTCATTGTCCTTGTCTGGTGGAAATAGAGAAAAATGGAATTTAAAAAGATAAATTAAACGTATATATGTGTAGTCCCGTCACCTGTGGGTGTGAATTATTAATATGGACCACATGCGCTCACTTAATTTAGTGTTGGTGATATTTTAACTTTAGTTTTAGTTGTTTGAGTCTAATTAAGATTGTAAAATGAGGAAACAGTTTGAGTTCGATTCATATTTGCTCGACTAAAAATTTAATTCGAACTCGACTCGAAATATAAATGATTCAAATATGAGTAAATTTTAAAATTCGATAAATTACTTGAACCTACTCAAATTGCAATCTTCTATTGATACTCGGACCATATTTGTTCGAAAAGTTCAATCTGTTCGGGCTCGATTTGAGATCGTGCTCCACTCGATAGCTAAACGAGCCCTAATCAAATCTTATTTTATACTCAATAAATTTTGTGAACCAAATATGAGTAACTCAATACTCAGTTCGACTTGATTCATTTACACCCTTATTTGAGTCTCAGTCTCACTTATTGCCTTCAAATCTCAATCAAAATACTTACATATTTATTTAATCTATCTATCTATACCCAGGGGCAAACTACATGCTGGTGTCTGAGGTCAATTGACCTCACTGAATTTTTTTTCCTCCAAAGTATATATAACAAATTAAAAAAATACATATAAGTGTAATAGACAAATTGACCCCACAAAAATTTTATAATTTAATATACAAGGTTAATTTTTTTTAAACTTTCTTAATGTCATATCACTTTTATTCCTTTATATATATATTATGCATGCTCCTCTAATCCTCTTAAAATAAAGGCTTAAATAAATTTTATTACCCTAAACTATTATCTTTTTTTTACTTCGATAATTTACTTTTTACTTTTGTCAATTAGATAAGTAAACTATATATTAATTTTTCACTTTTGTCCAAATTCACTTGACACGTCAAAAATTGATGACGTGTCCCCTTGAGTCGGGCCATGTCCGGCTGATGTGTATTTAAAAAATAATTTTCTACCATTTTATTAATGTAGATTGTTTAATCAAGTGTAAATTTGGCAAACTATGTTTTATTTTACATTAAAGCAAAACAAAAATAATTCTCAGACTAACATCTCCTTCATTCCAAGAAGAAGATATCATGTACCAAGAGTAATCCAAGAAGAAGGTGTTTTAGTTATTGTCAGCAACTCGTGTAAATGATTCAAATCGTAGAGTTATATATGAATCATATAGTAATGTTTGAATGGAGCAGAGAATAAAGGGAATAGGCAATACGCTGCATTTTATCTATTATATATTTTTGGCTTAAATATGAATTAGTACCCTAAACTATAGACCATATTCCACTTCGGTGATTTACCTTTCAATTTTGTCAATTAAATGATTGAACTATTAATTTTTTTTTGATTTCATTCAATTGAGTCTGCCACGTAAGAAGTTGCTGACGTGACTATTTATGATAGGGGATGAAAAGAATTGGCAGGAGCAGCAGCATAAAGATGATATAATGAACGGGATAAATCAATTTTTAGTACCTGTACTGTGACACGATTTACAATTTGGTACCCGAAGTGAAAAAAGTTACAAACTGGTGATTGTACTCGAAAAATGTTACACTTCGTTAAACATTAGGGATACGACTTACAAATTGGTACCCGAAGTGAAAAAAGTTACAAACTGGTAATTGTACTTAAAAAAATTTTGTAATCTGGTGCTTGTACTTTTCAATTTTTAAATAATCGTTAAAATTGATCCAACGGGAGAGACAAACATACAGATAGAGAAGCGAAGAAGATCCTCGATGTTTTGTTCCATCTTTTCTTGCCTCTCACATTCGCACCATTGCTCCACAGTGGCACCGACTTGGGAACTCTGGTGTAATCTATTCATTTTTGTTGCATGAACTATAATTTTCTTTCCCGATTTCATTTACGATTCCACTCCAAGACGAGCCCATCCTTTCAATTAAACACTGAAAACCCTTTAATAAATATATAGGAATCAGTAATCAATGGAGAATCGAGATAAGAAGAATGAGAGAAGAAGAAGGAAGAGAACCTTAATTTTCAAACAGAATAAAGATGAAACCTTACTGTTTAACGGAGTGTAACATTTTTCGAGTACAATCACCAGTTTGTAACTTTTTTCACTTCAGGTACCAAATTGTAAGTCGCGTCCCTAATGTTTAACGGAGTGTAACATTTTTCGAGTACAATCACCAGTTTGTAACTTTTTTCACTTCGGGTACCAAATTGTGAGTTGTGTCCCAGTACAGGTACCAAAAATTAATTTATCCCTATAATGAACTAATTACCAAAAAGAGAGAAAAATTTGATGAAAGCCATACTTAGGCCTATTGCTGCCCAACTTCTTGTCTAGTGGAAATGGAGGAGAAAGATGGAAGAAAGATAAACTGCTCGTATGTGTGGATTGCATGCGAGTTAATTATTGAAACTTCATTTATTTATTGTCCTCAGGTCTCAACCAAATTACTTAAATAGAATTTATTTATTACAAACAATATAATACACCAATAAACAATTCAATAGAAAAAGTTTGAAGATCACCATCACTGGCATTATTCTTATCTGCAAAAGATTTAAAAATAAAATAAAGAAATTTTTGACATAACCCACAACGTTACTCAATCTACTATTACACCTATTCTTGTCAATGTTACTGTCACAAACTGAATCTGAAGGATAAGTTTCTTATTACTCAGAGAAACAAGTTACATTAAAATACAAAATGAGTAGGTAATCTTCTAAGCTGATTAATTAAATGAGAGGGAAACTAAACTTATTTACAAAATGAGTAGCTTATCTTCTATATAAGCTGACTAGCAGTTACAAAATTAATACAAATATTACAAAAATACCAGACTCGATCTAAAGACATTACTAAACTATACCGCTGTGACTCACAACAAACATTAGCCATATCCCGGTATTCAGACTCAGCTGAAGATCTACAAAACGTGTTGATAGAACTGACAATTACATGCATGTCGAATCACATAGACTAAATTAATTTTAAATTTCAAACAAATTAGAAATAAAATTGATGAAATATCCTAACATCTTTCACTTCCAAGAAATAACTGAAGGCCCTAAAAGAACACAATACCCAGACAAAAGATCTTTAAGAAGAAGGTCACGAGCCCCAATTAGCATCACAAAGGGCTGGTAGTTGCAAGGAGTTATTGGCAGGATAAAAAATGCCTTGTTCAGGATTGCCTTTAAGATACTTAACCAGCTTCAGAGCAGCATCTAAATTAATGAGGAGGCCTTGGTTGAGAAAGAAATTGACTTGAGAGATGAACAGCATAACTGAGATCAGGTCTAGTATTAATTTTATCTTGCTCCTCTTGATATTTTATAGCACCACAGGTACACATGCATGTGATATGAGGCATGTCAGACAGATTAGAATATTCTTTTTTTCTTTTTTTTTGCTAAATCAGAATAGATTATTCGTCGTACAGTGCCCTAAATTATGTGAAATATATAGGTGGAAACCATGCATGTTTATTCCTTGAATCAACATGTTCATGTCCTTTTTAATTTGATAAAGCTTTGGAATGTTGCTTTGAGTGAATCGAACAATCCCAAATATCTTTGACCCCCGACAAATATACAATACTAGATGCAATTTCAGAAGAAATATTTGAGTTCAATAGCCATGAGTTATCATATTATAGATGTTCCAAACATGACTATAGGGAGATAATATGAAGAGACTATTGTGAAGAGAGAAGCAAAATTTAAGTACGAAATCCTAGAATTCAAGCCTACTAGCTTTGATACCATGTCACAAACTGAATCTCGGTGATAACATTCTTATTATTTAGAGAAAACAGAGATACAAGTTACATTGAAATGAGAGGGAAACTGAACTTATATACAAAATGGTAGCTAATTATCTTCTAAGCTGACTAAGGGGGTGTTTGATAGATTCTGAACAAGACTGAATGCTGCTGACTGAATAAGAAATGTCATTAAGCTTGTTTGTTTTGTAAAATTAAAAATCTGAATAGCTCTTAATAGTGCTGACCGAATAAGCTTCATAAGGCTGGCTGATTCGCTAAGCATGATAGCTGAATGGATTTTTTACGTGCATACCCATATTGCTTTATGTTGCACCAAAATTAAACATCTTTAGGAAAAAGAAAAAGAGATGCACTCCCATAAATACATTCCATAAATTGCGTCTCTCTTTTTTGGAATCTGGGTGATATATAGTATTCATCATATGTCATAATCAATCCTTATATATAAAGGGACGTAAGGCGATCCTCAATTGAAAAATTGAGTGAGTTAACTCTTTATTAATTAGAAGTTAACTCGGTTGATTTCTCTGATTTCACGCAACTTTAAAATCGATTGGTCTCCTGTAAACGAATTTGGTTCTGCAATCGATCGACGCTTCCTCTTCCATCAATCAAGTTTGGAATCCAGTCCATCTTTCAATCGACAAAATCATCCGTGTCTATTCAGATTTCCTCTCTTCTTTCCTCTTCCGCTTCTTCTTCTTCCACTTTCAGTTTATCTACATATTCCCTTACCCACTCTTTCTACTTATTCCGATTGTCGAGTTGCAGTCGAAGGCCGAGCAACTGTTTTATCTAATAGGTACATAAAGATTAAGTCTCCCCAATTACTCTTTCTCCCTCCAAATCTATATTACTTTTGCATATGAAAATTTGATTTGTTCCAATTTTACTGATATCTTTGCCATATGCAAGTTACCTGTTTGATAAAATGCGAAAGAGAAAAAAAAAATTGTTATTCGCAAGGTTGCTTAGCTTTATGGTTTTCATTTTTTAACATACCCAACAATTTTGTGTGTTAAGTTTGTATTTATCTCGCCTATTTGTACAGTAAAATCAATCGAGTCATCAAGCCTCAAGGTATGTTCAATGCTAATGAATTTTTGGTCTATTATCTCAACAGGGGAGTGAGGCCAGTTTTTGTAATTCCTCATGAGAAAGTAAGGGAAGAAGTGGAGGAATTTATTAGAGATGATATCAGTATTGTTTTTATAACTACCCCAGGACAGGTATGGCTAACTCCCTTCATTTAAATTTTCACCTTAGAAAGTTCTCATAGAAAATACTTCATCTGTTCAGAAGAAAGAGTCATACTTCTTTGTAATTCCACCTATTAGTACTCTTTTTTTTCGCTCATTGATGTAGGGGTGGCAAGCTTAGTATTGAGGGCAGTAGTGATGATGAGATAGGGACAGACAAAGCTGCTTTCAAGTTACTAGAGAAATATAATGATGTTTGTGGCTTATTCATGCATGTATCGAGTTGTTTTTTGTTTTATTCATATTGCATTTGAGCATAAATGAATTTTGCACAATCTTCTGGTTTCTGGACATTACCTTTTAAATTTTTGCTCATTTTAAAGTCACATTTGGGGCAAGAATACCATACCCACGTGAGTTTATATTCATTTTTACACAATGAGCATACATATTTGATGAGTAACAATGAATTCCCATTGCCAATAAAAAAAACAAATGAATATAGTTTACTGTTTCTACAAATATTTCATAATTGATTTTAGTTGTTGATTAGTTTTTTTAAAGCTGCAAACTTTCGTGTAGTCCCCCCTCATTATCTCTTTATCGCTTCATCTTCGCATAATTAGGTTTTGTTCTTTTACTTTTGGTTCTATTATGTTTTCCTTTCAAAACAGATTTGAAGTACTCAATTATGAGTATTATCAGTCGATCCACACAAAATTATCCTAAATTGCTAGATAGTAGATACTAGATAATAAATTACGAAGAAGAAAGAAGTGTTTTTTTTTTCAAAATTTTAATCCACTATCATTTCTTTTATATATTTTTTTCACTTTGATTAGTCCCTGGAAAAATGAATATGGATGATAAGTTAGAGATATTGAAGACTGAATTGCAGAAGTTGTTAAAGATAGTAGATTGATTTTTCTGCATAGCAACATGAGCATTGCTTTCTATGTATCTTTCTCGCCTGTTACAGTCTCTCAAAACACAAGATGAAACAATTTGAAGAGGCCATAATCTATAAAGGGATTCTTGAAATTGTGGGCTCAATTTATGAATTTAACAGAACAAATGAAACAATTTTGTAGCATACTAAAATTTACAGACTTAGAATGGCATGGGATGTGTATATATATTCACAATTATACCAGGTAAACTCATTTTACTACTCTAAATTTGATAGCTCTTTTATGTTTCAACTTTCATTGATTTTATTTAGCCGTACTTAGTTTAGTTTAGCTGCTGCGATATCAATATTTTTCTGTTGTAACAGTGTACTTTGTTTAAGAACTTTAGCTGTTAAGAACTGAAAATATGGTATGCTTCGAGTGTAGTGTTCATTTGTTGAAATTCTATAACCAAGTCCCACTTTCAGGCTTCAGTTTATTTGTTTTTGAAATTGTTAATCAACTACTTGGTTGTTTGGTTTATGTGAAGAACAAGGGTTTCTATTCTAAATCTAATTAGCAATTTGCATTAACCACGAGAAGTTTATATCTATGTTTGTGTGTGTGTGTGTGTGTGTGCTTATATTTTATGTGCAACTACATGTGTTTATTCAATGAAATTTTAGTTCCATTGCAGTTTCATCTTTCATGGGATGCATTGTAGTGTTCTGCCAGTACCATATATATATATATATATATATATATATATATATATGTATGTATTAAAAGTGGTACATTGTGTTTGCAGTAGCAAAAATAGTTTTGGGCATTTTCATTTTCAACTGTAAACTTAATTGCTTATACTTTATTTTTTACTGTGTACCTGCAGTTGTGTGATACCAACTGTGATATTTTAATTGCTTATCCCTCTGTTTTTTGCTCTGCCATTGTGATGTTTATATGCCTTGGTCTATGTTTGGATTTTTTTGTCAAAATCAACCCATAAAGGATTGGGCTTGGAATTTCATGATGCCTGCTTTAGATTTTCATAGAGAAAATCAAACCTCTAACTCTGTGTCATGGCACTTAGGATTGATTTTGTGAAATATAAGAAACGGTCTTTATTTTAATTCAGTTCAAACTTTATGAGCTAAAATGTACGTAAAATGTACGTGAAATCGGAAGTTTAAAGTTTATTGTTTGCAAAATTGCTAGAAGTCCTTAGTTGTGATCTATATACTGATGCCACATTATGGCTATTGCTTCTGTTGTCATTGATACCAATATCAATTCTCATAAATAATACCTATAGGTGAACAAACACAAATAGTTGAGAAGTCTTTAGTCATTTGTTATTTGGGATTATCTAAACTGAATATTACTAACCTATTAAAGTTGATTGTCCCAGATCTTATTGTGCTTCAAAAGTGAACAAAGCAGCGTACTTTTGTTAATTTTGTCTAGACGGTGCTAGGCATTGGGTATCACAGATTTTCAAAGAAATGCTCATTCTCTCTGCACCTTCATCAAGGATCCAAGTACTTGGCTTTTGGTACCGTTCAAATGTAAAAAATATGGATCGAACATAGGTTTTTTTATGTGGGTTTGATTCATGATTTTAGTTGGTATTTCAATTTTAATACGTAGTTGCAAAGTACATTGCCAATTTCGATTCAAATATTTTTGTGATTCTTGATTATATGGATAGTAATTTCTTGTTTGAAAAAAGTTAATATTCTAAAGTTTATATGTCATGCAAAATATATTCTAAACTTTCACAATTTTAGCAAATCATAGCTAATATCTATTAGACTTGATGTTCAGGTGTTCAAGGCAGCATAAAGATTTGGTACGTAGAGCTGGGTTGTGGAGTTTTATCAGGATGATATTGACATTATATCAACTCTTTAGGCAGGTGGGATAGGATTTTTATAGGTAGTAGGGAGCATTTGGTTGGGATTAAATGGCAGGGGAGGAGTTTAAGCATGCACTTAAAGAATGATTACTATGAGAATTGTCCAGGGTGTAAGTTGGATTAGCGTGAAAACATGCAGTGAGGTTTGCCTATCAAGGTACTTTTCGCTATATGGATTATGGTGCTCTATACAACTAAAGCAACCCCCTTTATATGTGTTATTTTCCAGTACATTTCCTTCTTAATTATATACAATTGCTCTTCCTATCTTCAATTATTGAAAAATTTATATTAAAAATGTCATTATAATCGCATATTTAACAAATTATTCAATCTATTTTTCAAACTAGCCTTGCATTGCACTGGCTATTACCTAGTATATATTAATATTATGTTATCAATTTTTGCACTCTCTTTGTTATAATATAAAATAATAATTATTAAATTTCTAAAAATTAATTTGCAAAACGATTTATTCACAATTATAAAACAATAAATTTCATGATTATTAGTATTTTGTATTTACTAAAATTAAATGAACTTATACCAATTTTAAGTTTTAAAATATCTAACATTAACTTTCAAAAAATTAATAATGATATTATGTTTTGTAAGAGAGGGTATTATTATATTTTATACTAATGTACTTTGTATAATTTTATTATAATATTTAAAAAACAAATATTTTTTTAAAATTTAATATGTCTAAATTTGACTTTCAAAAAATTAATAACGATCTTATATTTTGGAGGGGTAAAATAGTAAAAGACTGTTATTCAGACATGTCAATTATTAAATAATTTTTTTCATTCAGATTCAAATTCATTCAGTTTTTATCAAAAATCCTAAATGAGAAGGAAACTGAACTTATTATTACATACAAAATGAGTAGTTTATCTTCTAAGCTGACTAGCAGTTACAAATATTACAAATACTCTAAAAGACAATACTAAACTATACTGCTGTGACTCACAACCTTGAGTTGTCATCTGTATTAGCTTGTATGACTGGCATATGAATATCGAAACTGCGGTATTAATGGACTTGCTGTCCATAACAGTTACAATTACTCGATCAGCATATGAAAATTGGAAGTAACCAACTTATCTAAATGCTTAAACTCATAGATGGAGGACTCAACAATATATATCATACTAACATTTCCCCTCAAATGAGCTCAACTTTATGGAGAAGAGAGAAATTAAAGTGTATTAGCACTATTTTAAATTAATGTAAAGACAACGCGCAGACAAAAAGATTTGAATCTAAGACCTTGCACACTCAGAACTTTAATATCATGTTAAGTAAACAACTCATCTACAAATTTAAGTTGTGGATGGAGAGTTCAACAATGTATATCATGCTAACACAGGATGCAAAGAATTGGTAGGTTGAGCATAAAGAAGATATACATACTGAACTAATTATCGGAAACAAAAATAGAAAAACTTGGATGGAAGCCATTAAGTCTATTATGGAAATGGAAGAAAGAAATTAGAAAAACTGAAGGTGTGAATGTGAGTTATTTTGTGTTTGGTAACGTTTCACCTTTCGTTTTAGATTTTTTGTATCAATTATTTTCTTCAAGTCTCAATCAAAATTATAAACAATAATACACCAATAAATAATTCAAGAGAAAAAGTCTCAATATATATGTACACCAAAATATATATATATATATATATATATATATATATATATATATATACATATATATATTTGCAAAAGATTAAAAAATAAAAATAAATAAATAAATTTTTGACATAATTCACCACGTTAATTACTGTGGGCCCAAGTGCAAAATTAGAGTGCACATGACCTAATTGAATTAAATGCACAATTAGGGTTCCACGACCTCATTAAATGTGCAAACTAGGGTTCGCACAACCTAATCGAATGAAGATGAAAAAGTCAGAAATAAATGTGTTAGACCCAGGAGAAGCCTCCACGTGTCCTGAGGCAGAAGACTCGTGGAGGCGGCTCGTTTTGGGAATTAATTGAGGGATTGGATTGGTGGCTAGAAGGACAGGGCAATATGAGCATTATTCTAATGACTAAAGGGTATTTCTGGAATTTTCCTGAAAACATGTGCCTAACATGTGAATACTTAATTTCAGAAAACTATATAAATACCCCTTCCATTCTCAGAAGGAAGGGGGACTCTTTTGGTAGCTTAAGACTTGGATATTCCATCTAAAAGCACTAAAAAGGTTTGAACACTCTCTCAACTCGAAGGACTCAAGAAGGCTTTTGGAATCCCAATAACCCTAACACGGTTCCGAAGGACTCAAGAAGGCTTTTGGAATCCCAATAACCCTAACACGGTTCCCGAATTCTAGGGGTTCTGCTACGTGTCATTGGAGTAATCGCCCACCTGTTCTTCTCCCCTCTTCAATCAATCAACCAATTTCGTGCTCTTCATGGATTTTTCTCCGATCCTCAACCAACACAAAACCCTAACTGGCAAGGCGCGATTTTCTTGCCCACAATTACCAATCTAATTATCACATAACACCAAACATCTCACATGTTTTTTCCTTTCCCCATTTCCTATTTAGACAAGCATCAAGTGGCTGAGATAATCAATAACCATATATACCCACTGAAAACACATTCAACTTCAGTTTCAATGCAAACCATCCATTTTTCTCTGCAACACTTTATAGGGGATCAATAAAATTCTCTCTCTCAACCTAGTTCAATTCATCAATATGATCGATCGAGTTATATTTGTATCTTTTTCTCTATCTTCCCATAAATAGAGTATGTATATATTGTTTAATTATATATTTCTTTGATGGATATATGTATTGTTATAAACATTATTTCCATTGTTCCGGGAAATGGTGGTTGTTGATGGCATATCAATTGTTAAATATTTAGCCGTAGTAGTACTCCACTAATTGTATAAGGTATTTTAAGAAGTTTTTTTCCCTTTTAATTATTTATAGCAACATTATGAAAGAAAACCTATAAGTTAATTTAAATTAACTCTTTTCTTTTCCGTTAAAATCTCATATACATACATAATGTTAATATTTATTACATGGAAACTTGATTTATTACTGATTTAAGTGATTGGTGCATGAGGTAGAAAGGAATGAGAGAATGTCGTATTTGCCATGACACACAGTAGAGAATCGACATGCGACTCTATACACAACTGGCTCATCTCCATGGACAAACCTACGCTCGTACGTAATTTCCCTAACAACTCAATGAATTAGTACATGGCTACAAAGTCACGGTAATTTATAATGGGAGATTCCAGTTGAAACAGATCACTGGAACTTTGCAAGGATATGCTTTACCATAAGGAACTGGAAAAATTCTAAACATGGAGGGGATAACATAATCGAGAATTGAGGGTCACTCATATACATTAAAATACAAGCTCTTCTACTCATATACATCCAAAGAAGAAGAAGCTCCTTGTGACTCACATGATTCAGAGAAGAAGTAATTCATAACTTACAATGAAGGTACAGTCTGATTCTCTTTGTTGTTGTAGTCCTCCATTCTTGCTTGTTCTCCCTGCGAGTTGCTTGGGAACATGGCCTTGAAAGTGGGGATTTGCATCAACTGCTGGCAGAAATTCCCCATTTCTTCTTGCTTCTTCTGCATTTCCAGCATCATAGCCATCATCATTTCTTATCATTCTCGTGCTTCATCAATGCCCTGAGCATCTCCAGTTGTACAACATTTGTCTGCTCTCCACTTGCTTCCTTGCCTTGCCATCTCGTGCCTGTCTACCTGACATTCGTTTGTTGTTGATTAGCCATGTATGGTGATATTCCTTCCGAAGCATCTTCAAGGATGGGTTGATCGAGATCCAGATTCGCACCCGGTAAAGCTTGATTTGCTTGCCTTGGAACTGGATCCGGTGAAGTAATGATATTTGTCGGTGAAACTCTTCCAGTAGTTCTCTCACTTCGAGTTGTGGGCATACCCTTCACGAATTCTACAGCTCCCCAGCAGAGTCGCCAAAGAAATGTGGGCAAGGAAATTATACCTTGCTAGGGTTAGGGGTTCGTGTTGGTTGAGGAGGAGAGAAATCCACGAAGAGTACAGAATTGATTGATTGATTGAAGATGAGAGAATAACAGGTAAGCGATTATTCCAACGACATGTGGCAGAACTCTTAGAATCTGAGAACCTTGTTAGGGTAGCACGAATTCAGAGAGCCTTCTTAAGTGCTTTAAGTTGAGAGAGAATCTCCAAGTGTGATTCCCCCAAATCCGAGTTCTCTAACCTCATATTCAATGCTCACGATCCTTCATCAACATACACATTCAATAATCTATTGTGAAATAATAAACATACATTGTACATTAATATAAAGTCTTATAATATAATTCTAAGGTCTTCTTAGCCTTAACTAAAACATACCCTTACTATTATAAAAGGTTTACCTATTCAAATTACATCTGTGACAACCCCAAAACAGGTCCATTCCATCCAACCCATTCTGAGTCGTCAAATACATGGTACAGAAAATAACTACAACTTTATTACAACAATTGTCGTATAAAATACAACAACACATATGCTGTGAGTTTGGATACAAATATATACCAAATGTGACTCATGTCCCAACCATGGACAGCACCTCACAGTGGCACCTTACATAAAGGTATAGTCAAAGACTGTTTTAGAAATGAGAATATTTGGGAAGTGCTTAAGGAAACCTTCGTACATGGGAGGCCATGCTTCTAGGTTATGATAGATATCATATGGCCACAGAATTATCCTTGGTTGACCCAATATACCCCAAAGAAAAACGAGAAGTTTACTATCATATTCTTCCCAATGGTGAGTCTTCTCTTGACTTATCATTATCTCCACTGTTTCTAATTGAGAATTATACTTCAAACAAACACCAAGATTATATAGGTAGTGCTCGTAGATATATTCAGCAAGTGAATGTGCACAACCTTGCCTTATGATGATACGAGGTTGTATGTCATTAGACATCTTGTATGACAGTGGCAAAACACCCTTCCAACGTTGGGTTCGCCTCACCCTATTTGATTCACCAAATATAACTACTAAATGATGTATACAACACTTTTCTATACTGCTTAGGGGAAACCTCCACAGCTAGAGACCACCGTTCTATTTTCCCGTTACCCTCGCTCGACCCAGCTACACTCTTATTACCTGAAAGGAATTGTGAAACAGAAGGGTGAGCACAACTAGCTCAGTAAAGAATATCATGACTAAAGATAAATAAGTTATCAATAGCCTTCAACAGAAATAAATCAGAGATTTAGAACATATGGTAGATGATAAAACTTTTCAACCATAGTTGCAGCGGAACGAGCAATCCATTAGAAGAGTCAAATAGATTATAAAGTCTATTATCTTCTCCATGTTAAAAGTCCACCAACAATATTTTATCCCTGTAACATCAATCAACAATTCATGTCCACAATCACATGTATAACTCATAATCGTAATTGTTGTTTTAAATTCCTTTTCTCATCCAGGACAAAGATAATTTTCATCACCCGAAACATCAAAGATCATGGTTATACCAAATCACAGTTCATGTTCATAATCATATTAATAAATTCATCTTTGCACTACGGGCCAAAGATATTCATCAACAGACCATCTTTGCACTACATGCCAAAGATATTCAACAACAGGTCATCTTTGCACTACGAGCCAAAGATATTCATCAATAATTCATCTTTGCACTACGGGCCAAAGATATTCCTCAACAGTTCATATTTGCACTACATGCCAAATATATTCATATCTTAAAGAAATATATAATCATTTCAGAATTTATATAAACAATAATTATAATCATGTTAATCAATTCATCTTTACACTTAAGCTAAAGATATTCAATTATAAATTCAATGGTCATGATCATACCAGTCAACAATTCAACTTTGCACTACTGGCTAAAGGGAACCCATAGTCATGATCATACCAAAAATCTATCCATCTTTACACTCAAGTCAAAGAAAAATATCATCATTAGGGTTATAAAAATGTTATATATGATAATAAAATCAATATAATCAACATATAGATTTAATCTCAAGAGTAATATTAATAAATCAACTATAATTTGGTCAGAAAAAGAAATTAATTTTATCGTGAATAGTAACTCGTGAATAGTAATTCATGAATAGTAATTCGACATGAAAAAGGTAGAAATTCCACAATAAAATCCATACCAATATTTCGGTATAATGATATTGAAATAATAATATTTCTTAAGCTTATAAACAATTTATTTAAATTGTTTACACTTTACTAATTAATGCATTTAATCATCATAAAATGCCAACTCTTAAGATTTCATCACCAATAACCAAAATCCTCATAAAAAATCTGCATATACCTCATATAGGATTCTCAAGCCATAAAATCCTATTTTTCAATTTTCTTACTTCACATAACATATTTAATTCATTTACTCATAACTAGTCTATTTTTATGAAAAATACCAAATCAGTTCTAAAAATATTTTTTCTCTAGAATTTAGCAGAATATAGTCCCATATTGAACATATATTTTTCTCAGAATTTTTAAAACTCATTTACTATTTTTGTGACGCCCCCAGAATAGGTATACAACACCCATTCTGAGTCGCCAAATACATGGTACAGAAAGCAAACTACAACTTCAATAATACAATTGTCGTGCAAAATACGACAACACATACTGTGAGTTTAAATACAAATATTGTCTTCTAGACAATATCCACACTCAAATAAATCCTCATTACAATTATTCAAACACTATTTTACAGAAATAGTGAGGACTGCTAAAACATCTTTCTAGAACCATCACTCCATACCCCGACTAGATCCTGCTATGTTCTCACCTCCTGAGAAAAAAAATGGAACAAAAAGGAAAAGGGTGAGCTCAACTAGCCCAGTAAAGAATATTATGACTAAGATAATATACAACAAATTATCGTTAGTCTTCAACAGGGAAAAATCTGATAAAATATAATCGACAACAAGTTTTAGATCAACAACTGCAGCGGAAACAGCAAACCATTAGAAGAGTCAAGTAGAGAAAGAATTCTACTATCTTCTAAGATTTAAAAGTCCATCATCAATATTTTATCCCTGTAACATCAATTAATAATCATCTTTAACCAAATATTCATCTTTGCACTACAGGCCAAAGATATTCATTTGTATCATCAGTCGGTCATGTTCATCTCAACACCTGTTCATCTTTGCACTACAGGCCAAAGATATTCATCAAGTAATTATACATCTTTGCACTACAGGCCAAAGATATTCAGTAATATCATCATTTAGGACTGAGGATGATGAAAAATATCTTAAAGAGAACGAATCCAATGAGACAGAAGGACAAATAGTAGGGATTCGTATAACAGTTTATCCAAGATCAATAATACTTCATAATAATCAATTGTGAAGCAGAATTCAAAAATAAAGATCAAAACATGGATACAATCAAAGATAGTAACCATAATAGACATCTTGGACAAAAAGGGAAAATTTTATTTTTCGGTGAATAGTGCCGTATTCGTGAATAGTGCCGTATACGTGAATAGTGCCGTATACGTGAATAGTAACCCCCGACACAAAAAGTTCCAAATTTGATAAAAACTCATATCAATATTTCAGCATAATGATATTGAAGAAAATAATATCATTAAGAAGAAAATAATATCCCTTACCTCAAAATATCAGTACTTCTGGTCGGAATACCGGTATAAGGCTGAAAGAAACTTGCTCTGATGAATAGAAACTCTCAAAGTATCTAAATACTCACAAAATACACTCAATAATCTAGAGAGAGAAAGAGAGAAAACTTGTTTCTGGTGTGATTTTCAATTCTAACTTAGCCCTCTATTTATAGGAAAATTTTGGTAGGTTTGACCTGCAACCTGATGGCTTTACCTGCTACTATTCCCACCCACCACATTTGAAATATAATTCAGCACATTTTTTCACCAACCACAAGTGGGGCCCACCAATTCTAGAATTTTCCACCAAAATGATAAACTCCGAAAATTCAACAATTTCTGAACCAGTCATCTTGTAAAATTCGTAATAAATCATACGTTCATTTTTAACGGTTCAAAATTTGTGGACATATACTCAACTTATATATGTATAACATATCCAAAAATTACCACGATCCAACGGTCGGATTAAAAATTATAACCCCCGCAAAATATCTCAAAAACCCTGATTTTTAATACCTCCATTCTGACAAAAATACGGATAAAAATCTCAACATTAACTCCTTCATTTTTAACCACAAAAATATATCCCTCATTTATATCCACATAAAATAAATATTTCCTTATCATATGAATCAATAATTAATTATTCACAAATAATATTACAGAATCACATTTATGACAACCAGGCCGTTCCCAGGAAAGAGGGGCTTTCCAATAAGGATTTCTCCTTACTGGCGCGCAATTAGATGACCAAACCTCTCCTTAGACAGAACTTTCTAGACATTGCCAATAATGTTATCTAATAATATTATTCAAATAATATGAATTATTGATCTGATAAATGAAAATACTGTGCAGCAACAATTATTGAAACAACAATAATATAAAATATCAACGCAGCAATTATTGAATCAATAAAATAAAATATTGAATAATAACTACTGTAACAATTATTGAGTAGTGCCTTCTTACGTAAGAATCAATAATTGGTGCAATACCGTGTGCTACTGTATTTTAACCACCGGGTATTTCAACAGTATTAACGGTAACAACTACGCCGTTATTTATAAACAACTTATACTTGTCGTTTTCTTCATCCAATCGCTTTCCGTTATGGGGCCCACACAAGGCTGCGTCGTCGTACGAATATTCCCCGACAGCAAGAATATTCCACGACCAACCGAATATTCACCGACCAAAAATAAATATTTTATAACCACTTGCTTATTTTGCAAAATTTGCACATTTCACCCATAACCAAAGTATTATATCAAATTAACCCCTTATTATTCACAATAATATTTAGAGAAAATTTGATTTTATTCATTAATAAGTTGGGGTCTTACAACCTCCCCTCCTTATGAAATTTCGTCCTCGAAATTGACGTACGTACCTGATGTTTCAAAAAGGTGAGGATACCTCGCTTTCATTTCTGATTCCAACTCCCAGGTCATTTCTTCAATAGCATGGTTTCTCCACAAAACCTTAACTTGTGGTATAACCTTCGTGCGTAGGACATGCTCTTTCCTATCCAAGATCTTAACAGGTACCTCCTCGTACGTTAAATCTTCAGCTATCTCGTCTGGTTCTAACTCAATAATGTGGTTCGGGTCTTTAACATATTTACGAAGCATAGATATGTGAAAAACATTATGAACACGAGACATGCTTGGAGGTAATGCGAGTCTATATGCCACATTTCCTATTCGCTCAAGAATCTCAAATGGACCAACAAATCTTGGATTGAGCTTTCCTCTCTTCCCAAATCTTGTAACTCCCTTCCATGGTGCAACACGTAACAATACATGATCCCCAATATTAAATTCCACGTCCTTCCGATGAAGATCCGCATAACTCTTTTGTCGATCCTGTGCCGTTTGTATACGTTGTCGAATCGTTTGGATCTTCTCTGTAGTAATGCGTACCAATTCTGGTCCCAACAATGTTGCTTCACCCACCTCGTCCCAGCATACTGGAGAACGACATTTTCTTCCATACAACGCCTCAAATGGAGCCATACCTATGCTCGCCTGATAACTGTTGTTGTAGGAGAATTCCACCAATGGTAGGTACTTATCCCAACTCCCTTTGAGATCTAAGACACAAAGTCTTAATAGATCTTCAAGAGTTTGAATAGTCCTCTCTGATTGTCCGTCCGTTTGAGGATGGTATGCTGAACTGAATCGTAAATCCGTGCCCATAGCTTTCTGCAAGCTAACCCAAAATCGTGAAGTGAATCTTGGGTCACGATCCGAAACTATGGATACTGGCATGCCATGCAATCTCACAATCTCGTTCACGTACATACTAGCAAGACGTTCAAGGGAATAAGTCTCACGTATCGGCAAGAAATGAGCGGACTTGGTTAATCTATCAACAATAACCCAAATCGCATCTATGCCTTGAGAAACCTTGGGAAGACCTGTAACAAAATCCATAGTAATGTGTTCCCACTTCCATTTCGAAATCTCAAGTGGTTGCAATGGACCCTTTGGTACTTGATGCTCCGCTTTTACACGTTGACAAGTTAAACATCTCGAGATAAACTCCGCGATCTCTCTTTTCATATTGCTCCACCAAAATGTATGTCGAAGATCGTGATACATTTTGGTACTCCCAGGATGGATTGCAAACGGTGTGTTGTGTGCCTCCATCATTATTCTATGCTTCAAGTCAAAATCGTTAGGAACACAAAGTCTGGAGTTGACTCGAAGTATTCCTTCTTCATCGATTCTTGCTTCTGGAATAGCACCTTCTTGCACTTTCTTCTTCATACGCATCAGCTCTATATCCGTAGCTTGAGCAGCTTTAACTTTATCGATTAAAGTCGGTTCTACTCGTATATTTGATATCATCATGTGGGTACTTGGAGCCTTCATCTCTATCTCCATCCTTTGCAAGTCATACAAAATGGGCCTTTGTGTTAAAAACATTGCACTCGTACCCGCATATGATCTTCTACTCAATGCGTCAGCTACTACGTTTGCTTTTTCAGGATGGTATTGGATGGTATGATCGTAATCTTTCAACAGCTCAAGCCAACGTCGTTGCCGCATGTTGAGTTCCTTTTGGGTGAAGAAATATTTGAGGCTTTTATGATCTGTATAGATCTCCACTTTCTCCCCATACAGGTAGTGTCTCCAGATCTTCAACGCAAAAACGACTGCTGCCAACTCCAAATCATGAGTAGGATAATTCCTCTCATATTCTTTGAGTTGTCGTGAGGCATAGGCTATGACTTTCCCATGTTGCATGAGAACACATCCTAACCCTTTGCCTGAAGCATCGCTGTAGATAACAAATCCATCCGAACCAGATGGTATTGTCAGAACAGGTGCCGAAATGAGTCTCCTCTTGAGTTCTTGGAAACTCTTCTCGCATTCCTCACTCCATACGAATTTTGTATCTTTCCGAGTCAGCTGAGTTAACGGAGTAGCGATTCGAGAAAATCCTTCCACAAATCTCCGATAATAACCAGCTAAGCCCAGAAAGCTACGTACTTCGGTTACCGACTTCGGTTGCTCCCAACTTTGTATGGCTTCAATCTTCGCCGGGTCGACAGATACTCCATGTTTTGACACCACGTGCCCAAGGAATGCTACTTCCTCAAGCCAGAACTCGCATTTCTTCAGTTTGGCATATAGCTTGTTTTCACGAAGCCTTTGCAGTACCAGCTTCAAATGGCGCTCATGATCTTCACGGCTTTTGGAATAGATGAGGATGTCATCAATAAAGACAACAACGAACTGATCCAAATATTCTTTGAATACACGGTTCATCATATCCATGAAGGCAGCAGGAGCATTAGTCAATCCAAAAGACATTACTAAGAATTCATAATGCCCGTACCGAGTTCTGAAGGCAGTCTTTGGAATATCCTCAGTTTTAATCTTCAGCTGATGATATCCAGAACGAAGATCGATCTTTGAAAAGAATTGTGCTCCTTGCAACTGGTCAAACAGGTCATCAATGCGAGGTAGCGGATACCTATTCTTGATGGTGACATGGTTCAATTCTCGATAGTCGATACAAAGTCGCATACTCCCGTCTTTCTTCTTTACGAATAAAACAGGAGCACCCCAAGGAGACGTACTAGGACGAATAAAACCGATGTCCAACAACTCCTGTAGTTGGACTTTTAACTCCTGAAGTTCAATAGGAGCCATTCGATATGGAGTTTTAGAAATGGGCTTTGTACCGGGTTCAAGGTCAATAAAGAATTCAATTTCTCGTTCCGGGGGTAGACCGGGAAGTTCTTCAGGAAATACATCGGAAAATTCTCTAACAATAGAAATATTATTCAAATCTGACTTGTCTTTGTTCAAATCCATAACATGGGCTAAGAAAGCTTGACATCCGTTTTTCAATAAACGAATAGCTTTGTGGCTTGATATGACAGTGACTGATTTTAGTGGTTTAGTAGTTTGAATTCGTATGACAGGTTGGTTAGGAATATGAAAACTAACAACCTTACGAAAACAATCAATTTTAGCATGATGAGTGGTTAACCAATCAATTCCTAAAATCACATCAAAAGCAAGTATCTTTAAAGAGATAAGATCAACAGGTAATGTGATAGTGCCAACTTGGATCATGCAAGATTTATAAACTGTAGATGTAACGAAGGTTTCACCCAACGGAGTTTCAACAGATAAGTTAAAGTCCAATTTCTCCGGAGTCAAGTTTAAACGTTGAGCACAAGCAGGAGAGATAAAAGAATGGGTAGAACCGGTATCTAGTAAAGTATAAACTTCGCAAGAATTCAAGATTAGCTTACCCGTGATCACCTCGTTCGGGTTTCTCGCGTTTTGGCCAGTAACGACAAACGCCCTTCCAGGAACCGCTGATTTCGACTTATCCGGGATAACTTTTGGAGTCACCATCCCCGCTGAACTTGGTTTTGCTACAGAACACTCTCGAGCTATATGACCTTCCTTTCCACAGTTATAACATACCTTGGATTGTTGTGGGCAGTTTGGGCTGATATGTCCCTCTTTCCCACATTTGTAACATACGACCGGTGGTCGTTCTCCTCCCCTAGAAACAGTTGATGTTTGTGCTGACGTCTTCACGTTATCATTGTTGTACCTTCTCTTCTTGAAATCTCCTCCCGACTCGCTCCTTCTATTATCACGACCACGATTACCACCAGAGTGGTTACCGCTTTTGTCCGAATGTTTTCCTCCCTGCTGGTTTTCATTGCTTCGATGACTGCCGCCACCGGTATGACCCTGGTTGTGGTCCCTCGGTTGCACATACTCATTATCTCGCTCTAATAATTGAGCCCTGTTTACAACATCTGAATATAAAGAAAATTTATGAGAGATAAGATATTGCCGAATCTCGGGTTTTAGACCTCTCAGAAACATCCTTGTCATTCGTTCCTCATTTTCGACCAAATGAGGTGCAAACCTGGATAACTCTGCAAACTTCGCCTCGTACTGGGACACCGTCATGTTGTTTTGTTCCAGTCTAATAAACTCAACCTCCTTCATATGACGAATACTTTCAGGAAAGTACTTGTCATTGAACAGTTTTTGAAATGTTTCCCAGGACATGTTGAGTGCGTCAGGCTGGGTACGCTTCACAGACTCCCACCAGTAGTCTGCCTCACCGCGGAACATAAATGTGGCGAATGGAACCTTCTGTTCCTCCGTGCATCCCAAGACATCAAATATCTTGGTAATTTGCTTGACCCACGTTTCCGCCATGATCGGATCCGGCTTTCCCTTAAATTCTGGTGGTCCCAATTCTTTGAACTGCTTAGCTGTGACAAACCGCGCGTTGTTATCATTTCCACCCGTATTCTGCACACGAGTCTCCCTCGTCTGATTTTGCATGAACTGCAAAAAGCTCCTAAACATTCCATCATTCATCGTTTGCTCGGTAACGTTGTTTACAGGAGGAATATTGCCTTCCTGTTGCACGTTCCCCTGGGTAGTGATCAAAGGTGTCTCCACGGTCTGATTTACTCCATTATTAACGTTCTCAGCTGCCATTCTTAAATACTGCCATAAAACAAGGGTTAATAGTCATGTCATATATTATCCCTATACTCTGACCGACCAAATAAACACCAAATAAACTTAGTCAGGTCATACTAGCGAAGGAATTCCCCGTCTCTCCCCTCCTAGTTTTTGTCTCACATCTCAGCCAGGGATCATATCCCTAAGCTCTGATACCAACTGTGACGCCCCCAGAATAGGTATACAACACCCATTCTGAGTCGCCAAATACATGGTACAGAAAGCAAACTACAACTTCAATAATACAATTGTCGTGCAAAATACGACAACACATACTGTGAGTTTAAATACAAATATTGTCTTCTAGACAATATCCACACTCAAATAAATCCTCATTACAATTATTCAAACACTATTTTACAGAAATAGTGAGGACTGCTAAAACATCTTTCTAGAACCATCACTCCATACCCCGACTAGATCCTGCTATGTTCTCACCTCCTGAGAAGAAAAATGGAACAAAAAGGAAAAGGGTGAGCTCAACTAGCCCAGTAAAGAATATTATGACTAAGATAATATACAACAAATTATCGTTAGTCTTCAACAGGGAAAAATCTGATAAAATATAATCGACAACAAGTTTTAGATCAACAACTGCAGCGGAAACAGCAAACCATTAGAAGAGTCAAGTAGAGAAAGAATTCTACTATCTTCTAAGATTTAAAAGTCCATCATCAATATTTTATCCCTGTAACATCAATTAATAATCATCTTTAACCAAATATTCATCTTTGCACTACAGGCCAAAGATATTCATTTGTATCATCAGTCGGTCATGTTCATCTCAACACCTGTTCATCTTTGCACTACAGGCCAAAGATATTCATCAAGTAATTATACATCTTTGCACTACAGGCCAAAGATATTCAGTAATATCATCATTTAGGACTGAGGATGATGAAAAATATCTTAAAGAGAACGAATCCAATGAGACAGAAGGACAAATAGTAGGGATTCGTATAACAGTTTATCCAAGATCAATAATACTTCATAATAATCAATTGTGAAGCAGAATTCAAAAATAAAGATCAAAACATGGATACAATCAAAGATAGTAACCATAATAGACATCTTGGACAAAAAGAGAAAATTTTATTTTTCGGTGAATAGTGCCGTATACGTGAATAGTGCCGTATACGTGAATAGTAACCCCCGACACAAAAAGTTCCAAATTTGATAAAAACTCATATCAATATTTCAGCATAATGATATTGAAGAAAATAATATCATTAAGAAGAAAATAATATCCCTTACCTCAAAATATCAGTACTTCTGGTCGGAATACCGGTATAAGGCTGAAAGAAACTTGCTCTGATGAATAGAAACTCTCAAAGTATCTAAATACTCACAAAATACACTCAATAATCTAGAGAGAGAAAGAGAGAAAACTTGTTTCTGGTGTGATTTTCAATTCTAACTTAGCCCTCTATTTATAGGAAAATTTTGGTAGGTTTGACCTGCAACCTGATGGCTTTACCTGCTACTATTCCCACCCACCACATTTGAAATATAATTCAGCACATTTCTTCACCAACCACAAGTGGGGCCCACCAATTCTAGAATTTTCCACCAAAATGATAAACTCCGAAAATTCAACAATTTCTGAACCAGTCATCTTGTAAAATTCGTAATAAATCATACGTTCATTTTTAACGGTTCAAAATTTGTGGACATATACTCAACTTATATATGTATAACATATCCAAAAATTACCACGATCCAACGGTCGGATTAAAAATTATAACCCCCGCAAAATATCTCAAAAATCCTGATTTTTAATACCTCCATTCCGACAAAAATACGGATAAAAATCTCAACATTAACTCCTTCATTTTTAACCACAAAAATATATCCCTCATTTATATCCACATAAAATAAATATTTCCTTATCATATGAATCAATAATTAATTATTCACAAATAATATTACAGAATCACATTTATGACAACCAGGCCGTTCCCAGGAAAGAGGGGCTTTCCAATAAGGATTTCTCCTTACTGGCGCGCAATTAGATGACCAAACCTCTCCTTAGACAGAACTTTCTAGACATTGCCAATAATGTTATCTAATAATATTATTCAAATAATATGAATTATTGATCTGATAAATGAAAATACTGTGCAGCAACAATTATTGAAACAACAATAATATAAAATATCAACGCAGCAATTATTGAATCAATAAAATAAAATATTGAATAATAACTACTGTAACAATTATTGAGTAGTGCCTTCTTACGTAAGAATCAATAATTGGTGCAATACCGTGTGCTACTGTATTTTAACCACCGGGTATTTCAACAGTATTAACGGTAACAACTACGCCGTTATTTATAAACAACTTATACTTGTCGTTTTCTTCATCCAATCGCTTTCCGTTATGGGGCCCACACAAGGCTGCGTCGTCGTACGAATATTCCCCGACAGCAAGAATATTCCACGACCAACCGAATATTCACCGACCAAAAATAAATATTTTATAACCACTTGCTTATTTTGCAAAATTTGCACATTTCACCCATAACCAAAGTATTATATCAAATTAACCCCTTATTATTCACAATAATATTTAGAGAAAATTTGATTTTATTCATTAATAAGTTGGGGTCTTACAATTTTTCATATGGCCAAAATCGCCGAATATTTAGACATTTATCATAAATTGTACTTTTATTCAAAAATTTCGAAATTCACAGAGTATACTAATATTATATAGATGTACTCCCAATAAAAATTTTATCAATTTTGGAGTTAACCACAAGGAGTTATAAGCGGTTACTTTTAAAATAGTCTTTTCCCGTAAAATTCATATCTCTTAATCTATACATCCAAAAATCACCATTTTTGGACACAATCAATAAAACTCATCAAAATATCATTTCAAATTTTTTCAGAATTTTCTGAAGTTCAAATTACGAAACTGAAAACCATAACAACCCTTAAAATCCCTTACTATCCCTTACCTCAAAAGAGCAGCACTTCTGTCTGGATATCGGATATGACGCTGAAGGAAACTTGCACTGATGAATAGCAACTCACCAAGTATCTAAATACACACAAAATACACTCAATAATCTAGAGTGAAAGAGAGAGAAAACTTATGAATTCTGGTGTGATTTTCAATTCTAACTTAACTGTAAGACCCCGAATTTTATGAAATAAAAGTATTCAATTTTTCTTATAATTACTATTCAGTAAATGGTTAAATTGATAAAAGTTTAAAGTTATGGGTGAAATGTGAATATTTTTTTCAAAATAAGCAAGTGGTTATAAAATAATCATTGTTGTCGGGGAATATTCGTTTGGTCGTAGAATATTCTTTCTGTCGGGGAATATTCATACGACGGCGCAGCTATTTGTGGGCCCCATAACGAATAACTGTCGGATGACGATAACGACAAAAATTTAAGTTTTTACAAATAACGGCGTAGTTGTTACCGTTAACACTGTTGGAATACCCGGTGGTTAAAATACAGTAATACGCGTTATTGCACAGTAGCACACGGTATTGCATAGTATTTTTAAAATTATTGATTCTTACGTAAGAAGGCACTACTCAATAATTGTTACAGTAATTACTGTTCAATATTTTATTTTATTGATTCAATAATTGCTACGTTGAAATTTTGTATTATTGTTGTTCAATAATTGTTGCTGCACAGTATTTCCCATTATCAGATCAATAATTCATATTATTTGAATAGTATTATTAGATAGCATTATTGGCAATGTCTAGAAAGTTCTGTCTAAGGAGAGGTTTGGTCATCTAATTGCGCGCCAGTAAGGAGAAATTCTTATTGGAAAGCCCCCTCTTTCCTTGGAACAGCCTGGTTGTCATAAATGTGATTCTGTAATATTATTTGTGAATAATTAATTATTGATTCATATGATAAGGAAATATTTATATTATGTGGATATAAATGAGGGATATATTTTTGTGGTTAAAAATGAAGGAGTTAATGTTGAGGTTTTTATCAGTATTTTTGTCGGAATGGAGGTATTAAAAATCAGGATTTTTGAGATATTTTACGGGGGTTATAATTTTTAATCCGACCGTTGGATCGTGGTAATTTTTGGATATGTTATACATATATAAGTTGAGTATATGTCCACAAATTTTGAACCGTTAAAAATGAACGTATGATTTGTTATGAATTTTAAGAGGTGGCTGATTCGGAAATCAGGTTATAAATCATTTTTGGTGGAAAATTCTAGAATTGGTGGGCCCCACTTGTGGTTGGTGAAGAAATGTGCTGAATTATATTTCAAATGTGGTGGGTGGGAATAGTAGCAGGTAAAGCCATCAGGTTGTAGGTCAAACCTACCAAAATTTTCCTATAAATAGAGGGCTAAGTTAGAATTGAAAATCACACCAGAAACATAAGTTTTCTCTCTTTCGCTCTCTAGATTATTGAGTGTATTTTGTGAGTATTTAGATACTCTGTGAGTTTCTATTCATCAGTGCAAGTTTCCTTCAGCCTTATACCGATCAGAAGTACTGCTCTTTTGAGGTAAGGGATAGTAAGGGATTGTAAGGTATAGTAAAGGATATTAAGGGATTTTAAGGGTTGTTATGATTTTCAGTTTCGTAATTTTTCTGATCTTCAAAAATTCTAAAAAAATTTAAAATGATATTTTGATGAGTTTTCTTGATTGTATCCAAAAATGGTGATTTTTGGATGTATAGATTGAGAGTTATGAATTTTATGAGAAAAAACTATTTTAAAAGTAACAGCTTATAATTCCTTGTGGTTAACTCCAAAATTGATGAAATTTTTATTGGGAGTACATGTATATGATAGAAGTATACTCTGTAAATTTTAGAATTTTTAGACAAAAGTACAATTTTTGATAAATGTCTAAATATTTGACTATTTTGACCATATGAAAAATAGTAAATTACTTTTAAAAATTTTGAGAAAAATATATGTTCACTATGGGACTATATTATACTAAATCCCAGAAAAGAAATATTTTTGGAACTGATTTGGTATTTTTCATAAAAATGGTCTAGTTATGAGTAAATGAATTAAATATATTTTGTGAAGAAAGAAAATTGGAAAATAGGATTTTATGGCTTGAAAATCCTATATGAGGTATATACAGATTTTTGATGAGGGTTTTGGTTATTGATGATGAATTTATAAGAGTTGGCATTTTATGATGATTAAATGCATTAATTAGTAAAGTGTAAACAATTAAAATAAATTGTTTATAAATTTAAGTAATGTTATTCTTTCAATATCATTATACCAAAATATTGGTATGGATTTTATTGTAGAATTTCTATCTTTTGTGTCGGGGTTACTATTCATGAGTTACTTTTCACGATTTACTATTCATGAGTTACGAATATTACTCTTGAGATTAAAACTATATGTTGATCATATTATTTTTATCATCATATATAACATTTTTATAACCCTGATGTTGAAATTCTCTTTCGCTTGAGTGTAAAGATGGGTAAATTATTGGTATGATCATGACTATGGGTTCTCTTTGGCCAGTAGTGCAAAGTTGAATTATTGACTGGTATGATCATGACCATTGAATTTATAATTAAATATCTTAAGCTTAAGTGCAAAGGTGAATTGATCAACATGGTTATAATTATTGTTTATATAAATTCTGAAATGATTATATATTTCTTTGAGATATGAATATATTTGGCCTGTAGTGCAAATATGAATTGTTGATGAATATCTTTGGCATGTAGTGCAAAGATGGCCTGTTGATGAATATCTTTGGCCTGTAGTGCAAAGATGAACTGTTGTTGAATATCTTTGGCCCGTAGTGCAAAGATGGTTGTTGATGAATATCTTTGACCCGTAGTGCAAAGATGGATTTGTTAGTATTATTATAAACAGGAATTGTGATTTGGTATAACCATGATCTTTGATATTTCAGGTAAAGACAGGTGATGAAAATATTCTTCGTCCTGGGTGCGAAGAAAAATTTATAGTCACAATTATGATTATGAGTAATTCATATGATTGTGGAAAGGAACTGTTGAGTGATGTTACATGGATAAAATATTGTTGGTGGATTTTTAACATGGAGAAGATAATAGACTTTATAGTCTATTTGACTCTTCTAATGGATTGCTCGTTCCGCTGCAACTATGGTTGAAATTTTTATCATTTACTATATGTTCTAAATCTCTGATTTATTATTGATGAAGGCTATTGATAATTTAATTATCTTTAGTCATGATATTCTTTACTGAGCTAGTTGTGCTCACCCTTTTGCTTCACAATTCCTTTCAGGTAATAAGAGTGTAGCTGGGTCGAGCGGGGGTAACAAGGGAATAGAACGGTGGTCATCATTTAGTAGTTATATTTGGTGAAGAAAATAGGGTGAGGCGAACCCAACGTTGGAAGGGTGTTTTGTCACTATCATACAAGATGTCTAATGACATACAACCTCGTGTCATCATAGGACAGGGTTGTGCTCATCCACTTGCTGAGTATATCTATGGGCACTACCTATATAATCTTGGTGTTTGTTTGAAGTATAATTCTCAATTAGAGACAGTGGAGATAATGATAAGTCAAGAGAAGACTCACCATTGGGAAGAATATGATAGTAATCTTCTCGTTTTTCTTTGGGGTCTATTGGATCAACCAAGGATAATTCTGTGGCCATATGATATCTATCATAACCTAGACGCGTGGCCTCCCATGTACGAAGGTTTCCTTGAGCACATCCAAAAGATTCTAATTTCTAAAATAATTTTTGATTATACCTTTATGTAAGGTGTTATTGTGAGGTGATGTTCACGGTTGGAACATGAGTCACATTTGGTATATATTTGTATCCAAGCTCACAGCATATGTGTTGTTGTATTTTGCACGACAATTGTTGTAATAAAGTTGTAGTTATTTTCTGTACCATGTATTTGGCGACTCAGAATAGGTTGGATGGAATTGACCTATTTTGGGGTTGTCACATTAACCCTCTATTTATAGGAAAATGTTAGCACGCCGAAGCAGACTTAACCTGTAACCTGATGGCTTTACCTGCTGCTATTTTCACCCACCATATTTGAATAAAAATCTCAGCACATTTCTTCACCAACCAGGAGTGGGGCCCACCAATTCTAGAATTTTCCACCAAAATGATTAACTCCAAAAATTCAACAATTTCTAAATCAGTCATCTCGTAAAATTCATAACAAATCATACGTTCATTTTTAACGGTTCAAAATTTGTGGACATATACTCAACTTATATATGTATAACATATCTAAATATTACCACGATCCAACGGTCGGATTAAAAATTATAACCCTCGCAAAATATCTCAAAAATCCTAATTTGATTTTCAATACCTCCGTTCTGACAAAAATACAGATAACCCACCTCAACATTAACTCCTTCATTTTTTTACCACAATAAATATATCCAATATTTATATCCACATAAAATAAATATTTCCTTATCATATGAATCAATAATTAATTATTCACAAATAATATTACAGAATCACATTTATGACAACCAGGTCGTTCCCAGGAAAGAGAGGACTTTCCAATAAGAATTTCTCCTTACTGACGCGCAATTAGATGACCAAACCTCTCCTTAGAAAGAACTTTCTAGACATCGCCAATAATGTTATCTAATAATATTATTTAAATAATATGAATTATTGATCTGATAATGGAAAATACTGTGCAGTAACAATTATTGAACAACAATAATATAAAATTTTAACGTAGCAATTATTGAATCAATAAAATAAAATATTGAACAGTAATTACTGTAACAATTATTGAGTAGTGTCTTCTTACGTAAGAATCAATAATTTCAAAAATACTGTGCAATACCGTGTGCTACTGTGCAATAACGCGTATTACTGTATTTTAACCACCGGGTATTCCAACAGTGTTAACGGTAACAACTACGCCGTTATTTATAAAAACTCAAATTTGTCGTTTTCTTCATCCGACAGTTATTCTGTTATGGGACCCACAAATGGCTGCGCCGTCGTACAAATATTTCCCGATAGAAAGAATATTCCACGACCAAACGAATATTCCCCGATAACAATGAATATTTTATAACCACTTGTGTATTTTGAAAAAAAATTCATATATCACCCTTAACTTTAACATTTATCAATTTAACCATTTACTGAATAGTAATTATAAGAAAAATTGAATACTTTTATTTCATAAAATTTGGGGTCTTACAACATCAAAGTAAAATAATACTTAAACATTCTCATTAGATTATTCTTGAACTTTTCCCCTGCCCTTGTCCTTCTTGGACGTCTCTGGCTTAGCTGAAATAAATGTCATGATATAGCAAGAGTAAACAACTAATTTGCTTAACAAGTTTAAATATAATGGAGATATATCATGATTATAAAAGAATTTAGCTTTCAATGTTCAACAATAGAATCGACTGTGAAAGAACATGAATTAAGTTTCAATAATTGAATATTCGAATAATTGAATAATAATGTTGAGTGGTTTGAAATAACCATGAACAAATACTAAGGTTGTCAGTATTTGAACTGGTCCTTTTAATTAGTTTTGGTAATCAAGGGGATCAACCTTTCGTATCTGGGTGTATTATGCATAAACACTTAATAATCGAGCAACAATTATTTTTCAATATAATGCTTTAGTAAAATTATTCTTTTTCTCAGTCAAGAGTTCTTACTAAATCAATTGATTAAGAACAGCTTTTAAAACGAATTTGTTTTAACAAATTTAAACATGCTTGATCTAGCTGATACAACTAGCATAGATGTAACGACCCCAAAATAGGTTCATTCCACCCAACCCATTCTGAGTCGTCAAATACATGGTACAGAAAATAACTACAACTTTATTACAACAATTGTCGTGCAAAATACAACAACACATATGCTGTGAGTTTGGATACAAATATATACCAAATGTGACTCATGTTCCAACCGTGGACATCACCTCACAATAACACCTTACATAAAGGTATAGTCAAAAATTGTTTTAGAAATTAGAATCTTTGGGAAGTGCTCAAGGAAACCTTCGTACATGGGAGGCCACGCGTCTAGGTTATGATAGATATCATATGGCCACAGAATTATCCTTGGTTGACCCAATAGACCCCAAAGAAAAATGAGAAGATTACTATCATATTCTTCCCAATGGTGAGTCTTCTCTTGACATATCATTATCTCTACTGTCTCTAATTGAGAATTATACTTTAAACAAGCACCAAGATTATATAGGTAGTGTTCGTATATATACTCAGCAAGTGGATGAGCACATCCCTGTCTTATGATGACACGAGGTTGTATGTCGTTAGACATCTTGTATGATAGTGGCAAACCACCCTTCCAACGTTGGGTACACCTTACCCTATTGGATTCACCAAATATAACAACTAAATGAACTTTTCTATACTGCTTCGGGAGAACATCCACAGCTAGAGACCACTGTTCTATTTTCCCGTTACCCTCGCTCGACCCAGCTACACTCTTATTACCTGAAAGGAATTGTGAAGCAAAAGGGTGAGCACAACTAGCTCAGTAAAGAATATCATGACTAAAGATAATTAAATTATCAATAGCCTTCATCAATAATAAATCAGAGATTTAGAACATATGGTAAATGATAAAAATTTCAACCATAGTTGCAGCGGAACGAGCAATCCATTAGAAGAGTCAAATAGACTATAAAGTCTATTATCTTCTCCATGTTAAAAATCCACCAACAATATTTTATCCATGTAACATCACTCAACAGTTCCTTTCCACAATCATATGAATAACTCATAATCATAATTGTGACTATAAATTTTTCTTCGCACCCAGGACGAAGAATATTTTCATCTCCTGTCTTTACCTGAAACATCAAAGATCATGGTTATACCAAATCACAGTTCCTGTTTATAATCATACTAACAAATCCATCTTTGCACTACGGGCCAAAGATATTCATCAACAAACCATCTTTGCACTACGGGCCAAAGATATTCATCAACAAACCATCTTTGCACTACGGGCCAAAGATATTCATCAACAAACCATCTTTGCACTACAGGCCAAAGATATTCAACAACAGTTCATCTTTGCACTACAGGCCAAAGATATTCATCAACAGGCCATCTTTGCACTACATGCCAAAGATATTCATCAACAATTCATATTTGCACTACAGGCCAAATATATTCATATCTCAAAGAAATATATAATCATTTCAGAATTTATATAAACAATAATTATAACCATGTTGATCAATTCACCTTTGCACTTAAGCTTAAGATATTCAATTATAAATTCAATGGTCATGATCATACCAGTCACAATTCAACTTTGCACTACAGGCCAAAGAGAACCCTAGTCATGATCATACCAATAATCTACCCATCTTTACACTCCAGTGAAAGAGAATTTCAACATCAGGGTTATAAAAATGTTATATATGATGATAAAAATAATATGATCAACATATAGTTTTAATCTCAAGAGTAATATTCGTAACTCATGAATAGTAAATCGTGAATAGTAACTCATGAATAGTAACCCCGACACAAATGATAAAAATTCCACAATAAAATCCATACCAATATTTCGGTATAATGATATTGAAAGAATAATATTCTTAAGCTTATAAACAATTTATTTAAATTATTTACACTTTACTAATTAATGCATTTAATCATCATAAAATGCCAACTCTTACAATTTCATCATCAATAACCAAAACCCTCATCAAAAATCTGCATATACCTCATATAGGATTCTCAAGCCATAAAATCCTATTTTTCAATTTTCTTTCTTCACAAAACATATTTAATTCATTTACTCATAACTAGACCATTTTCATGAAAAATACCAAATCAGTTCCAAAAATATTTCTTTTCTGGGATTTAGCATAATATAGTCCCATAGTGAACATATATTTTTCTCAAAATTTTTAAAAGTCATTTACTATTTTTCATATGGCCAAAATAGCCGAATATTTAGACATTTATCAAAAATTGTACTTTTGTCTAAAAATTCTGAAATTTACAGAGTATACTTCTATCATATACATGTACTCCCAATAAAAATTTCATCAATTTTGGAGTTAACCACAAGGAATTATAAGCGGTTACTTTTAAAATAGTCTTTTCCCGTAAAATTCATAACTCTTAATCTATACATCCAAAAATCACCATTTTTGGACACAATCAATAAAACTCATCAAAATATCATTTCAAATTTTTCCATAATTTTTGAAGATCAGAAAAATTACGAAACTGAAAATCATAACAACCCTTAAAATCCCTTAATATCCCTTACTATCCCTTACTATCCCTTACAATCCCTTACCTCAAAAGAGCAGTACTTCTGACTGGATATCGGATATGATGCTGAAGGAAACTTGCACTAATGAATAGCAACTCACCAAGTATCTAAAAACTCACAAAATATGCTTCATAATATAGAGAGAGAAAGAGAGAAAACTTATGTTTCTGGTGTGATTTTCAATTCTAACTTAGCCCTCTATTTATAGGAAAATTTTGGTAGGTTTGACCTGCAACCTGATGGCTTTACCTGCTACTATTCCCACCCACCACATTTGAAATATAATTCAGCACATTTCTTCACCAACCACAAGTGGGGCCCACCAATTCTAGAATTTTCTACCAAAATGATAAACTCCGAAAATTCAACAATTTCTGAACCAATCATCTCGTAAAATTCATAATAAATCATACGTTCATTTTTAACGGTTCAAAATTTGTGGGCATATACTCAACTTATATATGTATAACATATCCAAAAATTACCACGATCCAACGGTCGGATTAAAAATTATAACCCCCGTAAAATATCTCAAAAACCCTGATTTTTAATACCTCCATTCCGACAAAAATACTGATAAAAACCTCAACATTAACTCCTTCATTTTTAACCACAAAAATATATCCCTCATTTATATCCACATAAAATAAATATTTTCTTATCATATAAATCAATAATTAATTATTCACAAATAATATTACAGAATCACATTTATGACAACCAGGCCGTTCCCAGGAAAGAGGGGGCTTTCCAATAAGAATTTCTCCTTACTGGCGCGCAATTAAATGACCAAACCTCTCCTTAGACAGAACTTTCTAGATATTGTCAATAATGCTATCTAATAATATTATTTAAATAATATGAATTATTGATCTGATAATGGAGAAATACTGTGCAGTGACAATTATTGCACAACAATAATATAAAATTTCAACGTAGCAATTATTGAATCAATAAAATAAAATATTGAACAGTAATTACTGTAACAATTATTGAGTAGTGCCTTCTTACGTAAGGATCAATAATTCAAAAATACTGTGTAAAACCGTGTGCTACTGTGCAAACACGCGTATTACTGTATTTTAACCACCGGGTATTCCAACAGTGTTAACGATAACAACTACGCCGTTAATTATAAAAACTCAATTTTTGTCGTTATCTTCATCCGACAGTTATTCTGTTATGGGGCCCACAAATGTCTGCGCCGTCGTACGAATATTCCACGACAGAAAGAATATTCCACGACCAAACAAATATTCCCCGACAACAATGAATATTTTATAACCACTTGTTTATTTTGAAAAAAAATTCATATATCACCCTTAATTTTAACATTTATCAATTTCACCATTTACTGAATAGTAATTATAAGAAAAATTGAATATTTTTATTTCATAAAATTCGGGGTCTTACAATAGATCTATCTCATAAATAGTTCATGAATGAAAGAATTTTACTTAAATCACAATTCAATAATAATAGAATAGGAATTCAATTGCACAAAGTGCGATTATCAATAATCATTTAAGGCTGTGAATAATCAACAATAATTATTCACTAACATGCTTTGAAAATAATAACTCAAGTTTGAGTTAGAGAACTTGCAATAATATAGGAAGTTTAAGGTTAGAGACTTGCATGTCTGACGAGCTACGACTATTTAGCTTTAATTAATACTCTTTGAATGACCTAGCATTGATAAAGTTGATATCTATCAATTAGTAGTGCTTATAATTGTATATTTATACGCTTACTAATGCTATTTATCTAACAAATAATTCAACCACGAGGCACACATAATATAATATACTATCATTAATCTTATAAGACATTTAATTGATCTTAGGTTAATGATTTAATAAATCAATAATATTTTCCTTAAGTGATAAACACTAATTAAATCTTTAAACAATTTATTATAATTGTTTAATTAATGTGTTACTTAAATTCTTTTTATTTTTAATCTCCATCATCATTTAATTACTATTTAATATTCATTAAATAATAATTAATTAATTACCTTATTAAATAATAACTAATTATGTTTACTTATTATTTAATGTTAATCAAATAATGAGTAATCAAATTATTAATCTTTTTTGTTTGTAATTATTATTTAATATTAATTAAATAATAGTTAATTAATTATTTATTTATGACTAATAAATAATTACTTTATTAACCTTATTAGTCTTTAATTATTATTTAACATTAATTAAATAATAATTAATTAATATTTGTCCTTATTTATTATTTATTTAATATTAAATAATAAATAATAAATTTATTAATTTTATGTTACTTAAATAACATGTAAGTATATAAGTAATTATCATTATTTATTATTTAATCTTACTTAAATAATATCTACTTAAACATTCTTTAATCATTATTTAATTAAATAATAATTAATTAATTAATTACTTAACTCTATTTATTATTTAATCTTAATTAAATAATAAATAGTTAGTTTAATAACATTAATTCCATTTAATTATTACCTAATAATAATTAAATAGTAAATTACACTTTAAAAAACATTTCATTAGTTTAATAATCAATTAGTGACACTAAAAATTTATCAGTTAGTAATTTTAAATGATTTAAAAGGGTTTAAACCATTAATTACACTAATAATTACTTAATTACACCGAAAAATTCCAAATTAAATATTATAATATTCTTCATCAATTTAGAAAAACTGTAGTCCAAGACCCTACCCAAGAACTGGCCGAAAAAGTAGTGAACCGGTCGCCAGAAGTTACATGCCGGTTCACCGAAAAAGAAAACTAGAAGGGATTTTGAGTAATTTCCAGATTTTTCTAGTTTTGGGGTCCTTCACTAAAACTTGAATAAAATGAAATCTACAACTCCGGTTGACATCTAGTTTGTCTCGTTGGACTCGTATCTTTTCGAACTACAAGACTCCATCATCAAAATACAAATTTGGACATGTTTTGGTCACTGAAATTAGCTCGGAAGTGGACTGTTGTGCACAAATTTTTAACAGTGAGGTGTTTTGGTATAAAATTCATATCTTGCTCATTTTAAAAAAATTTTGCATACTGTCAAAGGGATTTTGTTCTTAACTTAACCCTCTAATACCAGAAAAAAATCACAAAAATTATTTGTAGATTTCAAAATGTGCAATTTTTACAGACAAGCTACGGTTTGTTTAATTGTCGGTAAAAACGTTTTCAAGCATTTTGCTCAACTTTTCTACATAAACACATATCAATACACAACTTAAACCCATTAAACTCTATATCTATAATTCTAGCATGCTTCTAGCCATTTAAAGATTGAACTCCATATATCTTACATAATAATACACAAAGCATACAAGATTAGGGTTTTCTTAAACTTTTGAATATAATTTCGTTTTTTTTCCATTTTTATCAACTTTTAAACACCCAAAAATGTAAGATCCAGACATAATGCACTAGAAATAAGTAAATCAAGAGTTTTGGAAGCTTAAGAGTATAGGTTCTTTATTTTGTAATACCAACAAAATCATTAAATAAACCTTGTAACCTACCTTGTTCTTAATGCTACTTTTCTTGTTTTTTCAAAGTATGCGATAACTCTTGGTGGCATCAAGGAAATATTTCTTCCCTCTTTCAAGGTTGCCCACGGTTTTCTTCTCTTTCTATTTCTTTCTTTTGCTTTTCTTTTTGCTTTTTGCTAGCTAACTTGTGGGAATAAATGAAAAGTTTCTTTGCAAAAATATATGGGAGTATTTATAAGCAATTAGAATATATAGATATAAATTGTATATTTCTTATTGATCTCCCAATATCTTAGCTTGCTTGCCTTGGTTTGATAATCATTTATTAAGCTACAAAAGGCTAGGGGACTATTTAGGTGGGTTGGTAAACAACCCTTGATCAAAAAAATGGAAGCTAGATTAAATGAATCATGTGCACAAACTCCTTCCATTGACGACCCTATCCCTTGTCATTTCCCCAATTTATTTATTTTATTTGTTAATTAATCATCTAGAAGGTCCATATAAATTGGGTCATAACTTGGGCCATTTGATTTATTGTTTGGGCTCTCTAATTAAATTGTTTGTGTTATGTAAAATAACATGATTCAATACATAAATTTTATCTTACCCTAATTATTTAATTAGGGTTTTCATTTCACTCATTTTAGAATTTAAATAATTATTCATATACATTTAATTTTATAACCCAATTAGACTTATTTTAATTAGGTTTAAATTAAATAATAAATTGAGATAATAAAATTAATCTCTTAGGTCTCTTAGGTTATTTAATTTTCATATCTAATGTATAATTAGGTTATGTAACTTTTTCTTTTAATTCTCTTTATATAATTCATACATATATATACATACGGTCCGGATCTTAAGCTCACCCCTTATCTAACATACCTTGCATACCCCCTTTAGCGACGGACCAGGCGACGATTCGGTCCGTCACTATATGTTGTCCGTTGCTAAAAGCTAAGACGACAGTTCTATATATATAGCGACGGACCGAGTCGTCGCCCGGTCCGTCGCTAAAAGGGGGTATGAAAGATATATTAAATAAGGAGTGAACTTAAGATCCGGACCATATATACATATTTAGAATATATTTTTATTTAACCATAAACAATTTCCACATAAGTAATAACATATTTATTTACTATATGTCATAAAGTTTTCAATATCATTAATATTTAATTACCATGTGACTTAAAATTCTTGGTTATTACACCAAGTCTTCAGTTTCTCCAAAAGTCCAAACAGAGGTCCAAGCTCCCAAAAAGTCCCCCCCTCAATGGAATGGAAGGGATATTTATAGGGTTTACTGGAAAGTGATCACGTGTCAGACATGTGACATCGGGGGAAATTTCAGAAATACTCTTAGTTACCAAAGTAATGTCCAGATCGTCCTGTCTTTCTAGCCATCAATTCAATCACTCAATCAATTCTCAAAATGAGTCACCTCCATGTGTCTTCTGCCTCGGGACACGTGGAAACTTCTCTCGAATCTCGCACATTTATTTTCGACTTTTTCGTTTGTCATTTAATTCATTTAGGTTACATGTGAACCCTAATTTATACTTGGGCTCGTACATACATCGGAAAACCACTTACACAAATAGCTAGTACTTGAGCTTTACCAAATACTTTTCAATTCTCTTTGTTTCTAAATTCAGCTTTTCATCTTTTAGCCTGCCGTGCAGATTTTACAATTAAGGAGCTATAGAATAGATTGAATCTTGATTCTCTTTTTCAGAATAACAGATAGGTTTCAATACACTTTTGTTCCCTCAAGTTACACTTCATTCCCTTTTGTTCTAATATGCTCCATTCGTTCTAAAATTAGAGAAATATTTCTAATTTTTTTATAAAAAAAATTTGATGGGATGATAGTATGTACTTGCTGTACCTATACTTAAATAGGTATTAAGAAATTTCTATCACTTTGTTATAGACTAAACCTAGAAAAAATGTCTCTAACTTTCAGAACCCAAACGTATTGAACCAAGTTCTACACATTTAAGGGAACTTCACTCTTCAAAGTAATTCATCTTAGAGCTGCTAACTGGTTGTTTAGGATTAGAGTTGGTTAGTCTAAGCTTCATCTATCAATAAAAGTTGTATATTTTTAGATTAGCTAGTAAGTTAATTGAGACCTTATATATCGTTCAATTCATCTCACTTGTTTGATGCAAGAGAAAATACTTATATTTTTGCATTTTAGATTTTATTGAGATTTAAGACATTTTATTTTAATTTTTATTTCATGTAGTTTAATAGATTTACGTACTTCATTAATTTTGAGTTTTTGTGTTTTAAATTTATTTTCCTTTTTTTAAAAAAAATATTATCAACTAGATAAATATTTTTGTAGGGGAAACCTTTGAAAAGATATCATATATTGATGATTCTTATTATTGGACACATTGTCAAACACCATGTAGAAAATTTTAAGTTAACTAATCGCTAGTAAAACTAAATATAAATTAGGAATGATCTGTATGCTTTTGATTATACATTATAGTAACATCTTAAAACTTTACATTAACTGAGTAATAAGCTGAGATAAAAATAAATTCAGTTAAGTCTTCACCTAGCTAAATATTAAATTTTAGAAATTCATTACTTTAAATTTCATTTATTATAATAATCATATAAAATAAGATTTTGATATATATATATATATATATATATATATATATATATATATAGTTCTTCAAGTCTCTTTTAAGAAGAAATGTGTGATTTAAACTGTCGGCAATACCAACAAAGAAAGAAGAAAAAAAAGGATTGTAAGGGAGATATAAAAGTTGCAGCACCAAAGAGTAATGTAACAGATGGAAACAATCTATTGATATTTGTTTTATTATATAGGCATTCACTACTATCACAGTATATGTATCGACTGATTTCTTATGTAAAAGGAATATATATATATATATATATATATATATATATATATATATATATATATATATATATAAACAAGGAGTCATAAGTTAATTAGCTATAATAATCAAATTAAATAAATACATCAGGTAAATGTAGTTTTGAATTAAGCCATGAGGAGATTTCCATATTTCATGTATATTTATTTATACAAATTTAATATTCTGGTATGGAAACAGATACTGAAAGCCAATATATGATGCATTTTCACATAACAATGATTGTGTATATGGTTTACAAACTATGAACATGTTTTCTTTTGCCAATTGCATATATATAGTATAAAGAAATACAAGAAACAAAGTGTCTTACTCAATCTACGAGATCTGTGAGGCTAGCTGGCACAATTACAGTTATTCCAAAATTTGCTGCTGCACTATGCTTAATTATATCCAAGATGAGGCAATGCAGAATCACAGACGACCATAGCTACATATATAAACTAGAAGAACCTTACGATTTACGTATATATAATTAATTAATTTTTGATTTGAACTTCTTCTCTAAACAAGTAGTGTTTGTGTTGTATCAACATTTTGATGTCCTAAAAATCACTATGTGCTTTAGAGCAATGCTAGGTAATTAAATAGACAAAAACTATGTAGTTTACAAGACAGACATTGATGAGTTGTACTATACAATCCATTAATGTTTTTTCAAGGTAAACTAGACATATTTGTGTAGTTATATACTTGGCATTTTTCTTTGCGTTTTATTTGGTTGTGTCATTACTGTTTTGTGAATTCACCTTGGGATTAACATTGAGAGGACTAATGAAATGAAGAGGTGACACAAGAGAATTTGGTACCATATGTTGTGAACTTGAGCTCAAGAATTGAAAGTGGTTAATATGTCTCGGATCATTCTCAACCGAAGGAGTCACAAATGGAGGATATTGAGGGAAAAACGACGGTGTTGTTGTAGGTGGACAGAAAAATAGTTGAGATGTAGAAGGAAGAGCCATAGAAGGAGGTAAGGATGAAGAATGAGTAGTGCTACGCGAATCAGATTGAGATGGAAACGCTTGGCTTCCGAATTGAGATAAAGATAAATTTGAAGGCTCCCAATTGTTTAGCAAGCTTGGAAAGGAAAATTGATTGGCTAATGGAAAAAAGTTTTGAGCTGAAAGTTGGGGAATGTAACCTCCATTGTTCCCACCTTGATTTTCTTGCTCATTTGTTGTGAATCTTGTGATATTCCACTTGTTATCAACAATATCTTCTCTTTCAACTTCCTTGCACTTTGCTCGAGCATCAGGATACGAATTGGTCCAATATTTCGACTTTCCTGCCAATGTTTGATCATGATCCCCATCGCGGTCATTGATACTTATTCCTCCTTTGCTAAACAGTTGAATTCCCCCATCTTTAGTGAAATCTTGATTTGTATTGCAGAAGGGAGACAGTGAAGATTGAGGGGCATTTAGATTATGAGGAACTAGGGTTTGCTGATGGAATTGACTGAAATATTCTTCTGGTGGAATTTGAAGAGGGGGAAGCTTATCAATTTCATGTTTAGTAGCATCAAGAAGCCAATCTACAACTTTGCTAGGTTGATTGAGTCCAAGCTTATCTTGAAGATCATACAACATAATTGCAGATGGTACCGAAAGCCTAATCCTCCGGTCCCTTAGTCCCCTTATGGTGCATACCTTGCTATGCCTGTCTTTGCCTCCAAAAGAACGCGAAACGCGTACAATTCTTGGATTTTTAAACCCTGCCCATTGTCTTGATGTACTTGATGTAGTACTCTTTGATAACTTGATGTCATTGGAGTCATTTTCTTGCTTTGCTCGAATATCTTTTTCTCTTGAATTGTTGATCATCTTACTTAATTATCTCATTATTCAGCTGCAAGAAAACTGTTATACCCAACATTTTCCATATGTTAGCAACTTAATTATAATTACTTGTACTTTTAATAAATGTTGTTATGCTATTTCTATCAATCTATCTTGACTAAAACCTCAATAATAACACATTAGTATCCAGATGGGATAACACAACATCAGATCAGAATTTGTGTCTTGTGTTGACATTTAGGAATTCAAGGGTTTCTAAATGGCAGAAATTGAATTAAGAACTAGGTTAATATTGGGACTAATGGAAAACATAATTCTCGAGAATTTCCCAATTAGATACAACAATCGGCCATTATAATTGACCAAGTTCAAGAAGATGAATCAGTGCTATCAAATTTGAATATTAAACCCCTGTAATTTATATGTATGGAAATTGTTAAAAAAAAAATCGAATTCTTGATTTATCTTTAAAAGAAGATAAGATCATAGAAAGAACTCACATTAGACAGAAAGTTCATGCATCTCACAGAAGCTAATCAATTCAATTTTCCATATCCAGTAATGAAGAGATCACCGGTCAACGGAAGCTATCGATGATGCAAGTCCTCTTTAAGTTCACTCTTGATGGAAACCAAATAAACTCTGAGGAAAATTTGATGTTGAAATATATACAATATAAGTATGAAGAAATTTTTTCATAAATAAGTAAAAATTCAGGAAAAGAAAAGATGTTAGAATCTTACCATGCCATGTTGCACGCGGAAGGAAAAGAAAAAGGAATGGCATACTTGCTACCATGTGGCATCTTTATTTTCGACATGCTAATATGATAGGGTTTAACAGAAATTAATCAACACATTTCATACCACACACTGATCAATAATCTAAGGGTTAATGACCAGTGACAGTAAGTTAATTCCAGTAGTCATCCCTGCATTATGCATTTAATTAACTGTTACATGGCTAGTTAATTTCAAAGGGGACCATCCTATACATATTAGGAAAAGAATGTTAATGCTTTATTGACAGTTACAAATAGATATTGGATTGAAAAATAATTAATATTTTAAGAAATTTATTTGTTTTCCTTTCCGGTATATATAGGTAATTTTCTTTTAAAATAATGTTGATAGCCTTGATAACTATATGGGAATGTAATACTTAGTGCTTTTGGTTAATTTACGAAGTAAGATTTAGAGCTAGGCATGAACAGATAGGCGTAAATCAAATTAAATAAATGTCCTACGTACTAAAGAGTAAGGTCTGATTAAATTTCAAAAGAATTTAGACTCAAAAACCAAGAAGAGTGAAATTAAATTGGATAAGTTGAAGTATGTGGCTCCCAATAAGTTGTGGTCTCATCAGCTATATTGAAGCTTCTTGAGCAGCAGCTGGATGAGATTATAGACTGCAGGCTGCAGCTATTAACTTATAGAGGAGGGACCAATTATTGCTTCTTAAAAGCATCCACTAACTAGTACTAAGAGGACCACATATAAATGGCAGTGAGATTCCCATGAAGCAAGTTGGACATTATATTACCAATATTACTAGAAAATTCATCATTTTATGAATCTTTTACTATTTTATTTTTTAGAAGTAATTTCTTCAAGATACCATAAGGCCAACAGCTAGAAAAATTAAAGGTTGCAAATTAAGTCTGCATAGAGATATATACAAGAAAGCAAAAGAAATTTTTCAACATAATAGAAATCAAGCGAATCGCTTGCTTAATTATTATTCTTCCACAAATGATTAATTTGACAACTCAAAACTTTAGCATATATACTCTATATATCCCTTAAATGGTTAAAGGGTAAAGTCTATCATTAGAAGCTCCTGAAACCTAACAGACATGTCTTAAGAAAAGGACAAGTTTATATGATTGAATTATTATTGTGATTTATATTACTATTAAATGTGTTTATATACTGTGTAGCTTTTGTTAATTATATTAAATGAAATTAATCCCACTCTGCCACACACACACACACACAGAATTTGTATCTTATCTCTAGTGTTTAACAACCAAAGAGATGAGAATCATCACAAGAATAATTGAAGAAAGGATATATTGGGCTACAGCTTCTTCAATCTGTAGGGCTGTAGGGCTGCAATTGCGCCAGTAAAAGCTGATTTCTATTATATCTTTCTTTCATCTTTTTTAAGCAAGAAACCTAATTATTAGAACCCTAGCTATAAAACCTAAAACCTTAGACTTCTACTTTTGGTGCAACTTCATTCTTTGTTTCCTCAAAACCAACTAGCTATGTGACCGAGTATGCCTCTCTCAGTCTCTTGGATAATTAATTATTTAAATCAATTAAGTATATGAAGAAAAAAAATAAGATCAAAAGAAAAAGAAATTAAACAGCAGAGAAGAAAACCACCACATTTTTATAGCTTTTTAGGTAAACCTAATCTCTCTCTCAAATTATTATTTTTTTAATAGAGAAGAGAAAGTGATGATTCTATACTAATGTTTTGTAAGTCTCTCTGGAATTTCTTTTATGTGAAAATTCTCTCTGTCTGTCTCTCTGTCGCCAACCGGGCAGGAAAAATGGTGGACATGCATCACTAGAAGAAAGGGTTGAAAAAACTAACTGTAGCTGTAGTGATTCATTTAAGGTACCACCAACATTTAATATATAGACTGTAATATGTTAATGGTCCCTAGATTCCATAAGATACTGTGTTTTCTCCTCTCTTGAGACAACAAACAATATAATTATCTCTGATTACAACTGCAAGATAAAGCAATAGCTATGTGTATATTATTGTCTTCTTTCTCCTACAAGAAGATATATATATATAGAGAGAGAGTCTGGATCCAGTCCGGACTCCCGCATTTTGTTAAAATACGGACCTTTTTTTGCTTTTTTTTTAAAACAACTAAAAAAAAAATTATGGAACTGGAATTTTTACATAAAACAATCCAAATCACACCCAAAACACTGTTTTATGTAAAAACTTCAGTTCCATAATTTTATTTTATTTTATTTTTTAGTTGTTTTAAAAAAAAATAAAAAAATTGGGTCCGCATTTTACTCCAGTCCGGACTCCCGGACTGGATCCATTGTATATATATATATATATATATATATATATATATATATATATATATATATATATATATATATATATCCTGCAATTTAATTCCTTAATTAGGGTTATAAAAGTTTGGTGATGGTTAAGAATGGTTATGGTCACAAGAAATTCTACTTCCATGTTAGAAAGTGCCAGTCACTCTAGTCAGTTGGGCACAGATAGAATTTATTACTGCATGGATTCCAATTAATCTTTCATTTGTAAATTCATGATGAATCACCCAGAAAAGATACTGACTAGTTATCTGCAGTTCAAGTGATAGAAAATTTACTATTGCCTCAGTGACTAAAAACATGCATGTATACGGCCTTTTGTTCGAGAATGAGAGTCTCATTTGATTGTTTGAAATTTTTAGGAAAAGGTTTGGTCATGCCGCTTAAATATATTACCCGGTCCCATAGAAAGTCTATTTTGTAATAATTTACAAATTAGTATGACATTCATAATTTTATTTCATGTTTAACCTAAAATTTATTGACTGCTTAATTGATTTAATAGTGATGATGATGGAATTGTGATGATAAAAACAAAAGATATTGTGTCATTTTATTTTAATATAAATAGAAATGAGACTCTTTTTTTCTTGGGGTGGAGGCCAGGGGAGAGATATTAGCAAATGGAAATTTTTTTTGTGGACCAGAAGATATATCTATATTATCTTTTACATAATATGGAAAGGTGTGGGCAAGGAAATCGCGCCTTGCTTGTCTAGGGTTTCGTGTTGGCTGAGGAGGAGAGAAATCCACGAAGAGCACGGAATTGATTGATTGATTGAAGAGGGGAGAACGACAGGTGGACGATTACTCCAATGACGCGTGGCAGAATCCCTAGAATCCGGAAACCTTATTAGGGTTATTGGGATTCCAAGAGCCTTCTTCTTGAGTCCTTCTACTCCTAGAATCCGGAAACCTTATTAGGATTATTGGGATTCCAAGAGTCTTCCTGAGTGTTGAGAGAGTGTCCAAACCCCTTTAGTGCTTTTAGGTGGAATCTCCAAGCCTTTAAGTCACCAAAAGGGTCCCTTTGATCTTCCAAGAGTCCAAGTCTTGAGTCCGAAGAGAAGTCCCTTTCCAAATGGAATGGAATGGGTATTTATAGGGTATTCTGGAAAGTAGTCATGTGCAAGGCACATGCCTTCAGGGAAATTTCAGAAATACCCTTTAGTCCTTAGAGTAATGCCCATATTGCCCTGTCCTTCTAGCCACCAATCCAATCCCTCAATCAATTCCCAAAATGAGCCGCCTCCACGAGTCTTCCGCCTCGGGACACGTGGAGGCTTCTCCCGGTCTAGCACATTTATTTCTGACTTTTCCATCTTTATTCTATTAGGTTATGCGAACCCTAACTTGCACATTTAATTAGGTCATGTGAACCCTAATTTTGCACATGGGCCCACATTTGCCCCCTGCGCGAGAGTCGCATTTCCAAATAGATGATCGCGCAAGAACACTTTCAGCTTTTAGACGATTCTGCGTAACTTCACTTCACGGGTCTTGAAGACCATGATCCTAGTAAAAGGGAAACTACTCGTGAGCCAAACCCTTGGATTTGTTTATTTATTTATTTTTCCTGGAAATTGAAAACAAGAAAAATAATCAAATAACATTCAATAAATAAAAGAAATTTTTATTATTTTGGGTATACAAAATCTTTCTTTTTTATCAAACCAAATAAAATTAAATCTTAGTTTTATTTTGGAAATAAAAATAAAATCAAAGACTGGATTTTATTTTGGAAATCAAATCTTTCTTTATTTTGAAAATGAAATCAAATATTTTGGATTTTGGAAATAAAATCAAATCTTTCCTTATTTTGAAAATGAAATCAAATATTTTGGATTTTAGAAATAAAATCCAATCTTTCTTTATTTTAAACCCAAATCTTTATTTATTTGATATATATATATATATATATATATATATATATATATATATATATATGAGCCATTTTCGAAAATCAGCCCTTCTCTTTTGAATAAAATCAAGCTTTAATCTTATTTTTCTCTTGGGAATAAAATCAAGCTTTAATCTTATTCTTTTCGAAAAATATAAACTTTTTACTTATCTTTATTTTGGAGAAGTAAGAAGTCTCTATTCATAATCCCTCGCCGCATGTCTTGCTTCTGATTAGGTAGGTGCTACTTGCGTGCATATTCCCAATAATTGAGATTTTTAAACTTCAATTGAGATTGTCTCATAATCACTAGCTAGGAGCCACGAATTGAGCATACGTATTTTCCTCACAATTGGAGCCACGTCTCGCCATCAAGAACATCTCTGCGGTATCTAACACCAGGTCATTGTAGCCTCTTCTGTCTTCCGAAGCTATAATTCTCACGGTGAAGGATCAGTCATTCATCCCAAGTAATTGATTCGATAGAGCAACAGGATCTCAAAAGTATGAGGGAATAATCCATATGTGTTCGAGCCCAATAGGGCCAAACCTTAGCCTCTGTTCTTCTTTTTTTATTTTTTTTGAAGGAGACAGCCCCCCTAGGTGGAGGCGGAACCCTATAGGGCGCCGAGGCTTAGGGGGCCGAACCTTAATTTTTTATTTTTTATTTTTTGAAGGAGCGGCCCCTAGGTGGTGGCGGAACCCTATAGGGCGCCGAATCCTAGGGCCGAACCTTTTTTTTTCATTTTTTTTTGTTGAAGGAGCAGCCCCTAGGTGGTGGCCGAACCCTATAGGAGCCGAACCCTATAGGGCGCCGAATCCTAGGGCCGAACCTGATTTTTTTTTTTTTTTTTTTTTGAAGAAGGAACAGCCCCTAGGTGGTGGCCGAACCCTATAGGAGCCGAACCCTATAGGGCGCCGAACCCTAGGGCTGAACCTTATTTTTTTTATTATTATTTTTTTTTTGAAGGGAAGGCCCCCTAGGTGGTGGCCGAACCCTAGGAGGGCGCCGAATCCTAGGGGCCAAATCTTAGCCATTTTTTCGACGCCAACACTAAAGGAGAAAGCAAACTGATATGCTTGCTTGCGGCGAATCCACTCCAGATGGCCAAGCCCCTAGGGGGCGAACCCTAGGGAGTCGAACCCTAGGGGGTGAACCCTAACTCTTTCTGACATTGTTTCATCTTCTTTTCAGGTGTTTTGAAACTTTACTCTCGGATATTCCTCCTTGGCATGGTGAGCATTTCGAGCTCAAGCACTTTATTTGACGTCCCTTCCTTGCTTCTTTAGATCCCTTATGCTGAACTTTCCTTTTTTTTTTCTTGCAGGCCCTCCCTGTTGAACATTCTGCAGACTTGGGAATAACCAAGGAGGCCCCGTTTCTCAATGATTGGGAAAGGGTTCCCCTCCTTTAGTCTTTTTGTCGTCTTTTGGAAGCAAGTCTAAACTTATGTCGCAGGCCCTCCCTGTTGAACATTATGCAGACTTGAGAACAACCAAGGAGGCCCCGTTTCTCAATGATTGGGAAAGGGTTCCCCTCCTTTGGTCTTTTCGTCGTCTTTTGGAAGCAAGTCCAAACGTATGCCCGTACAACTTTTCCTCCACCATAGAAGGAAGGCTTGTTTCTATAGGCTTGTGGAAGTTGGGATGACTTCTTGTCTGATTCATCTAACCACCTTCAAGAATAGCAACATTGGATCGACTAGCTACTTAGGAATGCTGATTATGTGGATAGCTTTGCATCCAGCTATGTAGGAACATTCGTATCCAATAGGACCATGGTGTTCTTCTATCTACATATTCACACTGCTGGGGGTGAATGCACCTTTACTCTGGAGGATGTTTATGCCCTCTTTCGATAAGTATTTGCCCCCTGCGCGTGAGTCACGCCTTTGGTGAGATGATCGCGCAAAATATTGTATGTGTTGAAGTCTTGATTCCAGTGTCTGAACACTTCGCGGGGCTTGATATTTTGCAATCCTCGAAAACGAAAGTCCTAGGAGAGGGAACCTCTAGGGAGCAAACCCTAGAAGGGCGAGCCTTAGAGGAGCTCTCCTGGGATATTTTGAAAATCTTCGATCTAATCTTTCTTACCATCTCTTGAAATTTCTCTTTCTTTTGGAATCAAGAAGTCATTGAGAACCCAACATTTCGTGAAGTCCTGAAAGCCTTGTAGGCATGATAGCTTCGAAGGCCTGATAGCCTCGAAGTCCTGCTGATAGTGTTGAAGATCTGCTGATAGCTTCGAAGGCCTGATAGCATCGAAGACCTGATAATAGTGTTGAAGATCTACTGATAGCCTCGAAGACCTGCTGAGGGTCTCGAAGACCTGCTGATGGCCTCGAAGACTTGCTGATAGTCTCGAAGACCAAGCTTTATGTATTCCTCTATCTTCAATTCGAAAGGTCATGACCTTTAGATCATGAACTTTCGTGGAAAATCATGTACATTTATTTCATACAAACTAACACTTGAATCTATATTTTTTTTTAAGAAATTTAAAAAAAACCGTTCAAGTATAAGTGAAAGTTTGTCAATTTATTGATAATAAAATTGCTTTTAACGAAAAGCATAACGTTTCATATAATAAATCTTGCTTTTGTCGGTGAAAGCATAACGTTCACCACTTTTAGAGATAAAGTGTAACTATTTTCGGGGTTGAGGGCTTATACTAGGGTGCCTCATTCACTTTTGATGATAAAGTGTAACACTCGGGTGCCTCGTCACTTGGGTCGTCCAATTTCTTGGCAAGTGCAGTCTACGAGGACTTGAAAATGGGTGCCTCGTCACTTGGGTCGTCCAATATTTTGGCAAGTGCAGTCTACGAGGACTTTGAAATCGGGTGCCTCGTCACTTGGATCGTCCAATTTCTTGGCAAGTGCAGTCTACGAGGACTTGACCACCATTTTAGAGTGGACCACCATCTTTGGGTGTTTTTTTTTTATATTTTATTATTCGTCAATTCTTGTGCCTCCTCCCTTGGTCATCCAATTACTTGGCAAGGGATACTCCTGAGGACTTAAACCACCATTTTTGGTGGACCACCTTGGGTGGATTTTTTATTTTATTTTTTTAACTCATTTGTAGTTCAGAGTTTTTTTTTCTGATGTTACGTAGAGCCAGTATTTGAGTTCTTGACTTCCGGGACTGTACTATGGGTGATGGTGTTACACGTTTCTCCTAGTTCAATCTCCCCGGCCGCCATTTTCTCATGGTATATCCTCCGCAGACTGTAACAATCCATAGTGGAATGCCCTGCGTATTAATGGTATACACAGAAGTCTGGTCTTCTTTTCATTTCTTCGGTTACAACCAACCGAGGCCTTGGAGGTTTCACCACTCCGTGCTCGACCCATTGTTCGTACAGGCTCCTGAACGCCTTCTCGCTGCATGTGATAGCCTCCGGAACTGGCATTGTAGTATACTTGTCCCTATGCTTTTCTCTGCTTCGTTCAAATTTCTCATTCTTCTCCCTCTTGCCCCCCCTGTGGTTTTGACTGAGAATCCACCAGAGCCACAGTTGCTGTCCTCTTGCTCTTCCATGTATTCATCGTATGGCTGGTGAGAAATGTCATAATTCCCCCCAAGTCTTGTGCAAAAGATGAGAGGGTCGCAAATGAATCGCACGCCTTGGTAATGAGGTGGGGCTTGAAGGCGTCTAAAGCACCATTGTTGCATATGCAAACCAAGTTCTTTTCTTCAATTGGTTCTACACACTTCTGTGCTTGGGCCCTGAACCTGTCAACGTAATCTGACAGCTCCTCATTCGGCTTCTGCTTAAACCGCATGAGCTCTACAATGGTTACCTGTTTCTGCACATAGAAAAACTTCTTAAAAAATTGTAATTTTAGGTCATCCCAATCATGGACTGACCCCTTCTCCAAATTATAGTACCAACTGAAGGCACTATCCGTTAAAGTCTTGTTGAATTCCCGCATCAACAAGTTGTGGTTGTTCACTTCATCATATCCTAGCCATGGAGACATCGACTCTACAAACCTGGCAATATGTTCCCTGGCATTTCCTTTCTCTCCGTTGTATTTTAGAAATTGTGGGGGATGCTCAATATACCCTGTCGGGTAAGGTTGCCTCCGAATGTGTGCCGGGTAAGGTGGAGTAAAGTCTAACTCCGAGGGTCGAGATGTCTGCCTGCGAAGTTGATTGATCACATCGATCATATCATCCTTCGTCACGTACTGGCTCGTGGCATGAACTCTCTGTGGTACAGAAATTGGCTGATGTACACTAACATCATGTAAATTCTGTATCGGTTGTGCTTGTGGGTCAGTTCGTTGAACGAGGTTTGGGATGCTTGGCATCTGCACTTGTGAAAATACAGGGATAACAGTTGGAATGATGTTTGTCTTAGGCTGGCTGACTTCCAATCTGGGTTGTGGCGCGTCACCACTGTTTTGAGGTTCCAAGTGGATGATTGGGACGGACTGATTCTCCATCAATGGAGGTGCTGTCTGATTCTCCTTATTGTTGCTATCGTTATTGTTGTCCTCTACTCCTGCCGGTTCTCCTTGTGAATTGTCTGGGAACATAGCCTTAAAAACGGGAATCTGCATCAACTGCTGGCGGAAATTTCCCATTTCCTCTTGCTTTCTCTGCATCTCCAGCATCATAGCCATCATCATCCCTTGTTCTTCTCGTGCTTCCTTCAACGTCTTGAGCATCTCCAGTTGCACAACATTCGTCTGGTCTCCACCTGCATCCTCGCCTTGCCTTCCTGCGTTAGTTTGTTGTTGATTAGCCATGTGTGGTGATGTTGAACTCCCTTCTGATGCGTCTTCAAGGATGGGTTGATTGAGATTTAGATTCACGCCTTGGAAAGCTTGACTTGCTTGCCTTGGAACTGGACCCGGTGAGGCAATGCTATTTGTTGGTGAAGCTCTTCCTGTTGTTCTCCCACTTCGAGTTGTGGGCATACCCTTCACGAATTCTACACCTCCCCAGCAGAGTCGCCAAAAGAATGTGGGCAAGGAAATCGCGCCTTGCTTGTCTAGGGTTTCGTGTTGGCTGAGGAGGAGAGAAATCCACGAAGAGCACGGAATTGATTGATTGATTGAAGAGGGGAGAACGACAGGTGGGCGATTACTCCAATGACGCGTGGCAGAACCCCTAGAATCCGGAAACCTTATTAGGGTTATTGGGATTCCAAGAGCCTTCTTCTTGAGTCCTTCTACTCCTAGAATCCGGAAACCTTATTAGGGTTATTGGGATTCCAAGAGTCTTCCTGAGTGTTGAGAGAGTGTCCAAACCCCTTTAGTGCTTTTAGGTGGAATCTCCAAGCCGTTAAGTCACCAAAAGGGTCCCTTTGATCTTTCAAGAGTCCAAGTCTTGAGTCCGAAGAGAAGTCCCTTTCCAAATGGAATGGAATGGGTATTTATAGGGTATTCTGGAAAGTAGTCATGTGCAAGGCACATGCCTTCAGGGAAATTTCAGAAATACCCTTTAGTCCTTAGAGTAATGCCCATATTGCCCTGTCCTTCTAGCCACCAATCCAATCCCTCAATCAATTTCCAAAATGAGCCGCCTCCACGAGTCTTCCGCCTCGGGACACGTGGAGGCTTCTCCCGGTCTAGCACATTTATTTCTGACTTTTCCATCTTCATTCCATTAGGTTATGCGAACCCTAACTTGCACATTTAATTAGGTCATGTGAACCCTAATTTTGCACATGGGCCCACAAAAGGTATAAGATTTTAGGAAGAGTTAGATTTTAAAAGGGCTTAATTATATAAGTTTGCTGCGAACTGATGATACAAGATATCATTGGACCATTGTAAGTGCCACTGGTCCTAGCAAGTTTGAGGGTTTTTTCTGGAAGCGACTCTTCCTTGTCTGTTAATTTCTGCCAAATGCTATGAAGTAATGGGTTATGCTAGGTTTGCATGCATCGTAAGAACTAAGATGAAAATAGAATGATACATTCTTATGGAATGTAAAAGTTAAGCGTGTTTAGCTAATTCATTAATTAACTATTGTCATTATGTCAAATTTGTAAATTTTATTTTTTAGGGAAGTTAACGTCGGAAAGAATAACGATTATCCTGCGAGTTAGGGTAACAAGAAATTCATAGGCAAAAAAAACAAGAAAATTTATCCTAAACACAAACTTCTCTAATGCTTGATTACGTAATAACAGAAAAGATTCACTTTCAAAAAAAATAAAAACACTACCATATTATATAAAGGAAATTGATATTTTCACAAGACTTTTTGATATTTCCACATGAAAACCGTCGCTATAGATCCTATAGCGACGGTTTTCATTGTCGCTATACATCTATAGCGACACTTTACATGTGAAAATATCAAAAAGTCATGTGAAAATATCAATTTTCTATATAAAAGAACGAAACATAACTACAAAATAAGAATAGCTCCCGAAGCCAATTGGGCCGAACTCCGACTCTCGATCCCAAAGTCGAAGAAGTCCGTCATTCAAACCCGACGAAGTTAATAACCACCATTCTTGCGCCTATCCTTCAACTCATGATACTTTAATACCAACAACGTGCTATCCGACAGGTCAGCATCGTCAAATTCAGAACCTCCTGCATCAGAAGTGTATAGGAATGAAATAAATTGTTCATCTCTTCATTCAGTTCTCTTGTCTATGCTTTTTCTTCACTAATTATGTTTCTCAAGTTAAACGTTATTTCTTGTTATTATTTTTTATCCCGAGCCCTAAACCATGCATGATAACAAACTTAAATTTTTATGTGAAAAAAATAATAAGTGATCAATTAAAACTCTCATCTCGGACGAAAAAAGAAATATGATAACAAACCTTAAGTTTTGTGATATAACACCATGTGATTGTTTATTTCCCCCTTAAAATGATGGTCCTATACACGATCTGGCTATATATATATATATATATATATATATATATATATATATATATATATATATATATAGGGAGATGATCCATAGAATACGTTAGCCAGAAGGACTGTTTCAACTAACGCTCATCCAGTCGTCCAAAATTAGGGTGAATGGCTGAGATAAGGGCCCATCCGCTACTCCCTCTAGCGGCCAGCCAAATTTTTTTTGTTGGCCGCTGCTCTCTCTAGCGGCCAGTCAAAACCACCGTGTTTTGACTGGCCGCTAGAAGGAGTAGCGGCCAACAAAATTTTTTTGGCTTAATTACTAATTATCCTGATTATCCTCATACATACTACTTATTAATCAGTAAAATAAAATAATAAAAAATTATAAGGATAATCAGTAATTATCTTTATACTTATTAACAAATTATCCTTATACATATTACTTATTAATCAGTAAAATAAAATAATAAAAAATCATAAGGATAATCAGTAATTATCTTTATACTTATCCTTATACTTATTAACAAAATAAGTATGTATAAGAATAATTACTGATTATCGTCTTATGATTTTTAATTATAAATAAGAAATAGTGATTGAGTTTATATATTTGAGTATGAATATAATATAAATTCATTCACTATTTCTTATTTATAATTAAAAATCATAAGACGATAATTATTAATTATCCTTATACATACTTATTTTATTAATAAGTATAAGGATATATAATTACTGATTATACTTATAATTTTTTATTATTTTATTTTACTGATTAATAAGTAGTATGTATGAGGATAATCAGGATAATCAGTAATTAAGCCAAAAAAAAAAATTATTGGCCGCTACTCCCTCTAGCGGCCAGTCAAAACACAGTCGTTTTGACTGGCCGCTAGAGGGAGTAGCGGCCAACAAAAAAATTTGGTTGGCCGCTAGAGGGAGTAGCGGCTGGGCCCTCATCTCAGTCATTCACTCTAATTTTGGACGGCTGGATAAGCGTTAGTTAAAACAGTCCATCTGGCTAGCTAACGTATTCTATGGATCATTTCTCATATATATATATATATATATATATATATATATATATATATATATATATGGGAATCAATTTATATTGTCAATTTAAGGATAGCCTTACAACACATCCTAAGCGTCCATCCGATGATCTAACGGTTTCATAGAGATCTCGTCCGCAGTTTAATTTTTAATATTCCGCAGTTTAATACTGGAAACGGGACAAATGTCCAAAATACCCTCCTTATAAAGTCTCTCATCCACAGTATTAAACTGCGGATGGTAAGTATTTTTGGTCAATTGGAAAACGATGTCGACTTTTAATAAGTATCTTCCACAGTATTAAATTGCGGACGCTAAGTTGTTTTTTTTTTACATTCTTCCTTCCTTCATTCCTTTCTTTCTCCATTCTCCATTCTCCCCCCCCCCCTCCCTTTACTCCTTCATTCACCTCATGAAAACCAAAATCACTCGAATATGATGAACAGGGTATATATTTTTCAATAGAGGATTCATCCAAAACCAGAAAGCTTTCGATAAAACAGAAGTTGAACCATATCTAATCACATGAGATTTGTCCAGAAGGGGTTCATACAACTCGGGTTCTACATCCATTACTGATATAACGCCCTTGAAACCCGGTCTATCTCCAAACCTGAGTTCGGTGCGTCACGATACTACGTATCCATTCAACATAACCTTAAGACATGAATGTAATTAATATATTATTACAAAATATCACTGTGAATCCCATGTTCTAAGACCTTTACATCTTCAAATTATAATATTAATAAATATTACATCGCACAAATATTATAATTACAACAAACTATTACATCACAAAATGAAATCCTCTAAACTTTAACAATTCCTTCCGCTTAATACCATCTGACTATTCAAGTCCATCCTCTCTAAATTCAAAAGATTTAGAGTTTTGCAAGGTTGACAATTTAATTGCCCATCAAGTTATAGTAGTTGAATAAACAACAAAATCGAGAATCAATTCAGTATTATCTAAAAACTTCATCAACGAAACAATAGTTGAGAAGCAATTCGAATAAACAGGAATAACTTAAATTTCTATCATTCCTAAACATCACTATCTTTAATAACTAGTCCTACCTACTTTCACATTTTCCTTTATTAAAAATATGCAATTTGCATTTATTTCCATGTAACATCTTAACATGTGTCCAGCTGAAACAATTAGCATGGACTTAATCATAACTCAACTCATATTAACAATATTTTAACAACTTAAACAGTTCAATAACATAACAATTCGTAGCTAAACACCTTGTTCATTTATAGCATGTTTATACAAAAACATAAAACTTGCATTCAATTCAATAATCTGAATAAAGTTAAGAAACTTTTTTAATATCAACAATTAAACAAGAATTAGAAACTTGCTCAATAAAATTCGAGAAAGTTTAGGAAACTTGCCTCAAGCATTGCTTTACAGTTTACGCTATATTGCTCTTCAAACGACCTACATATATCATTAAGGTCGAACATATCAATTAGTCAAGTATTGACCCCAAATATTGGTTTACTTTAGCTTATCTTAGCTTATTTCATAATTTACGATGTTCAGGTTTTATAACTCGACATAATTTACTTAACTTTATACAACCCGGTATATTTCTCTTTTAGCTACGTTCATAGTTTAGACTTTAATTCAAAAGTCCCATGATGCTCATATTTCATAATTTAAGACAACTTAAATCATTCTCTAATTAATTTTTATTACACTTGTCTTATATAGTTCGGAACAACATAGCATAACATTGTCCGACTACTCGGCTTTTGGAAACCAGCCCTCTTTTGGTTTACTTCCCGCTTCGCCTAAATCATAATTTAGAGTTGCATTTTAAAGTCCTTCTATGACTTTATTAATTCCATTTCATCTCCTATCGTTCGCATTTTATGATTTAATTAATACGCCCAACTTTTATTTTTTTCACTTCATGTTTCAGGTATATAACAGACGGCTAGACCCGTCTATTTTAGTTCAAAAACCCCAGTTTGCCAAACCAGACAACAAAAACCCGTCTGTTTTATCACAAAAATCCTTGGATGACCATCCAGACAGCAAAAACCCATCTGTTTTAGCACAAAACTCCTTGGATAAAACAAGCACTTTTACGTGTTCGTCGCATCTACTTTGCAACGTTATAACTCGGTCATCCGTCATCGGAATGAGTCCGTTTTCACGTCATTTTCATCCTTGTTACATATACTACAAATCCCCCCAGGTGGAAATTTTTTCCAGGTTCATTCTCTGGCCAAAATGGTGGCACAAAAGTCCCTACCAAAAATAATTTTCCAGTTTTTGACAGTTTTGACTAGTCTCCTTCCTAAAGGCATATCTCTCACCTCCGGACTCGGAATGAGGTCATTCTTACGTCCACGGACTCGTTACTTAACGTAATACATAAACCCCAAAACAAAACAAAATTCCAACAACCCATTTGAAACAGAAAATTGCTCAAGGGTCAGGGGTTGCACTAACTAGTTTTTACTTTTTTAACTAGTTTTACTTAAAAATTCGTCATGGCTTCGTTACAAAAGTTTTTGGTTCCGTTCCAATTGGGTGATGTTCATGAATCACAAGGGTATAACATGGAACCCTAGAACTTAATTTTTACATTTCATAAGCTACCTCAAAAGGCCACCAAAACAGCCCATAACAGTCCGCTAATTGTTCGCTCGTGTACTCCCTTTACACATGGGTTTGCATTTTCATTTTAATTCCACTTTTCAGGAAATTAACAAGTAGTTTAAGATGTTTAAACCACACACATCCTTATTACTAGCTTCAATATCCTTCATGATCTTCCAATAAACAACATCCACTAACAATTACTAATTCAAAGAAAAGTAATTCAATGAGATAAAAGGGTTAGGGCTCATGGTCTTACCTTTCCATGTTGTTCTTGCTTCTTCCTAGCTTCACTTAATAATCAACTTTTATCTTGCTCTTCTCTTTCTCCTTCTTAACCATGCACTTCTGTCTCTCTCTATGCTCTCTTGTTTTTCTTTTCTTGTTCTTTCTTTTTCTCTTCCTAGCTTATGGAATGAAATGAATTAAATGGCTAAGTGTTGGATGATTAAATATTAAATCATCCAACACCTAACTTAACCTTGCTTAGGTTAGGCCACTTAACTCTCATTAATTAACTAAGGTTAGACCACTTAAGGCATGTTTGGCTAATTAAATGAATTAAAGGGAACAAAGCATTTAATTGTTTACTTTTTGAATTAAAACTTACCATTTATAATAAGTGACTCACCCCCTTGTCCCCCCCCCCCACCATGTCCATCCCACCATGTCCATCCGCCAAATCCCTCTCCCTTTCACTTTGCTCGGTTCAATTCACCACATGCTTAAATAATGCTTGCAAAACACATGACCACCAAGTCCTTTTATCAAGTGACACATGTCTTTCCCAAGCTTTGGCTCCATGACCAAGCCATAGCTCCTTTCCATCCAAGCCACATCATATTCACTCTAGCTAAGCTATCTTAAACCTTAGCCAAGCTATTTTAATTCCAAGTCAAGCCATTTTAATTCCTTAGCCAAGATATTTTAATTCCTTATTATTATTATTATTATTATTATTATTATTATTATTATTATTATTATTTTCTAGTTAATTCCTCTAAATTTTACATTTAGTCAAGATATTGACTTTCTCTTTCCTAAATTTCGATATCACTTTTCATCCTCATTTCTCGAACAAACAATATGTCAAATTTCAAAAATACGAAAACGAGTTTTTATCGTGAATAGTGATTTAACGTCTTTTCTAATAAAATATTTTTATTGAAGATTTCATCTCCTTTTAATAAATAAACGCTACGCCGTAATTTGAAAAGTTCAAAAAACGAAAAAAGTGTTTTCTATGTTTGATGAATAATGATTTAGCGTTTTTCTTGAAAAAGATTATTTTCTCCCAAAAACTCGCAACACTCATACATCATGTAACACATAAACTAGGTCATTAATAGACTTAAATCACATAACACATAATAATATCAATAAAATTTTATTTTATTAAATAGTCACAATAAAAACCTTTTATAAGGTCATCCGATTTCTCGGGTCGTCACAATTGATTCAGACTCTCTAGTTACAATGATTCCATTAGATCCTTTAATAGACACAATAAAAAGAAGAACTGATAATGGAAGAATTATAATTACAATTTTATCAAATTTGATTTGGATTTTGTTTCTGATTCTCTCTACAATATCAAGCCCAAGCCTTCTTAAATAAATCTCATAAATTGTTTGTTTTTCAAATTTGGATTTTGTTTCTGATTTAGAATTATATATTGCTGAAAGGTTTATTATTTGGCATCCGCGGTTTAATACTGCGCAGCCTAGAAAACTAAATAAAATTGGAATTTGGCTTAACAACGGCGTCGTTTCTCAATTAGCCAGCGTCCGCAGTTTAGTCCGCATACTGCGGATGATAAAACTAAAGAAAATTTGAATTTGACTTTAAAACAGCGTCGTTTCTCAATTGGCCAGCGTCCGCAGTTTAATACTTTGGATGAGAGACTTTTATAAGGAGGGTATTTTGGATATTTATCTCGTCCGCAGTATTAAACTGTGGAATACTGAAAACTAAACTGCGAACGAGAGCCATATTAATCGTTATATATTCAGATAGATGATCAGTATTTGTTGTAAGGCTAGACTCTTTTTTACATCGTTAGCTATGGATCGGTCTCCTATATAAGCAAGACCATAACTAGGAACTCGAGTGGGCGAGGGCTAAAAATCTATGAAAAAAGTTCAGCGCTAAAAATATCAAATGTAATATTTAAAAAATATAAACATAAAATAAAAATTTATATATTTTTGGCTAACATACATATGAATTCATCTATATTACATTAACGTTTTAATATTAGAGTAAAGTTGAGTCTCTCAAAATGTTTTAAATGCGACTCAAATACATATGTCATTATTATATTTTTTTTTAATATCATCGAGGATTCTAAGAATTTCATTACATGTCAATACAATGATAACATACATATTTAATATAATTTAAGAGATTAAATTTGAAACACCTAATATAACCATTATATTAATCTTATTTATTTGACTTTAAAGTTAAGTTAATTCTTTAATATTAATCTTATTCATTTGCCTTTGAAATTTTTAATTAGATTTTGAAATGTCTTGAAATTTGAAACCACAATAAAATTTAGGGCTAAATACACTTCCGTAACATTAAGTACCACCATATTCATAATTCGACTCCCAAATAATTTAGGCTTACAATTTACTATATAAAGAGTTTAATTGAATATGTATCCCCTAAAATCAGATTCCGACCAAAATTTGTCGGAATACCTCAATTGATACAGTTTAACTGTAAAATCGAAGTCCCACATCGAAAGATAGGGGGAAAATTTGTCTGCATATAAGGAAATAAGTTACTACCAATAGTACCTTCAAGTCATGATCTTTTGGGTGAGCTTGTGGTGGGCTAAAATGACCCAAGAAGATACTATTGGGCTAGTGGTTTTGAGGCCTTATTTTGATGGATTTGATTCGATTCTATTCAGACTTGGGATTTGACCCAAGATTTGTTCCGGACTCGGAATTTGACCCGGGTTGTTTCATATGGTATCAAAGCCGACTCTCAAAAACTCAGGTCGGGTCATCCGATCGGGTTGCCGGATGTGGGGACACAAAGGCTGGTGGTATTATCTCACAATGGAGAGATGGAGGTCCGGAGGTGGGGACACGAAGCCAATCGGTATTATCCCATAATGGCTAGAGAGGCAAAGATCTATGGACCGTATGTTTGATCGGTTCTAACGGGACGTCAGTTTGACTTACAATTTACTACATAAAATGCCTAATTGCATACAATGTAGCCCCCAAATTCAGATTCCGGCCAAAATTGGTCGGAATACCTCAATTGTCGGCATGACAAATAGTATTATACGGTTTGATCGTATTAAAATATAGTTTGACTTTAAAAAAAATTATGAAATTATTTCTATAATAACTAATTTAAAGACTTAATAATGTAAAAATAAATAAAAAATCTCATTATTTTTTCCCTAAACTCCTTCATCACTGATGTAAGACAACTAGCTTTGGAGTTGGAAGAAGAGTTAAATAGGAAATGGGGAAGGAGAACTACTTCGAGGAAACGACCATAATTCCCGAATAGCTTAGTTCGATCGACTTCGAGAGGGTCTTCGGGAGAGGTCTTCGGGTTCGAAAATGGTGTCATGACTTTGGGAGATCAGATTGGTTTGAAAATTATTATTTTTTATTATTCTTGTTTTTAGATAGGTTCGTTCTTTTAAGGTAATAGTGTTTTAGTAGGAAATAAATCTTTTATGATATTATGTAATTTAGTTGTTACTTATTAGGACTTTCTTGCCATATTAATTAGTTATCTATTAGGAGTTTATTTCCATAGTTATAGGAATTCTTTAGCTATAAAACCCGGTTTATGGGCTGAAGGATAACGATCAATAATTATCATCTTTTATAATTAAAATTGTATTTTTTTATGTTGGATTCCAGTTGGTGTTCAGAGCTTACATTGGTAAACTCTTTGTGTTTTCGTTATGCGTTAATTGGTATCAGAGCCAAGGACTTTGCCTTATCGATGGCCAACAACGAAAGCGGGAGAGATATCCTTGACGACACTAGTAGTAGGGAGGCCGAATTATGGGTAGCAATTGATGAGCAACGACAATCAATGGCAAGGGTGGAGACCATGTTGCAACAACTATTGGTGCAACAAAATATCCCCAACGTTCCTGTCGGCAACAGAGACGGAGGCGAAGGATTTGCCCTTAGTTGCCCTGGAGGTGAACATCCGCATAGAGCAGCGAGGCGCAAGCAGTTCAAAGGTCTTAGTGATGAAGACTCCAATGAGGATTTAGCTGGATACCGAAGAAATCCTACTCAGCACCAAAATTGAAACCAAAATCAATCTGACTATAGAATACGTGCAGACATACCACTGTTCCATGGAAAGTTGCAAATTGAAGAGTTTCTGGATTGGATTTCTGAGGTCGAGAGATTCTTCGAGTTGACTGAAGTCACGGCAAATTGACAAGTTCATCTAGTAGCGTACAAGTTAAGAAGCGAAGCTCCAGTTTGGTGTGAGAAGATACAGATGGATCAACGACAACAAGACAAGACCCCTATATATATGATCATGGAGAAGAATGAAACAACTTATGATGAATAAGTTTCCCCAGATTATGGACAATTTATTTTTCGGAGTTATCAGAATTGTGCACAGTGCGTAACATATATAATTGTGGCAGAATATACAGAGGAGTGGTCTAGACTGTCAGTTTGTAACAACCTGAATGAGACAAAGGCACAACAAGTTTCCAGATATTTAGAGGGATTAAAGTCTTCTATTCGAGACAAATTTGGACTGCAAGTCGTTTAGACATTGGATGAAGCGCATAACATGGCCTTGAAGGCGAAATTAATGGAGAAAACATTTAATCGATTTTTCTATCACAAGAAGGACATGGCAGAGACATCCAATGAAGTTGTGAACAGAAACTGATTTTCACCAAGTGAAGGAAAGAATCAGTCTAAAGCTAGCGCGAATCAGTCATAAAGAGGTTTGGGACTCACTAATATTCCTGTTGAGACGCGACCGACAACATCAGCTAGAAGGGAAGCCCCACGGGAGCTAAACCCATATGTTAAATCAGGTAGTTTGAAGTGTTACGGCCAATCAGAACATCGCTCAAATGAATGCCCAATGAGGAAACCGGTGAATTTCGTAGAAGTTGAGAGGATGATGAGGATGCCGAAGAAGAGACAGACATAGGCGAATTCTTAGATGGTACAGAAATAGCAAAGGAACATAGAGAGCATATAAACTGCGTGATCCAGCGAGTCATGTGCTCAACAAAGTTAGAAGATGCCTCACCAAGAAAAAATATTTTTAAGGCGAGCTGCAGTGTTCAAGGTAAGGTTTGTGATTTAATTGTAGACAGTGGGAGTTGTAATAATTTTTTGTCAAAGAAATTGATAGAACACCTGAAATTGTGTGTCAAAAAACACCCAAAGCACTATATAATTGGGTGGATTCAAAAGGAACCTATGGTGAATGTGACTGAAGTGTGCAAAGTCCCTATCTCAATCAGACAGCACTATCGAGATGAGGATGGTCTGTTATAATGTCGACATGGATGCTAGTCACCTGTTATTGGGCCGACCATGGCAGTTTGATGTGGATGTCATTTACAGAGGGCACGACAATGTATTTATTTTCAATTGGGGTGGAAAGAAGATCGCAATGGTTCCAAAACAAAGTTCGGGTGGGAGCGCAACTATGAACCCAAAAGAAGAGCCTTCTTTACTATCTTTAATCATTTCAGTAACTGATTTTGAGTCTGAAATTAAGGAGGCACAAGAGGTACATGTGATGCCCCTAAAATAAATCCACACAATCCATCTTTGGGTCTCCAGAAATACACACTACAGACACCAACTTTCCTATTACAACTATTGAACTGTCGTGCAAAATACGACGACACATATACTGCAAGTTTCAATACAAATATTATAACGTATATAATACGACAATATTCATACTCAAATTATTACAATGCCATATAAAATACAGTAACAAATATTTCAAGTCATCAAAGGAACACGAGAAGATTTATGTCCTCCTCATTCTAATGGGGTGCATTTTTGACGCTTCCAAATTCGAGTTCACGTCACCCTATTTGGTTCACCAAAGTCAATTATTAAATGACGTATAAAATACGACACACACATTTTAAGTCCTCATTACAATTATTATCACACTATTTTAAAATGTATTGAGAAACTTGAACAGTCTCGGACCATCATTCTATTCCCCTGTTATCCCCGCTCGACCCAACTACACTTTTACTATCTGAAAGGAATTGTGAAGTAAAAGGTTGGGCACAAATAGCCCAGTAAAGAATATCATGACTTAAGATAATTAAATTATCAATAGCTTTCATCAGTAATAAATCAGATATTTAGAACATATGGTAGATGATAAAAGTTTTTAACCATAATTGCAGCGGAATCAACAATCTATTAGAAGAGTCAAGTAGAACATAATGTCTACTATCTCCTCTAAATTAAAAGTTCATCATTAATATTTCATTCCTGTAATACCCATCAACAGTTCTTTGTTGTACCCAAGATAAAGAGAACTTTCATCACCTGTCTTTACCTGAATGACCAAAGATTATAGTTAAATTCATAATTCATATTTATAATCATGTAAATTAACAGTTTTTCCTTTCCACAAAGGCTTAATAGAACTTTCACACAATGTCCTTGCCACAAAGGCTAAAGACACTCAATAATCATATCGTCTTTACACCTTACATCAAAGACATTCAAATGTAACAACAATGGTCATGATCATACCAATCAATTGTCTGTCTTTGCATTACGGACAAAAGATATTCAACTGTAATATCAATGGTCATGATCATACCAATCAATTGTCTATCTTTGCACTATGGGCCAAAGATGTTCAACTGTAAAACCAATGATCATGCCAAATAATAGTCTATATTTGCACTACGAGCCAAAGATATTCATTTGTATCATCAGTGGTGATGATTATATCAAACACCTATCCATTTTTGCACTACGGGCCAAAGATATCAATCAACAGTTCTTCTTTGCACTATGGGCCAAAGAGAACTTTCATCACAAGTCTTTATCTGTAATATTAAAGATGTGACGCCCCCAAAATAGGTATACAATACCCATTCTGAGTCGCCAAATACATGGTACAGAAAGCAAACTACAACTTCAATAATACAATTGTCGTGCAAAATACGACAACACATACTGTGAGTTTAAATACAAATATTGTCTTCTGGACAATATCCACACTCAAATAAATCCTCATTACAATTATTCAAACACTATTTTACAGAAATAGTGAGGACTGCTAAAACATCTTTGTAGAACCAGCACTCCATACCCCGACTAGATCCTGCTATGTTCTCACCTCCTGAGAAGAAAAAATGGAACAAAAAGGAAAAGGGTGAGCTCAACTAGCCCAGTAAAGAATATTATGACTAAGATAATATACAACAAATTATCGTTAGTCCTCAACAGGGAAAAATCTGATAGAATATAATCGACAACAAGTTTTAGATCAACAACTGCAGCGGAAACAGCAAACCATTAGAAGAGTCAAGTAGGGAAAGAATTCTACTATCTTCTAAGATTTAAAAGTCCATCATCAATATTTATCCCTGTAACATCAATTAATAATCATCTTTATCCAAATATTCATCTTTGCACTACAGGCCAAAGATATTCATTTGTATTGTGACGCCCCCAAAATAAGGTATTTATCACCCATCTTGGGTCATCAGATACATGGTACAAAATACAAATGCAAACTTAATTATACAAATGTCGTGTAACATACGACAATACATAAACTGAGAGTTCTAATAGGAATATTGTCATCTAGACAATATCCATACTCAAGGAGTCCTCATTACATTTATTGTCACATTATTTAACAGAATGGTGAGGACTACTAATGCTATCTTCTGGACCATCACTCCTTTCCTTGACTCGTCCCAGCTATATTCTCATTTCCTGAAGAGAACATTGAAAGAAAGGGTGAGCTCAACTAGCCCAGTAAAAAATATTATGACTAAGATAATGAAGAATAAATTATCAATAGTCTTCAATAATGTTAAACTGATAAAATACAATAGACATCAAGTTTAACTGCAGCGGAATAAGCAATCCATTAGAAGAGTCAAGTAGAGAATAAAACCTACTATCTTCTATGATTTAAAAATATTTTCATCAACTTTTATCACTGAGACTCAGCTTAATAAATAAACCACATCTTCTAATCATCCTTGTATTACGGGCCAAGGATATACATTAAATCATCAATGATCATGACTATACCGAAAAATTCCTGGTCATAATCATACCACAAACTGTCTATCAATGTATTACAAGCCACTGAGGACTTTTACCACACCACTTATAACATCACAGTTCATGATTATACCGAATGATCCCTGGTCATAATCATACTAAGTTCATCTATGCACGTAAGCCAAAGATGACTTTTAACATAAAATAAACATGAGGATGATGACAATGTTATAGGAATTCAATTAAACAAGTTCAAGAATTAGTTTATCCAGAAACTAATAATATCCAAATTGTCAACATGATACTTCTTTGTAAAGTAACAGTCAAGAATGCTCAGAAGAATATTTTCATGAAAAGATACTGGATGAAGCGCAAATATCAAGGATATTCCACTAATTTCATGGAGTATAGAAATCAAAACTTTAACCAAATGAGTATAATAAAGAATATATGAAACTGCAAATGGATTTTCACCAGCCATGCGGTAATCCACGTATAGGGGTGCTCATCGGTAAAAAACCGAACCGGTACCGAAAAAACCGAACCGGTACCGATCCGAAAATACCGAAAAACCAAGAACCGAAACCGGTACCGAATTACCGGTTTCGGTACCGGTTCGGTACACAATCGGTATCGGTTTTTTCAGTTCGGTTTTCGGTTATACCGCATGGTGATATATATAATTATTAATAAATAATAATAATTAAATATATATTTTTAATAAGCTACTGTCTATTCTTCATTTTTAATTTTTCTTTTAAACTCATGTTTTGGATTATAATGTTCTTTATTTCTTGTTGAATGTTGATATGGTTATTAGTTGCAACTAGCAGTGTTGATAATTTGATATGGTGCTCTATTCTTTCAGATATGGTTTTACATCAATAGCTAGTGTGTAAAACTTTTGATGCTTCAGCATGTAAAAGTCACAAAATAGTATTTAATAATACTTTTACGGTTAGTATTTTAATAGTATTTAATATATTTAAATGACATATTATCTTATAATAATATTTTTGTTCCGATACAATAGGAATAAATAATATCTAGTTGCACCGTTGAATAAAAATATCTCATCTGTAAATTTTATAAATAATAAAATATATTAATTTTTCAAGTATATCTCTTAAAAAATTTTAAGAAATAATTAGTTCGCTTGTAATGATATAATAATAGAATTATTCTGATAAATTTTTTATATAATTAATAAATAAAGATGAGATTACTATTTTATAGAGGTTAAATAAGATTTGATGTTTTTAAATCAAGTCTGCAATAAGTAATAGTACTATAGTAGTAGTAACTTGCTTTTGACAAAGTGGTGACTAATTGACAAAGTAGTAAATATTACTACTAGTATTCTTTTTAGTAAAATTTTAATCCAAGAAACCATCACAAAAGTCGGCATTGCTAGAAGAAAAAAGGACAAAGTCGGTTTTTTTTTCGGTTTTTCGGTTTTACCGAATTTCAAATTCTTATTACCGCTACCGGTACCGAAAAGTATAAAAAAACCGAAAAACCGAAACCGAAAAAATCGAAACCGAAAAAAACCGGTACCGCCGGTACCGGTTTCAACCGATTCGGTAAAAAAACCGAAAAACCGAACTTTTTGAGCACCCCTATCCACGTATACAGATCATTTCCACAATTTAATAAGGAATGAATATAAAGGATCATTCACCATGCATGTGGCAATCCACATAGACAGGTTATTCCAACAGAATAATAAAGAATGGAATAACAGAAGGATTCACCATGCATGCGATAGAGACCGCACAGACAGGTTATTCCCAACAGAATAATAAATATGGAATAATAAATATGGAACCAGGTCAGGTAAAATTCACACCGACAGGATATTCCGACAGAATAATAAATGCGGAATAATAAATGATGGAACCAGGTCAGGTGAAATTCACACCGACAGGATATTCTGACAGAATCGTAAAGAACAGAATAATAAAAGAATTTCACCAAGTATGCGGTACTTCGCATAAACAGGTTATTCCAACATAATAATAAAGAATGGAATAACAGAAGAAGATCACCAAGTATTGGGTAAACCGCATATACAGGTCATTCCACCAAGTATAGGGTAAACCACGCATACAGGTTATTCCAACAGAATAATAAAGAATGGAATAACATAAGTTCTCTTCATGAATAAGAAAGAATAACACCCCTTACCGTTTTAAAGAAGAACTGAAATAAAAAAGTAGTTAAGTGGCAGAATACTCTTCTTCTTTCTCTCTATAGTTTCTCTCTCTAGAGTTCAGTGAATTCGTAAGAAAATAATGAAGGAATGAGCTTCTATTTATAGGAAAATAGAATGTATAGTAACTAATCCATGAACGGTCCAGATTGATTTACTTTAATCTGACGGTCCATATTTAAAGAAAAATCTTTTAAATAAAATATAATATATTCTATTTATAGAATAACTTTAATAAAGTATTCTGTTTTATATAAAAAAAATGTTTCTGTTTTATTACGTTAATAATACGAATAAAACAAAACTTCATTATCGCTAAATAATTTATATTATTAATTAACAATAATTGAATCAAACTGAGTGACTTCTCACATAAGCATCAATACCGTGTGTTACTATGCAACCACACGTATTATTGTACTTTTACTACCGAGTAGTTCAACAGTATCAACGGTAAAACTTCCGCCGTTATTTTTAATAAAATATTTTTGTCGTTTTCTCAATCTGACAATAATTTCGTTGTGGGGTCCACCAATGATTGTACCGTCGTACGAATATTTCCCGTAAATAGTAACTCGTGAATAGTACTTCGACACAAAAAGTGTCTCAAATACTCGAGTGAACAATACTAGAGTGAATAGTAATTTGGGTGAATAGTAACCCGTGAATAGTAACTCGTGAATAGTAACTCCTGAATAGTAACTCCGACACAAAAAGTGTCTCAAATACTCGAGTGAATAATACTAGAGTAAATAGTAATTTAGATGAATAGTAACCCGTAAATAGTAACTCATGAATAGTAACTCTGACACAAAAAGTGTCCTAAATACTCAAGTGAACAATACTATAGTGAATAGTAATTTGGGTAAATAGTAACCTGTGAATAGTAATTCGTGAATAGTAACTCATGAATAGTACTCCGACACAAAAAGTGTCCCAAATACTCGAGTGAACGATACTAGAGTGAATAGTAATTTAGGTGAATAGTAACTTGTGAATAGTAACTCGTGAATAGTGACTATGTATTTTATGACAACTTGTTTACTTTAAAAAAAAATTTCACATATCACCCTTAACTTTAACCTTTTATCAATTTAACCATTTACCAAAATAGAAAAATTGAATACTTTTATTTCATAAAATTCGGGGTCTCACATGTATCACCTGTCAGTCATGTTCATCTCAACACCTGTTCATCTTTGCACTACAGGCCAAAGATATTCATCAAGTAATCATACATCTTTGCACTACAGGCCAAAGATATTCAGTAATATCATCATTTAGAACTGAGGATGATGAAAAATATCTTAAAGAGAACGAATCCAATGAGACAGAAGGACAAATATTAGGGATTCGTATAACAGTTTATCCAAGATCAATAATACATCATAATAATCAATTGTGAAGCAGAATTCAAAAAAATAAAGATCAAAACATGGATACAATCAAAGATAGTAACCATAATAGACATCTTGGACAAAAAGGGAAAATTTTTATTTTTCGGTGAATAGTACCGTATTCGTGAATAGTATCGTATACGTGAATAGTGCCGTATACGTGAATAGTAATCCCGACACAAAAAGTTCTAAATTTGATAAAAACTCATATCAATATTTCAGCATAATGATATTGAAGAAAATAATATCATTAAGAAGAAAATAATATCCCTTACCTCAAAATATCAGTACTTCTGGTCGGAATACCGGTATAAGGCTGAAAGAAACTTGCTCTGATGAATAGAAACTCTCAAAGTATCTAAATACTCACAAAATACACTCAATAATCTAGAGAGAGAAATAGAGAAAACTTGTTTCTGGTGTGATTTTCAATTCTAACTTAGCCCTCTATTTATAGGAAAATGTTAGCACGCCGAAGCAGACTTAACCTGCAACCTGATGGCTCTACCTGCTACTATTCCCACCCACCACATTTGAATAAAAATCTCAGTACATTTTTTCACCAACCAAGACTAGGGCCCACCAATTCTAGAATTTTTTATCAAAATGATAAACTCTGAAAATTCAACAATTTCTGAACCAATCATCTCGTAAAATTCATAATAAATCATACGTTCATTTTTAACGATTCAAAATTTGTGGACATATACTCAACTTATATATGTATAACATATCTAAAAATTACCACGATCCAACGGTCGGATTAAAAATTATAACCCCCGCAAAATATCTCAAAAATCCTAATTTTTAATACCTCCATTCCGACAAAAATACTGATAAAAACCTCAACATTAACTCCTTCATTTTTAACCACAAAAATATATCCCTCATTTATATCCACATAAAATAAATATTTCCTTATCATATGAATCAATAATTAATTATTCACAAATAATATTACAGAATCACATTTATGACAACCAGGCCGTTCCCAGGAAAGAGGGGGCTTTCCAATAAGGATTTCTCCTTACTGGCGCGCAATTAGATGACCAAACCTCTCCTTAGACAGAACTTTCTAGACATTGCCAATAATATTATCTAATAATATTATTCAAATAATATGAATTATTGATCTGATAAAGAAAAATACTGTGCAGTGACAATTATTGAAACAACAATAATATAAAATATCAATGCAGCAATTATTAAATCAATAAAATATTGAACAGTAACTACTGTAACAATTATTGAGTAGTGTCTTCCATCGTAAGAATCAATAATTGGTGTAATACTGTGTGCTACTGTATTTTAACCACCGGGTATTCCAACAGTATTAACGGTAACAACTACGCCGTTATTTATAAATAACTTATACTTGTCGTTTTCTTCATCTAATCGCTTTCCGTTATGGGGCCCACACAAGGCTGCGCCGTCGTACGAATATTCCCCGACAGCAAGAATATTCCACGACCAAACGAATATTTCCCGACAAAATGAATATTTTATAACCACTTGCTTATTTTGCAAAATTTGCATATTTCACCCATAACCAAAGTATTATATCAAATTAACCCCTTATTATTCACAATAATATTTAGAGAAAATTTAATTTTATTCATTAATAAGTTGGGGTCTTACAAAAGATCATGATTATTTCAATACACAGTTTCTGGTCATAATTATACCAATCAATAGTTTATCTTTGCACTATGGGTCAAAGATAACTTTAACCATAATTTAAGTCTGAGGATTATAACAATGATATAAAGAATGAATCAAGTGAGATAAAGGATAAATATTAGAGATTTATTATTTATAATTCAATTTATTCAGAGTTTAAGAATGTCCAAATGATAAACATGATTATCAAAACGTGGATTCAAATTTAAGAATAAGATTTATATATCAAAGATAATTTGGATAGAAAAAAAAACTAATTTTGTTGTGAATAGTATCCCGATATGAATAGAAACCCGAAATGAAAAGATTAAAATTATAGAAGCAATACTTACCATAGTAAGTTTAGATTTAGGAATATGAAATGAAATAATATACGAAACTACAAATGAATTTTCACCCGTCATACGGTAATCCGCGTAGACAGATTATTTTCACAATTTAATAAAGAATGAATACGAAGGGTTATTCACCAGGTATGCGGTAATCCGCGTAGACAGGTTATTCCCACAAATTAATAAGGAATAGAATGACAACCTTTATGAGTATGAAGAAAATAACATCATTTTACCTTAATAGGAGAGTAGTTATGACTGAAATAGTGGAGATTATCTTAAGGAAATCTTGCACTGCACTCAAAGTATACTAACAAGAACTCTCTCTTTCTAACTCTTGATTATAACTTGGTTTTATAAATTGATGAAGAACTAATGAACTTAGCTCTCTATTTATAGGAAAATATAGTTTCGATAATTGCACGTTAGGCATTAGGCTTATTACAGTTTGGTACCTAGGTTTATTACACTTTAGTACCTCATTCATTGTACCTTAGTCCCTTAATCATCTTCCACCAGAAGACATCATCATAATGACATCATCTTTGTGTTTCTTTAAGGATGATGTCATGCTTACATCATGTTTGCATCATCTCTTCTCTGATTGGTTTATTCAAGTTCACATGGATTGGTCGACTTATTACACTTTGGTACCCCTAAAGTTTTCCAAGTTCACATTATTCCCCCTTAACTTTTGTAATTCACTTATCTTTAATCAACAAAATCTTTAATTTTTTCAATAATTATTCACCATTAATATTATAACTCACAATATTGACAACCAGATCGTTCCCAGGAAAGAGAGGGCTTTTCAATAAGGATTTCTCCTTATTGGCGCGCAATTAAATAACCTAACCCCTTTCCTCAACAGAATTTTCTAAACATTGTCAATAATGCTAATAATAATATGAGTAACTGCATGTGTCATGTCAATTATTGATTTAATAATATAAAGTATTGTGCAGATGATACTTTGACAATAATTGAATAAATAATATGAGATACTATGCAGCAACTACTATGTCAATTATTCAATGAAATACTAAGTGAATTCTTACGTAAACATCAATAATTAGAAATACTATGCAATACCGTGTGCTACTATGCAATAACGCGTATTACTGTACTCTTATTACCGGATATTTCAACAGTTTAACGGTAAAAGTTTTGTCGTTATTTTTATAAAAAGGTTATTTTTGTCACTTTCTATATCCGACAATTATTTTATTATGGGGTCCACCAATGATTTCGTTATTGTACGAATATTTTTCGTTAAAAAGAATATTTTCCGACCAAACGAATATTCCCTGACACAACGAATATTTATGACAACTTGTTTACTTTGTAAAATTTGCACATAACACCCATAACTATAGCATTTATTAAATTCTCACCTTACTATTTAAAATAATATTTATAACAAAAATTAAATACTTTTATTTCATAAAATTTGGGGTCTTATATACAGTGCATGTTGTGGTGGTGCGAGCTCTAGTCATAGAAGAGAATGAAAAATCGTAACTTGTGTTACCCGAAAAGGTGCAATCCCTTTTAGGAGATTTCAGTGAGTTGGTGTCTGATGATTTACCAAATGACCTTCCACCATTGAGGGATATTCAACATCACATTGATTTAATTTTGGAAGCAAGTTTGCCTAATTTGCTACATTATCGGATGAATCCCAAGGAAAATCAAATTTTTAAGGAACAAGTGGAAGAATTACTTAAGAAGGGATTTATTTGAGAGAGCATAAGTCCAGGTGCAGTTCTCGCATTACTGGTCCCAAAGAAATATGGTAGTTGGAGAATGTGCGTTGATAGCCGAGCGATTAACAAGATAACTGTTAGATACAACTTCCCAATTTTGAGATTAGATGATATGTTAGAGGGTTCAAAGTTGTTCTCCAAAATAGATCTACAAAGCGGATATCATCATATTCGAATCAAACCTGAAGATGAATGGAAAATAACTTTTAAAACGAAAGATGGACTCTACGAGTGGGTGGTTATGTCGTTTGGATTATCCAATGCGCCTAATACTTTTATGCGACTTATGAATCAGGCATTACGGCCTTTTATTGGGAAATATGTTGTCGTTTATTTTGATGTCATATTAATTTATAGTCAGAATGAGGAAGACTATATAGAGCACCTTCAGGTTGTGCTAGAGGTGTTGTTCGAAAATAAGCTCTTCATTAACTTTAAGAAGTGTAGCTGGTTGGCCGAACGATTGCTATTCCTTGGATATGTGGTCAGTTCGAAGGGTATCATGGTTGACGAAGAAAAGGTGAGAGCCATACGTGATTGGCCTACTCCCAAGACAGTAGGAGATGTAAGGAGTTGCCATGGGTTGGCGACATTTTATCGTCTATTTATCAGAGATTTTATTAGCATTCTGGCACCCATTACAGAGTGTTTGAAAAAGGGTAAATTCCAGTGGGGAGCAGTAGCTGAAACAGTTTTTGTAGCCATCAAAGAAAAATTGTTCATTACTCTTGTTCTTGCTTTACCTAGTTTTGAGAAGCTATTCGAGGTGGAGTGTGATGCTAGCGGAATTGAAGTTGGAGCAGTTTTGTCACAAGAGAAGAAACCAGATGCATTTTTCAGTGAAAAATTCAGTGATGCGCGACGAAAATGGAGTATGCATGACCAAGAGTTTTATACTATTGTTCGAGCTCTAAAACATTGGGAGAACTATCTGACTCAGCGTGAATTTATTTTGTACACTGATCATCAAGCTTTGAAGTACCTGAATAGTCAGAGAAGTTTGAGTAATATGCACGCTCGATGTGCAACCTTTTTGCAGAAATTTCCTTTTATTTTGAAGCACAAATCTGGTGTTCTAAATAAGTTGGCTGATCACAGATGCATTGAGTTGGCGTGCGATTTTTTTGGCCACTATGCAGCAACAGATTATTGGGTTTGAATTTCTAAAAGAGTTGTACTCGGATGATGAAGATTTTGCCAAAGTATGGGATAAGTGTGCTAAAAACCAAACAAATGGATAGTAGCCAAACAAATACACGGAGGTGGTATGAGTGGTCACTTGGGACTTGACAAGACCATCAGTGGAGTAGCCAAACAGTTTTATTGGCCTCGGTTGAAAAGCGACGTAGGTAAATTTGTTCACAAATGTTATGTTTGTCAGATAACTAAGGGTCAAACTTAGAATATAGGCCTCTACATGCCTCTGCCATTATCAAGTGTTATTTGGGAGGATCTGTCGTTTAATTTTATTTTGGGTCTTCCACGGACTCAGCGGGGAGTGGACTCTGTGTTTGTGGTGGTTGACCGATTCTCTAAGATGGGGCATTCATTCCTTGTCAGAGGACCTCTGACGCATCCAATGTGGCTCAATTATTTTTTCGAGAAGTGGTTCGTTTTCATGGGGTTCCTCATTCTATCACTTCTGATAGGGACTCGAAGTTCATTAGCCATTTTTGGATCACATTATGGCTGCGGATGGATACTACCTTGAAGTTCAGTATCACTGCACATCCACAGACTGACGGGCAGACTGAGAATTTGAACCGAACGTTAGGAAATTTGATTAAGAGTATTTGTGGTGATAATCCGAAGTAGTGGGATGTGGAGCTTGCACAAGCTGAATTTACATATAATAATGCAATTCATATTGCTACTGGTAAATTTCCTTTTGATTTAGTGTATCGGCAGTCTCCTAAACATGCATTAGACCTGGAACGTCTTCCCAAGGTTGTTGGAACCAGTGTTGTTGCCAAAAATTAACTTGGCTAAGCAAGTTTGAGATGTTAAAGTTAAAGTGAAAGCTAGGTTGAAGGAGAAGAATGCGTAGTATAAAGGTATAGCAAATGTTAATAAGCGTCCGAAGTTGTTTGATGAGGGTGATCAAGTTATGGTGTTTCTACGTAATGAAAGGTTTCCAATTGGATCTTATAACAAGTTGAAGCCATGGAAGTATGGTCCGTACAAGGTGATCAAGAAGATTAATGATAATGCCTACGTGATCGACTTGCCTGCCGAATTGAACATCTCTCGTACTTTCAATATATTTGATCTTTATGAGTTTTGTGAATCGCTTTATCCCGATTATAACTCAAGGTCGAGTTTTTCACAGGTGGGAAGGACTGATGTAGGACAACTGGCTTTGGAGTTGGAAGAAGAGTTAAACAGGAAACGGGGAAGGAGAACTACTTCGAGGAAACGGCCATAATTCTCAAAGAGCTGAGTTCGATCGACTACGAGAGGGTCTTCAAGTTTGGGAGAGGTCTTCAGGTTCAAAAATGGCGTCATGAATTCGGGAGATCGAATTGGTTTGAAAAATATTATTTTTAATTATTCTTGTTTTTAGAAAGGTTTATTCTTTTAAGGTAATGGTGTTTTAGTAGGAAACAAATTTTTTATGATATTACGTAATTGAGTTGTTACTTATTAGGACTTTCTTGCCATATTAATTAGTTACCTATTAGGAGTTTATTTCCATATTTATAGGAATTCTTTAGCTATAAAACCTGGCTTGTGGGTTGAAGGATAACAATCAAGAATTATCATCTTTTCAAATTAAAATTGTATTATTTTTCTAGTGGATTCCAGTTGGTGTTCTCAGAGCTTAGGTTGGTAAACTCTTTGTGTTTTCGTTCCGCGTCAATCACCATCATCATCATCAACACTTACAACATCATTACCATCATCAACTTCTCCATCACTGTCATCAATAAAACATAATTTTTTTTCCTAAACTCCAATCTTGTCTAATATCTCAAACTTCATAATCAAAACACAATAGATATATTATATATATATTATTAAAATAGAAAATCATAAGTAAAATTTAAACATATATCTTAAATTGAAACAAACAAATTTCAAATTTCAACACTCTTTCTCAATAATCAATTACTCCACCAATTAAAATCTAGATCTGCTCAATGTCACCGCAACTCCAGTGACAATCTTCTGCGGAGCTGTTCCCCCGATACATCACAATTGGGTATCTATCGTCCGAATCGAAGCAACGTTGGCTAATTGTTTTTTTCCTCAACTTCATGTCGCGAGGCTGTTGTGCTAGAGGAAGAAGATATGGAAGTGGAAAATATTTAGAAGTTTGGGACTAATTAATTGTACTTAGAATATTTTAATTTGGAGTTAATTGTATTTAGAAGTATTTTAATTTTTTAATGAAGTCAACCCGGATATGAATACGGTCAAACCGTATTTTCAAAGTCAATATGAATACTTTGGGGGTTGAATTATGAATTCGATGGTACTTAGTGTGATATAAGTGTATTTAATTAGCCCTATTAAATACTTAAGACCCGGTCGGATTTTTGGACAGGTAGGATATTCCGACAAATTTTGGCCGAATTCTAAAACTAGGGTCGACATTATATTAAATTAGGCATTTTATGTAATAAATTGTAAACCCAAATTTTTTAGGGGCCGAATAATGAATATAATGATACTTGATATAACGGAAATGTAATTAGCCCTAAAATTTACATTCTCAAAATACGAGTTTACTACTAAAAATATTTATACAATGAGGGAGGGACCAATATTAAATAAACTATATTATAAAAGGAAGGGAGGGAGAGAGGGAGGGGGCGTCCCTTCCTAGTTACACCAATATATATATATCACAGCATATGTAAGTTTTCATAGGCGTGGACGATATTGAATAATGTTCAAATTTGTGTAATGACATGTTTATTAAGAAATTTATGTGAGAGAGACAGAGGAGGGAAGAAGTCAGGATTTGATTTTAAGGTGACCAAGAATTTTTTAACAATATAATATATATTCAAAAAAAGGGTATTCGGGAAGAATACATTGATATGGGTCGTAATTGATGTAAACTCGTCGAACTTCACCACACCAGGACATTTTCATATTTCGGTATATATGTTTTCCATGATCACATTCCAAATAATTAATATCTCATTCATTACCTTCAATTCTTGATTGTTTTAGAAAACGTTGTTCTTATTCAGACGTAGGCAGATATGTTTGAACATTAGACTCAGGGGTAAGTAAAGATGTGTCAACATGATTTGATTGCTTTTTTTGAAAAATGAATCATAATTAAGTATATATGTGATTTTCCCATGCATGATTTCTAAAACAAAAAATAAAAAATTCAATTAACTACACTACAAGAATGAGTTAATCAATATTATTGGACTACTCATTGAAATTTTTAATAATAAAATTTTCATAAATTTGTAATCAAATAAGGGGAATTAACATATACAATATTATTATCACTCATTATACTTTTAAAAATTAAAATATCAAGTTTCATAAAATAAATAAAGAATAAAAAAAAAAATAAGGGTTTTAGTTGGTTACCTGGATATAAATGTATCATTCAATTGGAACAACACATATATAATATTATGTTTCAATTATACAAACCTGAAATTATAATAAATTTAATAATAAAATTAGTTTGCAATCAGAAACTACTTTATGAACAACTTAATAAATAAACAAGGGAACTTTACAAAAAATTTAAACTTTGGAGGGCCATGGCTAGCTTCGTCCCTGAGAGAGAATGACTGCTAGCTAAACTGGTAGTACTCCCCCCTCTCCAAAAACGATTGGCTTTAGGTAGGATCACTATTATTAATTGGCTAAAAATACAGTAATGATGGCGTTATAATAATAAATATACTTAGTATATATTATTTAATAATGTGTTAGAGATCTCACGTAATTTTATAATTTGAAATTAAAAATATATTTACTATTTTGAAACGAATTAATTAAGAAAAATTATATTTTTAATTTTAAAATGAAAAATATTAATTTAAGAAAGTGGACCCAAAATATATATGGGGTAAATGACTATCACAAAATCTCCACTGTAAACCATCATTTTCCGCCATCATCGTCATGGCCCATGCGTCGATTAATGTGTGTATGAGCGAGTGAGTGAGTGAGAGATGGATGGATAAGTAGATTCATGAATATAAATGATGGAAGGAATTATTGAGGAGAGCATCAAGAAAATGAAGACTGTATAAATTAAATTAAAGGGTATTTCTTTTCTGGTAGAATTTATATAAAAATATATACATATAAATATATATATATATATATATATATATATATATATATATATTTATATATATATGTATGTATAGAAGAAGCATATCCATCAAAATTTAATATTTGTTCTGTGTTTTACATGCATGCTGATGCTGATGCTGCCGCTGCTGCCTGCTGCTGCGTGCGGTTAAGGGAAGGGAAGGGACGGACATGCTCATGCATGCATTCCAAAAGAAGGCAGACGTGCTGAAACGAATGATAAATGCATGCGTCCTTCCTTTCAATAATTCAAACCTAAAATATACTAGCTCCACGTACTAACTAGCAAGTAGGTTGATGATAAACCTACCTACTACTAGAAAAATAAGAATATGTAACGGAATTTTGTGACAGTTTTTAAAAATAATTATAAAAGATAGTAATTTGTGATGGACTTTTTAAGCAATTACAAAATAATAGTATATATGATGGCTCTTAGTGATGACTAATATTGCCATCAATGTATTATAATTGTGATGGTCATGTCAATCACACCAATTTTTTCACGCAAAATAAATTTTCTTTTTATGACGCACTAAGTCATCACTTATAGATATACCCTTTTCGTGATTGTATTTAAGCTATCATAAATATATTAATGTAAAAAATAATCAAAACAATATTTTATGACTGTCTTGACAATCATTAAAAGATAGATTTTTGTGACGACTTCTATTTGTAATTACAAAAAGAAGGTATTTTGTAATGGAATTTTCAAGTCATCACAAAACAAAAAAATATATGATGGCTCTTAGTGATGACTAGTTTTACCATCATTATAGAGTATCTGTGACTGCCATTGCAATCATCAAATCTTATGTGGAAGTAATTTTGTTTAGTAAGTCAACTCACATATGTTTCCTTTTATATTTTATTTTAAAATTATAATCATGATCTGGACTTTGGTGTAGTGGTAATACTCGTTATTTAGTTTGCAAATGGGAGAGGGTTCGAATCCTACAAGTATCATTTAATACAATTAATATGTATATAATTAATACAGTGAAATAAATTATATACGTAAATAGATATTCACATTCTTACATTTAATTCCTAAAGTCTTAATTTTTTGTGATGACTTTAACAATCACAATAGATTATGTGTTAATGTGATTGTATTAATCATCACAAAAGCACTAAGCTTTTGCGTGATTATCAAAACCATCACGTAAAACCTTTCATGATGGGCGTATACAAGACGGCCATTGTGATGCTTAAAGTCATCACGTAAACCTTTCGTCATGGTTTTCCTACTTTTTGTGATTGATTTTGGCCATCACAAATTCATATTCGTCTACATCCGTATTAAAAAAACGGATATTATTTGTATTCAAAAAGTACAGATTAATCCATATTCGATTTTATGGTATTCGCAAATTAATAATGGATACGAATATGGTGCATTTTGGCAATCGTTTTAACACTCAACCATAAATGTATTCGATGGATAGCAAATATCCAGTATTCGTTAATCAGATTTGTATCCGTATTCAAAATTTGTATCTGAATAACTTATATATATAGGGACTGATCCATAACCAACATTGTAAGGATAAATTATTCGTTGTAGTGAACTCTTATGTGACAACCCCAAAATAGGTCCATTCCACCCAACCTATTCTGAGTCGTCAAATACATGGTACAGAAAATAACTACAACTTTATTACAACAATTGTCATGCAAAATACAACAACACATATGCTGTGAGTTTGGATACAAATATATACTAAATGTGACTCATGTTCCAACCGTGGACATCACCTCACAATGACACCTTACATAAAGGTATAGTCAAAAATTGTTTTAGAAATTAGAATCTTTGGGAAGTGCTCAAGGAAATCTTCGTACATGGGAGGCCACGCGTCTAGGTTATGATAGATATCATATGGCCACAGAATTATCTTTGGTTGACCCAATAGACCCCAAAGAAAAATGAGAAGATTACTATCATATTCTTCCCAATGGTGAGTCTTCTCTTAACATATCATTATCTCTACTGTCTCTAATTGAGAATTATACTTCAAACAAACACCAAGATTATATAGGTAGTGCTCGTATATATACTCAGCAAGTGGATGAGCACATCCCTGTCTTATGATGACACGAGGTTGTATGTTATTAGACATCTTGTATGATAGTGGCAAATCACCCTTCCAACGTTGGGTACACCTTACCCTATTGGATTCACCAAATATAACTACTAAATGAACTTTTCTATACTGCTTCGGGAGAACATCCACAGCTAGAGACCACCGTTCTATTTTCCCGTTACCCTCGCTCGACCCAGCTACACTCTTATTACCTGAAAGGAATTGTGAAGCAAAAGGGTGAGCACAACTAGCTCAGTAAAGAATATCATGACTAAAGATAATTAAATTATCAATAGCCTTCATCAATAATAAATCAGAGATTTAGAACATATGGTAAATGATAAAAATTTCAACCATAGTTGCAGCGGAACGAGCAATCCATTAGAAGAGTCAAATAGACTATAAAGTCTATTATCTTCTCCATGTTAAAAATTCATCAACAATGTTTTATTCCTGTAACATCAATCAACAATTCTGGTCCACAATCATATGAATAAATCATAACTGTAGTTCTAAATTCCTCTTCTCATCCAAGACGAAGATAATTTTCATCACCTATCTTTACCTGAAACATCAAAGATCATGGTTACACCAAATCACATTTCCTGTTCATAATCATACTAATAACTTCATCTTTGCACTACGGGCCAAAGATATTCATCAACAAGTCATCTTTGCATTACAGGCCAAAGATATTCATCTACAATTCATCTTTGCACTACAGGCCAAAGATATTCATCAATATTTCATCTTTGCACTACAGGCCAAAGATATTCATCAACAATTCATCTTTGCACTACAGGCCAAAGATATTAATATCTCAAAGAAATATATAATCATTTAAGAATTTATATAAACAATAATTATAACCATGTTGATCAATTCACCTTTGCACTTAAGCTTAAGATATTCAATTATAAATTCAATGGTCATGATCATACCAGTCACAATTCAACTTTGCACTACAGGCCAAAGAGAACCCTAGTCATGATCATACCAATAATCTACCCATCTTTACACTCCAGTGAAAGAGAATTTCAACATCAGGGTTATAAAAATGTTATATATGATGATAAAAATAATATGATCAACATATAGTTTTAATCTCAAGAGTAATATTCGTAACTCATGAATAGTAACCCCGACACAAAAGATAGAAATTCTACAATAAAATTCATACCAATATTTCGGTATAATGATATTGAAAGAATAACATTACTTAAATTTATAAACAATTTATTTTAATTGTTTACACTTTACAAATTAATGCATTTAATCATCATAAAATGCCAACTCTTACAATTTCATCATCAATAACCAAAACCCTCATCAAAAATCTGCATATACCTCATATAGGATTCTCAAGCCATAAAATCCTATTTTCCAATTTTCTTTCTTCACAAAACATATTTAATTCATTTACTCATAGCTAGACCATTTTCATGAAAAATACCAAATTAGTTCCAAAAATATTTCTTTTCTGGGATTTAGCATAATATAGTCCCATAGTGAACATATATTTTTTCTCAGAATTTTTAAAAGTCATTTACTATTTTTCATATGGCCAAAATAGCCGAATATTTAGACATTTATCAAAAATTGTACTTTTGTCTAAAAATTTTGAAATTTACAGAGTATACTTCTATCATATACATGTACTCCCAATAAAAATTTCATCAATTTTGGAGTTAACCACAAGGAATTATAAGCGGTTACTTTTAAAATAGTCTTTTCTAATAAAATTCATAACTCTCAATCTATACATCTAAAAATCACCATTTTTGGACACAATCAAGAAAACTCATCAAAATATCATTTCAAATTTTTCCAGAATTTTTGAAGGTCAGAAAAATTACGAAATTAAAAATCATAACAACCCTTAAAATCCCTTACTATCCCTTACCTCAAAACAGCAGTACTTCTGACCGGAATGTAAAGCCGAAGGAAACTTGCACTGATGAATAGCAACTCACCAAGTATCTAAATACTCATAAAATACACTCAATAATCTAGAGAGAGAAAGAGAGAAAGCTTATGTTTCTGGTGTGATTTTCAATTCTAACTTAGCCCTCTATTTATAGGAAAATTTTGGTAGGTTTGACCTGCAACCTGATGGCTTTACCTGCTACTATTCCCACCCACCACATTTGAAATATAATTCAGCACATTTCTTCACCAACCACAAGTGGGGCCCACCAATTCTAGAATTTTCCACCAAAATGATTAACTCCGAAAATTCAATAATTTCTGAACCAGTCATCTCGTAAAATTCATAATAAATCATACGTTCATTTTTAACGGTTCAAAATTTGTGGACATATACTCAACTTATATATGTATAACATATCCAAAAATTACCACGATCCAACGGTCGGATTAAAAATTATAACCCCCGCAAAATATCTCAAAAACCCTGATTTTTAATACCTCCATTCCGACAAAAATACTGATAAAAACCTCAACATTAACTCCTTCATTTTAAACCACAAAAATATATCCCTCATTTATATCCACATAAAATAAATATTTCCTTATCATATGAATCAATAATTAATTATTCACAAATAATATTACAGAATCACATTTATGACAACCAGGCCGTTCCCAGGAAAGAGGGGGCTTTCCAATAAGAATTTCTCCTTACTGGCGCGCAATTAGATGACCAAACCTCTCCTTAGACAGAACTTTCTAGGCATTGCCAATAATGCTATCTAATAATATTATTTAAATAATATGAATTATTGATCTGATAATGGAAAATACTGTGCAACAACAATTATTGAACAACAATAATACAAAATTTCAACGTAGCACTTATTGAATCAATAAAATAAAATATTGAACAGTAATTACTGTAACAATTATTGAGTAATGCCTTCTTACGTAAGAATCAATAATTTCAAAAATACTATGCAATACCGTGTGCTACTGTGCAATAACGCGTATTACTGTATTTTAACCACCGAGTATTCCAACAGTGTTAACGGTAACAACTACGCCGTTATTTGTAAAAACTCAAATTTGTCGTTTTCCTTCACCCGACAGTTATTCTGTTATGGGGCCCACAAATAGCTGCGCCGTCGTACGAATATTCCACGACCAAACGAATATTCCCCGACAACAATGATTATTTTATAACCACTTGTGTATTTTAAAAAATTTTCACATTTCACCCATAACTTTAATTTTTTTTTTATCAATTTAACCATTTACTAAATTGTAATTATAAGAAAAATTGAATACTTTTATTTCATAAAATTCGGGGTCTTACATCTTACACCGTTCGATGCGCGAGGAGAGCAGATCCTCTGTCCCCAAATTCTCTGTCCCCTTGTGTCCCTCCACTTATATTTTGACACATAGTCTCTTACTTAACACTAATTAATTCTAAAATAAAATAAAATGACATGTGTCATAATTTAAATGGGGGGACACAAGGGGGACAGAAAATTTGGGGACAGAGGATCTGCTCTCATGCGCGAATGGACGGTTGAGATCAGTTATAAGGATAATATTATCCTTATAACATTGGTTATGAATTAGTACCATATATATATACATATATATATATATATATATATATATATAATTTAATTATAATTCATCGTCTTATATTAAGTAAAAATAATTTTTTAAATGACTTTCTTTATATAATAATTAGTTTTTTCTATCATACAAAAATTATTTTAAAAGTATGTCATTTCACTTTTAAGAAGGAAGAAATGACACTTTTAAATATAATGTTACTAGACTAAAATTAATTTATTTAATTTTAATTAATACATTCATTGAAAATGCTATTAATTAATTTGATATTTTTTCTAAAATGTTTAAATTTTGATTGATTTTTATGATCAATGATTAATGATGATGAAGTGTTTGACATTTTCCTCCCCTTTATGATTAGGATGTTAATTAATACGAACTCCGTACCAAAATTAGAGATATATTTTGACCTTTTAGAGTTGATTGATAAAATCTTAAAACTCAAAATTGATATAATTTCGTTCAAGTTTTGAAAACAACAAAGGTGATAATTAATAGTACTTCCTATTAAGTTTATAATTATTATATTTGTTTGTATCAAAACTAAATATTTCGTATAGATTTTGAATTTTTGAATTTCACAAATTGACTTTACAAAGTCAAAATGTATATCTAATTTTGGAACCGATGGAGTATGTAATGTTTAAACTTTAAATAGTGATCCGTTAAATTTTGTAAATAATTTGAATGAATTATTTATTAGGTCATTGATTAACGCGAATTCAAAAACCTGAATATTTGAATAATCTCTTCGTTTGAATAAAATAAATGAAAACAGATATTATCTGTGTTCGGATATTATTTTGAATACTTGATAAGGATAACACTTTTAATATCTGCCAAATACCGAATATGAATATGATTAGGGTATCAGTTTTTCGGAAATGGATATATAACATTGTATTCGGCTTCTTATATATCCGTTTACGGTTCTACCTACATACATCTATATTGGGAAAATTGAATATAATAAGGTATACTTTTAATTAGCTATAATATATTTTTAAAGTGATATTTTTTTACGTTTTCTTTCAAATGTAATGGTATATATAAATGATGAAAACATCAAAGAATAAGAGATTATCTCTTTCTAGGAACTTTTCTAATTAATGTAAGACCCTCTTATTTAAAATAAAAAAAATTAATACATCTATATATGCTATTGAAATTATACAAAAATTCCAAATAATACATAGATCAATGGGTTATATTCAAATTATTCTAAAATTCCAATATATTAATACCGAAATTACAAACACATCCAAAACCTGCTATTAATTAAGTTTTAATAGCTACAAGAAACAAAACCTGAACCAGGCCAGGTACTTTAGTTTTCTGTCAATTTAGTTTCGGACTTTCAGCTTGAGCCTGAGTAGACATGCACAACAAGTGGATCTGGTCTAATCTGGGTCTAATCTGATCTGTGCTTATTGTGCCTTAGGTTTTAACCAGGCCGAACCTCTACTTTGATTTGTCAGGCCTTGGTATCTGGGATGTGGCCTGATTAGGCTTAAAGGTCAAGCCCAAAAGTCGGGCCTATGCCGGTCTAGTTCCCACCCCCAACCCCAACCCCAACCCCATTTTTCTCTTTTAATGTTAAATATTAAATAAAAATATATTATATAAAATAATAAAATTTTGTAAAAATAAAAAATTTAATATAGAACTAGAGTATTTAGAAGAAACCAACTTAATTATTATTAATATTTAACATTAAAAGTTAGTTATTGATGTATTAATGTTAGTATTTAACATTAAAAGCAACAGGGAATATTAATAAAAATTTAATGTTAAATATTAGTATTTACAAGAACTAACTTATTACTAATATTAAAACTTATTAGTATTTACAATTTTTAGGGTAATGATTTATATGTCAACAAATTTATGATGAAGTTGAATTGGGATTTGTGTAAAATTTTAAGTGATAAGATAAAATAAATTAAAGTGAGATCATTCTTAATTTCTATCTATACACATCCGTCACTATTTACTATCAACATAAATTTGTCGTCATACCGATATGTGTGGTGTATGCATAGGATATAAAGAAATAAAGAATAACCCCATCCTAATTTATTCTATTATCAAGTTCCACGTTAGTCGTAATTCAGCTTTTGTCATACATTTGTCGACATATAATTCATTTCACAACAAAAACACACAATATTCTATGCTGCTTTACTCATATTGCTAAGAATTACCCCACCATACTATATCAAGTTATCACCAATAAGACCTCTATTTGAATAGCAATAAACATAATTTAGAATTCCCATAATTCCTAGTTTCATAAACATATACCTATCCCAAAATTCAATTTAATTTCTGCAAATCAGATACAAAATTTGAAGCTGCAAAAGCAGCAGAGCCACCAACAACACAAACCACAGCAACAACAACTTGCAGTCCTATTTGCCAGGGGTATTCCTCCGGGACAATGTAGGCGCAAAAAGGGCCTAAAAGCAGCAGCCCCAAGCTCAGGCTCAAGAGGGCTGCTGGGGTTCCTGGATCGGTTGCTGCTGAAAGGACTCCAAGCTCTTCGGCTTTTGAGAGCAGGCCGAGTTTCTCTATTGAAGAAAGGGAAAGGCCAGCTTTTTCTGCTGCTGAAAGTAATCCGGCTTTTTCTGCTTTAGTTAGGAGTTTCAATTGCTCCACCCTTGTTAGGAGCTTGATTGCTGGTGTGGAGGTAGAAGAACTGATTCGAGGGCCTTTTTCGCCCAAAGGAAAGACTGTTGTAGCCTGAAGATAACAAGGTCTACTACTACATTACCTATCAGAAATTGTGAAATCTTGTGGGGCAAAACATTTAGACTATAAATGAATTGAAATGTAATCTAGATAAAATGAATACTACAAGTCTACAATGTCACCACTCACCACTAATACATTTATTCCTCATGTGAGGGAGGGATAAAGCTTGAAAAAATAAATTTTTCTTCAAAAGTCTCTAGTTTTACAAATGTATTTCTGATTTTGGAACATACGGGGCGGCAATTTATACTGAAACTATATAGGCTTATTCGTTTTGGGGTAATTGAAAAGTGAATTTAGAATTTAGTTGGCTTTTTAAGCCCGTGTTTGCGAGTCTTTTTTAGGGCGGAAGTGAAGGGATTTGGAAGTAAAGTTAATTTTATTTTTAGTTCAAAAAGTGACATGATTTCAAGGGATGGGAAAAGACGCTTTAATCGCTTACATGATTACCTAAAGTAATCTTTCAAAATAAATCATGTCATTTATTACATTAATATATAAGTAATATAATAATAGTGTTGCTTAAAAATAAAAATATTTTCCCTTCACTTCCCTCTTTCTAAACTCAAGAAATTCATGGAGTAAATATACCTTGAAACAAAGCATAAGATGTAATACACAAACCGGTAAACTCTCAACACTACCCCCTACAATGTATATTCATTTGTTTTTCTGTTAAAAATTTAATCATCACACAACACTCTACCATCTTTTTATTATATTTTAATTTATTAATTATACGTTTATTACTAATTGTACGAGAGTTTGTATCTAGTATAATTAAAATCTCCACTCCCCTTCCTTTCTAAATCTCAAAAACATGACAATGAAAAATTATAATAACTTCCCTTCCATTCCCCTCCCCTCCCCTCCCCTCCAATCCAAACTCACAAACACACTAAAAAAACCTTGTTCTTCTAGACATAATTTTTCAAGTCTCAACTCACAAATCCACCTTTTAAGCTCCAAACTCACCCCCACCATTTTTGGTGCGGTGAGTTTGGGGATTATCACTTATCAGCCTCCCAAACGCACTTCTCTAACGTCCCAGACGCACCAAAAACGAACAAGCCCATATTCGATTATAGCAATGTGGAATACTTCTTCTGTTCCAGCTTTAGGTGGAAATCCAAAAGGCTCTGATTTGGAATGTTATTGGGTTTATTATATAAATAAAGTTGTATTTTGGCATTTAACTGTAATAAAGATTCAAATTTTTTCTTTAAAAAAGCTACTTAAAATGAAAATCTTACTGACCTTTTTGGAGCCAACAGTTTTAGTAGCTGATGGAAGAGGCTTCTGGGTAGCCATGGATTGGACTAGAAGTGCCATGAATATCTATCTCCCTTTCTTTGTGTATTTTGACAGCTTAAAGATTAATAAATAAAAGCCTCAAATATGAACTTTTGAGTGATGCACAAAGAAAGAGAGAATGCTGGTATGTGGATTGAATTCTTTTGCTGCTTTAGCTGTTGTCCACGTGTCAGGCTTTGTGTGGATCTTCTCTCTCATCTTCTTGATACAGGATTGTTTGGAAGGTAGGATTCTGTTATCCTTCATTCAGGATTATGTAAACCCGGGTCTGATATATCCATACTCCCTTACTTGAATTTTGACTTCCAAGGCTATTGATGTTGTTAAATAGTGCTTCGTGAGATAGAGGAGAGAAATAAATGATTTTTATCATGCGACATATTTTATTAAATTAATAAAGGTAAAAGTGAATTTATAAATATTTATATTAAAGGGAAGTGATTAAAAATATATATTATTTCCAATTATTAGATCTTTCTCGTATTCTTTAGATCCGGTTATAGTGAAGTAAATTTTATGATAAGTTCACTTCATGTCCAATACAATACTGACACGCAGATAGAAGATAATCTATTGGTATGCGTGTCAACACTGTATTGAGTATAAAATTAACTTAACATGAAATTCAATTCATGTTAATCACTCCCATATTCTTCCGTGTTTCCTTATCATTTTTTAGCATTTAATTACTTCTTGTGAACGAAAAAGAACAAAAAAAATTGGAAAAATTAAAAATACAATAATTTAAAAGCCAAAGATAGTTTCACTTCTTAATAAAATTATGAAAAATGATATTACTATATCCATTTTAAAATATAAGATTAATGTTGATATGTTGATATTTATTTTGGTGCCAAGGGAGTAGTATTTTAGTATATTTTTTAAAAGCTTTATCTGTCATCTCTCTCTTATCATCATCAATATTCCATAAAACGAATATTCTTTAAAAAGCATGTAAATCCGCAAGCTAAGAATCTGCAATCCAACAAATAGCTTAGCATGGGATATCATCTGATATATATCATTTTGGCCCCGTCCTTAACGGGTACATTACATATACACAAGTATATTTAGAGAATATGAACGTCTAATCGTTTAGGAAGAAAAGAAGTGAAAAACCACACGCAAACAGAAAGAGAAGAGGAGTCAACACCATGGTTTCATCTGGTAAGCATTTCCAATCCAAACCCAAACCCAGATTTTTTTGATTCGTTTATGTTTTCATTTTACGTATAAAAATGGCTGAATTTGTATTTTTAATATACATGGGTCTGTTGTTCTTCGATAGTTTAGATGTTTATATTTTTTTGGAATTAGATTAGACCCTTTTCTCTTTTATTGGGTGATCTGAATTTGAATGCTAAAACAAATTGTTTCTTGGTAAAATTTAGTTGTTGTTTTTTTTGTCAATGATCCAAGTCTCAAAATTTATAGGCAGCAACTAATTTATGACTGGTTTAGTGAGGTTATTTACTGATTTTGTGGCATTCTGTTACTGATTTGCTTAAGTTGCTATACAATGAGGGGAAGAGCCTAGCTCTCTAACTCAGAAGTTATTCAATTACCCCCTAAAGTGGTTATTCGGGCAAAGAGCTCAGTAGCTCTGATAGGCAAGGCCTTACTCTATTCCTTTCAGGAATAGCGGCCTTGGGGAGAGTGAGGCGGATACGACTTTCTCCCTGCTACACGTCCCCCTCGGGGGAGGTTCCTTGAGAGGCATTCCGTGCATACAAGGAGTAGAGCTTCCTCTTGTTAAAAGGAAAAGAGTGTCCTAACTCGGAAGGAACTACTCACTCCTAGCTTGTTCGGATCCCCTGCCTAGGGTATCCTCACTTAGAGCTAAGAACTCAAAGCAGAACTCCTTGGGTAGCCTACGGTCCATACAAAGGGGAGAGCTTATACTTATGCAGACCTATCCCATTGGGTCACTCGTTCACTACCCCAGATGTACGCCTTCCCTAGCACTTTGGGCTAACGGAAGGGTACTCAGAGTCAACTCCTCATTCCCAGTATAAACAAAACTCAATGAAGACCTTTGTTTGGTCGTCCATTTAGGACTCCCTTCGCTTTTTTGCTACTCTTGTAGTAGATAAACTGGTTATTATAGAAGAGAAGCAGCTTTTGTAATTGAAAGTGCTTTTAAGTTATGATATGATGTAGCATTGGAATCTTTGTTTTCGGTCTAAGAAAATTTGTAATCTATTTGTTGAAAGAAAGTGATGGCTTTAGCTCTGATACTATGTTAAAGTATCCAACCTGAAACTAATTGTCTTATCATATCTTTATTTTCTAAGCGAATCCGGAACATTCCATTGGGAAGCGATTCAGTAATTAAACCTTCATGAATCCATTTTTGTTCTTTCATTCCAGGTAAAGCCTCCTTGAAGTATCAACTGATGGAGGAGGAACGATATTAGACAACCCGCCCCTTTTCTTCTTCTTTTTTTCACAATTAGGAAGTTTTAGACCCATGGACGCTTGGTGATGAAGATCTTTTCAAAAGATGCCTTATGAATTTCTTTTCATTTGTTAGACCCTATGACTTGTAAATGTAGTGCTGTTTCATTTCAAAGTCAAGAAGAGGAAATCTCTAAATACTGCATCAATGTGATTTGCTGCATTCACCTTCTGTGTGTTGCGCTGGTATTTTTTTTTGTGCATTTTCATTGTTCATTTACTGTAAACTTGAGTGATCTGAAATTCTTTTGGTAATGAACAAACTATATTGCAGGTGTTGTCCCTTTAATTTTTCAGCTACTCCTTATTGGGTGTTCTGCAAGACCTCTTTATCCACTCCCTAGCAGAAGGAATGATAAAACTAAACAACCCCTTCAAACTTTCCGTCCATTCAATATAGCACACCGAGGTTCAAATGGGGAACTTCCTGAAGAAACGGCCGCTGCATATATGGTACATTTCTTTCATACGTGCTATATGTTTCCCTGTTTGCAAATCCGTATATTTCTTTTCCTGTATATTTGAGATCTATGAATTTTCAAATCATCCAACTCGACATAAAGATGCAATAAAACATAGAACAATTTGGGAAGGGTTAAGTTTCATTTTCTGCTTTTTTCCCTTTAGTTTAGTTGCTTAACATACATGTAGACTTCCAGAAAGTGGACAAAAAAATAAATATATAATAGATTGTGATTGAAGGGATTTTAATAGACATGCTATACATATTTACACATAATTAGGAGAATCAAAAGCATACCTCTTGAAGCGTGATTAAGCCTTTGATGCGGAAAACCTCCTGTCGTTCCTTTAACCCAACAGCGTCTCCGAACTACGTTCGAGAACAGAGCACTAATTCGCGGTACGTAATAATTAGGGCTTTTGAACTCAATATTGGGAGCTCTGTATATTTGGCCAACTGAATGATAGTATACACATTTTCTGATCAACTGGGATGTGAGTATTTAATACGTGAGTGGTTAAGCCACTCCCCAATATTTCATCCACGTTCAGTCAATCCCACGTTCACATTAATGGAACCCAATTGACCTTGTCAATTGGGAACTCAGTTAATGTAACTGGGTCGGACCCTCCGTGAGTGACCCATTTGGATACCCAAGATCCAACATCTCCCACTCACCCATGGCGGGGACAATGTAATCCTCATATCTGCTAAAAACAGTTCAAACCAAAACACGTAAAACCTCTAACTGCCGAACCGTGCGACCGTTGAGTTCACCTGCAAAGCGGGAGCTCTATATCAAACCTGTTAGGGCCAACATAGAGACATCTACCCTTTCAAAGGAATAATACGGGAACTCTTACATCGAACTTAATTAGTTCACGTAGAGGCTACAACCCATAAACTCAGAGTACGGGAACTCTTACGTCGAACTTAATTAGTTCACGTAGAGGCTACAACCCATAAACTCAGAGTACCCCAGACACATTTGAATTTTCACTAGGTTAAGCATCTTTAACCCCTCAGAGAGCCTTACTTAACCACCTTTGGGCCCAAGTCCATTTTGTATCTCACTTATTACTATATCGCTATCAAAAACGCTATAGTTGTCGACAATAAGTGCAGAACGAGGTGAAATCAAATTGTCTTCCCTTTGCCCTAATACTACTCAGAAATGAATCAACTGCTTTCCCAGAATCGGTCCTTATAGTCTCATCAATCCTGACCTTAGGAATCGAAACCAAAGTAGCAACATTAATCCATATCTTTGCAGTATAGTCAAAGATCACAAAGAACACTTGATGTAGGAACAAAAATTTGTCCTACAAGACTCACACGGTGAGGAAGCAGGGATTCATTCTCTCACCTCTTTTACATGGTCGCTAAGCACATGTAACTCGCTCACAACATGCTATTCTATAGCTTTGTTGTGCGGACCTTAGAACATTTCAAATTGTTCGCTTATCTAAGCGCCATATTTGAAACTTCGCATCCGGTTATCATGTTACGACAGACAATCTCATCTACATGAGCATATGTCCTATGGTCGTGCCATACGGATCTTAGTTCAATCGCTTCATAAGCGCCTAACTCGAATTTTCAGATTGCTCGCTTATCTAAGCGTCAAACCTAAAATTTCGTATTCGGCTATCAGTACAGGTTAATATAGATGGTGGGGCATACTATATTTGGTTAATCCAAGTTAACCTCATCTTGGCTCATGCCAAGGCGACATCATGTTCATTTTGCTCACTACTAATTGCCAATTGATTGCTATCAAAAGCATCAACAGCTCGCTACTCAAAGTGCTAATAAATGAACTGTGTCAACCTTGCTCGCTTTTCAAAGCGCCAAGGCTGATTGCTCGTGTGAGTGAGCCAATCAACCTGTTGACATATATTTAATGTGTGTGCATATCCAATATGCATAATAAACTGTGTGAACATCTAAAATTTATCATATGCGCTAAAATAACCAAACACAAGTGGAAATAAATGAAACTCGCATATATGACAAATATCTCAAAATAACAATGAATATCTCTAATACAAGCCAAATAATGAGTGATATACAAGGAAATAATAGAAAGTACATCAAATCCTACGAAGCCCTAATGAACTAACATGCCTACAAAAAGCATCTTTAAGAATTGGCTTCGTCAAAGGATCTGCTACCATAAGACCAGTGGGCATGTACTCCAATATCACCTCATTATTTGCTATGATATCTCTGATGAAGTTCATCCTCAAGTCAATGTGCTTCATCCTGCCGTGATAATTAAGGTCCTTAGTGTAATTTAGGGCTGTCGTGCTATCACAGTAAACAGTCACAGGATCTAAAGCATGAGAGACGACACCAAGATCCTCGAAGAATCTCCTCAGCCACAAGGCTTCCTGAACAGCTGACGTACAAGCCACAAACTCCAACTCCGTTGTAGAAAGAGCAACGCAAGTCTGTTTCTTGCTAAACCAAGTGATGGCACCACTATGTAACAAGAATGCATATCCTGAGGTCGACTTGCGCATCCCTTGGTTACCTCCCCAACTAGCATCGGAGTAGCCAATAAATCGCAGGTCCGGTCCTCCATAGCATAACATGTAGTCCAAAGTACCTTTCAAATATCGCAAGATCCTCTTGATTGTCTTCCAATGAGCAATCTCAGGGTTTGACTGATACCGACCGAGATAACCGACTGCATATGCTATATCAGGCCGAGTGCACACAACTGCATACATTAGCTTTCCTATAGCATTGGCATACGGATAATGGGACAATTTCTTAATTTCCTCGGGAGAAGTAGGCCATTGTTCGGGTCCAATGGTGTCGCCTTTAGCGATAGGAGTGTCTATGGGTTTGCAGTTGTTCATCTGGAATTGCTCAAGAACCTTCTTAAGGTAGGTCTCTTGAGACAAACCAAGAAGCTTCCTTGAGTGATCTCTAAAGATCTTAATTCCGAGAACATAAGCTGCTTTACGCATGTCCTTCATCTCAAAGTTAGAGGACAACCACCCTTTGGTGGCGACAATCATCTCCTTATCATTCGCAGCTAAAAGGATGTCATCGACATACATAGATAAGATAAGGAATTTATCTTTGGACCGTTTGATATATACACAATGGTCTTCCTCGATCATCGTAAACCCATCACTAATGACGGCTCGATGGAATCTCAGATACCATTGTCTGGACGCCTGTTTCAAACCATAGATAGAACGTTTGAGCTTGCATACTTTGCGCTCTTGTCCTTCCATGACGAAACCCTCTGGCTGATCCATGTATATCTCCTCAGCTAAATCTCCTTTGAGAAAGGTTGTCTTAATGTCCATTTGATATAACTCCAAATCTAAATGCGCGACAATCGCTAAGATGAGGCGAATTGAGGCAAACCTCACAACTGGTGAGAAGGTTTCCTCGTAATCAATTCTCTCTTGCTGGGTGTAGCCCTTGGCTATAAGACGAGCTTTGTACCTTTCAATGGAACCATCCGCCTTGCGTTTGACTTTAAGAACCCATTTGTTCCCAATAGCCTTTCGCCCTGGTGGAAGGTCAACCAAGTCCCAGACTTGATTAGTCCTCATGGACTCCATCTCTTCTTCCATTGCAATCATCCACTTATCTCTCAGAGCATATGATAGAGCATCTTGATAAGATCGAGGTTCCTCATCGTCTTGCGCATCAGTTACAAAGGCATTTCCCTCAATCTCAAAGAGACGACGTGAAATGTTACCTCTTTGACTTCTACGCATTTGAGGAACAAGGGACTCTTCATTTGATGGATGAGAACTGTTTGAAGGCATGTCACTCCCACTTTTTACAGGAGCATGAGGAATAACATCTTCGGCTTCTACTGTATGAGTTGGGGCGCCTAAATCTTCCTCCATCTCATAAAGGTTTATCTCCTTGCTCACATCACTTCTATTAGGGAAATCCATCTCAAGGAAATCTGTATCTCGTGATTCTATCTCAGATACAGTCCCATCAGGCTGCTCTCCTACAAACACATAGCCTTTGGAGTGTTCAGAATATCTTACAAAAATACACTTCTTACCCCTCGGGCCTAACTTCCCATGCAGATGAGAAGTGTTATGCACGTAAGCTGCCAATCTCCAAGGCCGCATTTCGCCCAATTCGGGCTTTCTGCCGGTCCACATTTCATATGGGGTGGACTTAACTGATTTTGAAGGCACACGATTAAGTACATATGTCGCAGTCAACAATGCATCACCCCAATAGGAGATAGACAAATTTGCTTGCGCCATCATAGACCTAACCATGTCTAATAATGTTCGGTTCCTCCTCTCCGCCGCACCGTTTTGTTGCGGAGTTCTAGGGATTGTCAGTTGCCTGATTATCCCTTTTTCCTCACAAAGTTCTTTAAACTGATCGGACAGATACTCGAGGCCTCGGTCAGTTCGAAGTACCTTAACACTTTTATCTAACTGATTCTCGACCTCAATCAAATAACGTCTAAAGCAATCTAATGCCTCAGACTTATGCGAGATCAAGAAAGTGTACCCGAAGCGCGTATAGTCATCTATCATTGTGAAAAAATAGGAACGTCCATGCCTTTCTTTTACATTCATAGGGCCACAGATATCTGAGTGAATAAGTTGCAATGGTGTTTCTGTCCTAGTGGCTTTACCGAATGGTTTTCTAGTTGATTTTCCTGCCAAACAATGTCCACATGTGGGTAGATTGACCTTAGCAAGTGGGCCTAAAAGACCTGCTCGAGCTAACCTGGCCATTCTATCTTGTCCAATATGGCCTAATCTAGCATGCCATTGAATTGAACCATCATGATCATTTTCAGCAAGGAATAATAATCACTACTATTACTGCTAGAATCAATAGTATCCAAAATCATAAAACCATAAAACATAAAACCATGTCCAAAAACATTCGTCCCATGCGAAATTATTACAGAATTGTTCTCAAAACTAACTGAATAGCCTAAACGAAGTACTAATAAAACAGAAAATAAATTCTGCCCGACATTCGGCGCATAAAATACATCATAAAGGATCAATGCTGAGCATCGTCGCATTTCCAGTTTGTAAGTGTCAATGCCTAGCACATCCACACTGGAATCGTTCCCCATGAATACTTTTCTGCCAGCCGGAACTCGGCGGTATTCCACGTATCCACTCCGATCTTTAGCTATGTGGTCCGTTGCTCCGGAGTCTACAATCCACATATGGAGAGAATGAGCAACAAAAACAGTACTTGATACTAAGCACATAGATAGATTAGGACTAGGAATTACCTTCTTCGGCTCAGTGCACTCACGAGCGAAGTGTCCCGCCTTGCCACAGTTGTAGCATGTCATCTTGGTTTTGTCCTTTTTACCAGAACCTCGTTTGCCTCTCTTACGCTTGACAGCACCCCCACTCGCAGCCCCTTTAGGCGCAATAGGATGAGTAGGTTTCTTCCCCTTCTTAGGCGTGAACCCTCTACGAGAGTTTGATTCAGCCACATATGCCCTGGAGGTCTTGACAACATCAAGGCGCTCAGCCTCGAGCTCCAAGTGACGACGAATATCATCAAAAGTCTTGATATTCTCGTTATGAGTCATGTTGACCCGCATATGTTCCCAATTATCGGGAAGGGAGCGAACCACCGCTGAAATCTGCTGTTCGTTTGACAATTGAGTACCTCCGGATTTCAACTCCCGGATCATATTAGCCATGATTCGAAGGTGTTGTTTCATAGTGTGGTTATCTTTCTTTTTGTAACCATCGAACCTTATGGCTAATTCCCTCATTCTTGTCAACGAGGTGCCACCAAACTTAGTTTTGAGAGCCTCCCACATATCGTGTGCAGTAGAGTATTGTTCATACTCAAACAGAAAGTCATTATTCATGCAGCTCAGCAACGTTATGCGAGAGATACGATCCTTTTTGCGCCAGCTTTCGAAGGCAGCAACCTTGATCGGATCCTTTGCATTTTCACCATCTGGTTTAGCCATTTTGGACAGCAGGGTTTCTTCAACCTCTTGCTCCTCCAAAACCATCCTGACTTTCTGGTGCCACACGTCATAGTTATCTCCATCTAATTTGTTTCCTTGGTTAAGGTCTGCGATAATGTGTTTTGAAGCCATTTTCTGCTTTGATTAAAATATGAGGATTTATTAAAAATATTCAATGTTCACCACAGTTTATAAGATATCTTTGCCGCATGAATCAAATTAACATAAAAATAATGAGACATAAATATAGAAGGGAGACTTGGCTAAGCTTAGGAATCACAATCCATATAAATGTCTAATTATTTAAATTTAATTTTTCAGCGCACAAGACATTTAATTTAGGGAATAATTTAATTAAATTATTACAACCTAAATCACTCCCACTAGGAACAGGGGTATACATGTAATTATAGCATGATAATTTAATTCCAAGCACCAACAATTAATATCCCATAAATATTAACAAAGGAATTAAACAATAGGCTATATTACTCAAATAATATACCAAGTATGCTATAAAAACATTAAAATGCATCAAAAAAAATTTCAACAGTAAATAAACATTATAAAACATTATTGTAATTTTCTGGAATTTATTTTGATAATTTTGCTAATTATCACAATTAATTAATCATGCATTAAAAGATGGAAATTAACCAAAGATATCTAAATCTGTTAATTTCTTCCAAAATATTTTATAACAGTAGCTTATCATTATAAAAGGATAACTGTAATTTTCTGGAATTTTCTGATAATCATGCTAATTATCATAATTAATAAACTGTTGCACAATTAATTGGAAATTAACCAAAACTATCCAAAACAGTTATTTTCCCTCTGAAAAAATCCTAACAGTAACTTAACATCATCATATAGTCACTGAAATTTTCCTGGAATTTTCGTTATATATTTGCTAATTTTCATAATTAATAAGCTATTAATTAATAGGTAGAAAATTAACCAAAAATATTCAAAACAGTCAATATTTTCAAATTCCAGTATATTAATTAATTATATGCCAATAATTAATTTCTATTAATTTTTCAGAATTTAATAGTCACTGTTACTATTTTTTTAAATTAATTTCCATGCTAAAAACAATTAAAAAATCATTTTCTGAAAATTAAATATGAAAAAACTGTCAAAGCGGGTCGGGCGCGCGGGTCTGACGCGCCCGTCTTCAACCTCCGGCCATCAAAATTTACAGAAATGCCACTACGCGATTAAAATTTTGAGAAGTCATATCTCACTCTATATAACTCCGATTTAGGCCCATAATATATCGTTGGAAAGCTTACAACGAGCACTACGTATACATACAAAAATCAACCAAATCGAACAATCACAGAAAAGGTTATGGCTGTTCAAAGATAGTTGTTTGCAAATTAGGGTTTCAAATTAATTATCCAATTAAACCCAAATTATGCAGATCATATACACTGTGTTCAGGCTACAATATGCTTCAATATTAGCCCCTAACATTTAGTGTATCTAAGATTGCCATTAATGATGTTTTCAAGCTTTTTAAACATGCAATCATGGCATAAAGTGTAAATATTTCATATATAGCATACATGAGATTATTAAACTATGCTATGATACCAATGAAGGGATTTTAATAGGCATGCTAAACATATTTACACATAATTAGGAGAATCAAAGGCATACCTCTTGAAGCGTGATTAAGCTTTTGATGCGGAAAACCTCCTGCCATTCCTTTAACCCAACAGCGTCTCCGAACTACGTTCGAGAACGGAGCACTAATTCGCGGTACGTAATAATTAGGGTTTTTGAACTCGATATTGGGAGCTCTGTATATTTGGCCAACTGAATGATAGTATACACATCTTCTGATCAACTGGGATGTGGGTATTTAATACGTGAGTGGTTAAGCCACTCCCCAATATTTCATCCACGTTCAGTCAATCCCACGTTCACATTAATGGAACCCAATTGACCTTGTCAATTGGGAACTCAGTTAATGTAACTGGGTCGAACCCTCCATGGGTGACCCATTTGGATACCCAAGATCCAACAGTGATTGTAACCACAATTAGCACCAAGTTAGAGTTTGATATTTGGTCCTTAAAGCTCTATCACAGGCTGCTTAGTTGGCATATGTGTATGCTTTGCTACACTTAATAGAGATTAAAATTTGAAGTGTATTGCATTTTCTTCGTACTTGATATAGCTCCTCTTTATATGGTTAATGTGCCTTTATAACACTAAATATTCTTGCAGAGGGCTATTGAAGAGGGTGCGGACTTCATAGAAACAGATATTCTAGCCTCCAAAGATGGTGCTCTTATATGCTTCCATGATGTATTCCTTGATGACATGACTGATATAGCCGAACACAAAGAGTTTGCAAATCGAAAGAGGACCTACGATGTACAAGGAATCAACACAACTGGCTATTTTACTGGTTAGACACCACCCTATTTAGCATTATTTACATTACAATCAATGCTTACCATGGTGTTTCTTGTTACATGAATATATGTTTTGCGTATGAATATACAAGTATTAGCATAATCATCTCATTATCTTCTATCCCCCTCCTTTTGTAAGTTTTCTGTGCACCACTTTTGCTAGGATTTCATTTAATTAAAATGTTTGAAATTTGTTTAATCAAAATGCAGTTGATTTCACTCTCAACGAACTAAAGTCATTAAGGTTGAAGCAGAGGTACCCATTCCGTGACCAACAACATAATGGTCAGTTTCCTCAAATCATGAACTTTGAATTATTTATTTTCTTCGGTTTTGGATCTTTTTATCACCTTATTATCAACATTTATCTTGCAATCTTATTTGAATATGTTGATATTGCAACCTGACACAATTCATAGTAAGAAATGCTTAAAATCGGAAGTTATCATGCTCTAACATAGAAAATTCCCCTCACCATGAACATTTTCTAGTGCAAAATCTTACTTCTTAAAATATAATTAGTAGTGCAAAACTGACCCAAAATGTACAGTTTTGCACTACTAATTGTACCACGAGGTAGTGGTTTACTATATTGTAAAGTAATGCACCATATCTCCACAAAGCGATAGACTTAGGTACAGTTTTGAATTTTAGACTTCTACTTGTTATACGATTGGATTTTTTTTTTTTATACAAGTCCCCTATGTGGACAGTTGACTATTACCTTTTCTTAAATGGTAATGGTATCTTTGTTCTTATTCTGAGTTTTTATCATATGAAAGTTATTCTTTAATATGTAGAAAACAGCCTTAGCCCAATCATTCTCTGTCTAGAGTAATATCTTTTTGAACTGGATTCATCACAGTTGGAGCTATTTCTTTTTATATTTGCTTCATTAACTTATCAAAGTCCTCATGCCAATTTGCTCATTTTTGTAATAAACATGATTAACAATGTTCTAAAAGGTGCTAGGCGGGAGGCGGGCGGCCGAGGGGGGCCTAGCGCCTAGGGGGCCTAGGTGGAATTTTTTATTTTAAGCTAATTTTAATATTTTATCTTACATTTATCCAAACAAAATAATAGTATAAAGTAAAACCAATGTTCTAAAAGGCACTAGGCGGGAGGCGGGCGGCCGAGGGGGGCCTAGGCGGGATTTTTTATTTTAAGTCAATTTTAATATTTTATCTTACATTTATCCAAACAAAATAATAATATAAAGCAAAACAATCTATAATAAAGATAATAAAGGCTATAAGTTCAAACACATATCCATATTACTAATGTCAAAGTTCAAACACAAACATGCAATTGTTCAAAGTTCAAACATATTTTTAACGTATTAGTTTTATTCATAAACAAGATTGTTATTAAATAATAAAATTTAAAATTTAAAGAATTTAATTCAATATTAAAACTCAAGAAACTAAACATAAATTTAAGAATTATATTGAATTAAACTAAATATTACAAATGTATCATCATTTATATAATTTGAAGTTGGTACAAGTTCAAAAAATTACAACTATAATAAAATTATCCATTTTGACTTGATATTGTTCACTTTTTGTTGTGATTTGATATATTACAACATGTATTATGAATATGGTAAATCATTAGAAAAATAAATATATTAAGATCTGGTTTGGGTAGTTATTAAAATAAAAAAATTCTCTCCACCTAGACCCTACCTAGGTCACGCCTAATTTTTTGGAGGGATTTTTTTGCCGCCTTGGGCCTATGTGAGGCATTAAAGGGGCCTAATGCCATGGCGCGGCGCCAAGGGGGGCCTACGCCTAGGCGCGGCGCCAAGGGGGGCCTAGAGCCTAAGCGCGGCGCCAAGAGGGGGCTTAGCGCCTAGGCGGGAATTTTTAGAACACTGATGATTAATTAGTATGAACTTAATGAAGTAATTTAAGTCGATGTAAATCAAACCGGAAATAATCATTCTACATTCTCTAAAGAAAGTACAAGAACTTATTGATTACTAACTTTAGTATATCTTTTTACTTATGGCATGCTATTCCCTTTTAGTGATTGATAAAGATTATGGCATATTTTCCAGTCATAAACAATTGTTATAATCAATTTCTTTGTTCAACGCTCTGCAGGAAAATTTTCTCTCATTACTTTTGAAGAGTTTATTTCAATTGCACTGGATGCACCCAGAGTAGTTGGAATATATCCAGAGATTAAAAATCCAGTACTGATCAACCAGCATGTGTGTAACATATTTCCTTCAATGCCGCTACAAAATATTTAGAAAGAAGAAAATGGCTGCTTTAAATTAGAAAATTGCTGATGGATCAACTAACTATATTATATCATTGATGGTGCTTTCTTCATTTCTAAATTTTTGCTGTTGCATTCAACAGGTAAAATGGCCAGGTGGTAAGAAATTTGAAGACAAATTTGTTGAGACACTTGAGAAGTATGGATACAGAGGCTCATATTTGTCAAAGCACTGGTTAAAACAACCTGCATTTATTCAGTCCTTTGCCCCGACATCACTTATTTACATTTCGAACCAGACGGATCTGCCTAAGATCTTCTTAATTGATGATGTAACTATTCCATGTCAAGACACAAATCAGGTTTCTCTTTTCTGCTTTACTCTTGAGGTTACTATAATCAGTCCTAATATGCAAAGAGAAATTTCATCAACCTAGATTTACCAGAATGTTGTGGTGGACCAGAAGATACACAGATTCCATCTAATATTTAACTCTTTTTCATCATTTAGTTGATAAAAGAATATGCCGATAATCACTAATTTTGATGTCTGTTAATGCACTGTAACTGTTTATTCCAATTTAATTTTGCTAAAATAAAGAATGATTTTTGCAGTCTTTTTCGGAAATTACTTCGGATAGTTACCTTGACTTCATAAAGGAATACGTAGTGGGCATCGGACCTTGGAAGGATACACTGTGTCCTGAATTAAATAATTATCTGCAAACACCTACTGACCTTGTCGCCAGAGCACATGCCCATGACTTACAGGTACTTGTGCTGTTTGAACCTAATCCTGTGGTTAATTTTAATAAGGTGACAAGATATGCAATGTCCCATCAATATTCATAATATTGCATTCTGTTTCATTAGTATTTATGGTCATGATTTGATATGTATTCAGACTTGTAAGACATCATACAAATAGAACCGACTCAATAGAAAATTTCTATATGTTAATTAGGGTCTTTTTTTTCTTTCTTTTTTTGCTAAATTTGTTTGTATATTAAAATGCAAAAAAATAAGGATGTTACAATCAAGCTCAAAACATAGTCCTAACTCCCATGGAGACTAGAACACCTAGTTAAAGACTAGGAAACCCAAAACCTAACATAATTGAGTAATCCCACAATCCGAGGTTAGGTTAAGAAATTTAACTAAACAAATACATTAACTACGGTATACGTTTAGGTGTGTTCATTGAATGAAAATAACCTCCATTGCACCATGGCATAGATGTTGCTTCTTTGGGTAACATTAAAATTGAAGTGCAATTGGTGAATTCTTTGGAAGTATCACGTCAACTTGATAGTTGATTTTCCACGCTCTGAAGTCAATAAATCTCTATATATTGCAAAAAGGGCAGCATAACGATTAGCCTCGAATCATATTAGGACCTAGTAATGAACTTTGCTGGTTATAGGTAAGCAATGGGTACGGGGACACTTAATCACCTAATAATATGCATCAATTTATTTAATTATGAAAAGCTTTTTAAATTTTCTTTGTATTGTTTTAGTGTAGTTCTTCAGGAACCTTGAAAGACGGATATAAATCTTTTGACAGTGTAATCGAGTCTCTCAGCCAAACGCATATATAATTTGAAAGCATTTTGCAACTTTTGAAATAACATTTGGTCATCTGTTAGTAAATTCAAAGATATTGTCTGATATTCATATTATGGTTTGGATATATATGTATATATGTGTGTGTGTAATACTTTTTGTAGGAAAATTAGATATAAATGAAAACAGTCATGTTGGCTTACTGGCTTGGCTTGCACAGATCACAATCCTATTCAATGTGTTTCATAAACTGCAACACATTCTGTTTTCCTTTTAGATTTGCTTGACTATGGTTTGTCTTTTCATTTCCATACATGCATGCATGCTAAGATATTAGCTTGTTATGTTAATTTCTTTCAGGTGCACCCATACACCTTCAGGAATGAGAACTCGTTCTTACATTTCAACTATAGTCAAGATCCATATCTCGAATATGATTACTGGTTAAACAAGGTAGGCGTGGATGGACTCTTTACAGACTTCACCGGCAGCCTCCACAGATACCAAGAATGGACATCCCCTTTCAATTCTCGCGATGATGCTTCTACCTTGTTGCATAAGATTACGTCGATGATCTCAAAGTACGGGAAGAAGACATAACATGGTCAAATGTCCATGGTACTCATTTATCTTCCCGTGTAATTTTATGGAAAAATATGCTTATTGATTTCATTAATAAAAAGCTACTGTTTTTAGGTTTGTTTCGACTCCATTATCATGCTTCTTTCTTACAACTCTCGTGAAAAAATTCCAATTTATTTTGCAGTCATTTTTATAGTACATGTTTTGCCAAAACCTCGTCATGTCGAACTGAACTCCTTACCTTTTCAACCTTGTTAAAATGTTGTACGACTTTATATGCAAAGCGGCAGGGTCCGACTTTTCAAATGTGGGACCCTCAAGAACAATGAATTTATTTTTTTAGCCAACAACATTGGTGGTTGTTAAATTTATTCTTTTTTATATTTAGCTAAAATGCTATTATTATTCATTTATCTTACTGGTAAGAAGAAACTACTAATTACTTCCGAATTATAAAATTAGTATTGATTTTTTAAAAGTTAATTCGAAATATTTTTAAATTTAAAATTGATATAATTTATTGAAGTTTTAAAAACAAAAAAAAATTATAACTAGTACTCTTTCCGTTCCTAAAAGATTGTCGTTTAAAGTTTTGGCACATGGATTAAGAAAGTATCATTTATCAAGTAAAATTTGTTTGAAATTTTATCACTATCCCTTTATGAAAAGTTAAAAACTATTAATACAAGGGAGAGAGTTTCTTGGGACAATGAGAGAAGGTAAGGATAATATAGAAAAATAAATAATTTATTCTCCTGGAAAGTTATAAACGACAAATTTTTTGAAACAAATTTTCTCTTCTAAAACGACAATCTTCTAAAAACGGAAGGAGTAGTATTTTTTAAGTAGTTAATGACATTTTGACATAAATTACATGAATTTATATTAATTTTAAATCTAAAATATTTAAAATTAACTTTTAAAAAGTTAATACTAATCTTATAATTTAATCCCAAGGAATACAATGGAATACTTTTTACTGGTAAAGAAATTCGACTTTTTCTTAGTAAATGGTTTAATAACTTCATACAGGGACCCTTTTCAATCTCTCACTATATAGACATCTTGTAATATGTGCCATAATATGTACAATTTAGAGCAAAACTCACTATTTAACATGATAAAATACTCCAATCCAGGCTATCCAGCTCCTTAAAGAATTCAGCAAGGAGTTGCAAATTCCACTCCCCCTGGTCCCTATATTCTTTTTGTGTTGGTAATCTCTTCTTGAACTACCGAAAGTCTTCGAATTTCCGAGGATCTTTTGAACTAAAGATTCATATCTAGGAAATTGCCAAACCATGGCACATCTAGATGCAAAATTTAACCAATTTTACAACAAAACTGAATATATAAAACAAATAACATAATAAACTAATGCAGATTTAGATAAAAAGATTATAGATGCTTAAATGCAACATAAGTTTTGCAAAATAACCCAATAATGTGATCTAGAGAACACTTTTCAAAAGCACTAGTTTGATAAACATTAGCATTCACCCCTAACTTAATCTGATGTCGAGGTTCAAAAAATATTTCATAAGCATTCACTATGAAGAAACTTTCATCTTGGAAATCTCTTCCAGCAAAAATCTGGATTCAGCTGCATAATCAACAGGAGCAACAGCTCTCACTGTAATCCTCTGGCGCTTCTCATTATTGTACTCCTGTGGAGTAACGCTAACTCGGAAAAGGTGAGGCACCCATGTAGCTTCTTTTAGCTTCATTTGATAAGGATTTCCTTCTCCCTCCTAAAACCAAAAAATCACAACTAAACTCAATTCATTTTCATAAAAAATGGCTTTTTTGTACAACAAACAACAAAAGGCAAATAATAGAAACTGTCTTCACAAGGGATGTATAATGTATAGCTAGAATAGAGCATCTAGTGATAAGAAGCAATAAGAAGGTCATCAATTTGGTTGCATGTAAAGTTTTTACCTGTGATTTCAACTTGTCAAGCTCATCTGCAGAGCACCCGACTAGTTTTTCAGCTTGTTCATTAAAAACAGACATCCAAGCTTCACCACTTGCATCAGAAACTTTTGCAACCATTATATATCTGAAAATGGAAAGATAAAAAAACACTTAGATTAGGCATTTGCAAAAACAGCTTTTAGAAAAAACTTGTACAGCTAAAAAATTGCAGGAGTTTTCTCAAACCTCAAACTGCATTCGTCATCATTCTTCTGGCATCCTTCACACCAAAACCCAGATCCAATAGCTTGAGTAACTTTCTTGCTGCATGTCTTGCAAGCTCGATACCACATTGACTGATCTGGTTTGATTAGGCTTAAATAAACTTTTGTGCTGAAAAATGCAGGCTGCAACATAAACAGATTCGCATATTCAGATATATTCACTGATCTGCTTTTATCTCCTACTAATCATTTATTCTTTTTTGCATGTTAAGAACTGAACTGATGATAAAGAACTTTAGACTAGCAATTCTACTCCAGATTAGGAGGTTTGTGGTTTCTAAATTCTTAAGAAGTTCAGTGCTATAATACCTTCTCCTCACCCAAGGTTGGGTTAGATGTTATATAGGAAAGGGATACTCTGTCAGAGTACATGGATCGACCTCCACTCTTTGTTGAGGGGCTCAAGCCAGAACCAACAGAAGCCATTGAACTTTCTTTGCCTTCAGAATCATACCTGTTGCAAAGAACAATGGGTATAAGACTAAAGAAGTGCTATCAAAACAACAAATAACCTCATCAGTTATTGGTCAGCAACTTACCAGGATTTCAACTTCTTTGATTCAGGTGTCTCTGGGTTTACCACAATAATGCTTCTGCTCAATGACGACAAAGATACACCTATAGTAACAAAACAAAACAAAAAGAGCTCTATTACCACTTTGAATCTATGATATGCATTATTTGGGTTAAATTATCATGGTTCTAGAAAATTCAGATTACCTTGGAAGTCTCCAACTTTAAGGGATTTGATTGCAACTATGGGAGATTTATCAGCAATATCCAACAGTTCTTGTCCAACACTGGTAGCAAGATCATTCCATAGGGAAACCACAACAGTCTTCTTACTGCAAATAGTATGCCATATAATTAACACACAACAACAACAAAGGATCAAAATCTGTCATTAAACTTTCTAAAAGAAAGTCTTACGTCTCATCTGCAATAGTTATGTCGCGCTTTGGGATAGTCTCATTGTTAATTTTCCTTCGAATACTCATTGTAGGAGATACATTTTGCACCACACCAATAACATCTACAATTTATAACCATGGAGAAAATCATGTTTCTGAAAGATGTCAATAACATAAGAAAATAAATCAAAGTCTACAAGCGGGCAATCTTACCAACAAGCTCTTTCAGATTGACATATGGTCCCAACTGATCAATAGGAACAAAATTAAATTTTGTTTCAGGGATGATAGTTGCTTCTTCACTGGCCTCCTCCACTAGTGAATACTCGTTCAAAGTCATTTCATAATCGTTTGGTACCGTCTTGAACTGCTTGTTAGCAACTTTTAGAGTTCCCTTTGATATGTAATAGACCTTCCCCAGTTGAAACTTGTCATAGAACTTCCTTGCGGCCTCATTAAACATTGTTGCTTGAATTTGTGTACCCTGTACCATTAAAATTAGTTCACTGCCTCAATCAGTCTACAGCCTACTAAAAACACACAATATTACAGAGTTGATGAAAATAATACATAATATTTGTTAAAAGTATTTTTGACTAACATCTTCATCTGTCAACTCTACATTGAAAACACAACCTTCCCCTTTGTTATTCTTATAAAAGCGCATGGTTCCTTTGTTTGTAACCCGAACCTTTATGGTCCAATTTCCTATATATGGATTCAAAGAAACAAGTGGATGAACTCTTCGAGTCATTGCCATTCGTGCAGCAGGGGCCATACTAAAATTCACAAAACAGAAGTGTTACTTCTAAGACCAAACCATAAATTTTAACACTTGTACATACTTGGACATTAAAAACTATACAATGTTTACTAGCTCCTTGGCTTTAATAATTACATGTAATAGCAGTGTACACTATCAGAACACTTACTTTCCATTTTGTTCATGAAATATTTGTGCAGCTGATTTAGTAACCACTTCTTGCTTTGGCTTCAAAATGATACCAGGCACTTGCCTGTTTACACCACTGTTGACCTCCATTTCTTGTTTAGGCATCAATGCAATCCCTGATTCCTCATTTTTCACAACAATGTTAATTTCTGCTTCAAGCGGGGGAGACACAACCTCACATTTTGTTACAATGAGATACCTAAAAAACAGCACATTATATTTCCTCTAAATTAATATGCCAAAAAAAGTAAAAGAATTTTTTAAAACTAATGATGGATAATTAAAGAATTCTCACTGTTTATTCTTAAGCGGAATATCATTGAGTGTATAATCAAGAACACAAATAAGTCCCAAGTTCTGAATGTTCCCAGAGATTACTTCAGATGACAAACTAGATGGGAACATTCCATCAAGCTTCATCTTCCCATCATTAGCTATAAACCTGCAACAATCAAAATGCCTTTTCAATTATAGATTAAGAAAGACCAAATTAAACAAAGAGAACCAAAAACCCAGTAAAATGTCTGTTACTGTTACTGATTGTAAAAATCTATTCCGCAGTGAAATGAAGATAACTCATTTCTTAGATATAACAACAAATCTATTTGTTTGCCGGGTCAATGCAAGACTTTTCAGATCTATTAAATCACTACAACCAAATGCAAATATTTGTATCAATTCAAATACAACTGAGATTTACTTTTTCTTCTATAAACCCAAAAACCCACCATGTAAATTACACCATATACAGAAATGGAAACGAGAAATCTAGATTTTCATTCCACATAATCCAAAAGAAAAGACCAAAAACCTTATGAAGGTAAAATACAAAGAGAAGGTGAATCACCTGAATCTGTTATTTCCGGTAAGTTTGAGATCAAGCACTTGAACTATAATTTCGGGAATATCAGATGAATCTGGAGATGGGTTTGATAGAATAGTTGAAATCGCATCTGGGCTTACTGATTTCGCCATTTTTTTCTCTCTATTTCTTACTCCCTCTCTCTATAAGTAAACAATTTCTGGAGGCAAAAGAAAAAATCAACAAGAACAATATTTTATCTCTCCTCTTTGGGTTTTAGCAGAGTGAAGAATTTGCTGCTCCCATTTTCGTTCTTGTATTGGTGGGGGGTTTTGGCGCGGGTTAATTAATTCGAGCTTTGAATAACTTTCTATTTTCCGCGGCAAATTGTACTCCATTACTTTCCTGTTCGCGCCAGAATAGAAGATTTGGAGTAAATACCTAGTGTGCCCCTATGATTTATATCAAACATCCGAATGAACAATTGAAAAAATATATATATTTTTTAGTTGACTAGTAGTCGGTAGTCCATAGACCATGGTCAGTTTTGGTAAAATTGAAATATATAGAAACATGTCCAATATATATTATTATAGAAAATTGTTAAATTCACAATATTTTTGTGTTATATTCACAACAAAAGTGTCCATATAAATGTATAGAAGTGATTCTATTTGATTTGATATAAATATTAGTTGAAGAAAATAATAGCATTTCCTTTGCCCCTAATTATTTGTTTTACATTTCTTTATATATATATATATATATATATATATATATATATATATATATATATATATATATATATACGGTCAGGATCAATAGCATTCTCCTTAAATAGCATTCCTCCTTAAATAGCATTCTTTTATTAAAACGACGTCGTTTTGGAGGGACGCGGTGGCATTTTTATAAATATGCGGTCGCATTGTATTTACAAAAATACCACCGCGTCCCTCCAAAACGACGTCGTTTTAATAAAAGAATGCTATTTAAGGAGGAATACTATTTAAGGAGGAATGCTATTTAAGGAGAATGCTCTTGATCCTTACGGTATATATATATATATATATATATATATATATATATATATATATATAGACACACACACACACACACACCAAAAACATGCCACTCTTATTTTCAATTTATGTGAACATTACTAATTTGTCAATTCTTAATAACATTACTTATTTTGTGTCCCTCAAAAAAGGATCTTATGAAATGTGGTATAATTTTAATACACTTTTACAATTTTAGAGTATCATGTCATTTTAATATTTGTCCCCGATATAAGTATGTGGGGGTGGGTGTGTGTGTGATGGGGGTGTGTGGGTCAAATTAGTTTAAAAAAAAAAAAAACTTTAAACCTATTGTTAACGTCAAGATCTTCTCCCGCGTCCTAATCACGTAAGACGCTCTGATCCTGCATAGGTCAACACCAAAAGCTTGACGGGCTGACCGTCGGGGGATAGCTCCGGCGTGAGAGTCAGTACAGGCGATTACAAGGTTAACAATGGAGGAAAAATATTGACTAGTGTCTGAGCTAGAAAGAAAGAAAGAAAGAAAATATGATAATATGATTGTGTGCGTTGTGTTTTGTTACCTCCCTCCGTTTCTTGTGTGATCCTTGCGTCATCAAAACCCGGTTTACCGTGTCACCCACTATCTCCTGACACCTTCCCCCCACTTCCGGTCATCTCAGCCGAAAGTATGTAGCTCACTTCCCTACCTGCTACCACTGTTTCCCATCGCCGGTAATCGGAGTCCCATCCCCATCAATGCCATGCAGAAATGTGGCAGACATAACAGTCAACTACTATCTTTTGTGATGATTACCAGTCAAAGATATGATAAGAGACAATCTGCATAATGGACCAATCCAATGACTAAGCCCAATAACATAGTCAAGTAGCGGGCCCCAAATCGTTTGACCCAATATGACAAAAGTAGCATAGTCCAAAGGATGGGCCCATTTGGCCTGACCCAATATGAAAAGTATTAGGGCCCAACACCCATCTTAATCAATTCATAATTCAGCTATCAACGATGAAAAAAAATTGTATTTATTTAAATAAATAATACAAATTGTAAAAGTGTATTTCATTCTTAAAATATAATAGTTGGACTATAATAAAATATATGAGAATACATTAATTGAAATATGCTTTTTCTAGTATTTTTAGAGGCAAAATCTTCAATCAAATGTTCAAAATCCAGTTTGTCCATCATATTCTTATCGATGCACGTGATTGTCAACCCATATAACCTTTCTCGTGTCATAGTCGATCACAAGTAATTTTTCAACAATTCCAACTTCAAAAAACTTTTTTCAGCAAATGTCATCGTCACAAGAATAGTTAATAATACTATGTAAACAATTAAAACATTAGGAAAACAATCCAAAACTTCTATAAATTCCAGTCGAGTCCTCAAGAATTTATTGGATTTTGAAAATTATTTCTGTATATATATATATTTTTAATTTCACATATATATGGAGTCGTCGGACCAATCTTCAATGATGTGGTGCCTTATATTCTAATGTTCTTGTAAAATAACCTTGGTGCAAAGCATTGCCACTTCAATTTTGTGTTTTATGAACTTATGAACAATTTTCTTTAAATAAAATATCCATACACAAAAACAAGTAGTAAAAAATATCATGACTATCTATGAAGCACAACTTGCCAGCCAATCTCTATTTAAATTTCTTAACGAAATTTTTAGGAAATGAAATTTATCAATCAGCAACAAAAAAATTATTACATTCTACACCCCCAACAAAAGAAAATGGCAAAACAAGAGCGCCACCATTAAATCTTTCTACCTTTACCCCCCCCCCCCCCCCCCACAGCAAATCCCCCAAACTTAAACAAACCCACCCTACTTTCTTCAACGAATAAGTACACTAGTCCTGTTGTCCAACATATTAACATCCTTCTACAAGTTGTGCAGTGTATGCAACTTGTGAGTCAATATTCCCTACTCTGTAAAGATCCAATAACATGATTGTGAAAAAATCAAGAATTCTACTAAAATCATATTGTCAAACAAAACCCAATGGCTACATGCATACATAAAAGAATTCATTCTACTTTTGATTCAACAAGTACTTGGTTCTTTCTTGTTGCAGGGTGGAGGAATTCCCTTCTTTCTTTGATATAAGGTAAACTCGAATGAACATTTTTGGTGCTTCAAGAACCGGCTGTGGAGATTCCAGCAAATCAATAGCTCTAATCAGCAAAATGGGCGACATGAGAACCATGAAAACCAGCCAGCCTTGTCAGCCTCCGGAGTTGCTGCTGCTGGACTCTTGGGCTCTCGTTCTTGTGTTGTATTTGACTGCGACGGCACCTTTAACTTTGATCCGCTACCTACTGCTAATGAATTACTTTTGTCTACACCCCTTCATTTGAAAAGGGAAAGGAAAATCGGTTCAGTTTTCTGTCTGTCCCCCATCCTAAACTTAAACATGTCGAGAAATACAGTAAAAAAAATCAAACACCTACTCAATAGTGTATCTACCATATATGAAACAATAGTTACTTTTTATTTAATGTTCATTTCTTTCGGTTAACTAGAATGAGGAAAGCAATTATCATGTAGATATTGCATTTTGTATATAGCACATGCGCAACTCATCTTCAGATATATAGACGCGTAAAATCACTTCTTAATTAATCCGTTGTTCAGTTATAAAAAGGGCATGCATTTTATAGTAGGGCGAAAAGATTCAAGTGTGGTTAGGAGGCTTACGCTGAAAATGCAAAAGATTTGGTACTGGTGCTGCCATCAGAATTACGAACAATTCGCCCTCCAGAAACAGATTTTTCTTCTTTTTGATCATCGGCACATTCCCTAAGGACCTCCTTCATGGTCTCAACAGCTACACCTAACTCGGCACTTTTCCTCAAATCAGTTGTTTCAGTATTCAGGGTTTGAGAGTAACTGAACATCTGAACCGACGTAGAAGGTTCTGCAGGCGTGGTCAGCTCTTCAGGTCTCATTCCTAGCTCCCCAGATCTCATATCCAGCTCTCCAGGTCTCATTCCCAGCTCCCCATATCTCATCTCCAGCTCTCCAGATTTCATGCTTAGCTCTCCAGATTTCATGCCCAACTCCCCAGATTTCCAAAAAAGGTCTTCTTTTATAAAACTCATATTTCCCATCTGAATACTGAACAAGGACTCGTTAGAAGCAACACTCCAGTCCACCGGGGCATTAGACTTGGTTCTAGCAAATACAGAAGATGGTATCCTATATTTAGAATTGCGCTTCATCACTTGGGTAGGAGGTGAAACTGTTGTTGCCTCACTGTCTGACCTCAAGTCAAGAATAGGAGGATCAGTAAATTCTGGCGATTGAGCGGAAACTGGCACTTGATTATCGGGTGATTCAAGTTTGGGAGTATAAATCTCGGAAACATTATCTTCACTGCTATATCCAGAGGCTAATTCAGCATCCTCTTTCACTTCAACCGATGTAGTAGTGCTTAGAGGGGGCTTATCAGTGTCATTGTTGTCCTCTTGGACTGGATTTTCCAATGGATATTCAGAAGAATCAGAAGATGGCGAGGAATCTAGTTTTTTGCCTGAGGTGGCTACATTAAGTTTATTGATAGCAGCAGGAGAATGTACTTCTAAATCACCATTTGTCCTGGTCTCATGTTCTGACACCATAAGCGAAGATGCCTGGTTTGATTCAGTATTCCAAGTTTCCATGTCAAATCACCTGGATTTCTGCTAGAGATTAAAAAATATACAAACTAAGTTTGTTATAAAGATTTTTGACCTTCCAAGAATGCAAACTTGGATAAATTCCCATATTATTGTAGAAATTTGCACACTTAACCCCTTGCTGATATGCTTACATATAAGAAATACAAATTACATGAAAGCAACAAAACATATCAATTAGGGGAGCTCGAGAAAAACAGACTAAAAATTTTCAAAAATTAAGCTTAATTAGGAAAGCAAGTCCAATTATCAGGTAAACTCTCCATTTGATAACCAACAAATACAAATATATATCTATAATACTCCCTCCATCCCAATATGAGTTTCCCATTTAACATTTTCTAGGGCACATTTAAACACAGCTTTCTTCTAGAATTTTCCCAGTCACAAATTTTTCCACTCCTTACATCAAACCTGTCAAATGGGACTCTCATTTTGGAAATGGAGATGGGTTGTGAAAAAATAATTATTGTCAAAATGTGGGAGATAAAATTGTCCAGAACAAATTATATATTAATCTAAATAAACAAACCAAGCCCATAGGACAAAAATGAATGAAAAGAATAGTAGAATTCATACCATAAGACTAAATTTATGCGGAGAGGAGAATAGAAGAGAAGAGATGCACATAAAGTTGGCTGAATGGCCAAATTAGCCAATCAGCAGACTTTTCCCCCACCCTCCCCTGAATCTGCCAATCAATAGAAAATGGTTAAAGAAAATTAATTTAGAGAGAGGAGAGAGAACGAGAGAGGGGAAAACTGAGGGGCTTTATCTGAGAGAGAAAGAAGTGGAAAAGACTCGAGGGTCAGCCTACGATATAGGCGTTTCTCTCTCTCAAATAACAGATTGTTGGTCATTTTGGGGCGCCAATTACCAAACACCAACTAACTTCTTACCCTTTGGGCATCATCTTTTCAAACCCTTTCTAATCTTGCTTTTTATGTTCCTCAATTTTGTACTTAGAATAGAATTATTAATCTTAAGACATTTATTTTCAAATAAATAACTTTATGCAGATAGAATAATTGGATCAAAAGTACAAGATGAATTTGTTCCGGTGAACAATTTGACAGTACAATTCATTTGTTGGTCAGAACAAATTCCTTTTGTTCTTCCGGTCCAATTATGTCTAATTTACCTGTCCTAGGATTATAATGTATTTTTGGGAGTGCATTTATCATCTCCCCTTTAATTTATTCAGGAACGATGCAAACAAATAAATTTGTAAATTATTTTTCTATTAATAGTAACAACAATATTTACTCTTATTTTTTTTAAATTTTTCATTAACATGTGCAAATTGTTTTGTACCGTTCTTGTTACATTTAATTTACCCCTCTTTTTCAACCATCACCATCATATATTAAAAATGGCCCCTACTAAAAAGATAAAGGGGTTAAAAATTGAATCTTTTAAATCTAATTTTCAAGAATATGGGTCACAATTTGATGTTATTTCAACATCTTATATGGAGTAATAATTTGACATTTGACAATATAAAAAATTATTTCAATCTATCAGCTCAACATGTTTTCTTGAAGCTACCAAGGCTTCAATGTTGTGCCTCTTGAATTTAAGCAAATAAATGGCTATTGGATTTCATTAACCATAGAGCTTCTGCAAAATGTTCTCCAAGATATAGATGTCTTGTGTGTGGAAGACATTGATACCCTCAGGTTGCTTCTTGAGGAGCCAAGCCAACTCATGAAGAGAACAGACAAAACATTTCTTTTGATGTCTATAACTGACATTGAAGCTCGAAATCAACCTGAATCGTCAAACCTAACTTGTATAATGATGGTTCATTAAGGCGGCTAATATTGCCAGAGCAAAAATGGTGTTGCCAGAACAACTGTAAAAGTGTCGCAAAATGTATATTTGCTCTGGTAACATCATTATTTTTGCTCTGGCAATATCAACAATTTTCGTTACAGAATATCTTCATGATGAACAACATCCATTACATGGTCAAAAAAGTCGACGACTCTAAATTTAGGACATTTTTCTGGCTACGAATGGATCTGAAAATCGTACTGAGAAACTCTGGCATCATGCAACAAGCTACAAGAGAAACACTTGGAGCCCTGCACTTCCTTGCTTGCAGGCGACAAAAATATTGCACATGGTAATCCATACATTCCAAACCTTCATCATTAGAAGCTCAACATCTGTAAGGAACAAATACACCAAGTACACTACAGATGATTTGGACAATTATATCACGCATCTCTTTCAAGGGTATCTGGAGGAGGTGACGTGAAGCTAGAATGCTTCCTCCTTCCTCCTTCCTCCTTCCATGCTTTTTTTATATTTCTACTATTTTCATCATCTCTTTCAAGTATAGATAATTTCGCTTGTCTAGAGAAACTTTTGCTTTTTACCCGAACAAACATATCAGTGTATTAATGATGGGAAAAGATGAGGACCACCAAGAGTACTAGATATCAAACTCGTGTTACTAGCCACTATATATGAAAACTCTCGGCATCAGCGACAAAAAACAAATACACTCATTTTACTTGTACTGTGAATTTACAGTAGACAGACACAGAGAAGAGAGAAACAACAATACAAGATATCAATTCAAGATGTGAACTTGATGAAATGATTGTTACTTCTTAATATTTCCTTTCAAACATTAGTTTAGTTTTACGTTTAGTGGTGAATGAGTTTTAAACAAAAGGCAGAGAGACTGGTGCTGATATACAAAAAGCAAATGAAGTAAATGTCCAAGGAACTTCTTGTATGTGAATTCATTTTATAATGAATATCCCCATTCAACATGTACAAGTCTCTCACTCTGCTTGACTTCTTGATTAGAAAAATAACAAAATACAATTAAATACATGACAATATTTCAGTTCAGGTTTGCTGATTGAGACTAGCACATACCGTGCAAAGGGATATCACGTTCATATGCAAAAGATCCTTCTATCTATGATTAAAATGTCAAAGGTTGTCCTTGATACGGTGAAAAGGCAAGGGCTAAGAAGGCCTAACATCACTCAGCACCAGAAAACATAGTTTTCCAACTTCACTGAGTTACTTTATAGTAATGCTAATATGATGCAACAAGGTTAATTTTTATTCGAGTGATGGTGTGTTGATGATTGATTCTGAAAATGTATTATTAACAGTTTATTTCAGCTTTTATGATCTTAATGTATTTAAAATTTTCTATTTTTAATCTTTTCTTCTTAGTTCTTTATAATTTTTATAAATGGAATAGAGGGTATCAGGCCCTCTTAGAACATCTGATTAATCCCAAGGGTACACAACCCACCCCAGAGGAGCATTGCACCAGTTGAGTCGATACTAGTACAACTGAAGAATAGTACAGGTGCTGAAATAACAATGTTAATCATTTTCTTTTTTCATGCCGTTAAGGTACTTTACCTTCTCCATTATGTTAGTTTTTTTGGCTGCAGCTTGTGAAGTAACTGCTTACTTGTTTAAAGTATGTTTAAATTATATATTCTTATACACACTGTTCCAAATAAATTAGATCTAAAAAATAAATTACAGGTCAAAATCATGAGAAATATAAAGTGAGCACAGTTATTAGATAGAGTTTGGAATCAAGCTTGAAAATAGGAGTTTCCTACTCCACATATACTGGTAACTGGAAGTAAACTAATGAATGTATAAAGTTTCCTAGGTTAAGTTGTGCTTTCTCAAGAACAGTTATCTTCCAAACTTTCATAATGGAGCCTATTATTCATGTTAATGAACAAGTATAGTTCACAATAATTGGGACTCTAAACTTAATCGAGAATCCAACTGTCTCATGCTTCCAAAACTACCAATCTGGCTAGAAACCATAAACCTCTCAATAAATTTAAAAACTCATGCAACCGCATAGTCGCTTTTAGAGATATCTAGTAGGTATTAGGTAGGGATCTTCACTAGCCTGCATCATGTTATGTGAACTGCTAGAATTCTCCAATAACCTGCTTCAGTTTTCCTCGTAGGTCACTTCTTAGCTTTTTCGTCACCTCTTTTTCTTACCCTTCCTATTTAGGTTAATCTTTTATAAAGTTATTACTGCTATTCTTCTCAATAGACCTTCAATTGGTTTTGCTCCTGTTTAAAGTTAGTGATAAGTGGTAATTTAATTGGAGACATATGACAACAATTTTAAAATCAAGAAGAAAAAAATGTTGTTAGGAAGCTGTTACATTACAGTTTTTTGACACGTTTTATATTAATAAAATGAAGGGTAACTATAAGAACACTTGAACAAGTGATACAAATTGCATTAACGGACTGTAAATTCCTTCCTCAATTTAAAAAGATAATATTTCTAGAACATCAAAAGGTTCACAGAACATTGTACAACAAAAGCTTCAAGTAATAGCCGAGTCAACAGATAAAACAACACACCTAGCAAAACGGACACCGGAAGAGCAGGCAAAGCTTTCTGATAAAATGCAAGGAGCACCAGAGTAATGCCAAGACCAGCTATAATAGCAAGATAACATGCATAAACTGTCATGAAATCATACATTGCAGCCCTACCAACTAACACGCTGTAGAAGATGAAGTCCCCCAGCCCCAACTTGATGGCACCGGATGATCCCAACCCAATTCCCTCTAGCACCAAATTTTCAGTTGGCTCCACCTCTTGCGCTAAATGCATCTGCACATTAATTCTACGCTCAATTAATGGTGCAGTAAGCTCAGAAATCCCTCCTGAAACCTGCCCCTCTTCGGCATTGACCAAATTACTTTCATTTTGACCACTTCCATTAGAAACGTACCTCCCAAGAGATGAATTCAAACCCGAAACTGAACTGACATTCGAATTCAAGTTAGGCACAGTATTTGAATTCTCATTCAAATTATAATCAACACTCCGCGTCTCTCTCCATAACCGCCTTTGAGTTGCATCACTATTAGGAGCCAAATCATTAACTGTAACTGGCCGACCCTCATAAACCAATGCCGGGATATCTTCATCCCTGGACATTGCAAGCTCAACCAAGAGCCTCAGAGGCCCACCCGGCAACAAAACAGCAGCAAGATCATACAATGACATGGCAACCAAAAGCATCCAAGTGGTCCATTCAGGCAAAAGAGTAAACCAGTAAGCAACCAACATCCCAATAACAACCAAATACCCTTGTGTCACAAATATGGCCATTTTAGTCATAAACACAGCCAACACTCCCACAACAGTAAAATTCAACAGAATCAACAAAAATGTAACACAATCCACCGGAAAATTGAAATATTGGTTCAAGAACAGAGCAATTTCACCCCCCATAAATCCCAAAACAAGAAAAGAAGAGAAACCCATGTAGTATTTCAAGAATTTGGTGCATCTAAAGTAGAAAAGGAGTACCAATAAGAAGGTAACAACAGTGACAACAGCAACAAACACAAGTGAATTCAAAAAAGCACCTTCAAATTTGTCCAAAATTGAGTCTGAATTGTCCTCAGTGTAAGCAATAGTGGCTATGGTGGTAATTGATGGGGATGATGAGTTTGAGTCATTGTTCAGCATGGAAACTAGAAGAACTACCAAGAACATACAAATTGAGACTGGAGTTACAATTCTGATGATTTCTTCACCCAGTGATTCGAGAATGCTTCGGGGTTTTGGGGTTTGGGCCATTTGGGTTTCTAAGATTTAGATCGTAATTTTCAAAGATGGAAAATTTGATGAAGGTTTTGGTTTTTGGTAGATCATTTATAAGGGAAGAGTTCTCTGCCGTTTGATTGAAAGAAGGAATATGCTTGATGGGTAACCATGGAGTGTGTTTGGTATCATAGGCGGACTTTAAGTGGATAATAACATGATTTCTTTTCCTTTTCCTTATTTTTTTTTCCCCTTTTTCTTTTTATTAATTTCCTTTTTCTTTTATCTCTATGTTGAAAAGGTTTTCTCTAATGAAAATATGAGAGGTCTCGAGTTTGATTCACAAATTTTTGCTAGTTTATTTATTTTTTTATATAAAATTTATGAAATAATAGACTTAAACACGTGATAGTGCACTTTTTTTTAGTGAACGAAAAAGTATTCTCAAATTAATTTACACGTTAATCAATACTAGATCCTTCTCCGGATGATCACTAAGTTCTTTCTCAAACAATCTTAAGGACGCACCTCTTTATCGGTCCGGTGCATTCAAAAAAATTTAATGAGAACCCCAAGATTTAAACCCAATAAATCAAAAAAAATAGCAAACATCCTTGATCACCAGGTCAATTACTATTAAGTTATAGTCTTTAATATAATGACCTTCTATTTTATTGTAAAAAAATATTATATTTGTGTTATACCCCTAAATTGGAGCTTCAAAAATTATTTGCATAAAAACATGTGACATTGTCACTAAACTCTTTAAGGCCCTTTTAGTAAACCAAATTAAGTTAATGTTTATCCTATAAAAAATATTATCAAAAACAAAATAATGATTTAGTTACCATAAAGATAATACTAAAAATATATACAAAATCATCTATTACTTATAATTATTATAATAGTAAAAACAATAAAATTGTATGAATTAACGAAAATATTTTGGTTACTCCTATACTAAGTTGACTCATAAAATAATTCTTGAATTTTAAATCACCGATCCATAATTAACGTTGTAAATTTCAGTTTATTCTTACAACAAATTAAGGTCGTTTAATCACAATCTTACAACGTTGACTATGGATTAGTCCCTATATATAAAAGACCTCTAATATTTTAATAATTAAATATTTTCAAATTTTAACAATAAAATATTTTGAATAACTCTATCGACCTTAATATCATGAGTTATCAATTAATGTATTTAAATTATTATCAATAAAATTATTGAGACGAAATTGGTTAGAAAGTGTATTTAGAGGGAGCCAAATGAAAAAGAAAAAAGAAAAAAGAGTTTGCTCATAACTAAGTCAAAAAGACCCTAAAGTGTCCGTCGTCACAACATATCATCGAACGGCTTAAACTTATTTATAAGATCCAACGGTGTACGATCTCTTAAACCAGCCTATATGAGTCCTTTCCGCAGTTCCTTAAACCCTAAAACATTTTTTTTTCACTTCTCTTGCTTACTAGGGTTTCTCTCAGGAATAGTCGACAGAGCAAAAAGGTTAGCTTTAATATCTGTCATTTCTGATCCTTTGATTCAACTGTGTAGAAATATATTTATTATATGATTCTGCTGTTTCTTTGTGTTTTGTGTTTGTTGATGATTTATAGCTTGTAGAAAGTTCTTCATGATTTATTTGGTTTTCGATATTTTTCTTTATGATAAGAAATAGTAGTTGTTTGTACAAATGTTTTTAGTTTTCTTTTATTTGTGTATTGGAAAACTGTGGAGGAGAAAGGAAAAATAAAATGAAAGAACCCTACTGACTTTTTGCAGCATTGAAAGTAAAAACAAGAGGGATCATGTGGAAGTTTATTTTATGTGGATTTGTTTGTTTCCTTTAACATTTTTCAGTTTAGTGTTGGCTGAGCCAAACTGATGCTAAATGCTTTATTTGGGTAGAAATAAAAAATGAAGTATTGTTTACTAATTACTTGCTTAGAGATACATTTGTAAAATGCTGATTCTTAAAGAGAACTTTGTTTTTATAAACATGTCCTTAACACAGCTAAGAATGTAGTAATTGTGGTATGATAGTAGTCGGTCAACCAAGAATAAAAATAATGGCATGTTAGAAATTTCATGTCACTTTTTAATCCAAAATATAGAAATTCATCTCAAATTTTTATTTCTCTGATTTTGCAAAAGGTACAGCCTTTTTTTTTGGGTGGGGATGGGGGGACTATTGGGAGCGTGGGAGGTGGCACCTATATCATCCTTCTTTGTTGGAAACTGTACAATGTCCTGCACAACTATAAATTTAGGATTCAAATTTTCTAACAAGGATTGTTGAAATCTATTTTAGTGTACTGCAATGGCTTTCTTTAGTAAAGCTGGGAGTCTACTAAGGCAGACCGTGAGTAATAAGCACATCAGCCGAGAAATATCTGCATCCAGCCCATCTATCTTCCAAATGATAAGATGCATGTCTTCAAAAGTATTCATCGGAGGTGCATCCAGTTTTTCTTTTAAAGGGCATTATGATTTATTGTTTGTGGTTATTCTTCAATATTTTTACATTCGACATTGCAGGACTCTCCTATAACACTAATGATGACAGTCTAAGGGAAGCTTTTGAAAAGTATGGAGCAGTTGAAGAAGGTATGCTAGAGTATAATATTAGTGATTTAGTGTCAGTGTCAGTGTCAGCTGAGACTTCAAATTCTCCCGTGCTAAAAGATGTTTTGAGGTTTTTAACATCGACACAGGATTTTTGTTAAGGTCCCGTAAAGTTTAAATTATTAAATTTCATTTTAAAATAACAATAAAATTATTATAAAAATTTTTAAGAAAAATTAAACTCAAGTCTTGAAGGGCTAATCAAAGAAGCTTATTTAACAGATAAGCAAATTAATACAATTAATTAAAGCCCTTGTCCTCAGCCGACCAAGTAATATAAACAATAAAAAAAATCTTCAAGTATCTCAAGTATCCAATAGATATAAAGATTAAAAGTAAAATAACACTACATATAATTATAAAATTTATAATAATTAATCAATTTTAAAAAATTACCACAACATTAAACTTTAAAAATTGAACTAAAAAGATGAGCAAAATGGCTCAATAATGAATTCAAACATTCAATAAAGTAAATTAAACACAACATATAAAATTTGAAAATAAAAAAGATTATGTTATTAACATTTGAGGATCTTGCCTTTCAATGAGACTTTAGAGAATGAGATAATGAGAAGGAATTAATTTTTATACTAGACTAGAGATTAGGTTAAGTTGTCAATATCTTGTGATTAAAAGATTTTCATTTAGGAGTGGTCAAATTTATTTATTTTCACAAACTACCCTTAGAAGTATATACTAACAAAATTATCTAAAATTTGAGGAGGGCCCCTTGCACCCATAAGCCCCCATGGCATGCATATTTTTTAAAGTTAAAAATGGTTATGCGGATATTGTATGTTTCCGGTAGTTAGTTTTGTGTGGAGTACAACTTAAACAAAAGGTTAGAGGAATATATATGTCCATGTGTGCCCCACAATATGTTCTTTTTGGTTCTGTTTCTTCTGGTGGCAGTGGTGTATTATTATTTCTTGATGACTTTGATAGTGGTGTATTTTTCCATGGGCAATATTTAATTTACAAGACTAACATTTGCTCCTAGTTTGATGCACAAACATCTCTCTTAAATACTTGTATATGTTTTAATTATCATTTCACATGGCATGGGGAGAATTTTTGCATTTTTGTTGCTAGAAAAACAGATATGCAACTATTGACCATAGCAGTGCTTGAATGGGAACATACTCGAACTATATTTATACCCCTTTTTAGGATATTAACACGATGCTGTGATTCATCTATATATTTACAAATGAATTATAAAATGTGTGTAAAAAATATATGGTTATTTGATATTGAATTGAATGTTTCAAAATTGGATTGATAGGGGCTAAAGTATGTAGATTGTTTAAGTATTGTATCTGATCTTAAATAGGGAGTAGTCCCATGTTCTGTTTAATTTTTATCAAAAAATGGTACATCTTTGTTATATATTTAAATATTTTCTTAACTGTTAATTAATATTTGTCATTGGATTTCGTTTTCCTAAAAAGATGTAAAAATATAAATATTTGAAATACCTTACTGATGCAAGTATAAATGCCTTATGAGTACTTGATTATGCTAGTGTTCTGGTCAGTACCTGGCGATGGGCCTGATTTGATGTCTGGGATAATTTCCTTTTGAGTACTTAACTGAGCCAGTTTTCTTAGTGAGTCAATTGGCTATAGGCCTGGTTTAATGTTTAGATTACCTGATATTTGATATATAGATATATGGTGTGAACTATGAAGTGGTATGTTTTGGGTGGTGTAGGAAGGAGTTGCTGTTAATTATTACGATTGTGATATTTTTTGTAGCAAGAGTCATACTGGACAGGGAAACTGGTAGATCCAGAGGATTTGGCTTTGTTACATACACTACCCAGGAGGAGGCTTCCAGTGCTATCCAGGCCTTAGATGGACAGGTTCGTTTCTTTTTCCGCCCTTTTCTTGTCAATGCTCAATCCTATTAATATTTGATATTATATTTGGCGAGGAATGGTTGATGGATTGATTGCTTATTAATTTCTGGACATAGTTTGCTTAATAGTGATATCTTGACAATAAATATTGAAGATGCATGTGTTATTTAGGAACATGAGGCACAGTTTTAAGTTCTATAGATTATAGGGATGCTTTGTTCACAACTTCACATCAATTTTGTGCAATTTTCATTCAGGATCTTCATGGTCGCATGGTAAAGGTGAATTATGCAACTGAGAGGGCACGAAGCCCTGGATATGGTTCTGGCGGGGGATATGGTGGAGGTGATGGCGGCTATGGAGGCGGTGGGTATGGTGGAGGTGGAGGCGGTGGGTATGGTGGAGGTGGTGGCGGCTATGGAGGCGGTGGGTATGGTGGAGGTGGTGGTAGCTATGGCAGTGGTGCTGGTGGTGGTTATGGTGGCGGTAATAGCTATGGCAGTGGTGGGGGTGGGGGTTATGGTGGCGGTGACAGTTATGGTAGTGGAGGGGGCAATTATGGTGGGGGTTATGAAGCTGGAGACGGCACTGGTGCTGGGAGTAATGTCAGTTACGGAAATGATGCTCAGAATTTTGGTGTTGCGGGTGGTGGTGGTGGTGAGAACTACAACACCGGTTTTGGCACCACAGGTGGCAATGATTTTGCTGCTAGCGGTGGGGATGCTGGTGCAAATTGAAGCAAATTGTAAAAAGCTGAAGTGACGATCTACTTTCTTTTCATATTAGGATAGACGGTGTTTGTTAATTTAATTGGTTCTTACCTATTTTCCCTGAACTATTTGATTTTATGCATTCTGAATTGGACTTTGTAAAATCAATTTTGAAACATTTTTTTAGTAATTTCTGCTTGTAGTCGTTTAGGATACTGATTGCTTGGGGACTATAATATATGCACGCACACGCGCGCGCACATACACACACACACACATATATATAGACTCGATAAGCTTTCTTGTATTTTTAAGGGTGCAGTATGTATTTGAGGTTATTTTGCCATAAATCCTATATTGCTCTTCAAAGATGCAATAATCTTTGGTCTTTATGATAAAAACTAGTGGTAACTCTGAGACCCTTTGTTTTACAAAATGTACAAATATAAAGGTTAGTTCCACATCTGTCCTAATTGTAATAGGTTGTTTGTTTAGTAGTAATGACATAATAATGAAATTATGAAAACAAATTTGATGATATTGTGTCGTCATCCATAAAAATAAAAATAAAAATTCTTTCTATTAAACAGAAGAAATTGGCAAATGTTACTCTTTTTGTGAAACAAAGTAGTGGCAATATTTCAGGTAATAAGAGAAAACACTTGCCAAGCTCTCATCATCTAAAATGTCTGCTGAAAATAAATGCAATGCAGATTACTCTTATATAGAACTCTTCTAGATGGACATGAAAATTATAAGTGTATTTGAATTTTATCTATTTATATTTTTACCCACCATTAGGGGTCAAAACATAATTACGTAAAATTCAAATACACTCGTGTACAATTTTCATGTCTACATAAAATTTTTGTTTGATATATGTTGCATCAAATCTCTAACAGGACAGTAATTTTCTAATAAACTTTTGAACTCAAGTCCTTCAATAACAGACTATACAACAATAAGAATTTGCTTCTATATATGGCAAAACCATTTTTGAAAGTCAATGTTCACTTTCATCCATTGAAAACAAAATCTTCCGAGCCTTTAAAACTGCAGGAGAGCCTTGCCTAGTTTTCTCTAATATCTGTTTAATCAAATACCTTTCCATTTCGTCATCGCCGCCACTATCATCTTCATGGCCACTGGTACTGTGATCTTCTTCCCCTCGATCCAGTGATCCACTCCTGTTAGAGATTGAATGGCGTGAATTGTAACTGTGCAAGCCACCATTTTCAGTCCAACATAAATCTTGATCAAAATTGTGCAAGCTCTCCTGATGGTCATTTTCCACTCCACAAGGCAAACCCTCTTCGGATCCATCTACCTTGGTTAACTCGTCATATGTCTCATTGTATGCATGTAGAGGATCACCTGATAGATGAATAACCACAGGCTGCCCTGCTAAATCCTCTTCTTTAGAAATTGGACTTCCTTGGATTGACGAAGACCCCACTTCGCTATTTGAGAACACTCTCCAAGATTCTGTACGCTCTGTTTCCGTGTACTGAACCTTTTTTCCGCTGTTTTGAAGTGCTGTCTCGAGCTCCTTGACACGTTCTTCTAATTTCGATTCAAGGACTTCGTGTAAACGTATGGTCAATTCTCTTGGGGAGACTGCATAATTAATAAATTGAGTGGAGCTACTGTTTCCATCTCGATCTGCATAAGGTTGGTTATTGGCTTGTCTACCAAACATGTCAGCTCTCAACTCCCCCTGAGCGATGTCTGGCAAAGAGTCCGGGTCAAGCTGCAAAGTATTAAAAGATACAATTTTAATCTTGTAAAACAGTTGCAATTTAGTCTTCTCAAGAGGCTTCATTTGGACAATATACAAAACAAATGATACTACAATAGTCTTGTCAATAAGTGGTTAGACACTTGCTCTAGGAGAACTATACTTGTTAACAAGGTTGCATAGTATTTATACATCAAAATGGAGAAGAAATACTTTAAAGTAATAATTTGGTCTTACCATTGTTAATAGAATAATATCACATGCATTCTTTTACTTGTTTGATTCCTGCTTTTGCTGTTTTAAACCAGTAGAGTATCCAAAAACAGTAATACTAATAATAAGAAGAAAATCCTTAAGATCACAACCACCAGAAAGGCAAGATAAATATTTACTTATTTGTTAATAACTAAATATTTTATGAAAATGAATGTCTAATGTTCAGGAATTTATAAAATCCAACCTAACCTAACTAAATCATATTAAAACTGTAATACAACCTGTTTTGTTGGCTAAAAAAGAGTTTCTATAGATCAACAATCCAATCCACTATCCAAAGAATTTTGTAATACCATTAACACCACCTTTTGACCTGTGCTGCTATTCAGAGTATAATTGGTGTGTATATGGCTGCCTTACTTTCACACCCTTTCAATTGTAAATATTTACAAGTCACGAAAAAAAAAATGATGTTCAAACATTTGTCAGCAATGAGAATATTACGTACTCATGCCCATACAAAATACACCTTATAGCTAAACCAAGACCACAAAAGTTAGTGAACCTAACAAGTTCTGGTCTAGCAATATTTTTATATCAAGTATTGGCTAATAACCTAACATGCTCTTAATATTTTCTTTTTTTTATTCTTTTAAAATAAGAGCAAAAATAAAATTGGATTTTTTTTCTATAAACAGAATCTGTGGGGTAACATGAAAACTAAAGCAGAAACCATTATCTCAGTAAAGCTATTTCTATGGACAATGACTAGGTATAGAGTTAGGAGCCTGCATTTCCCACTGTTCATATAGCACTGCCCAATAATGTCATGAATTTCTTCATGTAAATACTGATGGTATAAACATCTACAGACGTCTGCCTTAGATCAATTGAACGTAGGCGTGAGAGAGAGATGAATAAGATGACTGACATGAGTGTTTATTTTAAATAAACAATAGGAAAATCAGGACGGCGTAGTTTTGGGAAAGAGACCTTATATAAGAAACATTTATTCTTGTAAGTCAAAACATTTTACAGTTTTTTAATATAAGAAATCTTCACTTTCCTTATCGGTGTATTCTCTATCTTTATCAGGATGACTCCAAGAATAACAAAATGGAGAATTGGTGATACACCATACACCTTACTGTTCCTTCATTTATCCAACAAGTCAGAAAACTAACAGAGAGAAGTCAAAATCTCTAGGTGCAGAAAGCCAGAAACCAGCACAGATACAACAGATTCTCCAAAAAAGTATCAGGAATTCATAAAATCTTTAAAGCTTAAGCCTCTCCAATTCTGGATATCCTTATCAGCCACACCCACACACCATATGAAAGCTTTAGCTTTAAGGATCCAGTTACAAGATAAGTAAGGGAGAATCCTTTCTCCTAAAACACTTGGAAGATCTTTGATATGAAATTTAAAAGGTGCAAGTTCACTGGCTTCTATGTATTTACGATTTAAAAGAAGACAAGAAGTCCAAGAGAAAATACTGTTTGGTTGCTAACAGAAATTTAGAAACAAAGAGCCCCATTGTATTTCAGTATTTACTAACAAACTAAGTGCATATGTGAGCCTTTTAGGGACAGTGTTCTAAAAATTCCCGCCTAGGCGCTAGACCCCCCCTTGGTGCCCTGCTTAGGCGCTAGACCTCCCTTGGCCCAAGGCAGCAAAAAAATCCCTTCAGGAAATGAGACGGGGTCTAGGCGGAGAGGTTTTTTATTTATTTTAATAATTATCCAAACCAGATCTTGATATATTTATTTTTCTAATGATTTACTATATTCATAATACAGGTTGTAGCATATCAAATCACAACAAGAAGTGAACAATATCAAGTCAAAATTGATAATTTTATTATAGGTGTAATTTTTTGAACTTCTACCAACTTCAAATTATATAAATAATGATACATTTGTAATATTTAGTTTAATTCAATATAATTCTTAAATTTATGTTTAGTTTCTTAAGTTTTAATATTGAATTAAATTCTTGAAATTTTAAATTTTATTATTTAATAACAATCTTGTTTATGAATAAAACTAACACGTTAAAAATATGTTCGAACTTTGAACAATTGCATGTTTGTGTTTGAACTTTGACATTAACAATATGGATACGTGTTTGAACTTTAAGCAAAGACCTTTACTATCTTTATTATAAATTGTTTTGCTTTATATTATTGCTTTGTTTGGATAAATGTAAGATAAAATATTAAAATTTGCTTAAAATAAAAAAATTCGCCTAGGCCCCTTAGGCGCTAGGCCCCCCCGGGTCACCCACCTCCTGCCTAGCGCCTTTTAGAACATTGATTAGGAAAAAGGATTTTCTAGAAATATATTATGATTCATTCCACAAATTAATTCAGAACATGAAGAAATTCGTAATATGAAAGTGAGATTACTTCCCAAGTACAATAGTGCAAGTTGTTTGGGTAGAGAAATGGATTGAGATTATATTTCTTCTCTTAAATACGAAACATTGATTTAGAAATTATCTATATTGAGGAAAAATAGGAGTTGTATTTTGAATGTCGGAACGTTTTGAATTAGTTGGATAGCAACTTTACAAAATCTTCAAACCCTTGATCGCTTGCAAAATATTATCATATTGTGGATCCTAGATGTTGTCTTTGCACTCTTTACAATGAAAATCATGCTAATCTTTTCTTTGAATGTGAGTATTCCCGCTCTATCCTTTTTTCTTCTCTTAATTATGGAGGTTGTGCCTACCAATTGGCATGCTTTGCTTATTTGGGCTATTAGTAATTTAAAAAAAGGAGTTCACAAGCTTATTTTGAAATTACTTATTACAACGACAATTTACTCCATTTGTGCTGAGCGCAATTCTAGACTTTACTCCAACCTATGGCTACCATCCGAGATCCTCTCTTCTATTATTTTTAATAGAGTCAAATGCAGATTAGTTTCTTTTGTTAAATTTCAGAAAGTTAAGATTGTTGATAATTCTTTTCTTGTTTGGGATGTATAGTCTGCTCTTGATTTTTAATTGGCATCTCATACGAGTTGCATATGAGGCTCCCACTATTTTGATATGGGGTATGCCCCTTTGCTATTTTGAATTTTTTTTTTAATACAGTCTTAAATTTAGCAACAAAGAAAAAGGAAAAGTTAGGCACACATGTTATACATATTCATGGAGTTGAGCTTGGAATATAAAACACGCATTCTGTGCTGCGTAAGACTCTAGACAAGATTTTCTAGAGGTCGTTCTTCTTCTTTTTATACATTTCTTCTATTCAATTACTATTTTGGGGATACTATACAAATTTCCTGAGAAGCCCCAAGAACTCTACCCTAACAACCTATTTAACTTGAGTCCGTTTCCCTGGCCCTTTAATTTAAAACTAAAATCCAGAATACGTGCCGTCCAGAAATCTGAGCCACTTTTGTGGTTTTTCATTGATCAACATTTATACAACCAAGCCAACTGTAGCTCATCTCAATCCATAAACCCTACAACATTTCAACTACCTCAAAACTTGGACATTTTCTCATATTCAAAACCACCAGAAAAAACCACTTGTACTTTACTTATCATAGCTTGTAGGGAAGTGTTTTTCTGCATTTGTCTCAAATTTAAGTGCAAAAAGATGGGAAACATTTCTTCGAAGACTATAAAAATTACTTGATAGTTGAGAAAGTTAAGAGTTGAGAGCATAAAATATGAAAATACTAAAAGTTGAAATCCACCGGGCATCTGTTTGATACATATATATTGTGAGACCCCAGATTTTATGAATAAATATTTAATTTTCTCAAAATATTTTTTTTAATATTATGGTGTGGATTTGAGATAATGTTATAGTTGTGGGTAGTATTTATAAATTTTGCAAAGTATGCAAGTTGTCATATTATATTCGATTGGTCAGGGAATATTCTTTGTGTCGGGGAATATTCGTACGATGGCACAATCATTGGTGGACCCCACAACGGAATTATTGTCGGATTGAGAAAAACGACAAAAATATTTTTATGAAAATAACTGCGAAAGTTTTACCGTTAATACTATTGAACTACTTGGTAGTAAAAGTACAGTAATACGCGTGGTTGCATAGTAGCACACGGTATTGATTATTGATGCTTATGTGAGAAGTTACTCAATTTTGCTTATTTTATAGACTCCCATTTACCTATTTTTCAAAATAATCGGTAGAATTTATTTAAAGGTGGGGCCCACATGTGGGGGCCATATGTGGGGCCCATATGTGTTGAAAAACTGATTTTAGAAATGGGGGTGGGAGAGAGTTACGTATGGGGAAGGAGTTTATATATATAAGATTGTGATGTGTGTGTACATATATAATATTATATTTGTTAGTGGAGAGTGGTGGGAGAAAAGGAAGAGTGAAAGTGATGTATGTGAGTGAAAAATGGTGGAAAAGTGGTAGTGTGATAGTGATGTGTAAGAGTGTAGTGAATTTGATTATTGGTGGGTGGGGGATTGATGTTGGTTATGGAGGAGAAAAATTAAGTGGTGTATATATAATATTGATTTATATAATATGAAAACATGTGTTTATATATATGTATTATATTTTAATTTTTGTTGTGATTTTATTGGTTAGATGATTGACTTAATTGTTAGTTGATTGAAAAATAATTTTGTAAAATTATTTCATCCATGAATAGTGCCTTTCTATTCTCCTATAAATAGAAGCTCATTCCTTCATTATTTCTTACAAATTCACTGAAACTCCAAAGAGAGAAATTATAGAGAAACTATAGAAAAGTATTCTGCTACTTTCCTACTCTTATATCCAGTTTCTTTTACGGTAAGGGGTGTTATTCTTTCTTATTCATGAAGAGAACTGTTGTTATTCCATTTCTTATTATTCTGTTGGAATAACCTGTATACGCGGTCTACCCTATACTTGGTGACATTCTTCTATTATTCTGTTGGAACATCCTGTCTGTGTGTTTTACACCGGACCTGGTTCCGTTTTTATTATTATTCTGTTGGAACATCCTGTATGTGTGTTTTACACCGGACCTGGTTCCGTCTTGTTATTATTCTGTTGGAACATCCTGTCTGTGTGTTTTACACCGGACCTGATTCCGTCTTTATTATTATTCTGTCGGAATATCCTGTCTGTGCGGTTACGCCGGACCTGATTCCATTATTTATTATTCTGTCGGAATATCCTGTCTGTGCGTTTACGCCGGACCTGGTTCCATTATTTATTATTCTGTTGGAATAACCTGTCTGTGCGGTCTATCGCATGCATGGCGATTTCTTTTGTTATTCCATTCTTTATTATACTCAGTTGGTTAAGTTTTGACTTCTATACTCCATGAAATTTGTGGAATATCCTTGATAATTGCGTTTCATCCAGTATTTTTTTTCATAAAAATATTCTTCTAAGCATTCTTGAATTTTACTCCACAAAACAATATCATGTTGACAATTTGGACGTTAATTCTTGGATAAATTAATTCTTGAACCTGTTTTATTGAATTCTTATATCATTGTCATCATCCTCATGTTTATATTATGTTGAAAGTCATCTGTGGCCTGTAGTGCATAGATGGACTTGATATGATTATGACCAGGGATTATTCGATGTAATCATGACCGTAATGTTACAAATGATGTGAAAAAGGTCCTCATTGGCCCGTAGTGCATTGATGGACAGTTTTTGGTATGATTATGGCTATGGATTCTCTTTGGCCGTAGTGCAGAGATGAATTGTTTTATGGCATGATCATGACCGTTGATGAAAACATGATTATCTTTAGCCGTAGTGCATGGATAATTCGTGGTCGTGATACTAAAGAATATCCTTGGCCGTAGTGCAGGGGTGATTCGATGATGTGGATTATTTATTAAGCTGAGTCCCAGCGATAAAAGTGTTGAAAAACCTTTTAAATCATAAAAGATAGTAGATTTTATTCTCTACTTGACTCTTTTAATGGATTGCTTGTTCCGCTGCAGTTAAACTTGATGTCTATTGTATTTTATCAGTTTAACATTGTTGAAGACTAATGATAATTTATTCTACATTATCTTAGTCATAATATTTCTTACTGGGCTAGTTGAGCTCACCCTTTCTTTCACTGTTCTCTTCAGGAAATGAGAACGTAGCTGGGACTAGTCGGGGAACAGAGTGATGGTCCTAGATGATAGAATTAATAGTCCTCACTATTCTATGTAATAGTGTGATAATAATTGTAATGAGGACTCTTTTTGAGTATGAATACTCTCTAGAAGACAATATTTGTATTCAAACTCACAGTTTATGTTTTGTCGTTTTGTACACGACAGTTGTATTAGTAAGTTGTATTTGGATTTATGTACCATGTAAGTGGCGACCCAAGATGGGTGACGTATACCTAATTTTGGGGGCGTCACAGTTGGTATCAGAGCCATAAGTAAAGAGCCCCGAGCCTCTATCTGGTGACTTCCTGTTGATGGGGGATGCACCGAAGCCAGACTCTCCGTAGGGGACGCCGTTCTGCGGTGGCAAGCTGATAGGTACCATTGTGAGGTGCTGTGGTTGAAGCACCATGAGAGTCACAGTTGGTATCAGAGCCATAAGTAAAGAGCCCCGAGCCTCTCGCTGGTGACTTCCTGTTGATGGGGGATGCACCGAAGCCAGACTCTCCGTAGGGGACGCCGTTCAGCGGTGGCAAGCTGATAGGTACCATTGTGAGGTGCTGTGGTTGAAGCACCATGAGACTCACAGTTGGTATCAGAGCCTAGGGATATGATCCCTGGCTAGGATGTGAGAATAGAACTAGGAGGGGAGAGACGGAGAATTCCTTCGCTAGTATGACCTACCTAAGTTTATTTTGTATTTAATTGGTCGGTCAGAATATAGGGATAATATGTTACATGTCAATTAACCTTTGTTTTGTGACAGTGATTGGGAATGGCAGTTGAAAATGTTTACAATGGAGTGAATGAGACCGTGGAGACACCTATAATCACCAACCAGGTTAATGTGATTAGAGATATCTATGTGGTGATTGAGGAATTAAAAGTTGCACTCAAGCTAGTCGCAAAGGTAGCAACTGAGAGTGAGGAAGAAGAGGAACCTGAGGTTAATTTATTAGAATAACTTATTGATCAAAATGTAGAATTACAAAATCGTATTCATGAGTTAGAAGAGCAGGCTGAAGAACGACAGGCGGTCGTAGAACAAAGGGATGCAATAATTCAAAATTGTATTACCCGATGTGCGATGGTTGAATAGAAGCACTCTTTGGCAGAGTATACGATATTAAAGCTAGAATCTGAGAATTCAAATGTCAAGGAGCAGCTGAAAGAAGAAATAACTGAACGAGTGAGAATGAAAGATGCATGGGTGAAAGCCGCACGACGCGTTGATATTGTGAAAAGAGAAGTCCGATCCAAGAAAGCTAAAATAGATGATATGTAATTTTTTTTTCGACAGTAATTGGGGAAATCCAGCATCGAGTTTTGAATTACCCTAACGAGGAATCAAATGAAGTTATCACGGGTTAGTTAATTATAAATTCTTGCGAAGTCTATACCTTATTAGATACCGGTTCTACCCATTCATTTATCTCTCTTGCTTGCGCTCAACGTTTAAATTTGACTTCGAAGAAATTAGACTTTGACTTATTGGTTGAAACTTCGATAGTAGAAACCTTCGTTACATCCACTATTTATAAATCTTGTTCAAATCATCACTTTCACGTTACCTGTCGATCGTATCTCTTTGAAAATACTTACCTTTGATGTGATTTTAGGAACGATTGGTTAACTACTCATCATTCTTTTCGTAAGGTGGTTAACTTTCATATTCCTAACCACCCTGTTATGCGGATTCAAAGTAACCAAACCACTAAAGTCAATCATTGTCATATCAAGCCATAAATAAAGAGCCCGATCCTTTAGTTGTTGACTTTCTTGTGAGAAATGCACCGAAGCCAGACTTTCGGTAAGGGACGTTGTGAATAACGGTGACAAGTTAATAGATATCAATGTGACGTGTTATCCAAGTCTTGGACGAGAGTCACAGTTTTGAATGATATTTCTATTGTTAATAAATTTCTTGACGTATTCTTGAAGACTTCTTAGCTTACCCCTAGAACGTGAAATTGAATTTTGTATTGACCCCAGTACAAAACCCATTTCTTAAACCCTCAAATATTTATTCAACTAAAGCGAACGTAACATGCGCCAAAGACGTTGGCTCGAGCTGTTAAAGATTATGATCATACCATACCATCGTGGAAAAGCGAACGTGGTAGCTGATGCGTTGAGTAGAAGATCGTATGCGGTTACAAGTGCGAATAAATTAACCCACGTGAAGATAACGAATATATGATTAGAATCAATTTTAATCGATAAAGTTAAAGCCGCTCAAGCTACATACTCAGAGCTGATAAATGTGAAGAAGAAGGTTCAAGAGGGCGTTATTCTAAAAGCAAGAATCGACGAAGAGAGGAAATCTCAACTCTCGATTTAATTGGCCCATTTGAAATCCTCGATGAAGTAGGAACTGTGGCTTATAAACTCGTTTTACCGCCAAGTATGTTGCGTGTTCAGAACGTTTTTTTTTACGTAAAAATGTGGACGACCCGAACCATATTATTAATTTAGAACCGGACGAGATAACAGAAGATTTAACGTATGAGGAAATACGTGTTAACATCTTGAATAAGAAGGATCATATTCAACGCTCAAAGGTTATACCTGAAGAGTTCGAAGTCAAGGTATCCTCACCTGTTCGGCATACCAGGCACGCACGTAAATTTCGAGGGCGAAATTCCATAAGGAGGGGAGATTGTGAGACCCCAGATTTTATGAATAAATATTTAATTTTCTCGAAATATTTTTTTTAATATTATGGTGTGGATTTGAGATAATGTTATAGTTGTAGGTAGTATTTATAAATTTTGCAAAGTATGCAAGTTGTCATATTATATTCGATTGGTCAGGAAATATTCTTTGTGTCGGGAAATATTCGTACGATGGCACAATCATTGGTGGACCCCACAACGGAATTATTGTCGGATTGAGAAAAACGACAAAAATATTTTTATGAAAATAACTGCGAAAGTTTTACCGTTAATACTGTTGAACTACTTGGTAGTAAAAGTACAGTAATACGCGTGGTTGCATAGTAGCACACGGTATTGATTATTGATGCTTATGTGAGAAGTTACTCAATTTTGCTTATTTTATAGACTCCCATTTACCTATTTTTCAAAATAATCGGTAGAATTTATTTAAAGGTGGGGCCCACATGTGGGGGCCATATGTGGGGCCCATATGTGTTGAAAAACTGATTTTAGAAATGGGGGTGGGAGAGAGTTACGTATGGGGAAGGAGTTTATATATATAAGATTGTGATGTGTGTGTATATATATAATATTATATTTGTTAGTGGAGAGTGGTGGGAGAAAAGGAAGAGTGAAAGTGATGTATGTGAGTGAAAAATGGTGGAAAAGTGGTAGTGTGATAGTGATGTGTAAGAGTGTAGTGAATTTGATTATTGGTGGGTGGGGGATTGATGTTGGTTATGGAGGAGAAAAATTAAGTGGTGTATATATAATATTGATTTATATAATATGAAAACATGTGTTTATATATATGTATTATATTTTAATTTTTGTTGTGATTTTATTGGTTAGATGATTGACTTAATTGTTAGTTGATTGAAAAATAATTTTGTAAAATTATTTCATCCATGAATAGTGCCTTTCTATTCTCCTATAAATAGAAGCTCATTCCTTCATTATTTCTTACAAATTCACTGAAACTCCAAAGAGAGAAATTATAGAGAAACTATAGAAAAGTATTCTGCTACTTTCCTACTCTTATATCCAGTTTCTTTTACGGTAAGGGGTGTTATTCTTTCTTATTCATGAAGAGAACTGTTGTTATTCCATTTCTTATTATTCTGTTGGAATAACCTGTATACGCGGTCTACCCTATACTTGGTGACATTCTTCTATTATTCTGTTGGAACATCCTGTCTGTGTGTTTTATACCGGACCTGGTTCCGTTTTTATTATTATTCTGTTGGAACATCCTGTATGTGTGTTTTACACCGGACCTGGTTCCGTCTTGTTATTATTCTGTTGGAACATCCTGTCTGTGTGTTTTACACCGGACCTGATTCCGTCTTTATTATTATTCTGTCGGAATATCCTGTCTGTGCGGTTACGCCGGACCTGATTCCATTATTTATTATTCTGTCGGAATATCCTGTCTGTGCGTTTACGCCGGACCTGGTTCCATTATTTATTATTCTGTTGGAATAACCTGTCTGTGCGGTCTATCGCATGCATGGCGATTTCTTTTGTTATTCCATTCTTTATTATACTCAGTTGGTTAAGTTTTGACTTCTATACTCCATGAAATTTGTGGAATATCCTTGATAATTGCGTTTCATCCAGTATTTTTTTTCATAAAAATATTCTTCTAAGCATTCTTGAATTTTACTCCACAAAACAATATCATGTTGACAATTTGGACGTTAATTCTTGGATAAATTAATTCTTGAACCTGTTTTATTGAATTCTTATATCATTGTCATCATCCTCATGTTTATATTATGTTGAAAGTCATCTGTGGCCTGTAGTGCATAGATGAACTTGATATGATTATGACCAGGGATTATTCGATGTAATCATGACCGTAATGTTACAAATGATGTGAAAAAGGTCCTCATTGGCCCGTAGTGCATTGATGGACAGTTTTTGGTATGATTATGGCTATGGATTCTCTTTGGCCGTAGTGCAGAGATGAATTGTTTTATGGCATGATCATGACCGTTGATGAAAACATGATTATCTTTAGCCGTAGTGCATGGATAATTCGTGGTCGTGATACTAAAGAATATCCTTGGCCGTAGTGCAGGGGTGATTCGATGATGTGGATTATTTATTAAGCTGAGTCCCAGCGATAAAAGTGTTGAAAAACCTTTTAAATCATAAAAGATAGTAGATTTTATTCTCTACTTGACTCTTTTAATGGATTGCTTGTTCCGCTGCAGTTAAACTTGATGTCTATTGTATTTTATCAGTTTAACATTGTTGAAGACTAATGATAATTTATTCTACATTATCTTAGTCATAATATTTCTTACTGGGCTAGTTGAGCTCACCCTTTCTTTCACTGTTCTCTTCAGGAAATGAGAACGTAGCTGGGACTAGTCGGGGAACAGAGTGATGGTCCTAGATGATAGAATTAATAGTCCTCACTATTCTATGTAATAGTGTGATAATAATTGTAATGAGGACTCTTTTTGAGTATGAATACTCTCTAGAAGACAATATTTGTATTCAAACTCACAGTTTATGTTTTGTCGTTTTGTACACGACAGTTGTATTAGTAAGTTGTATTTGGATTTATGTACCATGTAAGTGGCGACCCAAGATGGGTGACGTATACCTAATTTTGGGGGCGTCACATATATAGTATTGGTTTTATCTACACTAATTCAATGTAGCTGATGGTGTAAGCCTGCACACTACAAGACCTATGCAACCTGACTATTGCATTCAGTAGTTGCATCTGACTTCTAGTTCAGGACATATAAGCGAGCCACCCCCTAGGTGGGAAGACAAGCGCACTTGGGGCAAGTATATTTAGTCAGACTACATGTCAAAAGGTAAAGGTATTTATTTGTGTTTCCCTGAAATGCTGACAAGAAGACAAACTGCAATTATACAGGAACATAATCAAGCAGCCTAATTTGGAATGAGATCCTACGTGTTAAACTGAACAAAAAGTTTAAGTTAATAGGTGTTGGACTCAACCTTGTATACTAAGCCTTCAATTTCACACCCTCTTATCAATTTGGGAATTTGAGTAACTCATGTGTTACCTTAAGGTCCATAAATATACCAAATAAAGAATAGGATAAAGTATTGTTGGTGAACAAGTTTGGTACATAATCTTAAAAGCACTCCTGGAGATGACTAGATTTATTTTGGTATTTTTTCAAGCTTAAATATAAACATAGTATGAAGGGAAAAAAAAAACAAATTTTAGCTTCTCACTAAAGTGTTTTTGCACCCAAAAAACTACAGCAATAAGAATTTTTATCATAATCCACATTTTTTTGAGTTAAAAATGCTTTTAACCCACCAGCCAACTCTGCCGCAAGGGCACTAAGCAGCTATATTTACATTCAAGCGAAAACGTCCATTCGTCTTAATTATTTTGGTTAAAAACGTTTGCTTCTCGTGCTACATAAACTTAATGGAATTCTGAAGCTTTTTAGATCATAATGGACATAACTAATTTCTGTTCTAATTAAATTAATCCACCCGCAATATTTATAAATGTCATTAGATAAGATGAAGCAGTAATTATGAAAAATGTACAGATAAAAAGGCATGCTTACCTCGACTAGATTGGAAAATTGTCCATCTAGGGTGGATGAATTCATGTTTATTTCGAGCCTGGCAAGTTCAGCTTCAAGCTCTGCCTCAATTTTTCTCATAGATTCCTCTTGTGTCTTCTCATCACAGTCTTCTTTTTGATCTTTTTTGTTTGATTCATCAAAATTATTTTCAGTGGAAAACACAAGTACTGCTTCTTTGCTGTAGGTATCTTCGTGTGTATCCTGTGATTCATAGTCATCACGAACAAGCTCTTTAACGGTTAATGAATCTTTCAACTCAAGTTCCTCTTGTAGATCTTGAACCAAGTCCTCAGTTTGTTTCAGTAAATTATTCAATTTGTCTACCTCTCGCTTATTTGACAATAAAGAGGACATTATGCCGACAGATATCCCAAAACAGAAAAGAAGTGCTCCATGAGATGATCCTGATCCTGATCCACGTGACAATGTTAGAGTATGAGATACATCAAAATTACTAAAACTCGTATCATAACCACATCAAGCCAAAAACGTATGCTAGCCAAACCCTGTAGCACCCAATTGAATTGCACCAACCTTTCCTTCTATGCGTAAATTAGCTAAATATAAAATTGACAAAAATTCTATCATTCAGCTCATTAGACAACACTAACACAATATTATTTCTTAAATACATTGCAGAAGGCTCTTGTATAATTTGAATTGTTTATCATATTCCTTTGTGCTTCTGTTTCTTTTTTCCTAGCAAGAGCATACGTGGATTGAACTATGTATGACTTAAGAGTATTGTACGTTTAATATATAGAAAGAAACAATAATCTGAAACCTTGATTTGCCTTGCTGTAAGGACTTCTTGTACTACCTTTTCTTTGTACTTCCCTTCTAATATTCTTCTTTTATCCTTTTCAAGGAAAAAAAGGGACTCTCAAGATTACAGGAAAAGAAAACTGAATGAAAGCAATACGATTTTTTACCTTCCCCTATCAGTTCAACTGGTGTAAACAGGGGAGAAAAAGAGTCAATCTGCACCATGGTAATAGTTGTTTTTATCCTCACCAGTCTTCATTCAACTATTTCTTTTGAGGCATGTGACCTTTAATAAAGATAAAAAAGCAATAAGAAGGGCAAGAGTTCTCTCAGACAATTGATGAAGCAACTACTGCTTCATTCACTTTTGTGATGATTAAAGGCAAGTGTCATATGCATAAGTTACTTTAAAGTCAAACATAGATGATAATTATCTCAATGATTGAATAATAAGATTTTAATAGTTATGGCTATTTAAAAGTTTTATATTTTATTAAAAAAGCATTTATGCATGTGATAAACAAAAATTATTCAGACAATGAGATATCACCTTTTGAATTGGAGTATTTTGTACCAATCACTTTGGTGGAATTGCTCAATTTTCTATTCCAATCCCTTCTTGTCTTAAATTCCCTATTCCTCCCAGGAATCAGTAGTGGAGGAACTCCAAAGACAGCCCCTTTCTCTTTTGAGCCAGTTTCGTTGTCCAGCTTACCTTCCCCAGGTCTTGCTCTCACATTTTTTGATAGACCACTTGCTCTGCTGATTATTCTACTTCCGTCAGTCACAAGAAGCGGCCTCACAGTTGGTGTAGGCGGTGAAGGAATGGAACTAAACATATACTCTTCCATTTCAGCATGTTTCTTGTATAACTGAGCCATTAGGCAACTTTGTAGAGAATTTAGTGGTTTAATGACTTGCGCATTAGTTCGTTTACTTCTAAGAATCCTTCTATTATAAGAGCCCATTTCTCTGGTATAAGGTGTAAGCGGTAAATCAGAAGAACACTCACTAAAGTCACCAAGGTTGTCATTGCTCAAGAACCTAGGAGATAAACATGTTTGAGAAAGTACATTGCAATCCTCATAATTCTCCATTATTACCACTTTTTCTCCATCAATCCCATTAGAAGAAGACACTTCTGCCGTAGAAGCATTTTGAGAAACGGGATCTCTTTCAGAAACATCATTACCAAGGTTTTTACAATGGCCCAACCTGTGTAAATGACAGCTCTTGTCCTGAAACTGCTGCATCGATGACGACAATTCGGGATTGTCAAAACTAGAACTGCCAGAGGATGAGTCAGATATACTTTGCCCACCCTTCATAAGATTCTTCCAGTGCTGGGCTATGTACCCAGCTCCAGCAGCTGCTGCAACAACCCAAACATCCATTTTATTTCTGTCCCTTGTTCAAAAATCACCAACCAAATTCTCAATAAAAAATTTCCACTTTCTTTCAATTCTCAGCATTGGAAGCCCAAAGAACAAAATTTTCATCAATCTGAATAAAACCAATCCAGAACCCAAGAACCACAAACCTCGGAAGCAATACAACAAATGCAGACAAATATAGAAAGAAATAGAGCAACTGCTTCACAGGAATGGGCGAGACCAGTTCTCCCCTGTTTAATTTCTTAGCATAAAATTTTTAAAGAATAAAGAAGCACAGCTCAAAACCAAGAACAATACCTCAACCTCAATAAAGAACCAACTATCACAAGTAGCAAAACCCTCACACCCAGAAAACAAAATTAAGCTACCACCAATCCCTCAGAGCTACTGTTTTCTATTTCCCTCTTCTCCAAAATCAAAATACAAATCCCTAACTCGGAAAACCTTCATATAAATCAAACCAGAACAGCAACAAACCAAATACCAATCTGAGAAAAAATTACAAAAATCTAACAGACACCCATTTGATAGCAATCTCTATACTTCAAAACCCATGATCCAAACTAACCCATTTCTCCCAAAAATACCCAATAAACAAATTTCCATGAACTCAAAACAAAAATTCTGAACAAAACCCAGTTGAATGCAACCCACAAACTGAACAAACCATCAATGAAAATGACCAATTTCTCAGGACGAAAAAAAACTACCACTCAATTTGAATAGCTAATGAAGTGTGAAAGGGAACGAGAAATTAGGTGTAGCTCACCAGCTAACACAAGTTGTGGTGGGATTTGCGGCTAATGGAATGGACCCAAAGATTCTAAGACGATGGGTGTAACCTTTTGCAGGTTCGGTTTCATTGGAATCATCCACACCCACTGCCCCATTATCTGCACACACAAGATACAAGCTTCTCTAATTAATAATTCTATCATTTTATACACTATTTAATACCATATTCTTCTTATGGAGTAACATTTTTTTTAATGTTTATTACTCCCTCTATCCCATAATAACTGTGTTTTTAGCTTGATGCACATAGATTAAGAAAGTCATTTAGTGCTATCATTTATTAATTAAAATTGGTGTAAAATTTCATCACTACCCCTTTATGGGAAATTGAAAACTATTAATACAATGAAAAAATTTCTTGGGACAATGAGAGAAGATAGGGGTGATATAGGAAAGTAAATAATTTATTCTCCTAAAAAGTTGTAAACAAAAAATTCATTCTAAAACGACCGTTATTATGGGATGGAGGTAGTAATAAGGTTTCATTTTTGGTATGGTATTTAATATAGTGTTATTTAAAATTAATAGTTTAATATTATATAGTGTTAGTATTATTTTAGAATTAAATATATAGTAAAAATATAATTAATGTTTTTTAAATTAATTATATTGGATATATTTCATTGAAAATAAAAAAAGAATAAAGACAGAATTTAATTTTATTAGCGTAAATTGATAGAAAAGATGATAGAGAAATAAAATTATATTTATAGTTAATAATATGAGAAATTAAGTAATTATTTAAAAAAAAAAAACTTACAGTGATACATACAAAATAATAAAAACTTATCTTAAAAGACATTTAATAAGGAAGGAGGGAGTATTAAATTGTGACAATCTAGTTATTTCAAAATAAACTAATTAATTTATTACTCTATTCATAAACAAATATAATTTGACTTTTGAGGTCAATATATTAAAGTTCAAATTAATGTAAATTTATTTAATTTTAATTGATATACTTATTATAGTTGAATAATATATAACAAAAGCTATTAATCACAAAATTTATTACATTCTAAACTTTTAAAAGTCATGCAAATTTTAAAATTCAATACGTCATCGTTTGAGTTGAAAAATAAAATTATATCTTTAATTTTAAAACCAATGAAATAATTAATAATAAATAAGGTCACATATTTTACCGTTAGAATTATCATATTATGATAGTAAAATAATTTAAAAACATATATTACAAATATTATAAAGCTCCACTTATCTATAAAGATTATAGGAACTCAATCCTACTGGACATGAATTACAACTATTTAAAATACAGTATCACTTTTTACAAATTATAAGAGTGTAGGCTAAACAATCATTTTAGTCCTTGTACTCTAAAGTTGGTTTCAATTTAATCCATGTATTATTTTTTTTCATAATAGTCCTTGTACTTTCAAATAGATGAATAATTTAGACCCTTTTTCAATTTAAATAATAACGTGGCTTTTTTAAATAAAAAATATGCCAACATTTATTTTAATAATCTAAGTAGGCATTAATAAGGGAGAAATTAGTAATTTAACAAATTGGGTAGAATTCTTTATGCATACAATTTATTGGGGGAAAAAATTATGCTCCAGGAAGATTATCAAGACTTGTGAAAAGACAATTAATAGTGCACATATGATAGTAATTCTTGCTTAATCTCAAGTTTTAAATTTAATAAGTGGTATTTTTTGGAGATTTAGTATCAAGACTTTGAATTTATTTATTAGGATATTTAATATAATAAATATAAAATTGAGTAGTAATTCTTGTTGAATCAATTTTTTTCTTAATTTAGACTTGCATTTATATTGCTATTTATTGAAGAAATTATGTTTCTTAAAAATAATTAGCATGATTTATGTACATATTAGAGAATTTGAATGTCATATAAAAATATAAACAAAGAGGAACAAAGACATAACTAAGTTGCGGAAGAAAATAAGTATGAATTTATAAAAATACATGACTAAGTTGAAGAAGAAAATGAGCACCAATTTATAAAAACATTACTTGGAAACCCACTTTATTAAGTAATTATAAGAGAAAAATTAATCATGTTTATACCAATCTAAACCCACCATTTTTTCTTATTTAATTACAAAGTAACAATGAAAGTAATAAATGTAATGGTCATTAAAATGTTTACGGGGTTGGTAATTTTAATCAATACAATAATGATTACTGTAAACTATTTAAAAAGTATTACACATTATAAGTTTTATTGTTTCTACTATTTTTTAACAGGAGTCGTCTTAATTATATGATTAATAATAATCATATAATTAATTTGGAACGGATAAAGAATATAAATATTATTCATTTTTCACTCTTTCTCTTTTTATTTTGCATGTGTTTATTTGTTTAATTTTTTTACTGTCTTTCCTTTATATATTGTGAAAGAAAATCAAATGCACCATTATGTAGACCTTGAACAAGTCGACCGTTTTTATGGGATTTAAAAGGTGTATATATATATATATATATATAAATTATCATTTTCAATATTAAATTTTAAGATTGAATATATTTTATTGTGAGTAGATGTTTCCTAATTCTATAGCGATGATAAAAATTGTCATTATAGGATTTATAACAATGATTTTCATGTGAAAATATCAGAAAATCATGCAGAAATATCAATTTTCTATAATTAAGGGGGGAGAAAAACATCATAATCACTTGTATGAATTCCACAAGCATGAACTTTTTAAGAAGAGTAGTGCTGCCAAGAAAAAGTTAGGTTGCACATGGGCTGCCCTGCTTTGCTAGTCCCAGTTCTCATGCATGGCCACATGAACCGAGCCGAAGAATGGGTATGCGATATGATTTGATTTATGTCCCAATCCCAAAGAAGAAAACTATGAAATATATTATTATTTTCTCTTAGTTGTTTACAACTAATAAAACTATGAAAAAACAAAGTGGAAGATGCTCGAGATTTCTCTTTTCTTTCCTAATGTAGAAATCCCCAACCCCATTGAAGATGCTTCATAATTGAGTATGCCCATATGCATCACAAATCTAGTCCAGTCTACTATGCGGACGTGAAAATTGAACCCAAGTGTATGTGAAATTTAAATACACCCGAGTCCAATTTTTATGTCCACGTATAATTTTTGTTATCAAGCTCATCGTACTAAATCAAGTAATTTTGCTTTCTCATTTGCTGTAAATAATTTTACTTTCTGGTTTGCTTTGGGTTAGTAAATTTAACTTTGAACGGGTAATTTTAGATCCGGTTACTATAAAGAAGTTAACTTTATACTCCCTCCGTTCCTTAATATAAGTCATTTTAGATAAATATTTTTGTTCCTTAATATAAGTCGTTTTAGAATTTCAAGTAAGCATTAATTGCTTAGTTTCCAATATTACCCCAAGTATTAAATGTAATTTTTGTTCTCTCACTATTTTCTGTCCAATAAATAACAATCTCTTCTTCCAATATAAAGGCAAAATAGACAATTATAGTTAATGATATACAATCATTTCCTTATACTTGTGCACAACTCTAAAACGACCTATATTAAGGAACGGAGGGAGTAGTAAGTTGGTTAATTGATCAATATAATGTTGACACGTAGAAAGAGATATTGTCTCCCGAATTGCGTGTCAATACTGTATTAATTAATTGATCAAAATTAATTTCATGCTAACTACTCCAGTTAATTTTACTTTCTGATTTGGTGTAGTTCTCAAGATATTTTATCATCCTTCTGGTAGGTGACTTGAATTGTAAATAATGTTCACACACTTAAAACACGAAAGACTATTAATAATTCTTTAATAAAATATACAGTTGATAATATCGGAATAATAATTATGTTGTTAGAATAAATATTTATTTAACAATATTTTTATATTTATTTTAATAATATTTTAAATTTTTAACTATATTTATTACTCTGACATATACCATAAAATATCAGTTATTTAACTTTCATTTTGATAAATATTTATGTAGTACTTATAAAATAAATCTTCTCAAAAAACGCACTATTTATAAAACATGAACAAAGTCAGTTCTTTAAAAATTATTAATCATTAAATATTATTTAAATGTAAGTTAATAAATCTATATCATTTTTAAATTTTAGAATTTTATAAATTAACTTAAGAAATAGATAGATTATTATGTTATGGTACTAATTACATTTAAATGTTGCTTTAATATTTTCTCTAAAAAAAATAAAATTAAATCAAATCCCTTTTTAAGAAAGGATTGGTCCCAAACACCCCGTTACATTAATTCAGTAATTTTCAGTTTGCCAAACTCCCCCTTAAGTCTCAACCGATCATTTTTATTCACCATCTTCCATAAAACAATCTTTCTGCTCCCGGCAATTCAAAGTCCTAACCCTAGCTCACTACAATGGCGGCATCGCCGGAGAAACGATGCCTCTACGAGATCCTTGGACTCCAGCTAGACTGCACAGCCGACGAGATTCGCTCGGCTTACAAAAAGCTCGCTCTTCAACGCCATCCGGACAAGCTGATGAGGTCCGGCTTATCTCAAGCCGAAGCCACAGCTTCATTCCAAGAACTCGTTAACGCCTATGAAGTCCTCTCCGACCCCCGCGAACGCGCCTGGTACGATTCTCACCGTTCCCAAATCCTCTTCTCCAATTTGAATCCTTCAAATTCCTCCACTTCGATCCCTAATCTCTTCTCTTTTTTCTCGAATTCCGTTTTCTCCGGTTTTTCTGATACTGGAAAGGGATTTTATAAAGTATATGGTGATATATTCGATAAAATTTATCAAAACGATTTGAATTTTGCAAATAAATTAGGGTTAGGTGCAATTAAAGAAGCGCCTATTATGGGGAATTTGAATAGTCCGTATTCGCAAGTGAATGCGTTTTATGGTTATTGGTTGGGATTTGCTACAGTGATGGATTTTGTTTGGGTTGATGAGTATGATACAATGGCGGGGCCGGACCGGAGATCAAGACGAAAGATGGAGGAGGAGAATAAGAAGCTGAGGAAAAAGGCAAAGAGGGAGTATAATGAGACTGTCCGTGGATTGGCCGCATTTGCAAAGAAGAGAGATAAGAGGGTGATTGATATGCAGGTGAAGAGGAATGAGGAGATGGAGAGGAAAAAGGAAGAGGAGAGAAAGAGGAAGAAGGAATTGGAGAGAGAGAAAGAAGAGAGGGCTAGGGCTTATAAGGAGCAGGAATGGGCGAAAGTTGAGGAAATGGAGGATGAATTTGAGGAGGAAGTGGTGGAGGGTGAGAAGAAGGAATTTTATTGTGTGGCGTGTGGGAAGAAGTTTAAGAGTGAGAAGCAATGGAGGAATCATGAGCAATCGAAGAAGCATAAAGAGAAGGTGGCTGAGTTGAGAGAAGCATTTGAAGATGAGGAGACGGAAAATGAGGATGGGAACGAAGAAGGGGAGGAAAATGAGGTGGAAGGAAATGGGTTTGTGTCGGCCGAAGAAGGGATGGACGAGTTAATGGAGAAATTTGAGAATGGTGTTGAAATTCAAGAACAAGAAAATGGTAGTGATGATGATGAAGATGACGATGAGGAAGCACAAGGTGAGTCTAGCGAGGAGGAAGTGTTTGCTGATATTGATGATGGTGGCGAGTTGAAAGGGGTTGCTGAGAAGTTGGGATTGGATGATGATGATGCAAGTATGCTTGAAGCAATGTTGTCAGGCCACAAGAGTAGGAAAAATAAAAAGGGGAAGACTAAGGCTTCATCCATGGAAGTTCCTGTTGAGGTTGATGGTGACGAGATGGAATTTATGGAATATAATGATCGGAAGGGTACCAGAAGAAATAGAGGAAGTAGAAGACAGAAGGGCAGAAGAGCTGATGATGAAGCAGTGAGAGGTGATGCTACTGAAATCATTAGTCAAGCTGAGGAGAATAGAGCAGATGAAGGAGCAATAAAAGGTGATGCTGTTAAAGTCAGTAGTCTATCTGAAGAGAAAAATGGGCATGTGGACAGTTCACTTGCAGAGGAGACAACATCTTCTCATTCTTTTGTAGAAAATGAAGCTAAAGGTAAAGATGAGGATCTGTCAGTAAAGAGTCGCAAGGTTTCGAAACCAGCAGTTGATAAGAAAGGTGCCACCAAGAAGGACATAGATACCAAATCAATGACTACATCCAAGGGAAGGAAACAAAAGGTATGAATCCTCTTAAACTTAAAGCTCACTTCTCTGCCTTTTAATTTAGATGTATTATGAGCCTATGTTAGGCTACTGTTGTTACTCTAGAGTATGTTGTCATACAAATAAACCAGTTTGCTGAATAGTGAACACATTTTTCCATTTTCAAATGTTTGTGTTATTTTGTATATGGTTCATTTTATTTATTTTTTGGTGCAAAGTAGATAGTTGGGATAGGGCATTTTGATTCTTCTGGTAAATATGTTGCTTCCATTGACCATTGTTTACCTCGACATTTGCAATTATTATTCTATTGATTTCACAAGCAGACAGCAAGTTTGCTTTTCACTTTAGGTAGCTGAATCTTTGTATCAAATGGAGCACTGTGAGACTTGTTGGATTTTTTTTCATGTAAATTTCTTATATTTGTTTTACTTGTAGAATTTGGATTCAAGTTTTCTATTCTAAAAATGTGCTGAACTCTTGTACTATACTACTATTTCATGTCTAATATCAAACATTTATCTATTTGAAACTCAGGCATCCTCGAAAACTTCTAGCGACAATATTTGTGAGAAATGTGGAGCGGACTTCAAATCGAGGTATCATGAAACTCCTCTTTAATTTTCTTTTTTTGTGCAGTTTCTCTATTGCATATACTTCCTCTTTGCTTTAATTGTTCATTCATGGATTTCATTGTTTTTCAATACAGGACCAAACTACATAAGCATTTGAAAGATACCGGTCATGCTACGCTAAAATCATCATGAGCACTGTTGATATCTGAGCATTATTGATGCTGTACCCTCATATAAGCCATTGTTCCAATCAGTCTAAGTGAATACTTATGGCACATGGGTTTATTCTTTTCCGAATTCTATTCAACTTGATCATCATTGCATATATTGGGGAAATGATGGAGTACATGCAAGGAATTTGCCTTGTTGTCATGTATGTACTTTCCATTTGTTTGAAGCAAACTTTAATTTCATATAGTAAGCCGTTAGAGAACAAAGAAAGTTTTGCCTTTAGTAAGTAGAGCTTGAGAGCAGTGTATATCTAGGTGCAAACGAACCAAGGGTTTGGACTGGATGCCTTCTGAATTCAAGGAGAGGAATTAGCAAAAATTTCCGGTGTAGGTTGTTTATTGCATCTCTAGACAATTTTGATGAAGGGTAATAAATTATTTATACTTGCAAGTGGATTTTGAAGTTTGATTAATATGTGAACAATATTTCATTTTTTTTCACTCTTTGGATGATGTGTTTTCTATGAATGATCAGGGGTCTCAAACCGTAAGCCCACTCGCATTTGCTAAAGAAAAATAACCAAGATGGAACTGTATGCAACAAAATAGAGTTAATAATAAGCTACTTCTTTCTTAAAACCCTCCCATCTCATGTCACACGAGTATTTAATATCAACAGAAATTTGTTATCATATAATATTAAATATAGTATCAATTGTCTATAATACCTTTTATCATGCTTGTTTCATACTCTCTCATGAGGTGTAATATTTTGGAAAGATTATGGCTAAATGACTCGGTGTTAACTTGTGTGGAGACCTGACCTGCTTCAGGTCCAGTAATTTTTAAACCAGGAATGCAATTAATATCTTGACACAAACTAGGGGCCGTTGTCCGGTAAAAAAATAAAAACTACAGAGAATTAACTACTGATTTTCACTACCAGACTAGTTTCTGCATTTTCATATAATCCGAATTATTAATTCTTCTATACAAACCATGAAGACCTGGTTCCTCCGAATGGTCATTCGGTGAGCAAATAATTAGGTTTCTGCTACCAGCTATAGGAGTTTCCACAAATAATGGGCCTATATAGTAATAATATAAATAATTTATATTTTACAAAATCCAAGGATAGGATTTTATAACTTGTAATCACAATGCTTTAGCAGAAGCTTCCTCTATATAAGAAATGGCTTCCTCTTGTGTAAGCTGCTTTCCTTCTACCAATCCTTTAATCAATGTATTGGCATATTCTTTGCTCGGAGCACAAATGGGAAGTTTACCGGTTTTGAAGCTCTCAATATCTGAAAAGGGGCACCTGAATTGAAAGCATTAAAAATTAGTCGACATATAAATTATTATTTTCAGATCCGGTTATCATGAAGTTAACTTCATGGTAAGTTGGTTAATTGATCAATAGTGCTGACACGCAGAGAGATTACCTTTCGGCCTGCGTGTCGACACTGTATTGGTCAATTGACCAAAGTTAACTTCATCCTAACCACTCTCATCATTTTCCTTCTTATATACAGTAGCAAAACATTGGTTGCAATCCATATTCGTCATAAAATTAGTCGACGTATAAATCATTTTCCTTCTTTTATACGACAGCAAATGCTAAAACTAATTGTATAGCTTAATTACGGATAATAGAAAGAGGTATGAAAGAAAATGTGCTTACGTCATTGTCAGGATTGGAATATCATTTCCCTTCCCCAAGTAAACTACATTATGGTACCAGCCTGCCTGTATAGAAGTCAAACAGCATTCACAGTCAAGGAAACAACTGAAATGTAAAATTTTACACAAAATGTCTGCCCACAAAACAAGCTAAGCCACGCAAGTAAAGTAACCCTGACTTCCTCCTATATTAGCGTATTGAGAAATTAGCGTTTGGACTTTGGATTGATTTTTTGGTATCTTATTGCCAGACCTAGTGAGTTTACTCAATATCCATATTGGTGTTTATTAAGTTACTAGTTGTTTAAAAGCTTTAAGTTGTTAGAGAAAAGGCTAAACAATATATACATGTAATGCTGATTAGCACGTGAATTGACAAATAACAATGCATCATAATACACAAATAGAACTAAGTGCCAACTGAAGGAAGATGGTATGACTAGATGCATGCAGTAAAAAGACATTGCAAAACCAGCACTTAAAACCAAATTAAGCAACCAGTTGCTTTAAAATTTAAAAGCTCGAAGTGTTAGAGAATGAGTCCAACAGTGTATGACATGCTTTACTGGTGCCATTGTTGTTTCCCACGGTCGAATTTTTAACTGTCGAATTTTTAACTGCTAACTTAAAGTGACCTCATCACTAAAACCTTTAACTTATTTAACCACAAAGTTGCTCGTCAAAAATATCTGAAACCCTACTCTCTAATTAATCTTACAAGAAAACATCCTTTGAATCTTCAACAAGGAAAGAAATATGGACCCACCCATGCTTGCATATAACTCACGACACCCATCGCCGTCACACCCAGTAATTATGATCTAGGCATTTCTTTTCTTGGGTGATATAGATTTTTTTTTCCATAGATAACATAAACATTTTAATTTTCTCACGTAAACTCGGCGTCTGTATATGCTGATGATCAGGTGCGCAACAGATTAAAGGGTAATATAATAGGTATTTATGATGTATAATGCATCAAAACTATTTTTAAAAAGTTCAGTTATTGACTGTTAATTCTGACAAGATAACTGTTATTATAAGAAATTGTGCCCGAGGTCAGGATAAGTTTCTGCATTATATTTTCATATATTCAAGAATTTTTCGTTGCAAATCATCTCTCATGAGTCTGGCAGTGTATGTTAAACATAATGAGTATCACTACCAGTCTACAAGGCATACCTTTAGAGCTTCCACAGAAATGTACTGTTTGTTTGCAATAGTATGTAAAGCAGTCAAATCAAATAAAGGAGAGCCTGTGTCACAGCTTGAACGGTTCTCTTGAAGCAAAACATCATTGAACTGCTCAAGCCTGTAAAGAAGACGCCAGCATAAGAAACCAACTTTGATATATTGAAGAAGATAAACATATAAGAAAGTCCGGATGAACCACATCTCATTGGTTGAGCTTTCATTTCTTTCAAAAATATTTCAGGCAGTAAAGCTGTATATTTGAGGATTCAATGAAGGTTGCTTGCTTGCTAAATGATGTAGATGAAAATTTCTAGGGAGAAACAAGAAGTCACATGAATCACATACGTAATTCGATAGAGGAGCATGTGAGCAATATACTGGCTATTGCTTTCAGGATGAAGAAAAGCAACTCCTCCGGAACCCCAGGTACTTGAAAAATCACGACCGAAGAATAAACGGTGAGGGAAAGTCTTCCACAAATTATCTTTTGGCTGGCTTTTGTCCATTGAACCAGAACATGGCTTTCGCATGCCTTCTGTCTACATTTTAGAAATGTGCAATAGTGCAAGGGATTAGCAAAATATAAAAATTAAATAAAGAATTATTGTGTTATAGAACATGGGAGACTGAATCACGCCATGAATATGAAATTATGTACTCCTTGAACATAAAGTTCTCTCTAAAGAATTAATAGAGATGTTCAAAACAAAATGGACAAAGAATAATATTTCTTGCATGTTTATAGGAAACTAGTTACCTGCACACACATTGTGTGTGATTTAAAATAAAAGTGATAAGAGAGTAGACAAAAAATATAGGAATAAAAAACTAAAACAATGCGGTAAAAAACCTAATCATTGTAAAATTATGGTACCTGAGAGAATTAATAGGGACAGAAGGATAAAAAGGGAAAGTAAAAAGGCTTCAAAAATGTGTTAACACCAAAATAACAGCCTATCTTGTCTCACACTTTATAATATACATTCATTCCTGTTAAGTAACCAACTCATCTAAAAGCTTAAGCTATTAGATGAAGGGCCCAACAATGTATATCATTCTAACACTCTCTCTCAAATGCAACTTTTTTTTATAGAGAAGGGAGAAATTAAAGTGCATTTGCACTATTAAATTAATATAAAGACAATTGTGCAGCCGAAAAGATTTAAACTCAAGACCTTGTACACCCAAAGCTCTAATACCATATTAAGTAACCAACTAAAAGCTTAAACTGTTAGATGGAAGACCCAACAATGTATATCATTCTAACAATTCCTAAAACATATGAACCAAACTCATCACTCACACAAGCTATTAGTTGAGTAAGGAATGATGATTGGTGAGATAATTGTGACAGCAGATAATTGTGTTTCAGGAAATATGATCAAATTTTGTTTTCTTCTCTACAAGTTAGATCGACCAAAATGTAGATCCTATATTAAAGAAAGAACATAAAGGAAAGAAGCCTAGATTGTACTCCTTCCCAAGCTTAGTGACATCTTACAAAACAATGTATGTAGTTGGTTTTTAAGAAATGCCAAAAGGCATGCTTGGATAACATACTTTCTTTTTCTTTTCAAAAACTAAACTTTAGACGCTAAAAGACAACTTTGAACAACAAAAGTTAAATATACTTCGTCCACTAGGAAAAAAGAGTCACGTCTTTCTTTGTAATTTTCATTGGCATTAATACTCTATTTTCCGCATAGTGAGAGTATAATGCCTAAATATGGCAATTGTCAAATGTTGTTTATACGTCATGGAATGTGTATGAATAGCATTCTTTCCAAAATGACACTCAATATGTGATAGAGGGAGTAGATTGAAATATTTGTACACCCACCTTAAGAACAGTTGCTTAATACTACCTTTTTTTAAGTAATACTATTACTATATTGAAAGGGGCACCATGGGGGTGCCACCCATGTACAAGAGTCGAGGAAAAATATCTTTAAGAAGTGACTCAAATTAGTAGGAAGACTTCTTATAGAATGATTTCGAGACCAACTGAGGCATGCAGTATAGCTTCTTTACCAGTCCACCTTCAATATAGCAGCGGAATCTTGATTTGCTCATATTTGACCCAAAAGCAGCATACCATACATCAACCTTCGAAAGCTCTGATCTCCATGGGGGGCTAACAGAGGTTAAATCATCTGCTACGATTAAATATCATTAGAAGACAAACTAAATAGTGAAAGATTCATTTAGCAAAAAAAATAGTGAATGATTCATCTGGGAAGATAATTAATGACTTCATTTGTTCACCATGATTATCTTCATCAACTTTGAGCTTCAAAAGTGGTTGTATAACATCCCGAACAGCCTCCTCGAGATCCTCTGATAATGTATGTGGACCATTATCATACTCGCCGTCTGAGTCGGAACTTAGAATCTATGAAAAAGGATAGCATTATAAGGAAACATACTTAAGAGTAGTCAGTAGAGCTAGGGGACCTATTTGTAGCAGAAGTGTGGAATACAAATATACTAAAACAATGATCATGGTCGATACGTATCGGCCGATACTGTTACGTCGGTGCATGCCAGTACTTTGAACGATGGTCAAAGGTACCATAAATTTCCAGCTTCAGATTTGCCAAAGATGTTAACATATAAAAAGAGTGAATATTATCACCTGAATTTGAGGTGTTTTCCTACTGGTCAACTTCTCAGGTAATTTCGTCGCAAGTATCGGCCAGTATGCACTCAATTCTTCACGGACCTGAAGATATTATTTGTGCCTCAAATGTTAAAAGATGTAGCCAGAAAGAAATGCCTTAGGTGGCAGATTATAATCCCTTAATACAATAAGAGAAAATTGAACATGAAAATTTGTTCCTGTGGCACTACCAAAATAGCTACAACAAGCAAATAAAGATAATAAATAATGAATTGGACAAGCTATAAAAAGTTAATATACCGCTTGTATTACTCGCCATGTTGACTCAAATGGATAAACCTCTGAAGATTCAGCAATATTTTTATCCTCTAGCAACACCTCCACACAAGCAAGTACCGAATTTGCTATAGAATCAAGGTTGTATCCTCCTTCTAGTGCCATAACAATCCTTCCCCCAGCAAACTCCATCAACTAGATAAAGCATCCAAAAAAGTATAGTACTTGTCAATAAATATAAATATTTCTTAAAATGCAACAAGAAAGTTATCAAATGAAGAGAAAAGGTTACCAAACTGAAAAGACTACGATATACCCACAAATGAAAATAGTAGAGAAAAAGGGAATTCCTACATGAAAGTAGCACAAATAGAACTATTGAACTACCATATGGCTTACTATTTGAGAGAGGACTTTAGAGCATTATTTAGGTAACCAAATAATGAAAATTACAAAGTCAACTATTTTAATGCTGACCTTTTTCAACATGACAGAATAACCGTACGGTGTAAGACAACAACCACCAAGAGGATCATTGATAGCTGCTCCAAAAATAATATCCACAAAGGTTAGAATAATAATTAAACCTTGATTCTCAAAAATGAAGAGAAAGAAAAATGAACTTCTTAATATCTTTCAATTAAACAAGGTTGTTGATTCAAAATTCCATACCTGGGGCCAAACTTACCTATCAAAAAATATATCTTTCTATTAAACAAAACTATTGAAGAAGTTAGTCACCGTTAAAGGTGGTAAGAAAAAGTGATGTGCTGCAAGATATTGAACCATTTTGAAGGTAAGGAAGTGTTCAAGCAAGGTGAAAACTTGAGCTCACAACTTGTGTTTAATGATGACAATCTTGTGGTTGTGGTCGGTGGTGTCAACATGTTAATTAAGAAACCAAAACAAGATACGAAAACCACTAGTTGAAAGAAAAGAAAAGAAATTCAGTGTATGCAAGTCACAATGATACTGAAGAACTATGCTTTTCATACAATACCCAGTGCTTAAATATGCGCACATCCATCCTATCAAAGCACCTAGATTTGATCAATTAATTAGACTGTGAATCTCATTGTGAACACCATTTCTAACAAAATGCTGCTCAAAACTTTGCATGCAACTAACTAATGACTTATCCGAGGGAAAATCTATCCTTCTCCCCTTCTATCTCTCTCTACATGTGTGTGTGTGTGTATGCACACAGATTTGACGGTATTATCAAGATTACTATAGTACATATAATGAGAACAGATTATATTCAACCAATTACAGGACAAAGTGACAAGCAGTCAAGACTTCTGTAGTTCAAAATTCAAAATGAAATTCACATTCAAAACAAAAATTATCTTTGACAAAAACACAAGTTTTTTTTTGTATCCTCTGTAAGCATAGTCGATATCATATAACCAAGAGTAACATATTAATTAGTGCTAATATTTGCATGTCCACTTACGTGCTATGCTAATTGCTTGTTTTTGCAATTTTGCCCTAAAAATTATTCATACTAATAGAGTCGCTTTTATGGTTTCATAAACAGCTGTAAAATGGTAGGAATCAAACTTCTTAGCTGTCAAATCAACATCGTACCATCAATCTAAGGTTCCTAGAGATGGTGCTACTGTTACTTCTATCTATGCAATATTGCAATGGTGTTGATGCTAACAGCTAAGAAGATATGCAAACACAAAAGACCATAAATTGTATAACTCATATCACCTCCTACAGAGATACCCTATAGGACCATTGATAAGGTGTGATCAAGTTATGTGTAAAAGCTTAGATACTCATGTAGTATCCAACAAAAATGCATATGATATAAGTTGATTAACAAAAACATGGAAACAACTTTAACAATTGACTAAAAATTTGATAGAAATTTGTACTAAAGCTAACCTGCATCAAATCCTGCAGAGATTATAATCAAGTCAGGATTATATTCCTTAGCAACAGGAATCAATATATGTTCCCAAACTGCGAGATAGTCTGCATCTCCACACCGACCATTCTCCCAAGGAACATTTATATTATATCCTGCACCTTGTCCTTCTCCAGTCATAGTATGAGAGCCATCATCACCAGCTGGATAAAAGCTTCCAAACTCATGCCTACACAAGACAAAATATTCAATACCATTAACAGGACAAAAGACCAAATGCGTAATCCAATTAAAAGGAAAAGTTGTTTACCTTTTCACTATTAGCCAAGGCACGTAAAAATATAAAATAATTCAACCAAAACAAAATGACTAATAACAAAAATGAACATTTAAAGATGATGAAAACTTTCAAGAATCTAATCTATAAATTTTCTATAAGCAAGTACCTGTGCACTGAGAAAAATAGAACTCGAGGATCCTTCCAGAACATTTTTTGAGTTCCATTTCCATGATGAACATCCCAATCAACAATCAAGATTTTCTTAATTCCTAATTCCAACTACAACATTTAACAATAAATAAATATCTTAGGTTAATATACAGATGAATGTATTACGTTTAGGTTCATAATAACTATCCTAATTTCTGACTGATGATGCACTGGAACAAACACAAATTAAATAATAGTTCGAACTAGATCTCACTCTTTCATTCAAGAGGTAGCTTGTTGCTATTCCAACATTATTGAACAAACAAAATCCCATTGGTTGATGTTCTTCTGCATGATGTCCAGGAGGCCGAACAATAGCAAAGGCAGAACTCAATTCCCCCTTGGCAACTTTCTCAGCAACCTACTGAGCAAATATTTAAAATCACACTATTACATCAAACTCATTACACCAAAATAAGGCACTAGACAAAATAATAGTAATTTAAGGCAGCTGAAACATTTCATTATGGAATCTTGTGCAGCAAAAAGAACCCATATATTTAAACCGAAGAAGTTGAACCAATGATTGTTTCTTGTTTGCTTGAGTTGTAAATATGTAAATACTAAGCCAAACTCTCTTTCAGTCAGCGTACAGAAACCAATTAAAATAGATCGAAAAAGTACATATCCAGCCATTTCAATCTAAACTAAAACATTCGCCAACATTATCTAAATAGTTTCTAAAGTTCAGATGATCATTTGATTCATGTAAAAATAAAATTGACAATACTAATAGTTGATTCTGTTAAATCTCAAATTATATTCTAATCTATATAATATATACAGAAACATATGATCCTACAAGCTTTCCCAACAAAACATAATAAGCTAATAAAATACAAAATGTTCTTAGGGCATCGAAGTGGTGGAAATCAAGTATGGACTCATCGGTAGATAATTGAGGGACAAAATCAAAACCATGCAGTAATATCTTCATTCCACCAAATGAAAACTGAACTATACAGACCTCGATGACAGAGCCGGCGGCAAGATAAGCAGCTTCCGATGAGCCATCATTGAAATAGATTGAATTAAATTTTGCAGCCATTCTGTTTCTTCGAGAATCCATTTTTTCGGAACTTATATTCTTAATCAAATCAATGTGTTTTTTGGTGTGAACCAAAGCTATATATTTGTCTTCAGCTTCTTTGGCATTTACAATCACGCATCTGAAAGATAGCACACAATCAACATCAGGAAATAACACTCAAACTAAGTAAAAAAACATTGACCAAAAACGGAAGCATCACACTGAACTTTTTTCTTGTTCTTTTCTTCTTTTGATAAGTAAAGCACCCCAGTAAACATTGGTATCATTTCAACACATGAAAAAAAAACACACACACACACACAAAAAACTTAACACAATCTATTTAGGCAAAGCTTGAGAATGTATATTGAAATGCCAACGATAACAGCAATAACTCTTTTCTCTTTTGGTTATATACTAGCATTAAATTTATAACATGTAAATTCAGTTCCAGAATAAGAAACGAACACATCTCAATATTAACAGAAGAAAATATAGATGATCATATAAATCCTCATCAAATTCTATAAGCAGGACAACGGGTATATAATACTTCGTCTGTTTTTTCTTCTTCTAATTCATGTTAAAACTATTATCACATTTCTTGCCACCACACCTTTTGGGTTTCTGACTGCAACAAATGCTTTCACGCACACAAACAGACATACATTATGTACTCTTTTCCATATACAATGTATTTATGACTTATTTATTCTTCCTCTTCATCTCTTTTAGTTTCGCAATATAGACATATATTTTCTATGTTACTCTATTTACTTTCCTTATGTATCTTCCAATTTTTATCTATACACTCCATCCCTCCTCCATCCCAAAAAGATAATCTTAACTTTAAAAAGACAACATTTTTAAATGGAAAATGTTTAACTTGAACATAATTACTGACCAAGACCACAAATTTAATAAGATTAAGCAAGTAACATTACGGCTTACTCACATTCAGGATGTCTAAAAGGACTAACTGCACTCCAAATTCGAGTATGAGGAAGTAACAAGAACTTAAAGTATCTCTCAAAATTAAATTATCAAACTAGTTATAAGTTTTCACACAACATATTAGCTAGTTCATCTTTAAAGAACCACTAAACGCTAAATCAGGAAAAATTATACAGTTATATACTCTAATAAAACACATATAGACATATAGACAGAGAAATGAGAGCAGAGTAAACAACCTCTGATGAATACCGGCGGATTGCAGATTGTTCCATACAGAGCGAATTCGATATGGGTTTTCGGGATGGTATTCACCCTGAGGAACGAAATGCTTACACATCCTCTCATCGTATATCAATCCAACACGGCGTTGATTTGGAATCGGACCATTTTCACTGTTACTTTTGTTGCTGCTGCTGCTATCGGATTCTGAAAACTCCATAGAATTTGAGAATTTCCCCTAATAATCTACACTTTCCTTTGATTTGGGAGGGATTTTGGAAGTTTGGATCAAATTGGGAGAGATTTGAATTTTAAAGAGGAAAGATAAAAAGGGAGTGCAGTAAAGTGAGAAAAAAGTATTCTTTACATAGCTGCAGGGGGGAATCGAGGGAAATATATTTGATTTTGGGAATTCTCTTTCGTCCTTGTTGCTCATTGGACAAAGACAGAGTCCATTCATAGTACTACTTCTAATTTTGTCTTTTTTTTTTCTTTTTTTTTTTCACTTTTCTGATTAGCTATTACTATTATTATAATTAAGTTATTCTTCATACTTCAGTTTTTCTTATATATACTTGACTAAAAGACAATTTGAACCCTAAACTTTACACCGTTGTTGACTTTCGCACCCCAAATCGAAAAAGGTGTCTAAGTACACCCCAAATTTCATTATACGTAACAAAAAGCACACTTTCTTCACTTAACCGGTCAAAAGTGACCGGCTACACAAGTTTGGGGTGCAAATTGTCTTTTAGTCTTAAAAATTGGCAAAAATAATTAATTTTAAATAAAATAAAATAATTTTAAATAGTTAATTTTAAATAAAATAATTAATTTTAAAATAAAATAATTAAAAAATAAAACAGAATTTTTTTTGTAAAAAATTCTGTTTTTACAAAAAAAATTTAAAAAAAAATTGTTTTTGTAAAATAAATTTGTGTTTACAAAATTGTACAATACAATTTTTTATAAAAAAGAATCTGTTTTTACAAAAATTGTAAAATAAAATTGTGTTTTACAAAATTATAAAATACAATTTTTTTTTACAAAATTGTGTTTAAAAACAGAATTTTTCAAAAACATGTAAAAGCATATTTTTTTCCAATTTTTTTATTTTTTGTAAAAATATAATTTTTTTAACATTTTTTTGTTAAAATAGAATTTAAAAACAGTTTTTTTAAAAAAAAAAATTGTCTACAACAGAATTTAAATTCTGTTTTTGTTTTTAAAAGTAGAATTTTTTTTAAGTTTTTAAAAATTCTTTTTTTAAACACAATTTTGTAAAAAAAAAATTATTTTACAATTTTGTATTACAATTTTTGTAAAAACAGAATTTTTTTTAACAAAATTGTATTTTACAATTTTGTAAACACAATTTTACAATTTTGTAAAACACAATTTTATTTTACAATTTTGTAAAACACAATTCTGTTTTTACAAAAATTGTAATACAAAATTTTGTTTTACAAAATTGTAAAATAAATTTTTTTTTTACAAAATTGTTTAAAAAAAAGAATTTTTACAAACTTAAAAAAAATTCTGTTTTTAAAAACAAAAACAAATTTTAAATTTTGTTTTAGCCTTTTTTATAAAAAAAATTCTGTTTTTAAATTCTATTTTCACAAAAAAAATGTTTCAAAAAATTCTATTTTTACAAAAAAGTTTGAAACACAATTTTGTAAAAAAAATTGTATTTTATAATTTTGTAAAACACAATTTTATTTTACAATTTTTGTAAAAACAGATTTTTTTAATAAAAAATTGTATTTTACAATTTTGGTAAACACAAATTTATTTTACAATTTTTGTAAAAACAAAAAAAAAATTACTTTTTTTTTTGTAAAAACATAAATTTTTTTGTGAAAACGAAATTTTTTACAAAAAAAAATCTGTTTTATTTTTTTAATTATTTTATTTTAAAATTAATTATTTTATTTAAAATTATTTTATTTTATTTTAAATTAATTATTTTTGCCAATTTTTAAGACTAAAAGACAATTTGCACCCCAAACTTGTGTAGCCGGTCACTTTTGACCGGTTAAGTGAAGAAAGTGTGCGTTTTGTTACGTATAATGAAATTTGGGGTGTACTTAGACACCTTTTTCGATTTGGGGTGCAAAAATCAACAACGGTGTAAAGTTTGAGATGCAAATTGTCTTTTAGTCTATATAGTTTTGGGATATGAGCTTTATTTATTTTTTTTATTTTTTGGCTAGTTTCCCAAGACCAATTAATCAAAACCTTACAAGTAGTTGTTTTAATTTCCAACTTATAAGTCAAATTAATATCGAACGCTTTTACTTATAAGTTAGAACTTAAATTTCAACCCTAATGAGATCCAAATCTTTGTATAAGTCAAATTAATATCGAACGCTTTTACCATGTACTTCTCAGCTTCCAATGTCCAAAGATCCAAACTTGCCCCATCTGAATAAGGCGATGTAAGACCCCAACTTTTATAAATAAAGATGAATTTTCTATAAATATCATTTTTGAATATTATGAAGTTAATTTGATATAATGTTATAGTTGTGGGTAATATTTATAAATTTTGCAAAGTACGCAAGTTGTTATATAATATTCGATTGGTCGGAGAATATTCGTTTTAACAGGGAATATTCGTACAACGGCACAATCATTGGTGGACCCCACAACATAATTATTGTCGGATTGAGAAAACGATAAAAATATTTTATTAAAAATAACGGCGGAAGTTTTACCATTGATACTGTTGAACTACTCGGTAGTAAAAGTACAGTAATACGTGTGGTTGCATAGTAACACACGGTATTGATTATTAATGCTTATGTGAGAAGTCACTCAGTTTGATTCAATTATTGTCAGTTAATAATATGAATTATTTAGCGATAATGACGTTTTGTTTTATTCGTATTATTAACGTAATAAAACAGAAACATCTTTTTATATAAAACAGAATACTTTATTAAAGTTATTCTATAAATAGAATATATTATATTTTATTTAAAAGATTTTTCTTTAAATATGGACCGTCAGATTAAAGTAATCAATCTGAACTGTTCATGGATTAGTTACTATGCATTCTATTTTTCTATAAATAGCAGCTCATTCCTTCATTATTTCTTACAAATTCACTGAACTCTAGAGATAGAAGCTATAGAGAGAAACAATAGAGAGAGATAAGAAGAGTATTCTGCTACTTAACTACTTCCTTACTTCAGCTCTTCTTTAAAACGGTAAGGGGTGTTATTCTTTCTTATTCATGAAGAGAACTGTTGTTATTCCAATTCTTATTATTCTGTTGGAATAACCTGTATACGCGGTCTACCCTATACTTGGTGACATTCTTCTATTATTCTGTTGGAACATCCTGTCTGTGTGTTTTACACCGGACCTGGTTCCGTTTTTATTATTATTCTGTTGGAACATCCTGTCTGTGTGTTTTACACCGGACCTGGTTCCGTCTTGTTATTATTCTGTTGGAATATCATGTCTGTGTGTTTTACACCGGACCTGGTTCCATTATTTATTATTCTGTCAGAATATCCTGTCTGTGCGTTTACGCCGGACCTGGTTCCATTATTTATTATTCTGTTGGAATAACCTGTATGTGCGGTCTATCGCATGCATGGTGATTTCTTTTGTTATTTCATTCTTTATTATACTCAGTTGGTTAAGTTTTGACTTCTATACTCCATGAAATTTGTGGAATATCCTTGATAATTGCGTTTCATCCAGTATCTTTTCATGAAAATATTCTTCTAAGCATTCTTGAATTTTACTCCACAAAGCAGTATTATGTTGACAATTTGGACGTTGTTAATTCTTGGATAAATTAATTCTTGAACTTGTTTTATTGAATTCTTATATCATTGTCATCATCCTTATGTTTATAAAATGTTAAAAGTCATCTGTGGTCTGTAGTGCATAGATGGACTTGGTATGATTATGACCAGGGATTATTCGGTATAATCATGACCATAATGTTACAAATGATGTGGTAAAAGTCCTCATTGGCCCGTAGTGCGTTGATGGACAGTTGTTGGCATGATCATGACCATTAATGAATACACGAATATCCTTGGCCGTAGTGCAGGAGTGATTCAATGATGTGGATTATTTTATTAAGCTGAGTCCCAGCGATCACAGTGTTGAAAAACCTTTTAAATCATAAAAGATAGTAGAGTTTATTTTCTACTTGACTCTTTTAATGGATTGCTTGTTCCGCTGCAGTTAAACTTGATGTCTATTATATTTTATCAGTTTAACATTGTTGAAGGCTAATGATAATTTATTCTGCATTATCTTAGTCATAATATTTCTTACTGGGCTAGTTGAGCTCACCCTTTCTTTCACTGTTCTCTTCAGGAAATGAGAACGTAGCTGGGGCAAGTCGGGGAACGGAGTGATGGTCCGAATGATAGTATTAGTTAGTAGTCCTCACTATTCTATGTAATAGTGTGTTAATAAATGTAATGAGGACTCCTTTTGAGTATGAATACTCTCTATAAGATAATATTTGTATTCAAACTCGCAGTTTATATTTTGTCGTATTGTACACGACAGATGTATTAGTAAGTTGTATTTGTATTCTGTACGTTGTATCTGACGACCCAAGATGGGTGATGTATACCTAATTTTGGGGGCGTCACAGGCGACACCAGAGGAAGGGTATTCAACAAATTAGTTTCCTCCCACATCCATTTCCAACTACAACAACTTCCCATGTTTCACTGGAAACTTAAAGGCCCTTTTAACTCGATCCTCATCAACCAAAAGCCAATGAGTAAGTGGAGGTTTTGAGATAACTCTCTAGGGGTGATTTTGAAAAATTAGTAAGTGAGGGTCCGTGTAACAAGTCAAGCTTATAACAAATATTTCATGAAAATCTCCTCTATTTATATCAAAAATTGAATAAATATTTATCACAAATCACTTATCTTTAATAAACACATTTTTGATCTTTCAACAATTATTCATCATTAATATTATAACTCACAATATTAATAACCAGATCATTCGCAAGAAAGACGGGGCTTTCCGATAAGTACTTCTCCTTATTAGCGCGCAATTAAATAACCTAACCCCTTTTCTGAACAAAACTTTATAGACATTATCAATAATACAAATAATAATATAAATAACTGTGTCGTCTCAATTATTAATTTAATAATATAAAATATTGTGCAGATGATATTTTGACAATAATTGAATCAATAATATGAGATACTATGCAGCAACTACTGTGACAATAATTGAATAAAACTGAGTGACTTCTTAAGTAAGTATCAATAATCAGAGAAATTGTACAATACCGTGTTCTACTGTGCAACCACGCGTATTACTTTATTTTTATTACCGGTATTTCAACAATTAACGGTAAAAGTTTTGCCGTTAGTTTTATAAAAAGGTTATTTATGTCGCTTTCTATATCCGACAGTAATTTCGTTGTGGGGTCCACTAATGATTGTGTCGTCGTACGAATATTCTCCGACAAAAAGGATATTCCCCGACTAAACGAATATTTTATGACAACTTGCTTACTTTACAAAATTTGCATATATCACCCATAACTATAACATTATATCAAATCACACCTTATAATTTAAAATAATAATTAGAGAAAATTAAATTTTTATTCATAAAAAATTGGAATCTTACAACTAATTTATTTTGTTATATCAATTATGGATAACTATTACTATTAATTCTTTTAATTAAATATTCAATATGGTGGGATCGATCTTATAATCGTATTTAATCTCATGTATTGTTGTAGTCAAAATCGTAATTGACAAAAACATTAGTACTGCCTAACATAAATATAATAATAGCATACACACCCCATGCAAATCACGCGATTTTACTATAAAGATATGATATTGTAAAAAAGAATATTATAAATATATTATTAGATTTATTAGAGAAAATAGTTCTAATAACTAAATACTTTCTTTCTAAAATTATATTATTTATACTTGAATATAATTACACTTATATTTAATCTAGAGTAACAAATTCAAGTTAAATAAAATGATCTATGTGAAAATTATTTTTTTCTCAAACTGTATTATTTAAGTTGTAATAAAATTTTATCTAATAATGGTCACAAATTAAAATTAAGTAAGATGATCTTATAATTGTTTCCTTGTAAATTATATTACTAATTTTATTTTTTGAATTGGTTGAATACAATGAAAAGGTATTTTTGAAGAATTATAATATTATTGTTGTTTTGAATTTTATTTTATAATTCTTAATGGATAGAGTAATTAATTTTTTTAATGTAATAATTGAATTTGTATTTTAATAACATTAACAATTATATCTTATTTATATTCAAAACTACTATTGTATTTATTTTTAAATAATAATAACAAATTTAAGTTATGTAGATTATTTTGATGATACTTTTTTTTCTTGTCAATCTATTTTATCAAAATGGAAATATAATTTTACTCAAACTTGTATTATTGTGTGTGTATATATATTATAGATCTGGCAAACGGCCGAGCCGGGCAGGGCCAAAATGGCCCAGATTTTTGCGGACTAAATTTGTGAGGCCCGTGGCCCGGGTTGGGCCGGCCCGGCCTGGCCCGCGGGCTTCATCCTTTATTTTTTATTTTTTGTAAAATCTTGCTACACCAAAAATAGTAATAATAATAAATATTAAAAATAATAAAAAAATTTATAATAAACAATAATTCTAATTACATACATTAACTACAGATCTCAATCAATTAAAATTTATATAGTATTATAAATTACTTTCAAAGTATATAATCAAATTTGATTTTTTAAAATTATACTTTAAAATTAATATAATTTATTTAACTTTTAAAAATAATAAATACCGTAATTAATACTAATATATAGATAATTTTAAATTTTTATAATTGTATTATCTAACTTAAACTAATAATTATTAGTTTTATGAAGAACTATTTCGAAATTTCATGCAATTGTAATTGTTTGTGAGCGTGAGTAAAGATATATAGAGGATATCAATTCCCTATACTAATCATGAATTTAGTGTCCTGTATAATTTATGAGATTTAATGTCACAAAACAAGTTGTCTCTCTTTTTATACCAAAAGAATGAGAATTTCATGTCTCAAGTAGTAGAGAATTTAATAATCTCATTTGGAGAAATAAAAGTAGAAAAGGTTGCAAGTATATTAATCAAACTTGTTTCTGCATGCCCATGACTATTGACTAGAAGTATCTAATTAAGCTTAATTACTAATGTTCTTAACAAATCAATTAAATTTTTTTGAAAAATAGTAATGCTCATAAATATTATAAATTAGGCACGATTTAGGTTTTACTTTTTAAGAATAGTAAAATTTGAACAAAAGTAAAGAAACAATATATTAAAGATTGCATTAACAATAAATAGTTGTTGTAGTTCTGTAAGACCCCAAATTATTAATAAATGAAATTTAATTTCCTATATTTATCATTTTGAAATAGTAAGGGTTAATTTGATTAATGCGGTTATTTATGGGTAAAATGTGCAAATTTTTTAAATAAGCAAGTGGTTATAAAATATCTATTTTTATCAGAGAATATTCGTTTGGTCGTGGAATATTCTTGTTGTCGGAGAATATTTGTACGACGGTGCAGCTGTAAGACCCCAACTTTTATAAATAAAGATGAATTTTCTATAAATATCATTTTTGAATATTATGGAGTTAATTTGATATAATGTTATAGTTGTGGGTAATATTTATAAATTTTACAAAGTACGCAAGTTGTTATATAATATTCGATTGGTCGGGGAATATTCGTTTTAACAGGGAATATTCGTACAACGACACAATCATTGGTGGACCCCACAACAGAATTATTGTCGGATTGAGAAAACGACAAAAATATTTTATTAAAAATAACGGCGGAAGTTTTACCATTGTTACTGTTGAACTACTCGGTAGTAAAAGTACAGTAATACGTGTGGTTGCATAGTAGCACACGGTATTGATTATTAATGCTTATGTGAGAAGTCACTCAGTTTGATTCCATTATTGTCAGTTAATAATATGAATTATTTAGCGATAATGAAGTTTTGTTTTATTCGTATTATTAACGTAATAAAACAGAAATATCTTTTTATATAAAACAGAATACTTTATTAAAGTTATTCTATAAATAGAATATATTATATTTTATTTAAAAGATTTTTCTTTAAATATGGACCGTCAGATTAAAGTAATCAATCTGGACCGTTCATGGATTAGTTACTATGCATTCTATTTTTCTATAAATAGCAGCTCATTCCTTCATTATTTCTTACGAATTCACTGAACTCTAGAGAGAGAAACTATAGAGAGAAACTATAGAGAGAGAGAAGAAGAGTGTTCTGCTACTTAACTACTTCCTTATTTCAGCTCTTCTTTAAAACGGTAAGGGGTGTTATTCTTTCTTATTCATGAAGAGAACTGTTGTTATTCCATTTCTTATTATTCTGTTGGAATAACCTGTATACGCGGTCTACCCTATACTTGGTGACATTCTTCTATTATTCTGTTGGAACATTCTGTCTGTGTGTTTTACACCGGACCTGGTTCCGTTTTTATTATTATTCTGTTGGAACATCTTGTCTGTGTGTTTTACACCGGACCTCGTTCCGTTTTTATTATTATTCTGTTGGAACATCCTGTCTGTGTGTTTTACACCGGACCTGGTTCTATTATTTATTATTCTGTCAGAATATCCTGTCTGTGCGTTTACGCCGGACCTGGTTCCATTATTTATTTATTATTCTGTCAGAATATCCTGTCTGTGCGTTTACGCCGGACCTGGTTCCATTATTTATTATTCTGTTGGAATAACCTGTCTGTGCAGTCTATCGCATGCATGGTGATTTCTTTTGTTATTCCATTCTTTGTTGTACTCAGTTGGTTAAGTTTTGACTTCTATACTCCATGAAATTGGTGGAATATCCTTGATAATTGCGTTTCATCTAGTATCTTTTCATGAAAATATGCTTCTAAGCATTCTTGAATTTTACTCCACAAAGCAGTATCATGTTGACAATTTGGACGTTGTTAATTCTTGGATAAATTAATTCTTGAACTTGTTTTATTGAATTCTTATATCATTGTCATCATCCTCATGTTTATAAAATGTTGAAAGTCATCTGTGGCCTGTAGTGCATAGATGGACTTGGTATGATTATGACCAAGGATTATTCAGTATAATCATGACCGTAATGTTACAAATGATGTGGTAAAAGTCCTCATTGGCCCGTAGTGCATTGATGGACAGTTATTGGCATGATCATGACCATTAATGAATATACGAATATCCTTGGCCGTAGTGCAGGGGTGATTCGATGATGTAAATTATTTTATTAAGCTGAGTCTCAGCGATAGCAGTGTTGAAAAACTTTTTAAATCATAAAAGATAGTAGAGTTTATTTTCTACTTGACTCTTTTAATGGATTGCTTGTTCCGCTGCAGTTAAACTTGATGTCTATTATATTTTATCAGTTTAACATTGTTGAAGGCTAATGATAATTTATTCTGCATTATCTTAGTCATAATATTTCTTACTGGGCTAGTTGAGCTCACCCTTTCTTTCACTGTTCCATTCAGGAAATGAGAACATAGCTGGGGCAAGTCGGGGAACGGAGTGATGGTCCGAATGATAGTATTAGTTAGTAGTCCTCACTATTCTATGTAATAGTGTGTTAATAAATGTAATGAGGACTCCTTTTGAGTATGAATACTCTCTAGAAGATAATATTTGTATTCAAACTCGCAGTTTATATTTTGTCGTATTGTACACGACAGATGTATTAGTAAGTTGTATTTGTATTCTGTACGTTGTATCTGACGACCCAAGATGGGTGATGTATACCTAATTTTTGGGGCGTCACAGTTGGTATCAGAGCTTAGGGATATAATCCCTGGCTAAGATGTGAGAATAGAACTAGGAGGGGAGAGACGGGGAATTCCTTCGCTAGTATGACCTACCTAAGTTTATTTGCATGGTATTTAATTGGTCGGTCATAATATAAAGATAATATATGACATATCAATTAACTTTTATTTTGTGGCAGTATCTGAAAATGGCATCTAAGAATGTTGAGAATAGCAATGGAGCACAGGCGACTGTTGATTCACCACATATCAATAATCAGGATAATATGCATCAGGAAGGTGACAATCCTCATGCAAACAACAACACTAACCAGATGATGAATGATGGAATGTTCAGAAACTTTATGCAGTTCATGTAACAGCAGGCGAGAGCGGCTCCTGTCCAAAATATAGGTGGAAACACTGAAAACTCTCGGATGGTCACCGCTAAACAGTTCAAGGAGCTGGGACCACCAGAGTTTAAGGGAGAGCCAAAACCACTTATAGCGGAAATATGGATAAAACAGATTACCAAGATATTTGATATCTTGGGATGCTCCGAGGAGCAAAAGGTTCCCTTTGCCGCCTTTATGTTGCGAGGAGAGGCAGATTACTTGTGGGAATCGATTAAGTGTACTCAACCTACCGCACTGAAGATGTCTTGGGAGAAGTTCCAAGTGCTGTTCAATGACAAATACTTTCCCGAAAGTGTTCGTCACATGAAGAAGGTGGAGTTCATCAAATTGGAGCAGAATAATATGACCGTGTCGCAATATGAGGCTGAATTTGCTGAGTTGTCCCGGTTTGCGTCCCACTTGGTGGATAATGAAGAGCGAATGACGCGAATATTTTTACGAGGTTTGAAACCTGAGATACGTACACATCTTATTTCTCATAAACTGTGTTTGTATTCAGATGTTGTGAATAGGGCTCAGTTAGTGGAGCGCGATAACGAGTCAACGCAACCAAAAGAGAGCAGTCGACAAAATGATAATACCAGTGAGAGCAGTCATCGAAGCGGTGACAACAAGCGTGGAGGGAATCAGCCGGCCAGAAATGATAACCACTTCGGTGGTAATCAGGGCCAAAACAATAAGAATGGTCATTTCAAGAAGAGGAGATTCAACAATGATGGAAAGACGTCAGCACCAGCACCTGTCGTTAAGGAAGGAGAACGACCACCTATCATATGTTTCAAATGCGGAGGGGAGGGGCACATCAGTCCAAATTGCGCGATGCCGTCCAAAGCATGTTATAATTGTGGAATAAAAGGTCATTTAGCCCGATTTTGTCGTTTATCGAAGACAAATTCAGCTAGGATGGAGGCACCAAAGGCCGTCCCAGAAAAGTCAAAACCGGTTGTGCAAGGGAGAGCGTTTGTTGTGAACTCCCAGAAAGCAAGGAACCCGAATGAGGTCATCACGGGTAAGCTTATCATAAACTCTAACGAAGTCTATACTTTATTTGATACCGGTTCTACCCATTCTTTTATTTCTCCTACTTGCGCTCATCGATTAAATTTGATTCCGGGGAAATTAGACCTTGACTTAGCTGTTGAAACTCCATTGGGAGAAACCTTCATTACATCCACGGTTTATAAGTCTTGTTTGGTTCAAGTTGGTACCCACACATTACCTGTCGATCTGATTTTATTAAAAATACTTGCATTTGACGTGATTCTAGGGATTGCTTGGTTAACTACTCATCATGCAAAAATTGATTGTTTTCGTAAGGTTGTTTGCTTTCATATTCCTAATCGACCTATTATGCGAATTCAAGCAACCAAACCATTAAAATCAATCGCTGTCATCTCAAGCCATAAAGCTATTCGTTTATTGAAAAACGGATGTCAAGCTTTCTTAGCTCATGTCACAGATCTAAACAAAAATACGTCAGCTTTGAATGATATTTCTGTTGTTAATAAATTTCCTAACGTATTTTCCGAAGAACTTCCTGGCCTACCCCCAGAGCGTGAAATTGAATTTTGTATCGACCTTGAACCCGGTACAAAACCCATTTCCAAAGCCCCATATCGAATGGCTCCTATTGAACTTCAGGAGTTAAAGACCCAACTGCAGGAATTGTTAGACATTGGTTTTATTCGTCCTAGTACTTCTCCTTGGGGTGCTCCTGTGCTATTCGTGAAGAAGAAAGATGGAAGTATGCGACTTTGTATTGATTATCGGGAGTTGAATCATGTCACCATCAAAAACAGGTACCCATTGCCACGTATTGATGACCTGCTTGACCAGTTGCAAGGAGCACAATTCTTTTAAAGATCGATCTTCGTTCTGGATATCATCAGCTGAAGGTTAGAACTGAGGATATTTCAAAGACGGCTTTTAGAACTCGGTATGGGCATTATGAATTCTTAGTTATGTCTTTTGGATTGACTAATGCTCCTGCTGCCTTCATGGATATGATGAACAAGGTATTTAAGGAATTTTTGGATCACTTTGTGGTCGTCTTTATCGATGACATCCTTGTTTATTCCAAAAGCTGTGAAGATCATGAGCAACACTTGAGGCTGGTACTCCAAAAGCTTCGTGAATACAAACTTTATGCCAAGTTGAAGAAATGCGAGTTCTGGCTGGAAGAGGTAGCATTACTTGGGCACGTAGTATCAAGTCGTGGAATATCTATTGACCCGGCAAAGATTGAAGCTATTCAAAGCTGAGAGCAACCTAAATCAGTAACCGAAGTACGTAGCTTTCTCGGTCTAGCTGGTTATTATCGGAGATTCGTGGAAGGATTTTCTCGAATCGCTACTCCATTAACTCAGCTGACTCGGAAAGATACAAAGTTCGGTTGGAGCGAAGAATGTGAGCAGAGTTTTCAAGAACTCAAGAGGAGACTCATTTCAGCACCTATTCTAACAATACCATCTGGCTCGGAGGGATTTGTCATCTACAGTGATGCTTCGAGCAAAGGGTTGGGATGCGTTCTCATGCAACATGAAAAAGTCATAGCCTATGCATCAAGACAACTCAAGGAATATGAGAGGAATTATCCTACTCATGATCTAGAGTTGGCAGCTGTTGTCTTTGCACTTAAAATTTGGAGGCATTACTTGTATGGGGAGAAGGTGGAGATCTTTACGGATCATAAAAGCCTCAAATATTTCTTTACTCAAAAGGAACTCAACATGCGACAACGACGTTGGCTTGAACTGTTGAAAAATTATGATCATACCATTCAATATCATCCTGGAAAAGCGAACGTGGTAGCTGACGCATTGAGTAGAAGATCATATGCAAGTACGAGTGCGATATTGTCAACACAAAGACCCATTTTGTGTGATTTGCAAAGGATGGAGATAGAGTTAAAGATTTCAGGGACCCATGTGATGATGGCGAATATACGAGTAGAACCGACTTTAATCGATAAAGTTAAAGCTGCTCAAGCTACAGACCTGGAGCTGATGCGTATGAGGAAGAAAGTGCAAGAAGGTGCTATGCCGGAAGCAAGAATCGATGAAGAAGGAATACTTCGAGTCAACTCCAGACTTTATGTTCCTAACAACCCTGATTTAAAGTATGAAATCATGATGGAGGTGCACAACACACCGTTTGCAATCCATCCTGGAAGTACCAAAATGTATCATGATCTTCGTCATACATTTTGGTGGAGCAATATGAAGAGAGAGATAGCGTTGTTTATCTCAAGGTGTTTAAGTTATCAACGAGTCAAAGCGGAGCATCAAGTACCAAAAGGTCCATTGCAACCACTTGAAATTCCATAATGGAAGTGAGAGCACATTACCATGGATTTCGTTACCGGTCTTCCTAGGGTTTCTCAAGGTATTGATGCGATTTGGGTCATTATTGATAGATTGACCAAGTCTGCTCATTTCTTACCGATACGAGAAACTTATACACTTGAACGTCTTGCTCGTATGTACATAAACGAGATTGTAAGACTGCATGGTATGCCAGTATCCATAGTTTCTGACCGAGACCCAAGATTCACTTCACGATTTTGGGTTAGTTTACAAAAAGCTATGGGCACGGATTTACGATTTAGTTCAGCATATCATCCTCAGACGGACGGACAATCAGAGAGGACTATTCAAACTCTGGAAGATCTATTAAGACTCTGTGTCTTTGACTTCAAGGGAAGTTGGGACAAGTTCTTACCATTGGTGGAGTTTTCCTACAACAACAGTTATCAAGCAAGTATTGGTATGACTCCATTCGAAGCATTATATGGAAGAAAATGTCGTTCTCCAGTATGCTGGGATGAGGTGGGTGAAGCAACGTTGTTGGGACCGGAGTTGGTACGTATGACTACAGAAAAGATTCAAACGATCCGACAACGTATAAAAACCTCACAAGATCGACAAAAGAGTTATGCTGATCTTCATCGAAAGGACGTGAAATTTGATGTAGGAGATCATGTGTTCTTACATGTTGCTCCATGGAAAGGAGTTTCGAGATTTGAAAAGAGAGGAAAGCTCAATCCTCGATTCATCGGTCCATTTTTAATCCTCGATCGAGTAGGAACTGTGGCTTATAGACTCGCTTTACTGCCAAGTATGTATCGTGTTCATAATATTTTTCACATATCCATGTTACGCAAATATGTGGAAGACCCGAACCACATTATTGAGTTAGAACCGGACGAAATAGCGGAGGATTTGACGTATGAAGAAGTTCCTGTTTAAATCTTGGATAAGAAGGAACATATTCTACGCTCCAAGGTTATACCTCAAGTCAAAGTTTTGTGGAGAAACCACGATGTTGAGGAAATGACTTGGGAGTTAGAATCTGAAATGCAATTAAGGTATCCTTACCTCTTCGACATACCAGGTATGTACCCTAATTTCGAGGGCGAAATTTCATAAGAATGGGAGGTTGTAAGACCCTAACTTTTATAAATAAAGATGAATTTTCTATAAATATCATTTTTGAATATTATGGAGTTAATTTGATATAATGTTATAGTTGTGGGTAATATTTATAAATTTTACAAAGTACGCAAGTTGTTATATAATATTCGATTGGTCGGGGAATATTCGTTTTAACAGGGAATATTCGTACAACGACACAATCATTGGTGGACCCCACAACAGAATTATTGTCGGATTGAGAAAACGACAAAAATATTTTATTAAAAATAACAGCGGAAGTTTTACCATTGTTACTGTTGAACTACTCGGTAGTAAAAGTACAGTAATACGTGTGGTTGCATAGTAGCACACAGTATTGATTATTAATGCTTATGTGAGAAGTCACTCAGTTTGATTCCATTATTGTCAGTTAATAATATGAATTATTTAGCGATAATGACGTTTTGTTTTATTCGTATTATTAACGTAATAAAACAGAAACATCTTTTTATATAAAACAGAATACATTATTAAAGTTATTCTATAAATAGAATATATTATATTTTATTTAAAAGATTTTTCTTTAAATATGGACCGTCAGATTAAAGTAATCAATCTGGACCGTTCATGGATTAGTTACTATGCATTCTATTTTTCTATAAATAGCAGCTCATTCCTTCATTATTTCTTACGAATTCACTGAACTCTAGAGAGAGAAACTATAGAGAGAAACTATAGAGAGAGAGAAGAAGAGTGTTCTGCTACTTAACTACTTCCTTATTTCAGCTCTTCTTTAAAACGGTAAGGGGTGTTATTCTTTCTTATTCATGAAGAGAACTGTTGTTATTCCATTTCTTATTATTCTGTTGGAATAACCTGTATACGCGGTCTACCCTATACTTGGTGACATTCTTCTATTATTCTGTTGGAACATCCTGTCTGTGTGTTTTACACCGGACCTGGTTCCGTTTTTATTATTATTCTGTTGGAACATCCTGTCTGTGTGTTTTACACCGGACCTGGTTCCGTTTTTATTATTATTCTGTTGGAACATCCTGTCTGTGTGTTTTACACCGGACCTGATTCCATTATTTATTATTCTGTCGGAATATCCTGTCTGTGCGTTTACGCCGGACCTGATTCCATTATTTATTATTCTGTCGGAATATCATGTCTGTGCGTTTACGCCGGACCTGGTTCCATTATTTATTATTCTGTTGGAATAACCTGTCTGTGCGGTCTATCGCATGCATGGTGATTTCTTTTGTTATTCCATTCTTTGTTGTACTCAGTTGGTTAAGTTTTGACTTCTATACTCCATGAAATTGGTGGAATATCCTTGATAATTGCGTTTCATCTAGTATCTTTTCATGAAAATATGCTTCTAAGCATTCTTGAATTTTACTCCACAAAGCAGTATCATGTTGGCAATTTGGACGTTGTTAATTCTTGGATAAATTAATTCTTGAACTTGTTTTATTGAATTCTTATATCATTGTCATCATCCTCATGTTTATAAAATGTTGAAAGTTGTAAGACCCCAATTTTTATAAATAAAGATGAATTTTCTATAAATATCATTTTTGAATATTATGGAGTTAATTTGATATAATGTTATAGTTGTGGGTAATATTTATAAATTTTGCAAAGTAAGCAAGTTGTTATAAAATATTCGTTTGGTCGGAGAATATTCTTTTTGTCGGGGAATATTCGTACGACGGCACAATCATTGGTGGACCCCACAACGGAATTATTGTCGGATTGAGAAAACGACAAAATTATCTTTCTATAAAAATAACAGCTGAGGTATTACGTTAAAATCGTTAAAACTGTTGAACTACTTGGTAGTAAAAGTACAGTAATACGCGTGGTTGCATAGTAGCACACGGTATTGATTATTGATGCTTACGTGAGAAGTCACTCAGCTATACTCAATTATTGCTACAGTAATTGCTGCATCATATCTCTTAAATTATTGTCATAGTATCATCTGTATAATATGTTATATTATTGAGACGTTGTGGTAAGTTTGGTTATTTTATGGGGGGCCATATGTCATCATCTAAGAGTCTTTTGGTCAATAGTAATTACCTTCGTCAATAGTATTTACCTTGGTCAATAGTATTTACCTTGGTCAATAGTAATTACCTTCGTCAATAGTATTTACCTTGGTTAATAGTAATTACTTTCGTCAATAGTAGTTGTCCCTTCAATATTACCAAGAGTCATTTGACCCTTCGTTAAGACCAAGAGTCATTTGACCCTTCGTTAAGACCAAGAGCCACCCTCAGTTTTTCTATAAATAGAGGCCTAGGGCTTCATTATTTTTCACGAATTCATTCAAGCTATAGAGAGAGAAAGTATAGAGAGAATAAGAGAGAGAGAGACTAAAAGTATTCTGCTACATCACTTTTCCAATATCCAGTTCTTTTAAGGTAGGGAATATTATTTCTTTTATATTCATGAAGAGAACTTCTGTTATTCCATTTGTTATTATTCTGTTGGAATAACCAGTATACGCGGTCTACCCTATACTTGGTGACATTCTTCTATTATTCTGTTGGAACATCCTGTCTGTGTGTTTTACACCGGACCTGGTTCCGTTTATTATTCTGTTGGAACATCCTGTCTGTGTGTTTTACACCGGACCTGGTTCCGTTTTATTACTATTCTGTTGGAATATCCTGTCTGTGTGTTTTACACCGGACCTGGTTCCATTATTTATTATTCTGTCGGAATATCCTGTCTGTGCGTTTACGCCGGACCTGGTTCCATTATTTATTATTCTATTGGAATAACCTGTCTGTGCGGTCTATCGCATGCATGGTGATTTCTTTTGTTATTCCATTCTTTATTGTACTCAGTTGGTTAAGTTTTGACTTCTATACTCCATGAAATTGTGGAATATCCTTGATAGTTGCGTTTCATCCAGTATCTTTTCAAGAAAATATTCTTCTAAGCGTTCTTGAATTTTACTCCACAATACAGTATCATGTTGACAATTTGGACGTTGTTAATTCCTGGATAAATTAATTCTTGAACTTGTTTTATTGAATTCTTATATCATTGTCATCATCCTCATGTTTATAAAATGTTGAAAGTCATCTGTGGCATGTAGTGCATAGATGGACTTGGTATGATTATGACCAGGGATTATTCGGTATAATCATGACCGTAATGTTACAAATGATGTGGTAAAAGTCCTCATTGGCCCGTAGTGCATTGATGGACAGTTGTTGGCATGATCATGACCATTAATGAATACACGAATATCCTTGGCCGTAGTGCAGGGGTGATTCGATGATGTGGATTATTTTATTAAGCTGAGTCTCAGCGATCGCAGTGTTGAAAAACCTTTTAAATCATAAAAGATAGTAGAGTTTATTTTCTACTTGACTCTTTTAATGGATTGCTTGTTCCGCTGCAGTTAAACTTGATGTCTATTATATTTTATCAGTTTAACATTGTTGAAGGCTAATGATAATTTATTCTGCATTATCTTAGTCATAATATTTCTTACTGGGCTAGTTGAGCTCACCCTTTCTTTCACTGTTCTCTTCAGGAAATGAGAACGTAGCTGGGACAAGTCGGGGTACGGAGTGATGGTCCGAATGATAGTATTAGTTAGTAGTCCTCACTATTCTATGTAATGGTGTGTTAATAAATGTAATGAGGACTCCTTTTGAGTATGAATACTCTTTAGAAGATAATATTTGTATTCAAACTCACAGTTTATGTTTTGTCGTATTGTACACGACAGTTGTATTATTAAGTTGTATTTGTATTATGTACTATGTATCTGACGACCCAAGATGGGTGATGTATACCTAATTTTGGGGGCGTCACATTTGGTATCAGAGCATTGGGATATGATCCCTGGCTAAGATGTGAGAATAGAACTAGAAGGGGAGAGACGGGGAATTCCTTCGCTAGTATGGCATACCTAAGTTTATTTGCATGGTATTTAATTGGTCGGTCATAATATAAGGATAATATATGACATATCAATTAATTTTTATTTTGTGGCAGTATCTGAAAATGGCATCCGAGAATGTTGAGAATAGCAATGGAGCACAGACGACTGTTGATTCACCACACATCAATAATCATGATAATGTGCATCAGGAAGGTGTCAATCCTCATGCAAACAACAACACTGACCAAATGATGAATGATCAAATGTTCAGAGGCTTTATGCAATTCATGCAACAACAGGTGAAAGCGGCTCCTGTCCACAACGTAGGTGAAAATACTGGAAACTCTCAGGCGGTCACCGCTAAACAGTTTAAGGAGCTGGGACCACCGGAGTTTAAGGGAGAACCCAAACCACTTGTAGCTGAAACATGGATAAAGCAGATCACCAAGATATTTGATGTCTTGGGTTGCTCCGAGGAGCAAAAGGTTCCCTTTGCCGCCTTTATGTTGCGAGGAGAGGCAGATTACTGGTGGGAATCGATAAAGCGTACTCAACCTGCCGCACTGAAGATGTCTTGGGAGAAGTTCCAAGATCTGTTTAACGACAAATACTTTCCCGAGAGTATTCGTCACATGAAGGAGGTGGAGTTCATCAAATTGGAGCAGAATAATATGACCGTGTCGCAGTACGAGGCAAAATTTGCGGAGTTATCCCGGTTTGCGTCCCACCTGGTGGATAATGAAGAAAGAATGACGCGGATGTTTTTAAGAGGTTTGAAGCCGGAGATACGTCAACATCTTGTTTCTCATAAACTGTGTTTGTATTCAGATGTTGTAAATAGGGCTCAGTTGGTGGAGCGCGATAACGAGATAACGCAACCAAAAGAGAGCAGCCGGCAAAATGATAATACCAGTGAGAGCAGTCATCGAAGCGGTGACAACAAGCGTGGAGGGAATCAACAGGCCAGAAATGGTAACCACTTCGGTGGTAATCAGGGCCAAAACAATAAGAATGGACATTTCAAGAAGAGGAGATTCAACAATGACGGAAAGACGTCAGCACCAGCACCTGTCGTTAAGGAAGGAGAACGACCACCTATCGTATGTTTCAAATGCGGAGGGGAGGGACACATCAGTCCAAACTGCGCGATGCCGTCCAAAGCATGTTATAATTGTGGAAGAGAAGGTCATTTAGCCCGATTTTGTCGTTTACCGAAGACAAATTCAGCTAGGATGGAGGCACCAAAAGCCGTCCCAGAAAAGTCAAAACCGGTTGTGCAAGGGAGAGCGTTTGTTGTGAACTCCCAGAACGCAAGGAACCCGAATGAGGTCATCACGGGTAAGCTTATCATAAACTCTAACGAAGTCTATACTTTATTTGATACCGGTTCAACCCATTCTTTTATTTCTCCTACTTGCGCTCATCGATTAAATTTGATTCCGGAGAAATTAGACTTTGACTTAGCAGTTGAAACTCCATTGGGAGAAACCTTCATTACATCCACGGTTTATAAGTCTTGTTTGGTTCAAGTTGGTACCCACACATTACCTGTCGATCTTATTTCATTAAAAATACTTGCATTTGACGTGATTCTAGGGATTGATTGGTTAACTACTCATCATGCAAAAATTGATTGTTTTCGTAAGGTTGTTAGCTTTCATATTCCTAATCGACCTATTATGCGAATTCAAGCAACCAAACCATTAAAATCAATCGCTGTCATCTCAAGCCATAAAGCTATTCGTTTATTGAAAAACGGATGTCAAGCTTTCTTAGCTCATGTCACAGATCTAAACAAAAATACGTCAGCTTTGAATGATATTTCTGTTGTTAATAAATTTCCTGACGTATTTCCCGAAGAACTTCCTGGCCTACCCCCAGAGCGTGAAATTGAATTTTGTATCGACCTTGAACCTGGTACAAAACCCATTTCCAAAGCCCCATATCGAATGACTCCTATTGAACTTCAGGAGTTAAATACCCAACTGCAGGAATTGTTAGACATTGGTTTTATTCGTCCTAGTACTTCTCCTTGGGATGCTCCTGTTCTGTTCGTGAAGAAGAAAGATGGGAGTATGCGACTTTGTATTGATTATCGGGAGTTGAATCATGTCACCATCAAAAATAGGTACCCATTGCCACGTATTGATGACCTGTTTGACCAGTTGCAAGGAGCACAATTCTTTTCAAAGATCGATCTTCGTTCTGGATATCATCAGCTGAAGGTTAGAACTGAGGATATTCCAAAGACGGCTTTTAGAACTCGGTATGGGCATTATGAATTCTTAGTTATGTCCTTTGGATTGACTAATGCTCCTGCTGCCTTCATGGATATGATGAACCGGGTATTCAAGGAATATTTGGATCATTTTGTGGTCGTCTTTATTGATGACATCCTTATTTATTCCAAAAGCCGTGAAGATCATGAGCAACACTTGAGGCTGGTACTCCAAAAGCTTCGTGAATACAAGCTTTATGCCAAGTTGAAGAAATGCGAGTTCTGGCTGGAAGAGGTAGCATTCCTTGGGCACGTAGTATCAAGTCGTGGAATATCTGTTGACCCGGCAAAGATTGAAGCTATTCAAAGCTGGGAGCAACCTAAATCAGTGACCGAGGTACGTAGCTTTCTTGGTTTAGCTGGTTATTATCGGAGATTCGTGGAAGGATTTTCTCGAATCGCTACTCCATTAACTCAGCTGACTCGGAAAGATACAAAGTTTGGTTGGAGCGAAGAATGTGAGCAGAGTTTTCAAGAACTCAAGAGGAGACTCATTTCAGCACCTGTTCTAACAATACCATCTGGCTCGGAGGGATTTGTCATCTACAGTGATGCTTCGAGCAAAGGGTTGGGATGTGTTCTCATGCAACATGGAAAAGTCATAGCCTATGCATCAAGACAACTCAAGGAATATGAGAGGAATTATCCTACTCATGATCTAGAGTTGGCAGCTGTTGTCTTTGCACTTAAAATTTGGAGGCATTACTTGTATGGGGAGAAAGTGGAGATCTTTACAGATCATAAAAGCCTCAAATATTTCTTCACTCAAAAGGAACTCAACATGCGACAACGACGTTGGCTTGAACTGTTGAAAGATTATGATCATACCATTCAATACCATCCTGGAAAAGCGAACGTGGTAGCTGACGCATTGAGTAGAAGATCATATGCGGGTACAAGTGCAATATTAACAACGCAAAGGCCCATTTTGTGTGACTTGCAAAGGATGGAGATAGAGTTGAAGACTCCAGGGACCCATGTGATGATGGCGAATATACGAGTAGAACCGACTTTAATCGATAAAGTTAAAGCTGCTCAAGCTACAGACCTGGAGCTGATGCGTATGAGGAAGAAAGTGCAAGAAGGTTCTATGCCGGAAGCAAGAATCGATGAAGAAGGAATACTTCGAGTCAACTCCAGACTTTGTGTTCCTAACAACCCTGATTTAAAGTATGAAATCATGATGGAGGCGCACAACACACCGTTTGCAATCCATCCTGGAAGTACCAAAATGTATCATGATCTTCGTCATACATTTTGGTGGAGCAATATGAAGAGAGAGATAGCGTTGTTTATCTCAAGGTGTCTAACTTGTCAACGAGTCAAAGCGGAGCATCAAGTACCAAAAGGTCCATTGCAACCACTTGAAATTCCAGAATGGAAGTGGGAGCACATTACCATGGATTTCGTTACCGGTCTTCCTAGGGTCTCTCAAGGTATTGATGCGATTTGGGTCATTGTTGATAGATTGACCAAGTCTGCTCATTTCTTACCGATACGAGAAACTTATACACTTGAACGTCTTGCTCGTATGTACATAAACGAGATTGTAAGACTGCATGGTATGTCAGTATCCATAGTTTCTGATCGAGACCCAAGATTCACTTCACGATTTTGGGTTAGTTTACAAAAGGCTATGGGCACGGAGTTACGATTTAGTTCAGCATATCATCCTCAGACGGACGGACAATCAGAGAGGACTATTCAAACTCTTGAAGATCTATTAAGACTCTGTGTCTTTGACTTCAAAGGAAGTTGGGACAAGTTCTTGCCATTGGTGGAGTTTTCCTACAACAACAGTTATCAAGCAAGTATTGGCATGGCTCCATTCGAAGCATTGTATGGAAGAAAATGTCGTTCTCCAGTATGCTGGGATGAGGTGGGCGAAGCAACGTTGTTGGGACCGGAGTTGGTACGTATGACTACAGAAAAGATTCAAACGATCCGACAACGTATAAAAACCTCACAAGATCGACAAAAGAGTTATGCTGATCTTCATCGAAAGGACGTGAAATTTGATGTAGGAGATCATGTGTTCTTACGTGTTGCTCCATGGAAAGGAGTTACGAGATTTGGAAAGAGAGGAAAGCTAAATCCTCGATTCATCGGTCCATTTTTAATCCTCGATCGAGTAGGAACTGTGGCTTATAGACTCGCTTTACCGCCAAGTATGTCTCGTGTTCATAACGTTTTCCACATATCCATGTTACGCAAATATGTGGAAGACCCGAATCACATTATTGAGTTAGAACCGGAAGAAATAGCGGAGGATTTGACGTATGAAGAAGTTCCTGTTCAAATCTTGGATAAGAAGGAACATATTCTACGCTCCAAGGTTATACCTCAAGTTAAAGTTTTGTGGAGAAACCACGATGTTGAGGAAATGACTTGGGAGTTAGAATCAGAAATGAAATCAAGGTATCCTTACCTCTTCGACATACCAGGTACGTACCCTAATTTCGAGGGCGAAATTTCATAAGAAGGGGAGGTTGTAAGACCCCAATTTTTATAAATAAAGATGAATTTTCTATAAATATCATTTTTGAATATTATGGAGTTAATTTGATATAATGTTATAGTTGTGGGTAATATTTATAAATTTTGCAAAGTAAGCAAGTTGTTATAAAATATTCGTTTGGTCGGAGAATATTCTTTTTGTCGGGGAATATTCGTACGACGGCACAATCATTGGTGGACCCCACAACGGAATTATTGTCGGATTGAGAAAACGACAAAATTATCTTTCTATAAAAATAACAGCTGAGGTATTACGTTAAAATCGTTAAAACTGTTGAACTACTTGGTAGTAAAAGTACAGTAATACGCGTGGTTGCATAGTAGCACACGGTATTGATTATTGATGCTTACGTGAGAAGTCACTCAGCTATACTCAATTATTGCTACAGTAATTGCTGCATCATATCTCTTAAATTATTGTCATAGTATCATCTGTATAATATGTTATATTATTGAGACGTTGTGGTAAGTTTGGTTATTTTATGGGGGGCCATATGTCATCATCTAAGAGTCTTTTGGTCAATAGTAATTACCTTCGTCAATAGTATTTACCTTGGTCAATAGTATTTACCTTGGTCAATAGTAATTACCTTCGTCAATAGTATTTACCTTGGTTAATAGTAATTACTTTCGTCAATAGTAGTTGTCCCTTCAATATTACCAAGAGTCATTTGACCCTTCGTTAAGACCAAGAGTCATTTGACCCTTCGTTAAGACCAAGAGCCACCCTCAGTTTTTCTATAAATAGAGGCCTAGGGCTTCATTATTTTTCACGAATTCATTCAAGCTATAGAGAGAGAAAGTATAGAGAGAATAAGAGAGAGAGAGACTAAAAGTATTCTGCTACATCACTTTTCCAATATCCAGTTCTTTTAAGGTAGGGAATATTATTTCTTTTATATTCATGAAGAGAACTTCTGTTATTCCATTTGTTATTATTCTGTTGAAATAACCAGTATACGCGGTCTACCCTATACTTGGTGACATTCTTCTATTATTCTGTTGGAACATCCTGTCTGTGTGTTTTACACCGGACTTGGTTCCGTTTATTATTCTGTTGGAACATCCTGTCTGTGTGTTTTACACCGGACCTGGTTCCGTTTTATTACTATTCTGTTGGAATATCCTGTCTGTGTGTTTTACACCGGACCTGGTTCCATTATTTATTATTCTGTCGGAATATCCTGTCTGTGCGTTTACGCCGGACCTGGTTCCATTATTTATTATTCTATTGGAATAACCTGTCTGTGCGGTCTATCGCATGCATGGTGATTTCTTTTGTTATTCCATTCTTTATTGTACTCAGTTGGTTAAGTTTTGACTTCTATACTCCATGAAATTGTGGAATATCCTTGATAGTTGCGTTTCATCCAGTATCTTTTCAAGAAAATATTCTTCTAAGCGTTCTTGAATTTTACTCCACAATACAGTATCATGTTGACAATTTGGACGTTGTTAATTCCTGGATAAATTAATTCTTGAACTTGTTTTATTGAATTCTTATATCATTGTCATCATCCTCATGTTTATAAAATGTTGAAAGTCATCTGTGGCATGTAGTGCATAGATGGACTTGGTATGATTATGACCAGGGATTATTCGGTATAATCATGACCGTAATGTTACAAATGATGTGGTAAAAGTCCTCATTGGCCCGTAGTGCATTGATGGACAGTTGTTGGCATGATCATGACCATTAATGAATACACGAATATCCTTGGCCGTAGTGCAGGGGTGATTCGATGATGTGGATTATTTTATTAAGCTGAGTCTCAGCGATCGCAGTGTTGAAAAACCTTTTAAATCATAAAAGATAGTAGAGTTTATTTTCTACTTGACTCTTTTAATGGATTGCTTGTTCCGCTGCAGTTAAACTTGATGTCTATTATATTTTATCAGTTTAACATTGTTGAAGGCTAATGATAATTTATTCTGCATTATCTTAGTCATAATATTTCTTACTGGGCTAGTTGAGCTCACCCTTTCTTTCACTGTTCTCTTCAGGAAATGAGAACGTAGCTGGGACAAGTCGGGGTACGGAGTGATGGTCCGAATGATAGTATTAGTTAGTAGTCCTCACTATTCTATGTAATGGTGTGTTAATAAATGTAATGAGGACTCCTTTTGAGTATGAATACTCTTTAGAAGATAATATTTGTATTCAAACTCACAGTTTATGTTTTGTCGTATTGTACACGACAGTTGTATTATTAAGTTGTATTTGTATTATGTACTATGTATCTGACGACCCAAGATGGGTGATGTATACCTAATTTTGGGGGCGTCACAAAAGTCATCTGTGGCCTGTAGTGCATAGATGGACTTGGTATGATTATGACCAAGGATTATTCGGTATAATCATGACCGTAATGTTACAAATGATGTGGTAAAAGTCCTCATTGGCCCGTAGTGCATTGATGGACAGTTGTTGGCATGATCATGACCATTAATGAATATACGAATATCCTTGGCCGTAGTGCAGGGGTGATTCGATGATGTGGATCATTTTATTAAGCTGAGTTTCAGCGATAGCAGTGTTGAAAAACCTTTTAAATCATAAAAGATAGTAGAGTTTATTTTCTACTTGACTCTTTTAATGGATTGCTTGTTCCGCTGCAGTTAAACTTGATGTCTATTATATTTTATCAGTTTAACATTGTTGAAGGCTAATGATAATTTATTCTGCATTATCTTAGTCATAATATTTCTTACTGGGCTAGTTGAGCTCACCCTTTCTTTCACTGTTCTCTTCAGGAAATGAGAACGTAGCTGGGGCAAGTCGGGGAACGGAGTGATGGTTCGAATGATAGTATTAGTTAGTAGTCCTCACTATTCTATGTAATAGTGTGTTAATAAATGTAATGAGGACTCCTTTTGAGTATGAATACTCTCTATAAGATAATATTTGTTGTAACGACCCCAAAATAGATCCATTCCATCCAACCTATTCTGAGTCGCCAAATACATGGTACAGAAAACAACTGTAACTTTATTACAACAATTGTCGTGCAAAATACAACAACACATATGATGTGAGTTTGGATACAAATATATACCAAATGTGACTCATGTTCCAATCGTGGACATCGCCTCACAATGACACCTTACATAAAGGTATAGTCAAAAACTGTTTTAGAAATTAGAATCTTTGGGAAGTGCTTAAGGAAACCTTCGTACATGGGAGGCCACGCGTCTAGGTTATGATAGATATCATATGGCCACATAATTATCCTTGGTTGACCCAATAGACCCCAAAGAAAAACGAGAAGATTATTATCATATTCTTCCCAATGGTGAGTCTTCTCTTGACATATCATTATCTCTACTGTCTCTAATTGAGAATTATACTTTAAACAAACACCAAGATTATATAGGTAGTGCTCGTATATATACTCAGCAAGTGGATGAGCACATCCCTGTTTTATGATGACACGAGGTTGTATGTCGTTAGACATCTTGTATGATAGTGGCAAACCACCCTTCCAACGTTGGGTACACCTTACCCTATTGGATTCACCAAATATAACTACTACATGAACTTTTCTATACTGCTTCGGGAGAACATCCACAGCTAGAGACCACCGTTCTATTTCCCCGTTACCCTCGCTCGACCCAGCTACACTCTTATTACCTGAAAGGAATTGTGAAGCAAAAGGGTGAGCACAACTAGCTCAGTAAAGAATATCATGACTAAAGATAAATAAATTATCAATAGCCTTCAACAGAATTAAATCAGAGATTTAGAACATATGGTAGATGATAAAAATTTTCAACCATAGTTGCAGCGGAACGAGCAATCCATTAGAAGAGTCAAATAGACCATAAAGTCTATTATCTTCTCCATGTTAAAAATCCACCAACAATATTTTATCCCTGTAACATCACTCAACAGTTCCTTTCCACAATCATATGAATAACTCATAATCATAATTGTGACTATAAATTTTTCTTCGCACCCAGGACGAAGAATATTTTCATCACCTATCTTTACCTGAAACATCAAAGATCATGGTTATACCAAATCACAATTCCTGTTTATAATCATACTAACAAATCCATATTTGCACTACGGGCCAAAGATATTCATCAACAAACCATCTTTGCACTACCGACCAAAGATATTCATCAACAAACCATCTTTGCACTACGGGCCAAAGATATTCAACAACAGTTCATCTTTGCACTACAGGCCAAAGATATTCATCAACAGGCCATCTTTGCACTACATGCCAAAGATATTCATCAACAATTCATATTTGCACTACAGGCCAAATATATTCATATCTCAAAGAAATATATAATCATTTCAGAATTTATATAAACAATAATTATAACCATGTTGATCAATTCACCTTTGCACTTAAGCTTAAGATATTCAATTATAAATTTAATGGTCATGATCATACCAGTCACAATTCAACTTTGCACTACAGGCCAAAGAGAACCCTAGTCATGATCATACCAATAATCTACCCATCTTTACACTCCAGTGAAAGAGAATTTCAACATCAGGGTTATAAAAATGTTATATATGATGATAAAAATAATATGATCAACATATAGTTTTAATCTCAAGAGTAATATTCGTAACTCATGAATAGTAAATCGTGAATAGTAACTCATGAATAGTAACCCCGACACAAAAGATAGAAATTCCACAATAAAATCCATACCAATATTTCGGTATAATGATATTGAAAGAATAACATTACTTAAATTTATAAACAATTTATTTTAATTATTTACACTTTACTAATTAATGCATTTAATCATCATAAAATGCCAACTCTTACAATTTCATCATCAATAACCAAAACCCTCATCAAAAATCTGCATATACCTCATATAGGATTCTCAAGCCATAAAATCCTATTTTCCAATTTTCTTTCTTCACAAAACATATTTAATTCATTTACTCATAACTAGACTATTTTTATGAAAAATACCAAATCAGTTCCAAAAATATTTCTTTTCTGGAATTTAGCATAATATAGTCCCATAGTGAACATATATTTTTCTTCGAATTTTTAAAAGTCATTTAATATTTTTCATATGGCCAAAATAGTCGAATATTTAGACATTTATCAAAAATTGTACTTTTGTCTAAAAATTCTAAAATTTACAGAGTATACTTCTATCATATACATGTACTCCCAATAAAAATTTCATCAATTTTGGAGTTAACCACAAGGAATTATAAGAGGTTACTTTTAAAATAGTCTTTTCTCATAAAATTCATAACTCTCAATCTATACATCCAAAAATCACCATTTTTGGACACAATCAATAAAACTCATCAAAATATCATTTCAAATTTTTCCAAAATTTTTGAAGGTCAGAAAAATTACGAAACTGAAAAACATAACAACCCTTAAAATCTCTTACTATCCCTTACTATCCCTTACCTCAAAAGAGCAGTACTTCTGACTGGATATCGAATATGATGCTGAAGGAAACTTGCACTGATGAATAGAAACTCACAGAGTATCTAAATACTCACAAAATACACTCAATAATCTAGAGAGAGAAAGAGAGAAAACTTATGTTTCTGGTGTGTTTTTCAATTCTAACTTAGCCCTCTATTTATAGGAAAATTTTGGTAGGTTTGACCTGCAACCTGATGGCTTTACCTGCTACTATTCCCACCCACCACATTTGAAATATAATTCAGTACATTTCTTCACCAACCACAAGTGGGGCCCACCAATTCTAGAATTTTCCACCAAAATGATAAACTCCGAAAATTCAACAATTTCTGAACCAGTCATATCGTAAAATTCATAATAAATCATACGTTCATTTTTAACGGTTCAAAATTTGTGGGCATATACTCAACTTATATATGTATAACATATCCAAAAATTACCACGATCCAACGGTCGGATTAAAAATTATAACCCCCGCAAAATATCTCAAAAACCCTGATTTTTAATACCTCCATTCCGACAAAAATACTGATAAAAACCTCAACATTAACTCCTTCATTTTTAACCACAAAAATATATTCCTCATTTATATCCACATAATATAAATATTTCCTTATCATATGAATCAATAATTAATTATTCACAAATAATATTACAGAATCACATTTATGACAACCAGGCCGTTCCCAGGAAAGAGGGGGCTTTCCAATAAGATTTTTTCCTTACTGGCGCGCAATTAAATGACCAAACCTCTCCTTAGACAGAACTTTCTAGACATTGTCAATAATGTTATCTAATAATACTATTCAAATAATATGAATTATTGATCTGATAATAGAAAATACTGTGCAGCAACAATTATTGAACAACAATAATACAAAATTTCAACGTAGCAATTATTGAATCAATAAAATAAAATATTGAACAGTAATTACTGTAACAATTATTGAGTAGTGCCTTCTTACGTAAGAATCAATAATTCCAAAAATACTATGCAATACCGTGTGCTACTGTGCAATAACGCGTATTACTGTATTTTAACCACCGGGTATTCCAACAGTGTTAACGGTAACAACTACGCCGTTATTTGTAAAAACTCAAATTTGTCGTTTTTCCTTCACCCGACAGTTATTCGTTATGGGGCCCACAAATAGATGCGCCGTCGTACGAATATTCTCCGACAGAAAGAATATTTCACGACCAAACGAATATTCCCCGACAACAATGATTATTTTATAACCACTTGCTTATTTTGAAAAAAATTCATATTTCACCCATAACTTTAAACTTTTATCAATTTAACCATTTACTAAATAGTAATTATAAGAAAAATTGAATACTTTTATTTCATAAAATTCGGGGTCTTACATTTGTATTCAAACTCGCAGTTTATATTTTGTCGTATTGTACACGACAGATGTATTAGTAAGTTGTATTTGTATTCTGTACGTTGTATCTGACGACCCAAGATGGGTGATGTATACCTAATTTTGGGAGCGTCACAGTTGGTATCAGAGCTTAGGGATATAATCCCTGGCTAAGATGTGAGAATAGAACTAGGAGGGGAGAGACGGGGAATTCCTTCGCTAGTATGACCTACCTAAGTTTATTTGCATGGTATTTAATTGAGGTAAGGGATGTTATTTTATTCAAAAATGATATTATTATTTCAATATCATTGTACCGAAATATTGGTTAATTTTTTTTTTATCAAAATTAGAACTTTTCATGTCGGGGTTACTATTCACGAGTTACTATTCATGAGTTACTATTCACGAGTTATTATTCATGAGTACTATTCACAAAGCATGATGATATTTTTTTTTGTGAAATTTCTATCTTTTAGTGTCGGAGTCACTATTCACGTATACGGTAATATTCACGTATACGACACTATTCAGGAATATGGCACTATTTATAGAAAAATTAAATTTTTATTTTTCGTCCAAAATATCTATTCTGGATACTAGCTTTGATTGTATCCATGTTTTGATCATTCTTGAATTTTACTCTACTATAATTACTTATGAGGTATTTTTGGACATGAAATAGCTGAAATACGAATCCTTAATATTTATTCTTTTATTTCACTGGATTCGTTTTTTTTTTAAATATTTTTCATCATCCTCAGTCCTAAATGATGATATAACTGAATATCTTTGGCCTGTAGTGTAAAGATGAATGATTTCTTGATGAATATTTTTGGCCCGTAGTGCAAAGATGAACAGGTGTTGAGATGAACATGACCGACTGATTAATATCTTTGGCCTGTAGTGCAAAGATGACTATTTGATTCAAGATGTATATAGATTGATGTTACAGGGATAAAATATCGATGATGGACTTTTAAATTCATAGATGATAGTAGATTTCATTATCTACTTAACTCTTCTAATGAATTGTTGTTTCCGCTGCAGTTGTTGATTTAAAACTTGTTGTCTATTGTATTCTATTAGATTTTTCCCTGTTGAAGACTAACGATAATTTATTTTATATTATCTTAGTCATAATGTTCTTTACTGGGCTAGTTGAGCTCACCCTTTTTCTTTTGTTCCATTTTTCTTTTTAGGAGGCGAGAATGTAGCGAGTACTAGTCGGGGTATGGAATGAAGGTTCTAAAAAGTCGTTTTAGTAGTCCTCACTATTTTTGTGAAATAATGTATCAATAATTATAATGAGGACTTATTTGAGTGTGGATATTGTCTAGATGACAATATTTGTATTTAAACTCACAGTTTTTATGTTGTATTAATAAAGTTGTAGTTGTTTCTGTATCATGTATTTTGACGACTCAGAATGGGTGTTGTATACCTATTTTGGGGGCGTCATAAGTTCAGTTGGTTTGAACTCTTATTTATTTACTTACAAGTCTTGTGTTCAAGCCTCACAACCCACAAGTAACAATATTTTATTTTAAAAAGAAAAAAGTCACGGGCCACGGGCCGGGCCGGGCCAAAATGGCCCGCATTTTTCTAGGCTAAAAAATTACAGCCCACAGCCCGGCCCGGCCCGCGGGCTTAGGCCATGCTTGTCAGGTCTAATATATTATAATCAAAGAAATCAATTAATATTAGGTAAAATTATCTTATTTTGACTGTTTTTTTTATATAACCGTAACTATAAAACTACGATACTAATTCTAATTTTTAAATAAACTCGTATTATTATATATACATTTTAATAAAAACAACAAATTAATATTAGGTAAGATGATGCTATTTTGATTGTTTCCTTATAAATCTTTATTAATAATTTTTGTTTCCTTAAAAAACTATAATACTAATTCCAATTTGTAATTAAAATTGATAAATAATAAAAGTTGACTTGATGTAAGAAAAATCAAAGGACAAAAAAAAAGGACGAAGCAAATTGTTTATTTAAATATAACATAGATATAGGTGGTATTTGTTACCTATTACTACATTTTAACAACTTCACATCTAATTCGAAAAGATAATAAAGTTGTTTGGTAATTTTTTCTTTGACTCTTATCGTTTTTTAATCGATAAGACAAATATATAATCATTAAGAGTTGCATCTTCATGAGAAATTTAAATCTATAAAGCCCTTATAAATATAATGCTTCCTCCATTCCAAATTTTAAGATTATTATTGATTTTTGAAACGTTAATTTGAGTTATTTTTAAATTTAAAATTAATATTATAAATTTAAAAGTCATTCATATGTTTTATAAGTACTTTTTAGTTGCAAACAACTTTTAAGTTCAGATGTTATAATTCACTCAAATAATTTAATTTAGAGTAGTGCTACAGACACAAACTATTCTATAAATATTTTATAAATTGATGATGTGACATACTCTACCTTAGCATACTGAATTATTGATCAATAAATTATTTCAATGTAGTCTTTGGCCCCATATCTATTATCTATTATATATACTAAATCACAGTACATGGCACAATATATTGACACGTGTCCTTCTATAAATTTAACACATGTCTATCCTAATTAATGCTTCTTATTGCCTTTGACAAAAATATCCTTGACAATTACTTAGGATATTATATACTGATCACCTTATTTTATGAATATTATCAACAGCCACATTATTTTAGGATCCATTAATTAGATAACTCTCTTAGGCAACAACCAGATTGGATTAATTTAAACACGATAAGGCCAACTTGCTTTTTATGAAAAATTAATTTTAATTATTTGAAAAGTAAATTTCTTTTAATATTAGACTTTTATTTATTTTACCTACTTTTCATGTGCCTAATAAATTTATTCTATGATTAATTAATTACTGTCATAGTTCTATGCAATTAAAAATTATTTCCATATTTATTTTAAAACTTCAATCTATTAGCTTCCAAAAATTCTTCCAATTATTTGAACAACGCTAATTGATTCTAAAGATATGAAAATTTATTTGCTTAACAAATTTATGGAAAACTCAATCAAATAATAAATTATGGAATACTTAAATAATATAAAACTCATCCCAAGATTTATGAAAACAATATTGATTAGATATATGAAAGATAATAAATCTTTTAAAAACTTAATTTCTAACCAACTCCATCAATTATTGGAAGTACTAAAAATCAACATTTTAAAATATTTTCATATTTATTATTTTATTCTTTGTGCCAATTACGCGACCAACACTTTTTCATCCAATTGAATCATTCTACTTAAAAAATAAATCCTTGAAGGATTCAATCAACAAAGTAATCGACAACTTTTTTATTATTTTTATAAAATATAACATTCAGTCAACTTATTACAAATTGATTTATTCCAATAAATAAGTCATGGTTCTTAAGGAAATGATTAAAACATAATTCACTAAATAATATGAACTTTTAATATGGAACGAAATGAATAAAAAATTAATCTCTTTTAACAACTCGGATAGATAACTCATTACCATTTCATTGACCGCTTCTTAAATCATGAAATATGATCTATTAATTAATTAGACCAATTGCAAATTGAATCGGACAGTTTGAAAGTAAGCTTAGGCTCAATTACGATTTCGATATTTTCATATTTATTTTAATATACCAATTAAATAATTCCATATTATGAACCATTAAGGTTCAGATTTTTTATTATATTTTCATATTAATTTTCAAAGATTAATATTTTGAATTTATAATCCACTAAATCACTACAAATCGAAACTGTTTTGGTAATGTCAACTGTTCTGATATTTTCCTTTTAAATTTAATTATTATATCCTAAAATCACTATTTTTTAATCCCAAATTAATATTTTTATTCTATAATCCCCTAAATCACTGCAAATCTAAACTGTTTTGATAATGTCAACTTTTTTGATATTATCCTTTCAAATTTAATTATTATCTCTTAAAATTATTATTTTTTTAATCCCAAATTAATATTTTGAATTTATAATCTACTAAATCACTATAAATCTAAACTTTTTTTTGGTAATGTCAACTGTTACATAATTACACTGATTTTTGAATTTTATAATATTATAGCATGCATATATATAAGTTCTAACACTACTAATAGTGACAACCCAATAAATCTGTTTTTTAGAATTTTACAGTATTATATACCATTTATAATATTATACCATACATTATCATACATATATATAATCCTACACTAATATGTTTATTTTATAAACCATAAAATCCACTACTTTTCTAAACTGTTAATAATTTAATTATGTTAAAACATAATTATTATATCCTAAAATAATTACTTTTCTAATATTATAACATTCATAATTATACCATACATTATAATCCTGGTACCTATGGTTCAATAGTAATATGACAATAAATTTGGTGTATGCAGTTCTTGGAAGAGTTAAATTTTTGTTGTCATGTTTCTTGCATTATTTCAGGTGCATCATGGATTTTATACTGCTTAGCACAACAAAATTTTGTGCCCTACAATTCTAAATACTGTTGAAAGTGCAAAGAAGTTATATGAAAACCTTCAGATTATGAGAACTTGCATTCAATGGGAGGGGCTATGGCTTCATTTTAGGGACTATATCCCACGGTGTTTATATTTATGACTTCTTCATTTATTGCATTCTATTATATAGATTGCGGCTTTGCATTTGTTAAGTATTAGCATCCGGTAAATCGTTTTCATTATCATTAATATATTTTTTTGGCATTATGGTAATACTGTGAGTGCCTATACAATTGTCAAAATTTGACAAAAAAACTAATGAGATAATGTATTCGTTCTTTAACTATAACTTTGTGTTATGTAAGACACGATGCTATACTGCTGTATTTTTGGACATGGTGTTTGTTTGACATGAAGATCCAACATAATTATTAATTCTCGTGCTTTTCAGTTTTCGCATGTAACATGTGCTTTCCCTTCATATCTGAGGACCGAAACTGAGACATTCTTTCGCTGTTTTCTCTTTCGTTTGGATGTTAGAATTCTGGTGCAAGTAAGCGTATACGAGACATGGATCTTCAAAATGCATCAAGTACATGTGTTAGATATTTGAGGCTTGGTAAGGTTTATGTAATGTGTAACAGACTTCAAATATACCACTAACAATCATATCAACATAACAATTCGATGACATTGTGCATGACACTTTCTAAATAATTTGTTAGTGCTTTAGAATGAAAGAGTTACCCATTTTTAACCATATTAATTACATTATAAATGTTTTTATCAAGACATTAATATATATATATATATATATATATATATATACACACACACACACACACACACACAACTGTTATGTAATGTTATAGGGTTTAGTGATCAGATTAATTATATACTTGGATATGTATTTGGGCACAAAATTTTTATGCAACACTATATAACATATGCTATTAAAATTTGATAATCGCACAACAATCTATCATCTTTTTATTATATTTTAATTTATTAATTGTATGTATAAATTTATTATTAACAAAATGAATAATCCCATCGCAAAGCGCGAGTTTGTATCTAGTAAAAAACTGAGGTGAAGGATACCACATCAGTATTTTGTAAAATATTTGTAGAATAGTTTATTTTTATAACATTATTCTTTAATTTATTAACATATAACATATACTAACAATTTAAATATTCAGTTCTATCAAATACAACCCTATATTTGATTATGATATTATATGGTAAGATGTAATAGGAGGTGGTTTTATAAAAGAATCCTATCTTGTCCCACAATTATGGGGAGTTTTAACTTTATCAAATTCATCATCATCATAATCAACTCCTAAATTTTAGGATTTTGTTTATTACTGCATGAGTTCTTCTAATACGACATAAAAATTTGACACGAGTATATTTGAATTTCAGTCAAAATACAAACAAGTGAAATTTAAATATACTCGTGTCCAATTTTCATGTCCACATAAAGTTTTTGTTACTCCATTTCTAGATAGATGCCCTTACTTTTCAAATATATATTTAGAGAGAATTAATATAAATTTACTCAGTTATCCTTATTAATAATTTAAAAAACTTTATTTACTTAAGCACTATAATTAACTTATAAAAATATGTAGTAATAACACAAATCACTTCCTCTTTTAGTACTCCTCCCATATCTACTCCACATTTCTTGGCTTAATCAAGGATTACTCCTAAATCATCTCTTATTCCCCTTATTAGTTATTCTAGTAAATAAGATATAAGCTTTTAATGTTTAAATTCAAAGTAGATGTTGATTATTATTTCTCTATATTTTCATATATACATATATATATATATATATATATATATATATATCAATGTATTAAAAATATTAATATGTAGAGAGAGAGCGTGTATGTGAAATTAGGAATAGAGATATATTTTTTATTTAAAAAAAAATATAGTACTAATTCTAGATAATGCAAGGGACATATTGAAAAAAATATTCCCTCCCCCCCCCTTTAAAAGTCGGCATTTTAGAAATGTATTATTAGTTTTGAAATGAAAATAGTATTATTTGTAGGTAAACATGATTTTTCGTTATTCTTAAGAATCACCCAGTTTCAAATTACAAGATCATTATTATTTTTATCAAAAATAGACAATTTTTAAACTCAAAATTAATATAAATTCATTCAATATGATAACAAATGTCATAAGCTATTTAAAATATACTTTTAATTATAAATATATTATCATATCAATTTAATTATAATATCGGAATTATAATTTTAGGATGCAAACAAACATAGCCTTAGGTCATGTTTTTTCTGTAAGAATTATAATCCTGAATAATAATCCACGAGATTATAATCTCAAGACTATTAATCTTACGATTATAATATTAGGATTATAATACCTGTTTGAAGATGATATTAAATAGTTCCTATATTAAGTTATTTTATAATCCATAGCCTAAAACATTTGAGTTATGTTTGTTTGCAAATATTATAATACTAGGATTATGGGATTATAATACCAAGACTATTAATACTAAGAATGTTAATCTCAAGTGTCTTGTTTGTTTTCAAATTTAAACTTGAGACTATTAGTCTTCAAATTTAAACTTGAATTAATCTAGGAATTATAAAGTGACTTGATGGTATTGAGATTATAATTCGAGATTATAATCATATGATTAATAATATTAAGATTATAATCCCGATATTATAATACTAGCAAACAAACATATCATAATATTATAATCTCAAGACTATTAAACTATTTTATAAACTTTAAACTATAGTCTCACGTTTAAATTTAAAAATATACTTTGAATTTCCTATATCAAGTATAATTCTTGCAACCCTGGATTAATACTCCTATCAAACCATCAGAAGTGGTTAGTATGAAGTTTATTTTTGGGTAAGTTGGTCAATTGACCAATAGAATGCGCATACGAGGTTATATTTATGTCAGTATTCTATTGGTCAATTGATCAACTTACCAAAAAAATAACTTCATGCTAACCGGATCCCAAACAAACACAGCCTTAATTAAACACACTCCTCCCCTATAAATTCAATGCACGCCAATTGGCCTTCGCTCATGCTCAGTTCTCTCCATCTGCTCTGCCCAGGTAGGTGTCGTTCATTTTTTTGTGATTATATATCTGCTATATATATTCATATTTTTGTTGGGAGTAACACAATGTATTTGAATACATATGTATATAGATCGATTGATATATATAATTATATATAATTACGTACGGATACATGTAATCAATTTATGTGTTTAGTCCTGAAGTGCTAAAAGAAGGGTTGAGATAGGACATCCGAATTGAATGTGTAAATTTTGCAATCACAAGAACCCCTGCATTAGGGGTAACGAATGTAGTATTTTATTCAATTTGTAGAATCAATAATAATGAAATTGTGTTACACATAACCCTAAATCATGTTTAAATAAGTATTCTCCCCGTTCTCAAAAGGATGACGGAGCTAGCTTAGGGCTCCTGTTTTTTTTTTGAAATTTTATTTAAGCCTATAAAATTTTGATATTTTTACTTTAGGCCCCCAAGATTTTTGAAAAAGAAAAGTACATGTAATATTCTTTGAAAAAATATAAGAAAATACTTTTTCTCTTCCAAAAATAAGAGGTACTTTCAAAAAAATTATGTCAATTTGAAATATGGGTAAATTAATATATATCAATTTTTTCATTTTTTGAGTATTATTTACACAAATATAAAATTTTATAATATCTTTTTACTCCACTTTGTGTGTTATAAAACGCTCATATTTACTACTATCTAAAAAAAAATCTTAGAAAGTATAAACTTGTTAATAATATTTGGACTGAGTAGGGGTGTAAGCCGAGTCAAGTAACTCGGTACTCGATTCGAGATCGGCTCGAAAATATGATCCAAAACTCGAATTCGAAGTTGATCCGAGTCGAATCTAATCCATATTCATTTTCTGTTTAATGATACACGAGTCGAATTCGAGCATACCAGTGTTCGCTCAAATTAGGATTCGAGTATTTTATTTTTTCTTGAACCATACTCGTTACCTGCTCGATGGATCATATTCGAATATTGGTCTGATCCATGCTAGTAAGTTAAATATGTGATATTTGTATCAATCTTTATAATTTATAAAGTGTAGTATGAAATTGTGTAAACTCGTACTTGAATAAATCAATGAATTGAATGTCAATTTATATTACATTCTTTATAATTTCTATACATAAATAAAAGTGAAAAAGTTATATATATAAATATTAGTTAAGTAACAAATTTAGTATGTAGAGGTTCAGTTTTAAGTGAAAGGGTTCATATTCGAAAATCGATTTGAAGGCTCATGAGTAACTCGCTTTGTAAACGAGTCGAGTACTTACGAGCCGAGTAGGTCCGAGTAATGAGTCGAATCTGGCGCAAAAATAAAAATTCTTAATCGAACCCGAGTCGAATTTGAGCTTACTTTTTTCGAGTCGAGCCGAATCTGAGCATTAAGGTGTTCGCTGAGATTCAACTCGTTTACACCCCTAACCCTAGGACTGAGCGTGTTGTCCTGGGTGTAACACCCCCTTCCCGAATAGGAAAGAGAGGTCACGTGGAAAGCACAACAAAACCCAAAATAATAAAACAAAGCACTAATAATTTCAAAATATTAATTAGTTGATAATCCATAAATATCTAATTAAATACAATTCTCCAAAAAAATCAAAACCTAAAATCACATAAACCTAGGTGGTCAAATGTAGTTTGCTTCACACGAAACCCTAAATCGCTCCTGAAAACCTGTCGAAAGAAAAACACAGCACGAGTCAAATGCCCAGTACGAATATAGATTACAAAAAATAATGAATTGAAATAACCAACTCAATTAATTGAATTGAACAAGACTAACAAAACGAAATGATAGGTTGAATCAAAAGGGTTGGATGTTATTTCATACCGAGTTCAGAACAAAATAGAAATATACCTTGCCACACAGGCAAAACAAATAATGCCACACTGACAATCACACATCGGACTGAGCAATCCAGATGCATGCAAAATCAAAATGCATGTTTGACACAAACATCTCCAATCAATAAAACATAACAGAACAGAACAAAGTCTAGGGCCAACCTATACGCCCCACAATAAAATCACCATATGACCAACTCCCATCAGAGCGCAAAACGGAGACGTCGTGGACTGATCACACCCCAACGGAAAGTGTCATGCTTCGGTATCAAGAGGACCTGCCTGTGGTACTCCACAAGTGGTCATAGCTCAAGTAGACCCTCCGATAAATTATAACAAAGATATAATGTCAAAACACATGCAACACAAAACCAACACAAATGGGTTCTAACATGTACATGTCAAACAGAAATCAACACAAAGTCTCCAAAATATATTGACATGTACATTTCTACAAATATCAAATAAATACTAAACATGATTAATTAGTTCAAAGAGTACATGTACGAGTTCTAAGTAGCAATACCAAGACGAAACTATCACATGAATTTGAGAATGAACAATCATGTGAAACAATAAATAACCTCTAAACGAAAAACAAAACGAACTAATCAAAATTAAAAAGATTATCACTGAAGGAGTACGGAATCCATACCTGATATGCAATACCACTTAAAGCACACTACACGAAATCGTACCCTCAAATGTCAACGATATCAAATACGAAATGTTATTCACCACCTATACATATTTATCTCGAATTAAATATAATCCAAACTAATAATTCCAAAAAAAATCGTAATCCATTTAAAATGCCTTTAATTATCGCCTTAGATCACTATTAATACTCCAAAACTTAAAAATCAATAACAAAATTTAAGAAATCTTAAAACCCTAATATGACAAATTATTCTTAATACGTCAGTCCACAATTATGGTCTTATCACCATTATTTAAAACTTATTTATCAAATGAATTAATTTTAACAGTAAATAGACTTCTAATACTCCAATTTAGCCTCAAGAATCACCCAAATCGGATTTACAATCATTAAGTTATGCATTTTTAAATATTATAACTTGTTACTAAAAATTTTGCTACAAAAATTCTAGATCAGTCACTTCTTGAAATTTATAACAAATCATACGTTACTCTTTAACGATTCAAAATTGGTGAATAAATTCTCAGCTTATATATGTATAACATATCTAAAAATTATAACGATCCAACGGTCGGACTAAAATAACCCACACAATATACCTTAAAATAAAGAAACTGATTTTCATATTTTAACGTTTACATTCAATCAAATTATATTCCTTAATATAAATTTATATCATCTTTTTTATTATGACTTCTAATTTCATGTCTATATTTGGATAAAAAATAATCTCTAATTTAAAAACCTTTATAACTAACCATAAAAACAAAATATAAAATAATATTTACCTTTCTTGTTCGCCTTCAATACACAACGGTAAAGAATCTGATTTTCAGGTCTATTAGAGTCTTCAAAATCTCTTCATGTATTCACAAAAATTGTAGCTTTTGAAAAGATACACGAAATAGGCTTAAGAATCACTCGATTCAGAGTTAATATGATTGATTTATGAATTTTCAAGTCTAGGGCTAAAAATAGTGACGGGAATCAAGACATGTTGCGATTTTCAGCAATTTAAGGCATGAAGATGACGTCAAATAACTTCTCTTCCCCTTTTTAATTGTAGAGAATGAAAAATTAAAGAAATAGGTTTTGGATTCACTCAATTCTGACATCGGATGAATTAATTATAATTTTTCTAATGGGCTCCAGTGCATATAAGTATTCTACTCTGGAATTCAACTAACCAACTTAGAATAAGAATATGATTTCATCTCCAGTCTTTAAATATAAATGAGAAACAATATAGAAGTTACCAAAACCCTAATGGATTCTTCAATTTTAATTTAATCAATTATTTAATTATCTACTAAAAGAATTTAACTTTCCAAACGAAATAAGGAAGAAAAATAAATTAGTAACTTACTTTTTCCAATTTAATTATGCTTTTATAAAATAAAATCAGTTAATATTTAATTATTAAAAAAATTCGGGTTGTTACATTATATGTAACAACCCGGGTCAAATCTCGAGTGCAGAACAAATTTCGGGTCAAATCTCAAGTTCGAATCAAATTAAATACATCCGAACAAAGCGTTAAACCACTAGCCCAATAGTATATTCTTGGGTTATCTTAGCCCACCACATGCTCACCCAAAAGGTCATAACTGAAGGTACTATTGTTAGTAACTTAATTCCTTATATACATACAATTTTTTTTCATATTTTTTTATGTGCGACTGGGGTGTTACAAAGTCTCTCACTTAAATTTTTGACGTCCCCGTCACAACCGATCACACACACACGTTCCACAAATCTTTGCCTCTCTAGCCATTGTGGGATAATACCGGCTCCGGACCTCCCTCTCGATCTGAGCTTTCGAGAGTCGGCTTTGATGCCATATGTAACAACCTGGGTCAATTCCTGAGTCCGGAACAAATCTCGAGTCAAATTCCAAGTCCGAATTGAATTAAATCCATCCAAACAAGGCCTTAAACCACTAGCCCAATAGTATCTTCTTGGTTCATCTTAGCATCACTAAATTATTCTTGACTTTACAGTATTATATTCTAGCCCCTCAAAAAGAATTTCTGGTTTTATCACTGATTGAAAGTACAATTTATGTTGTGGATGAGTTAAGATAAAATAAAGTGTAAGTATGTCATTTAGTGAGGTTTAGTTAGTATAAAAAAATAAAGATAAAATAAAGTGTAAGTATGTCATTTAGTGAGGTTTAGTTAGTATAAAAAAATAAAGGGACTTATCACTTTATGTAATCTTTGGGGGCTACAAAGGATAAATTTTTGAACTTTTTTTTATTTTCTTTCTTCCACTTTACTTTTTTTAACTTGTGTGAAATATGTACTTAACTTTTTTTTCCCTTTTCTTAAAAAGGCGTGAAACCGATCAAAAGTTATGACAAAAACAAGATTAAAACTCAAGAGCATCAACTTAGGTCATCTTGGCCTACATCAAGTCATCAAACCCACCCAACAAGTTAAGACTGTTGGTACTATTACTAGTATTGTCAATCCTTCACATATATTAATCTAACCATATGTTTTAATGTGGGACTGGACTATTACAAAAATCATACATAATAATTATTATCTTTCGCATCATAGAGCGAACTGATTTTACTGGATAATAAAGTATATTAGCTTAAGTGTAATGTGAAAGCAATCAAATGAGCCTATAAACAAATTTGAAATATTAAAATTATAGTTTAAACTAGAGGTTTTATTAGTAATTTTAAGTAATATTTATTGAGGATCTAGATAAAAAAGAATAGCTTATTTTACCTTTAAGTATAAACTCGATGCAAAATTAAGCCCAAAAATAAAAATTGGAAAAAATACAATTCCAAAACTATGTATTTGTCTCTATATAATTATGAAACATGAAAAAAAGTTCTTTTGCAAAAGATAAGAAATCCTAGAAACCTATTTTAAGAATTATGGTACAGATTGAGTAAGCGTATCTGCTAATGAGGAAAAAAGGCTTTAATGTGTTATTTTAATTCTTATTAGGTTCACTTCTAACTTAATGTATTGTACATATCCTATCGCATCGTAGGATACGTGCGACTATGCGTGACTATGCGATGTATGTTAAAATACGGCTCATTTTTTTATTTGTTAGTGATTTTGTATCGAATTGCTCTCGTATCATATCGTACGATAGGTATTATGTATCGTATGGTTCTGAGAACTATGATCCCATGTGATTAATTTTTATATTTAAAATAATAGTGAAAATATAAAGTACTATCGCTTAGAAGACAAGTTTGAAGAAAATGGCAAAGAATAAAGATGATAAGTATAGTCATATTTTACTAGTATGAGTTAGTGTATTGATGTTTGATATTGGATTTTGGATTTTCACATTCGAGGCTATTGTGAAAAAACTGGCAAAAATCTGCTGCAAAGAGAATATATATATATATATATATATATATATATATGTGTGTGTGTGTGTGTTTGTGTGTGCGTGTATAAGTTATATTTTATCTTGATCTTTTAATAAAATTTAACTGTATGGATGAGAAGATTATACAAAAATATAAGATATTGTAAATTTTTATTTAATTTGAGGTTATGTAGAACCTTATTACAACCTTGTAAAATAAGCAATGTTCTAAAAGGCGTTAGGCGGGCGGCAGAGGGGGGCCTAGCGCCTAGGGGGCCTAGCGCCTAGGGGGCCTAGGTGAGATTTTTTTATTTTAAGTCAATTTTAATATTTTATCTTACATTTATCCAGACAAAACAATAATATAAAGTAAACAATCTATAATAAAGATAATAAAGGCCTTTGCTTAAAGTTCAAACACATATCCATATTGCTAATGTCAAAGGTCAAACACAAACATGCAATTGTTCAAAGTTCAAATATATTTTTAACGTATTAGTTTTATTCATAAATAAGATTGCTATTAAATAATAAAATTTAAAATTTCAAGAATTTAATTCAATATCAAAACTTAAGAAACTAAACATAAATTTAATAATTATATTGAATTAAACTAAATATTACAAATATATCATCATTTATATAATTTGAAGTTGGTACAAGTTCAAAAAATTACAAATATAATAAAATTATCTATTTTGACTTGATATTGTTCACTTCTTGTTGTGATTTAATATATTACAACCTGTATTATGAATATGGTAAATCATTAGAAAAATAAATATATCAGTTTAGGTAGTTATTAAAAAAAAAAAACTCTCCTCATAAGCTTCGTCTAATTTTTTGGTGGAATTTTTTTGCTGCCTAGGTGAGGTGTCAGGGGGGCCTAACGCCTAGGCGGGGAGCCAAGGGGGGCCTAGCGCCTAGGCGGACCTAGGCGAGGATTTTTAGAACACTGAAAATAAGTACTATATGCTTTGACGAGTTAAATTTGTTGAACTTTCACTAATATAAAGTCATTGATAGGCATCACCCAATTATATGAAAATTCATATATTCAAATATTTTTGTATGTATTTTATATCTGTATAGTTGGGTTTCTCTAAAAAACCCTACAGATTGATGTATTAATCCCATAGGTATACTAGTTAGATACCCTTGGATATCTCCCGTTTTAACTATATATATTTTATTCAAGTGGGGATTGCTTGGCTGTGGCAATGTCCAAATAGACATAGTTTTGGAATTTGGACATTCTATTAATGACAATTTTGTCAATAAACTAATTTCATTAATAGTAATTTTTACATTTCGCAGGCCAACTAGTTGTGGTCACCACAACCACGCTTTTCCCAGAACTTAGTTGGTCAATTAGTTCTTGCTTTTGTTTTCACATAGTCATTGTAAGTGGTGTGGTGGGTATGGGAGGGAAGAAGGAATTGTACCATGAGTGGAGTTAATAAATATTCTTTTTATGTGTTAATATTTTTTTAATTTCTGCAGAATCTGATATTGGGATAAACTAATGGATGCACAAGATACTGCTCTTGTTGATGGTGGAGGATTCAAAACTAAAAAAAATCATGATGTGCAACTGTCAGGGCATTCTGATAAATCTTTGATCAATGGCAATAATGGATTTCAACTGTCCAAAAGAATTGGGTGTCAAGCTGAAAAGATGGTATCTGAGAAAAGAAGATTCAGCCCACGACTATTAGAGATACCAGACAGTAAAAGGCCTTATTACGGTACTTCTAGAATGTCAGGGCATTCTGATAAATCTTTGAGCAATGACAATAATGAATTTCAAGTGTCCAAAAGAATTGGGTGTCAAGCTCAAAAGACGGTATCTGAGAAAAGGAGATTCAGCCCACGACTAATAGAGATACCAGAAAGTAAAAGGCCTTATTACGGCACTTCTAGAATGTCAGGGCATTCTGATAAATCTTTGAGCAATGGCAATAATGGATTTCAAGTGTCCAAAAGAATTGGGTGTCAATCTCAAAAGATGGTATCTGAGAAAAGGAGATTCAGCCCTCGACTAATAGAGATACCAGAAAGTAAAAGGCCTTATTACGGCACTTCTAGAAAGGAGTCGCAGCATTGCCCAATTGACAAAATCTGTAAAGGAAACGACAATGGTGATTGCTCAAAGAAAATTAGTGCATCATACGTGGGTGTAAAATCTGAAGGTCATACATATTATGATTATAGACAAAAATGTTCAACGGCTGGAGATGAAGTTTCTAAGAGTGACTCAACAATTTTAGATGCTGATACCTCTTCTCCTAGTAGTTATGAGGGAGGGAACAATGTATTCTTTGATTCACAAGTGGATGACATGAAATGGTTGGTTTCTTCAACCAATGCTGATGGTAAAAGTGCCCATGCAAAGGTGAAAGAGACATTGAGAATCTATAATATGTTTTATCTTCAAGCTGTTCAGGTGATTACAGTTTTTGACATTTTTTGGTTGAAATATATACATGTCTTTTTGCTGCTGCCAGCTTCTTCATTCTGATATACTAATTTCCTTTTCCCTCTTCTCTGTTAGATGTGTTTACTTGCAGTTTTATGGTAACTAGTAATCTAGTATTCTTGCCCACACAGTGTGTGGTCTTAAAATATAGAGAGTTGTATGATGGAAATAAATAAATGAGAAAAGATAGGAGAGAAATTGGCTGATAACGGAGTGGAGAGCGAAGAGAAGTTATGGAGTAAAATAAGAGACAGTTGAAAATATTAACTGCTTTTGCTTTAGGATTTTGATAGTAATTTTTTTTAATCATATGGTTTCCTCGTGAGTGGTTAAACTCCTGCTTTAGAGAAAATATATATGTAGGTGTATATTTTAGAGATACTTTCTAGTGTAATTTTGGTTTTTAGTATATTTACAAATTACAGTTTGTTTATTGTTGTACTGTGCTTCCTTTATTTGGATTCCAACTTTAGTGAATAGATTGAATGTGGAGATATAAGAATTTACATATTGTTATATCTTGAAGGTCGACCTTGAAAAAATTGGTTTAGAGTATGATTTCTGTACATGTCTCTGAGAGAGAGTTTTTAAGAACATGAATCTGTGATTTCCTATTCCTTGTATGGTTTTTGTTTTCTAATTGTTCTAAATGCTCACAATGTAGCATGATAAAAAGTTGAGAAAAATGCTCATATTTTTATTGAACTCTTCCTATCCTTTGAATATATTCTTGGGAAATGTTCACATTTTTGCCTCGCTTTGAACTTCTACAATGGGTTCTTTTGGGAAGATGCTGTTTCAGATTTACGTAGGGATTGGATGGTGAGCCTGCTTTAAGGGATTCTAACTTTTTATTTTATCTGTTTCAAAATATTTTTCGTCCTCTTCTTTTGTATGTTCCCTGTTTCTTTTATCCTTAGAAAAGGACACAAAACGATTACTAGGAATGAGTTCATTCAAAAGAGAGTAAATAAGACAATATTTACTAAGGTGGTCGTGAATTATAACGACCAAGTATGGTTTGGTTGTCCTAAAGTATTACTTGAATACTCATTGTTGGCAGTTATGATTGCTGAGCTATGTTTATTATTATGTACCATGATAGTTCAACTCTGTTTTACCTATATAGGACCAAATTCATTTGGATTGGAATCTACTTTACAATTATGATTTTGTTTTATATTCAAATGATATGGCATATTTATAATTACAGCGATTGTTACAACTAGAAAACTGATGATTTTGTAGGAGGAGGACAACAGATGCTCGATGGGTGCTGAAAAGTTAAACGATAAAGTGCGAATCTTGATCTTGACTATCATGATTTTATTTGGCTTTTTATACTCAGCAGTGTCATCATTAACCTCATATCATTCGACTTTTTCCACATCCACCTACACTCTATTCACCTCATCTCATACTTTACAAATTCAATTATTTTAAATGACTCGTTTCTTTTGTTTTGATTTTTATGATACCTTGATATTATTTGTAGTAATCATGCAAGTGACCTTTGTTTAGAGGTTTACCAAAAAAATTTGAATCTGTTAAAATAAAACATAGGTTTGAATTTTAGCATAAGTACGAGTCTCTAATTTGTCAGCTCTATGTAAGTAGGTGGAAAATTCATTTTTTTGTGGGTGGAACATTTGAAAAGTAGAGGACTAATCTATGAGAAAGTAAAGGTACAACTTGCATAAAAGAATGAAATTAGAATATAAACAGCGCGCACAATGTCTTAGTTCAAAACTCAGAATTAAATTCTCTCAAATCTTTGAATTTGCTTCCGCAGAGGCTCATTGGAAGGGAATAGATTGGTTTGCATATAGGTTGGAGGAATAGAGTGATCTATACTTCATTTATAGCGCTAGCATACCTTGCAACAGTAAGATGAGGAAAGTTCAGTCTAACCATCAAAAGAAGTGGCCTGCAAATTAGTTTTAGAATGATTGAGCCCAACTTATGTGGGGTCTAAGAAAAGCAGGTGTCTGAGGACTTGCTTTTACAAATGTAACTCCTAGTTTGTCAAGGTTTCTTAATGAACTACAGATTGTTATTTCTTTATGTTGGGAAGCGAAAACTAGGATGAAGATTGAGCAGACTCACTAAGAAAATGATTAAACTAAGGGTTTGATAGGTAACTGTTTTTGCTTTCTATTTCTGCTGTCATATGTTTTTGCTTTTATTTACTTTCGCTAGTGAAAACAAAAGTCAGACAGTGTTGTTTGATAATTTTATTAAGTGTTAATTTTATTTTATTTAGCGGTAGAGTTTGAAATTTTGTTGTTGACAAGATTTGATGTATGGACCTCATTAGAGTTGAAATGGCCCCTTGTGTTGCCAAAATTGAAGAAGCAACTTTTGTGTGTTTTTACTTTTTTGCTACCAAAGTTGATTTTACTTCCACTTTTTTCAAAGCAGAAACAGTTCGAAACACTATTTTCTGCTTTTGATTTCAAAAAAGTGAAAGTAGAAACAAAAATTGGAAAGCAAAAATAGATACCAAATGGACCCTAAATGTTCGTGCATTCATGGTTTCTACTTATTAAAGATGCACATTTGTTTGTCAACTTTTTAACAACTGAACTTACGGGCTGTTACTGCCTAATAATAATTGGCTCTGAACTTGTTCAAGTCATATATACTCAAATCAGCTTTAGGAAGTTAGCAGTAGTGCCACCAACAGTTTTAGTTCCTATCCTGATTCATTGCATCTTCTTATTACAAATGCACATTTATTACTTTACAATTATTCAATGGAGCTTACTTTGATCCGTTTCTACAGATTTGGTTGTTATTGGTTCTGGTATTGTCTCGTTACAGTGTTACACTAGTTATATATGATTGATTTATTTTTTCATAACAGCACATTGTACTTTTTTGTTGTATTTAATGAAAAGGGAGGAGGTAGTATGGTATACTGGGGATTATTCTAAGTTTCTATGTTCTGCTGCTGTTGTTCACTCTCTCTATACATATATATATATATATATATATATATATTCTTTAATATGTTGTTAGACTCACATAAATGCTTCAACCATCTGCAGGAAACAGGTGCCTGTACTGAGGATGTAAAAGCATCTCACAAGCGACCTGATTTGAAGGCAACATCGAAGGTAAAGCTGTCAGCCCACATGAAACCTTTCTATGAGAAGTCTTAGACTGGATAATTGATCATGTATTCGACAGTATTCCTTTGCGTTATGATATAGGGCTTTAGGGAACCAGTAGTCCAGGACTTGTGCCATCCGATGATTAGAGTTGTGGTAAGTTAAGGTTGGGAAAAGCATATAGAGTTTGGTCTTTGGTATGTGCCGGGAAGGTGATAAATTTTTTGGAAGGTAAATGTTGTTTTCTGGCCATGTCCTCAGATGTTTGGTTGCAGAACTTTCAGTAAGAAGTTACAGGAACTTTCAGGCCTTTTTAGGGTTTTTGGTGTAAGAAAGAGGGAGTCGCGGTAGAAGGGTGGGAAGGTGATAAAATTAGGACTTTGGTTTGGAAATGTATGGTAGTTGGTTGTGCTATTAACAATACCATCAACTTGAACTATGATGCAGGGAACTTTAATAAAGTTCAGGCATATCAAATCTATGAATCTCAGAAGTAAACATAAATTAAGACAAATAAAGATGGCTGGCAGAATTAATTAATTAGCTAGTGTTGATGTAACTTGAAAGAAACATAAAAAAATTCCAACAAAGGTACTCTCTAGTCAACCAAGAAGGCTTCTTATGGGTTCACAATATTCACTTTAGGCTTCTGAATCTTATGATAAATCTTGTTATTGGTTTTGAATTCCTTCTCACAAGAGGCAAAATGAAGAAAGAAAACGAGAGGTTCACATCAAATATTCATCCTAGGACATCAAGGAAAGCAGATATAGTGCATCAACTTGTAATGATTTAAATCTCTAGTTTCTTTGGGTCTTTCTTTTCAACCATAACAACAGAAAGATAGGGAACTAGAAATAATGATAACTGGAATCATGACAAAACCTTAGGCTGACTAGTTTTATTTATGGATAGATTTCAAGTGCTTTGGGTGTTCCGAATAGGACAAAAGCTATTCTGCTGACTTTGTTATTGCAGCATAGAGACTTTCTGCTGGCTGGTAATGAGGCTGTATAAACTTCAATAGTATTGATGATCTCTTCTTTTACATAAATATGAATCTGGAAGTTTGTTTAGGCCTTTGTTGATATTATGAAGATACATTGGTTATCTATGTCTTATAATTGAAGGGAAGGGAATGCGATACATTCATTCTGATACCACACCAATGTATCATAGGCTTATGAAACTAATAAATATTGGTAACATTTTATTAGTCTATGGTTTAAGTTGTAGAAAAAGGGTTAAATATGTGGAAGAAACGTTGTAAACTTTATCTGTGGAAATTACCAACATTCTTTTGTGAGATAAATGACCAACATTAAGCTCTAAGTAAGAATAAATCTCTTAAAATTTTATTAATCTAACATAAATTCGAAAAAAAGGATTTGTAGGAAGATAATTATGGCAGTAAATTAATGTTTCTGAACTTATAATCTTGAGATCTAGATAGCAAGTTCCCTGAAGGTCCTATGACTATATGGTATTAGGCTAAGCTTCAGACTTCTCACCTGCTACGAGATATGGTTTCTTTCTAACCATCTCTTTGGGCCTCAGGATGAGAGCTTTTAGTAGAGTTGCTTTCTATGTTGGATCTATATTGGGATTGTTGGGGGCCGGGGGTGGGGTGGGGTGGGCGGAGAGGGGAGCTTCCATCGGGAATATTGTATTTTCATTCCATTTTTGGTCAAAGAGACTTTATGTCCTGGTGTATCTAGTAAAATCTTCTTTATCTGCAAAAAAAATATTTAGAGCCTAAATGTATAGGAGTATTTAGTTTTACTTTAGTTATTGTTATTGTTGTTCTTGTGTTACTTTTATGATACTACTATGCTAAAATTGTTAATATTCTATGATAATAGGATACAACGATTATTTGTTGTACATAAAGATAGACAATAGATAGCTAATCTATAGCTGGCTAGAACCTTCAATGGGACTAAAAATATATTTGGAATGATGGAAGATGTTTAACAAAATGTTTTTAAATTTTGATTTGGTAGTCACATTTGCATACCAACCTGGAGTGTCATATACATATTAATGTTGATTCTCCTAGGCTAATCAAACAATCTCCAAATCCAAGGGAGAAATGGTGTATTACATCGTCAACTGGGAGTCTAATAAAATGGCAAAGATTTTTCCAAAATTTTAGAAAAGGCCACCCCCCTCCCCCTCTTCAGCATCTGCTTTTGATAGAGCTGACAGCCCTTTGAAACAGCAAAGAGGTAGTTGAATCATATACTGAAGGAATACATTCTTTACCATCCCGGTTCATCTTAGAAACACTTCTTATTCGCAGCCCTGCTAATCTTGTAGAGTATGATATATTTAATGTCTGCTGATTTCTTCTATCTCCCTCACAATATACTAATATTGTGTTTCCTTTTTTGCTTTTGAACACATGGCAGATGAAAGACAAAGAAGTGGTTTTGTACCCCAGAAAAAGATTTGGCCACCTACCAGGTTTGTGAATTCTTGTTGTCTTATTTTTAGTTTATATCTAATTCACACTGTTAAAATATTGAGTTGAACATATCTTGAAGTTAAGTTGCTTCCAGACCTTCCACGTGTTACGTAGCTTCTTCTTTTTCTGTGTTTATGGCTGCGACAGTGGTGCAGAATAGGTTTGAAATCTAAAAGGAGGAGCGGGTACAGGGTTTGATAAGTTCTGTAAATTAAAAAAAGGAAAAATAACTTATCACCATTTAATGGTGGATACTGCCATCACTTTATTGTTATTGCAGATCTAACTTTGCTCTTATGATGCAGGTATTGATGTTGGATATCAGTTTTATTCACGAGCTGAAATGGTAGCTCTAGGTTTCCATAGCCACTGGCTTAGTGGAATAGATTATATTGGAAAATATTCAGGTGCACAGGTAATATATTTAGGATTACTTTCATGGGGATAGATTGAAAAAACTTATTTTAATTTGGGACATTGTGTCAATTATTATCTTGAATGTTCATAAAAAAAAGTCCATTCTAATTTGGAACTGTTGTTGTTGGTTTTAATGTTCCTAATAAGCATAGGGGATCTTATGTCAAACTCTTAACATTCTTGTGGGCCAAGGGATTGACATGGGTGTTAGAGATAAAATAGATGTATTGAATATTGTTGTTATGTTATTACAAAGAGTACTGAAGCCTTATATGTAAGCTAATAGTTGAGTACTCGAGTAGTGGCCACGTATGTGTGGGCACAAAGCATACAATCCTACAATCCCCTTAGCACTCCCCTTCAAGGTGAAATTCTTATATTATGACTTACAGCTTGTTACAAAACATATCCCAAAAATAAAAAGATTCAAACCAAACTTAAAATGAAATTATGTTATCTCCAACACTCCCCCTCAAATTGAGATCCTTTTCAATTTGCACAGATTTTTTTTTACGTCCAAAGTCAGATTTCTCACCCTCAATACATAACTTTACACATCCACTTTTCGAGCATATCATGTGCCAGCAATAACGGAGAACACTCGACCTCTCTCTCATTCAAAAACAACTATAAAGGACTTCTTGCCTTCCTTAACAACGGAGGACATCTAGCCTCCCAAAAAAATCGAAGGATACACGCCTTCAATCTCGGTCTCATGCAATCCTTACTTTCCAATCAACCATTTACATATTTCAACCCGAGAATTTAACTGCGCTGGACATATCACCCTTTCGGTTTGACGGTTTGTCAATAACACTAATCCCTACAGTTGCATGTGGCAACCTGCAAGTCACGTGCATCAGGTTAGATTGGTAGAGTTGAATTTTAGATGTTTTACTTTAACCATTTCCTTGGCTAAGACAGGTATCCATGAGGTGGCTAAGAAGCAGCTTCTCTTTGATCCATTTGTTGCACTCACGATCTGTATTTGAGCTTTCAAAAAGTCTCATTAACTTATTAATATCTATACAGCTATACAATCAAACAATTGGGACTCCTATCTATCTGCTGGTTGAATTATATCCAAAGCTGGGTTTCCTAGTGGAATTTCAACAGCTGTTGATATTAAAGAATACAAGATTCAACCCATGGTTCCTACAATGTCAGTTTTGCTGTTTAATTTACTTTAGCATGATGAGTTTACTGTATGATCCATTCAAGGCTAAGCTGTGATTAATCTGAAATGTTTGAGTCACAGTAATTTTATATATTTATCAGTTACACCTTTGTAAACCATAGTTGCTGTTAAGAGTAAACCTTCTACCAGTTATTGTGGTGTTTGTTTGCTTGTTGGTTTAAAGTGAATGATATCAACTTTTCTCAAACATATATAATTGATTTCTATCTGTTTATTCTTTTCCTTTCTAAAGGAATTTTGTGAAAAGGTATCTGCAGTATTATCTTTCTTCTGTCTTTGATTATTCATATTCTGAATATTGCAGGAGTACAAAGGCCACAGGTTTCCTTTAGCTGTAGCAATTGTGTTGTCTGGTCTATATGAAGATGATCAGGATAACTCAGAAGATATCATTTACACTGGTCAAGGTGGAAATGACTTGCTTGGTAAAAAACATCAAGTCAAGGATCAAGAACTGTCTGGTGGTAATTTAGCACTTAAAGTGAGTTATATGAAACTTTTTCTTATTTCTTTGCTTGTTACTTTACATGGACTTTCTCTTGCATAAATGGTGTCTGGAGTTAATGTAACTTTGGCAATACTAGTAATGTAAGTGGAGATGTAATGAGTCTCAAAGGTCATAGATACCTCAAAAGGATTTCATTATCAATGGATTGGAAGATATTGGAGACGATTTTGATCATAAGATTAAAGCAGTAATATCAACTAGAGAAGTACTTCGGATGTAATAAATGATTGACATACGTTTGTGAGGTTGATAAGGAAATTTTTTTAGGATGACTTTTAAGGCAGCCATGAATCAACTTTTCATAAAGTAAGTATGATTTAAAATCGAATGTTAAGGTAGACTGTGGATGCATGGTGAAAGGAAGGAAGGAAGGACAAATTAGAAATTAAGGCATTCATAGATATGGTAGAATTAGTTTGAAATAAATTTTGAGAATCATAGATGGTTTGGGCATTTACTACATAAGACCCAAAAATGTGCCAGCGCAAAGTAAATCTGATTAATATTTGGCTTTAATGTTAGGGGAAGAAGAAAATCAAAGTCAACTTGGATGAAGATCATAGAAGACATGATATATTGTGATTAACATATCAATATATCCTTAAAACTAGCAGAATGGCACAACAAAGTTGATGAAGCTGATCCAATTAATTTAGAAAAAGCTCACTGAGTTTTACTTGGTGATGCTGTATAATTTAGTTGTAATCAAGATTTTAAAACTTCAGACTTGGATGATATTGTAATAAGAGGATCCCAACTTTGGTTCATGTCTTTCTCTCTATTTTCGTTCTATCATGTGTTGGAACCTTGCAACTTCAGAGAAACTAAAAAATATTCTCAAGCAATTATAATTAAGAAATCTACACCCCCTGTTCTAAAAAGGAATTATGATTTTTCAAATCTGTCCATGACAAAAAGTTGAAATAAAACTGTGTGATTATCAAATATTGTTGCATATGATAATCAGAATGGCAGACCACTATGTCATTAAAACTTAGAAAGATAACTTTGAAAATTGGTAAGTCCACTTTTTCTTAATTTTTTAAATTTTTTATTTTTTTGGAATGGTAATGGTTTTCTAGTACGGCAGGAGTAGTACATCATTATCTTTGTAGACTGATGCTAAATGAAATATAAGTAGCTAAAACACCATTCTATATCAAAACTACAATTTTTAGTTTCATATAAAAAAAATGAAAATTTATGTCATCCTTGTTCATTTGGTTCCTCGGCCGTGCTAGCGGAGGTGGATCTAGGCAAGAGCGAGTATAGGCAATTGCGTAGGTGATTATTTGGAGAACAAATAATCTTATGTCGGCAACATATTTTTTGACCTTTTCTTTCATATTTGAGCTTCAACCAACCAATTATATTTCAGGCTATAATATCCATTTATATTATATGTTTTCATCATTTTAATTTGAATTACCTTGGCCTTTTTTTAGTGTGATGTTTGAAAAGTTCTCTTTACTTGGTTGGACCAATACAAGTTGCTTTAGAAGCACATGCAATAAGTGTTTTTTTTTGTGTATCTATGCAATCACTAAATAGTCAAATAATGAGACGAATCTGAAATTTTAATTATAGTAGATTATTAGTAAGACTTTATGGATGGTTGGTGCAAAGGAAGAAAGATTTGATGGGAATTGGGATTGTGTTAGATGTGGGTAGTTACCAGGCTTTGATACAGACTGATATGGGGATTTAAAGGTGGGGACTTATAGGAGAAGAAATAAGAAAGATAATAATACAATAGCTTTAAAATTATAATATTCAAATGAACAATCTCAATGTGTGAATAATGGGTTACATGAGTTTATATAAGAAAATTACATACCCTTAATCTTGGAGACAAATTAAACTTAGCAAAGAAGTAAACAATATCCTAATAATAATCTACCAAAATTAAAAGTCTTGGATCATCTCACTAAAAGACTACTTGGCATGGGCTTCCAAAAGTCTCTTATATTGGTCCAGAAAAGTTGGGCAAACTCATCATATATCATAGAGAACTTTCTAGTATACTTTAAAATTATTTATAACACTATATACAAATAATTTACACTTCTTTAAATACAGTGTATAAGATCTTCTATATTTCTTTACGATTACTTCCTCTGTTCCAAAAATATCTCATTTTTTAGTTTTTGAAATCGATTTGCGACATTTTCATATTCAAAATTGATAAATATTTATTTAATTTTTGTCAGAAAAATAGTAAATATTGTAAACTATCTTAAAAGTATTATATGAGTATTATATGGTACAATTTCTTTTATATTCAAGAATTAAATGAATTCACCTTAATTTTGAATTTTCAGATTTTTTGAATTAACTTTAAAAGGAAATATAGGAATTATCTTCAGTTAAAATTTAAACACAATTGGTAAATGACCTTATTTTAAGTTAAAATTTTAATGTCCTTAAATACACTTTGGCAATTTTGGAATTTTTTATATATTTAATGTATAATAATAAAACATATATATTTTATTTTCTTAAATTATTTATTTCGCATTTTTTTTAATATTTTGTTTCACTTATATTGAGATCCTGGATCTTTTGCCCTTGTCTGCTAGTCATTTTCTTGAAATCTAGAAATTCTCTCAAATGATTTGAGATTCTACTACATGGAGTCAAAGTAGTTTGCAGGTGTTCTTTTGAAATTTTTTACTGGTTTGGATATGTTTACTAGAAAAGAGCATGCTTATAACAAATATGAGTTTGTGAATGCATTCAACGTTAAAGTTCTTAAAAGTTTGTTGTCAGGCACCAAAATTATGGATTTACGAATTTTTAAACCTTCTGCATTTCAAGAAAATTGTGGACTTCTGAAATTTGAAACTTTCTACGTTTGTGAGAAAATTGTGGACCTGTAAATTTTGAAACTTCCTATATTTGCAAGAAAATATACATTCGACATATTTTGTCAAGAGAATGAGTCATTCAACATTTGTTTGGTGTGTAACTTTGTCCTCTAAATTGTACTATTTGTTTTGGAATGAAGTAGACTATTTCTTTTTCTAATAATTCTATTCTTTTATCTACGTGCAGAACAATTTTGAGCAATCAATACCTGTTAGAGTTGTTCGGGGTCATAAAGCTAATCGTAGCTCTGTGAAAGTTTACACATATGATGGATTGTACAAGGTAACTCACCTAGGAAATTCTGTTGAAATGACCACTCGATTAACGTTTCCTATTTTAGCACTTAATATGTTACCAAGCAAAAATTTATTAAATTTCTAAATGTGAGAAATGTTTTATTTAAAGAATTAACGTGACTGTCAACTAGAACTTCTAATGTGTGAATCATCATTAGCAGTTGGTTAATGCACAAACTACTTAGTGGCCCCATTTATGTAACATCCAAGCCTCGTTGTTACTTGTTAGAAATGTATTAATGTTTTTCCTGTTTCTTATATACCTTTGATTTTTATGTAGCGTTATAATTCTTCACCATCATCGAAATTCTTTTGTTTCGTGTGGGGTGTGTGATGGGGGGGGGGGATATCAATTGTCAAGAGAGTTAAACAATTTTCATATTCATAATTACGTATTAGATTTAACGAATTTTAATTATATTGTTGTAATTATAAGTTTATTGGGGAATCTATGAAGCACATACACGTCTTGGATGTCAGCGTATCCCTGTTGGATACATGTACCTTTGAATTACATATCTGAGACTCTCACACACTTCAACTTTATTATTTTAAAAGTATTAATGTCAAATACTTCTGGATACTCTAAAGGTTATTTCCTGATAGCAAGGGAATCGAATTCTTTTTTTTTGCTGCCAAAAACACTCATTCAGAAACATACTTTCCATTTCCATGAAACTCAACCCTTATCCATTCACATTCCTATAAGCTTTGATTGGTATGTCGTTATCATTTTGGAGTTTATAGGATGACTCTCTCATTCCAATTTTTGATAGACTGAGTAGTGTTGTTATCATTTTGGAGTTTATAGGATGACTCTCTCATTCCAATTTTTGATAGACTGAGTAGTGTTGCTAGCTTCTTTGTGGGCTTTTGTCAGAGAAGGGTAGAATTGGTAGGTAGGAGATAGAAGTAAGCTCATTCCATGTGAATTGTGAAGGAAGTTAGAAACTGGTGAAGGATAAGAATATGGTGTAGGATTAGCTTTACTTTTGTACAAGTAACATTTTCTATAAATAGATGTAATAGCTTTATGTTTTCACAAGTAATGAACTATATAAAAATGAGTAGTTTTTGCTCTCAAACCTCCCTCCCTCTTTCTATCTCCCTCAAACTGATCTCTCTCTATATGTTTTTCTCTCTTTCCTCCCAATTCTCTCTTCTTATCTCTGTGTTGCTGAAGTCAGGGCCAAGTTTGGCCTGACAGCTACTATGAAAGCATCCAAAGGTGGTGCTGTTTTTGTTTTTATTTTTTAATTTTATCTTCAGTAAAACTGGAAGGCTATTATCCTTCAACTTCTTTAAGTGTTTAGTTTTTCATTTATGGTAGTTGGGTGACTCCTTGTACACATCATGTAAACTTTTATTTGATCAATTAAATTATCTTTCGATTAAAAGAGTGGCACTTGGTGAGAAAATTGGATTTTTCAAGCAATTTGTGGACTTGTAAATACTTTTCAAGTGGTCTGATTTCTTTTGTATTTGATTATGCATATGATTTTTCAGGTTGTTGAATGTTGGTCTTGTACAGGCGTTTCTGGTTTTATTGTTTACAAGTATCGATTAAGGCGGATTAAAGGACAGCCCCAGTTAACCACTAATAAGGTTATCGGCTCATTTTTGTTTGTGATTTAACTCAAGTTTTCTCATTCTTAAAAGATGATCCATCTAATCTGCATTACTAGCATACCTTTAGAAACCAAGTTCTAAAATCTGAAAATTTCCAATCCCAAGCCCAAAGCTTACAAAAAGTCTGCGAACTGATGAGTCGAATCCTTTATGTTGTTATCAAATTCTCAACTGTTGCAACTGTTGTTTTAGCATAGCTGCACATTTGTTCTGCACCTAGTCCACCCCTTTTAGCAACACCGGTTGATGGATCAATTGGGTTTTGGAGATATCAGAAAATTTACAAATAAATATTTCACATCAGGTGCTGCAAGTTGCTAGAAAAATGCATCCCGGAACAAGTATCTATTTTTTTTCTTCTAGAGAAGAGTATGACCGATATGAACTTCAGAGTTCAGAAGTCAACCTGCATATATAGCTAGTTCTATCAATGGGGTTTGCAATATTGTTATTTACATCATACTTTTGTCATTCCCATTCGGTGTACTTCAGGTTCAATTTATCAATGGAAGTGCATCAAATATTCCTCCCAGAATATCCGGGTATGATATTAGACGTAGTTGTGCAATTCTTTCTCATTCAATTTGATAAAATGAACTTACTGAACGGCTCAATTTTCGAAGGCTTGTCCACGATGACATTTGTGGAGGTCAAGAGAAGATACCTATTCGTGTTATCAATTTAATTGATGATACACCTCTACCTACAGGTAAGTCTACCTTTCTTTCATTTGTTTTTCTAGAACAACTTGTACGAAATTATCTTGCAATTTTAGTTTTCCCTTTTGCTTTATGCACAGGCTGCATACAGACTTGTTTAGATGGTAATAAATAGAATAACTCGATAAATATAGTTTACAAGGACCATAACAACATTTTATATTTAAAAAAGTATGCTCGAGTCTATAGACGAAGAAGACTAGAGTGCAATAGTTCATTTTATATATCAAATACCGAAACCTTTCGATAAGATCATGTTATATTTTATGTTATACATCAGTTAGCAACCCCAGTAAAAAGGTTTTATTCTCTTTCGGTTTGTCTACAGTTTAGAGGTGAAGAGTTTGGGTGGTATAATTAAGTTACGGCACTAATCACCATAGATATATGCAATTTTTTGAACGAGTTTTATGACGCGCTCGCGCGCGCACACACACACACACATATATATATATATCATTCTTTGAACATCGCTCTCTCCTACCCTTCCTTTTCTATATTCAAATTTTTGTTTTTGCATTAACATCGCATTCAGATTAATTAGTGATGTATGAATCCGAATCATTGGCGGGAATGACACCACAAAATTTGGAAGCTGTTGAGTAATCAGACACACACAAATACACTAAGATAAATACAAACACACTACTGTATAAGATATAAAATAATAACACCAGAAATTTACGTGAAAAAACCACGGGGAGAGATCTCAGAAATTCACTATGAAAATAATATGGAGATTACAAACTCTCAACTGAGAAATAAACTAACTGTTTATTTCTCTCTACACCCTCACTCTCAGAATGTTCTAACTGAGCTTCTCACTTTTTAACTCTCTTTGCTTCTCTAAGCTTCTTGTTGTTGTGGTGTATTGAAATGAGGAGCCCACGCTCCCTTTTATAGGAGAAATCTGGAGTGGAGAACAAGAAATGGGGAAGGCTAAATTTCAAAGTCTGAGGGGAAGAGAATTTGGAGAAGGCTAAATTCCAAGGTCTAAGGGGAAGAGAATTTGGGGAAGGCTAATGCAAGACAACTTTCAACAATCTCCACCTTGGCTTGCATTTTTCAAATACTGTGAACTTCTTTATGTCTGTGAATGTATCCTTCTCCCTGGATACTCCACCACGAATTCAGCATTCGACGAAGTGAATTAAGTCTAATCAGTGCTTGAACTTTTTTGCTGTAACTGACTTTGTAAGCATATCTGCGACATTCTCCTTTGTGTGAACTTTGTGAACTGCAATGTCACCATTGTTCAGCCACTCACGAATCTTGTGATACCGAACGTCTATATGTTTGGTTCTAGCATGGAACACCTGGTTCTTTGCTAAATGAATAGCACTTTGACCAATACACTGAATCTGGATACTGCTCTGCTTGAAACCTAGTTCTTCAACTAGTCCCTTAAGCCACAAAGCCTCCTTGCTTGCCTCTGTCAATGCCATATACTCAGCCTCTGTTATTGATAATGCTACCGTAGACTGCAACACTGACCTCCAACATATACATCCTCCACAAAAGGTGTATACAAACTTTGTCATAGATATCCTTTCATCTAGGTCTCTAGTATAATCCGAATCAACAAATCATGTAACCTCACTTCTTGCGGTATCACGATCAAACACAAGACCGTAATTGGTTGTACCTGCTAGATAACGAAAAATCCATTTCACAGCATTCCAATGTTCTTTTCCTGGATTTGCCATATACCTGCTAACCACACTGACTGCTTGTGAGATATCAGGCCTTGTACATACCATGGCGAACATTAGACAACCCACCGCATTTGCATACGGTACTTTGGACATGTACTCCACCTCATCCTCTGTCTGTGAGCTCAACTGTGAAGACAATCTGAAATGTGCTACCAACGGAGTGCTAACTGGTTTAGCATTGTTCATGTTAAACCTCTCCAAGACCTTCTGCACATATCCTTTTTTAGTTAGCCACAACTTTCTTACCTGACGATCCCTGTGAATTTTCATACCTAGGATCTTCTTGGCTGACCGAAGATCCTTCATGTCAAATTCACTGCTCAACAAATTCTTCAACTGAAGAATATCTGACTTCCTCTTTGCTGCTATCAACATGTCATCGACATATAACGTCAACAATACTAGAGAGCCATCATTAAGGGATCTGAAATACACACATGGATCATACTCCGAACGAGAGTAACCATGAGCCACCATGAAGTTGTCAAACTTCATGTACCATTGTCTTGGCGACTGCTTCAAACCATAGAGAGACTAATTCAAACTGCAAACTAAACCCTCTTTCTCTGGTTCAATAAACCCCTCAGGCTGCTTCATGTAGATCTTTTCTTCTAAATCACCATGGAGAAAAGTTATTTTCACATCAAGCTGCTCTAACTCTATATCTTGTGATGTTACAATAGATAAGATCAACCGAATCGATGTGTGTTTCACAACTGGTGAGATCTCATTGTAGTCGATTCCCTCTCTCTGAGAGAATCCCTTTGCCACTAACTTGGCCTTGAATCTTTCACCTTCTTTATCAGACTGAGCTTCCTTTTTCCTGAACACCCACTTGCATCCTATAGCCTTCGATCCTTTTGGAAGTTAAACTAACTCCCAAGTCCAATGTTCGAAAAAGTTAAAATCGGTACGAGGCGTTTTTCTCTGGGCTATGCGAGGCGTAAGCCTCGAGACGGAGCGAGGCGGAAGCCTTGATTTAAAGACCTAAAAGTCCCCAAAAAATTATGAAAAAATACTAATAAAACCATAAAATAATTCATCATTACAATTAAGGTCATAGAAGACATAAATAACCAACGTCACAGAAATGTATCATTACAAAACATCAAAACAACATAATATCATCAAGTACTTATATAGTGATCATCCATCACTATGTAAGTATTGTATCATTTGTATCTAGCAGCTTGAATAATGGATCAAATCTTAGATCATCATCCCCATCACCATCATCATCATCACTATCATCACTAAGAGGATCCTCCATGGAATCATTATCGTATCTAATAGCTTTGTCATCCTCCTCATTGTCTGTGCTAAGATCCTCAAACTCAGGTTCTTCATCAACCAATTGCAATCCCTTCTCTTTATCTATAAATAAACAAGTGAATATATATTTAATTCAAATGAATGTGTTTTTAAAGAACACTTTAGAGGCAACTTAAGTAATGACACTAACATTTTGACATAGTTTTTTACGGCAAAGTGTTTCTCTTTCTCTTTTGACTTCCTTGTTTACTATTTGTTCCCCGAGTCCCTTGCCCTCCAAGTGTAATCTCCCTTACATTAGTCTCTTCTCCCCTAATTGTCTTCTCATTCCCATGAGTCCTTTCACCCTCCTCCATATCATCATTCCCAGAAGTCAGTCCCGAGATATTTTCATCATTTCCCCCCGCAATCCACTTATTATCAGATGACACATTTTCAACAACCAATGGATCTTCTTCTTCCGTTAGTGCCTTTTTCTTGATAGGCCGATCTTTCAATTTTTTATTGTACATAATGTAAGCCAATGAGTTAAGCCTGGATGCGGACAGTCGATTCCTTCTCTTTGTATGTATCTATATTACAAGTAATTTAGCATTAGTGACAATGTCAGATCTCATAAAATCTTAATAAATGATTTATATCTAATAAATACCTGACTGAAAGTACTCCAATTACGCTCACACACCCCGAAGATGAGCAAGTTAAACTCAGAATATTTACTGCAAAGTTTCTTAATTCCAGAGCTTCATCTCTGTTAACGCCAAGATATTTGATGACGTCCCAATCACGTAAGACGTCCTAATCCTGCACAGAAAACACGATCAACACCAAAAGCTTGACGGCTGGACCGTCGGGGGATAGCTCCGGCGTGAGAGTCAATACAGGTGTTCAAGGTTTAACAATGGAGGATGTAAAAATGTCTAGTGTGTTGAGCTAGATAGAAAGTGTATGCGTACCTTTCGTTAGGAGACCCCCTTCCTTGGTTATACTCTCATACTCGGTTTTTTGTGCCACCAACCACGATCTGACACAGCCCCCTGCTTCTCTCTGGTCTTAGCCGTGTGCATGCAGGTTGTCACCTTTTTTCTACTGTTTCTGCCGCCGGCCGGATAAAATCCCATCCACATTAATGATCTGCAGACTTTTGTCAACTGCTCTCCTTTTTCATCATTACCAGTCAAGGTCTTAGATATTAAAAGATTTTATGGACCGGCCGCTTGATCCAGCCCAATGTTTGAGGAGAGACAATAAAGACAGGGTAAAGGTTAAGCCCAATGGCTAGAAGACTTAATAGTAAAGGTCCACTAGGCTAAGTAAATGGGGAGGCCCAATCCGTCCGGCCCAGTAGAGGAAATATCGGGACCCAACATTGCCCCCTAGTTTTTTATTAAATAGAATATTCAATAAAGAACTATAAGCGGCCCAAGAGGTCATGAGACCCAACAGGGTTGGCATAGGCCCAAAAGGAAAATCCAAAGGGCCAAACATTTGGAGCTTAACCCGGACGTAACCTTTCAAATTCGTAATGATGACTGTCAAATTAATGAGCCGCCCCCGATTTTCGTGCAAAATTTGAAAAGACCGCTATAAAAGCCTATTTTCCCCAATTTGACGACTTTACCAGCTTAATCTGAATTTGATATACAGTGCTTTCTCTTTCTCTCCGATTCCTTTCTCTCCTACAAGATCTCAGTAACAATGGCGGCCCAAGATTCAGATAACTCCACCCCTATCCCTGCTGTTCCAATTTCCGTCACTCCTCCTACCCACAACCCTACTGAGTCGGTTCCAAACTCCAACCCTTTCGAGTTCTTCGAGAGTGAAGAGCAGTATCCTCACGCCAATACCCCATCCATCGTTACCGAGACCGAGCTGCGGGTCATCAAGAGTCGGTATCAGATCCCGGACACCCATCTGGTGGGGGCTCCAGAATCGCATGAGCGGATGTATCAACGGCCGGACGGATGGACTGCTGTGCCGGTAACTGTTCTAGATAAGGGAGTTAGATTCCCTCTCCACTCCTTCCTCGTTACCCTCCTGGGATTTGTCGGAGTAGGATTCGCCCAACTGGTGCCGAATTCGTACATCCACATCCTGGCCTTCATCGCGTTCTGCTATGAGTTGGGGATACCTCCAACAGTTGATTCTTTCTTCACTCTCTTCACGGCCGGGAAGTCTCGGGAACGAGGCTTCAAGGTGCTGAGCAAACAGTCCCCCAAGCCTAACGCCAAGTTTGAGAAGCGACCGTTGATGGATACTCCTTCGAGTAACAAGGGATGGCACAGAGAATGGTTTTTCGTGAAGGGGCCTGAAACTCCGTCTATCCCGGAATGGACCACTTCCGAGCGGATTTCTGCAGACTTCGGAGACATTCCAGAGGAGCGCGTGAGAGAAATGGCGAGCATTCTCGAGAGGATTCCCCTGAAGGAGTGGAGCTTCGGGCTCTTGAGCAAACAAGCCTGGTTATATGACCATAAACTTTCTTTGATAAAACCAACATCGACGGAGCGAAGGGAATTGGATGAATTCCTTTCGGGTAAAACACCATCATCCCCCGCCGACATCCCACAGGAAGAACTTGCTGCGGAGCCCAGCCGGCCTCGTCATAAGAAGAGGGCAGTTCGGAAAATCCGGGCAAACCCCCAAGGATTTCAATCAGCTTCTGCAGCGAGTTTGATTGATATGCCTGCGAACGAGCGAATGCAAGCTCTTCGGATTAAGAAGAGGAAGACCATGGTGACTCCTCTGTCTGCCGATGAGCTTCGGGTTCCTCCTCCTGCAGCCGATCCGCCTACCATTATCCCTACGGAGATCCACGTTTCAGAAGACGAGCTCGAAGACCCGACCGAGTCTCTTCTTCTGTCTCGTAAAAGGAAGCAGCCTTCCGAGGATCAACCACCACCGCCTCCCGAACCATCAGTGCCTTCCCCGACAAGGTCCTCCCCCTCAGCCTTCAGGCGAGAAGCTGCATCTTCTCCCACTGTGTGGCCGGAGTTCAATGCCAACTTCCCCTTTCAGCTGTTTGAATCCTTCGTCCGGGAGACAGACGATCACCGGTTCGGGAACAGCTCGATCAGGGATCTAATCGAAGAGGGCATGAGCTACCAGGCTAAGGTGAGTTTGTTCAGTTTGAAATATTTGGAAATCGTCTGTTTTATCTGTTCCTTCTACTAATTAACCGACTTTCTTTACCCGTCTGTAGGCAAATGCTGTCTTCGGGAGACCTCTTCCCCGGTACAGAGAGTCCGAAGCCGAAGAAGATGCGGATAGGCGGGAGAAGGCCAGTCTGGCTTCGGCACTGGAAAGGGAGAGAAGGGCCCACGGTGCTACTCTCCTCAATAATGAAGGCCTCCAGAAAGACGTGAATAATTTAAAAGAGAAGTTGGAGACAGCCGAGGCCACCCACCAGATAACCGTTTCCACTAACATAGACCTGGTTCGTCGAAACGAGGTCCTTGTTGGGAAGAATGAGACGATGGTAAAGACCAATAAAAGCCTGGCGGTGCAAGTACATGAACTCGAAGCTAGGGACTTGAGACATCTGAAGGAGCGGGCAAAACTTGAAGAGGAGCTCCGTGAACTTCGGGCCTTGAGGGATTTGGGTCCCCCTCTAACCGGAGATCTTCGGAGGGAAATTCAACAGGAATACCGGAAATCAGCCGAGTTGAACGAAGAGATCGTCCAAATGTTCTCGGATGGATACGATGAATGCCGAAGCAAAGACAAGACAAGACTTGTCGCTGCCAAGGTTGACCCGACCATTCTGGACTCTTCGGAAGGCGAAGCTGACCCCTGAAGATGATTCTCTTTTCCCTTAGCTGTAGGATTCTTGTAAAGCTTCTATTGCTTTGTAAACATCATTATGTAAATAAAATATCAGCATTATCCTTTATGACTTCGGTTTTTTCACTGTTTACCAACACTTCAATATGGATTTAATTTGAAAAATGTACAAGCTCCTCCGTGGACTTAACTTTAAACTGTTAATCAACAACTAAGCAAGTCGTATAACAGATAAGATGAAGCTAAATAACGTGGCATTCCGAACTCAACACTTAGAAAAATTTAGGCAATAATAACAAAGTAAAGGAATACTTATTCGTTACCAAAGTGTGAGGTAGGTGCCGTGAGGGATCTGACGAAGTCTGAATGACGATACTTGCCTACCCCGAAGGGCCTGGCAAGGTCCTCAGGATCACCTGCCGATGAGGCTACCATCGAATGGTTGGCGAGTCTGCCCGAGCCTCCTTACACCGGTGACCATCGAATTTACCACCCTCCTTACTTCGGTGACCATTGATTTTACCACCCTTGGTAAAAAACAATATAGGATCCAGGATTTGACTACCACGCTGGGTATCAAATAATTTGGCTGCCATCGAATGGCCAGCGAGTCCTACCATACCTCCTTACTTCGGTGACCATTGATTTTACCACCCTTGGTAAAAAACAATATAGGATCTAGGATTTGACTACCACGCTGGGTATCAAATAATTTGGCTGCCATCGAATGGCCAGCGAGTCCTACCATACCTCCTTACTTCGGTGACCATTGATTTTACCACCCTTGGTAAAAAACAATATAGGATCCAGGATTTGACTACCACGCGGGGTATCAAATAAATTGGCTGCCATCGAATGGCCAGCGAGTCCTACCATACCTCCTTACTCCACTGTGACATTGGGACAAATGCAAAGATCAGTTGTGAAAAAAGTGACTTTTTATTGATGATGAACGGTTAGGTACAGACTCCCAGTGGACTGACTTGGTTTCTACTGAAAGTACTTTCGGAGCCTGCCTGCGTGCCATGTGTTCTGAATTTCGGATCCATCCAAAGCCTTCAGCCGATACGTCCCGGGCTTTGGTACTTCGGCCACTTCATACGGTCCTTCCCAGTTCGGCATCAACTTCCCAGTGTTCTGCGGTGTAGACGCTTCGGCCTCTCTGAGAACGAGGTCTCCCACCTCGAATCTTCGGAGCTTTACCCCTTTGTTGTAATGCTTGGCAACTCTCCTCTGGTAGGCTGCTAACTTGATCAAAGCCACTTCTCTGACTTCCTCTAATAGGTCCAAGTTGGCCTTTAGTCCCTCGTCATTGTAGATCTCTCTGAACTGACTAACTCGAAGACTTGGAGATCCAATCTCAACTGGGACTAAGGCATCAGTGCCGTAGGCCAGTCTGAAAGGCGAGTCTCCTGTTGTTGTCCTCGGCGTAGTCCTGTAGGCCCACAACACGCTGAGCAGCTCTTCTGGCCATCTTCCTTTAGCTTCGTCCAATCTGCGCTTGATTCCATTCAGCAGCGTCCTGTTGGTCACTTCGACTTGTCCGTTAGACTGAGGATGAGCTACCGAAGTCTTCCTGTGCTGGACTCCTAGTTCCCTCAGAAATCCTTCAAATTTAGATCCCACAAACTGGCGTCCGTTATCTGATATAACCACTTGAGGGATCCCAAAGCGAAACACTACGGATTCTTTCATAAATTTCAGACACTCCTGCTCCGTTATCAGCTGAAGTGGTTTTGCCTCGACCCATTTGGTCATATAATCAATGGCGACGATGACGAAGCTGACCTGCCCTTTAGCCTTCGGTAACGGGCCCAATATATCAACCCCCCAGACGGCGAAGGGTATAGGAGATAGAATCGAGTATAGCTCTTCCGGTGGCTGATGTGGGATCGGACTGTTGAGCTGACATTTATCACATTTTTTCACGTATTCCGTAGCTTCCTTGAAGATCGTTGGCCAGTAGTACCCCTGCCGAAGAACTTTGTATGCCAGCGACTTAGCCGCCATGTGATCACCGCAGATGTCCTCATGAACTTCCCGAAGGGCGTACTCTGCTTCGGACGGGACCAGACACTTCAATAATGGTGACGAAAATGCCCTCCGATAAAGATCTCCATCAATAAGAACGAAGTTGGCACTTTTGTACTTGACCTTTTTTGCTAACATCTGATCCGAAGGAAGGACGCCATCTGCCAAATAATTGATGTAAGGAGTCATCCAGCAGTCAAATCGCTCGATACACATCACCGAGTCATGTTGAATACTCGGCTGCTGTAGGACCTCCAAATAGACTGATCCATTAAAAACGACGACATCTGTAGTGGCCAACTTTGATAAGGCATCGGCAATGGAATTACCGTTACGCTCTATGGCTTGAAATTCGTGAGAAGCAAAGTATCGAAGCCTGTCTTTCAACTCTGCCAAATACCTGATCATCCTCGTCCCACGGGCTTCATATTCTCCTGATAATTGCATGACGACCAGCTGAGAGTCACTATAAATGATCAACTTCTGGACTTCTAGGCTTTTCGCCAGCCGAACCCCAGCTAGAACGGCTTCATACTCGGCCTCGTTGTTAGTCGCCTTAAACCCGAATCTAACGGCTTGTTGTACCTTGAACCCCTCCGGACTGGTCAGAATAATTCCTGCTCCACTGACATTTACCGTGGAAGACCTATCTACATACAGTGTCCATGCATTCTGACCGTGTTGAAGAAGTGTAACAGTTCGATCAGATGTCCTCGCTTCCTGTAACTCGGCATCTGCTTCGGTGAAGGAACATTCTACCACAAAATCGGCCAAAGCTTGTCCCTTGATAGCGGTTCGGGGATGGTACTCAAGGAAAAACTGGGACAATTCCATGGTCCATGCTGCCAATCTCCCCGAAACCTCCGGTTTACCCATTACCTTCTTCAGTGGTTGATCTGTGTAGACGATCAGGAGCCTACCCTGAAAGTACTGCCGAAGCTTTCGGCTAGCAATTACTAAAGCAAAGGTAATTTTTTCAATATTTGGATACCTGGTTTCGGCGTTTCGCAGGACGTGACTGACGTAATAGACCGGGTACTGCTTTCCACTGATCTCCCGAATTAGCACAGCTCCAACGGCTAAGGAACTCGCTGCAAGATAGAGATACAAGGTCTCTTTCGGGGTGGGTTTTACCAATAGGGGGGCAGAGGACAGATAGGTCTTTATGCCTTGGAAGGCTTCTTCACAGGGCGAAGTCCATTGGAAAGTCTTCGCATTCTTCGGCCCCTTCAGTGTGTCGAAGAATGGTAGACACCTTTCTGCGGATCTGGACATGAACCTCCTCAGAGCTGCAATCCTACCGGTTAGACGTTGGACGTCTTTAAACGATTGAGGAGTCTTCATGTCAAGGACGGCCTGAATTTTCTCTGGATTGGCTTCGATGCCCCTCTGACTGACTAGATACCCCAAGAACTTTCCCGCACCGAGGCCGAAGGTACACTTTGCGGGATTAAGCCTCAATTTGTGATGTCGGACAGTCTGAAAACATTCCTCCAGATCATCCAAATGTTTCTGAATCTGCATGCTTTTAACGATCATGTCGTCCACATAAACCTCCATATTCTTTCCCAGCTGCTTGTGGAAGACAAAATTCATCATTCTTTGGTAGGTTGCTCCAGCATTTATAAGGCCAAAGGTCATCTTCTTATAGGCGTATACCGAGCGGTGTGTAATGAATGCTGTCTTCGGGATATCTTCTCTGCACATGGATATTTGGTGATAACCTGAAAAAGCATCCATAAAGCTTAGTAGAGCATATCCTGAAGTCGCATCAATAAGTTGATCAATATGGGGCAAAGGATAAAAGTCCTTCGGACAAGCTTTATTTAGGTCGGTGTAATCAATGCAAACTCGCCACTTCTGGTTCTGCTTCTGCACCAATACTACATTGGCCATCCACTGTGGGTAGTCGATCTCAAAAATAAAATCAGTGGCCAACAGCTTGGCGATCTCTTCGTCAATTATCTTCTGTCGCTCGGGTGCGAAGATCCGTCTCTTTTGCCGAATAGGCTTCTTCGAGGGATCTACCCCCAATCGGTGCTCAGCGACCTTTCTGCTAATCCCAGGCATGTCCTTTGGTTCCCATGCAAAAATGTCCGCATAGCAGCGAAGGAGTTCCGTAAGATTTGTCCGAAAAGGTTCTGGTAGACCCAAACCGATTTTCACTGTCTTGTCTGCTTTCCCAAGGATCAACTCAATCTCCTCCGTCTCCCCTGCAGGTGTTACCAATGGCTCGGAACTGCCTTCCGTGAAGGGCTCAATCTCGATTGCCAGGGTTTGTTTCTGCTTGCTGACCCCTACCCCGGAAGAGATGCACGCATTCCGATAACAGCGTCGGGCTAGAACCAAGTCTCCAGCCACTTCTCCGACCCCGTGCGCTGTAGGGAACTTGATTTTGAAATGGGGGATAGAAGTCACGGCTTGGAGAGCCGTCAGCGTAGGTCTTCCCAGTATGGCGTTGTAAGCCGAATCTACATGCACAACATAGAATTTACACATTATTTCTGTCTGTTGCGGGGCTGTGCCGAAGACCACCGGGAGCTCGATAGTGCCAGCAACTTTGACCGGATCGTTGCTGAAGCCATACAGAGGAGCCTCCTGCCCAACTTCCATTTTTTGCCCTTCAAGATGCATTCTTTGATATGCGTGGGCGTACAGAATATCCACTGAAGACCCGTTATCTATCATCATACGTTTCATGTCCACCGAGCCTACTTGCGCGGTGATCACTAACGCCCCTTCATGTGGATCAATGAGCTCCAAAGGATAGTCTGCATCCGTAAAGGATATAATAGTTCCGGGAAAGGGTCTATCCATCTTTGGAGAGGCACCTGATATGGACATAACCGAATCTAGATACCCCCTTCTCTTTCTTCCTACCAATTTCCCCGACGTTCCCCCTGTTATTACGTCAATGACATGCCTTGGTGGTGGGTTCGGGGCGGGCTGTACAGGAGGATTCGTTTGAACTGTCTGAACGGTGCGGTCGGCACTTTGTTGATTCTTTTCGGCCACATATTGGACTAACAGACCGCTCTGGATCTTTCTTTCCACGAAATCCTTCAGATTACAACATTCGTTGGTGCCATGGCCTGCAGCTTGATGATAGTTACAATATTTTCGAGAGTTGCCCTGCCCTGTCCTATAATTGTCCCTCGGTGGCTCAAAGAACGGCTGGTTCCGGATTTGGTCTAGAATCACTGACCTGTCTGTGTTCAGTTTGGTATAAACCTTGTTCACCTTCGGGGCGGAAACAGGCGGACGAGCATCTCCTTGTCGCCATGAGTTGTTGAACTTCTTGGAACGGCTCTCCGATCTATCATTATACCCCCCGTCTTCTTCTGATCAAGCTGGGTTTTAGGGACATATGCCTCCTTCACCTGCTCCGAAGAGGAACGTCTCAAGCTACTCATGGCCTCCTCCACAACGATATAACCTTCTGCCTTATCGAATGCCTCTGCCAGGCTCTTCGGATGATTGAACATCAGCTTCCTCACCAGCTTCTCCGACCTCACTAAGTCCAAACCGTTCTGAAATAATCCCACAGCTTGGAGATCGTTCAAATCAGATACCTGACCAACGGCCTCTCAGAACCGTTTCACATACTGACCCAAAGATTCGTTGGTGTACTGCCTGACCTGTGCCAGGGAGCCCGTGGGCTTCCCTCTCCTTCGGTTACTCCCAAAACGAGCGTGGAACTTGTCGCAGAGTTCGGACCATGATGAAATTGAATCTGCTAGTAAAGTCCCCATCCACTGCCTCGCATCCTTTCTCAATGTCGTAACGAACATGTGACATTTAGCAGCGTCAGTGAAATCATAGTAGTCCATTAACCGGTCGAATGCTTGGCTATGGTCGTAAGGATCTCCCGAACCATCGTAACTTTCCATGTGAGGCAACTTCTTAGAGGTGTCCGCCTTCTCTTTAAGAATATCCGAGGAAAATGGGGATGCTTTCTTTCCCGGAGTATCCTTTATTTGCTGGACCTCGGATAACTGCTTCTGAAGAGCCTTCAGCTCTTTTACGAGGTATTCTACTCCTTCTGGCTGTGACGACACCCCCTTCTCCGACGGCTCTCTCCTTTTTTGAGTAGATCGGTCGTTAACCATAATACCCCCAATCTTCGAAGGACTCTCACGACGGCGGTCTTCTGAGCGAAGCACCCGACTTTCGGGTGTAAGGCCCCGAGATCTGCTTTGCCCCTGGGTCCGACGACTATGGTGAGAGTGCGCGACAATGAGTGTCCTCTTCATGCTTTCTGGAGTTCGTTCTCTGGAGCGGACCGGCCTTTCCTATCACTTCGGATCTGCCCCATGGTGACGTCACGACGGAGTGCTTCCTTCGATCTTCGAGGAGCGGGGCTCCTCGATCTTTTTCTCTCCCGATGCTGGCTTTGAATCCCATGTTCTGAATGAACCGGTTCTTTCCCGCTGCGATGCACATGCCTTTCGGACTGGACATAACTGGACGCTTCATCTCTCAACTCTTCCATCCGGGACATTTGCTCGGCTATATCCCGCCTCTGCTTCATGAGTGACTCCATGGCCCTATCTGCCTCTTTTGCCATCTTAGCCAATCGGGAGGTCTTCTCGTCGTGGTCTAGCTGTTTCCGGCCGCGACCGGACTCTTTATCCGTCGTGAAGATTAACTTTCTCTTAGCTTTGCCCACGGCCCTTGGACGAGAATCTCCATGCGACCGCTTGGAGGCTGTGCTAGCATGAGCACTTAGTGTGGGCCCCAAACGATCTCTAACAGAAACTCGTGGTGGTGAATCACCAACAGTCATCGGTTGTCCCTCAGGCGTGTCTGCTCTGCTCTTCCCCATCCTTGAGAGCGTGGAACAAATGAATATTTGTGATTGAAAGCTCTGGAACACTAGAACTCAGCCCTCCTTCTAGCGCCAATGTTAACGCCAAGATATTTGATGACGTCCCAATCACGTAAGACGTCCTAATCCTGCACAGAAAACACGATCAACACCAAAAGCTTGACGGCTGGACCGTCGGGGGATAGCTCCGGCGTGAGAGTCAATACAGGTGTTCAAGGTTTAACAATGGAGGATGTAAAAATGTCTAGTGTGTTGAGCTAGATAGAAAGTGTATGCGTACCTTTCGTTAGGAGACCCCCTTCCTTGGGTATACTCTCATACTCGGTTTTTTGTGCCACCAACCACGATCTGACAGCCCCCTGCTTCTCTCTGGTCTTAGCCGTGTGCATGCAGGTTGTCACCTTTTTTCTACTGTTTCTGCCGCCGGCCGGATAAAATCCCATCCACATTAATGATCTGCAGACTTTTGGTCAACTGCTCTCCTTTTTCATCATTACCAGTCAAGGTCTTAGATATTAAAAGATTTTATGGACCGGCCGCTTGATCCAGTCCAATGTTTGAGGAGAGACAATAAAGACAGGGTAAAGGTTAAGCCCAATGGCTAGAAGACTTAATAGTAAAGGTCCACTAGGCTAAGTAAATGGGGAGGCCCAATCCGTCCGGCCCAGTAGAGGAAATATCGGGACCCAACAATCTCCATATGCAATCCACCAATCAGCTGGATCAATATTAAAACATATATCAATCTTACTGGTACACATTTAATCAAAATGAAAGCATAACCAGATATTAATCAACGGTACTTACCGGGAGCACGTTTCTTACACGTGTTTTTGACTTTTGTGTAGCCAAATAACCCTTGCCTCAATCGGAATGCATCCATTTGCAAATTAGCTTTCTCTCGTTCCACAACGTTAGGAATAAGCTTGTCCATACAAGAGTACAATCCCACCTTAACTTCCGCATTGGCATAGAAATTCTCTTCATATTGAAAATGAGGATTCAAATAATATGTAGCAGCGTGTAAATGCCGATGCAACTGATTATCCCACTTAGCATCTATTATGCTCCATATCTCTTTATAGGCCCCCTCCTCATTATCCAGATTTTTTGCAATCTCTTATTTTGCATTGTCCATGGCACCATATAAAATCTCATTCCCGACACCTTCTTTGAATTTGTCATCCTCAATACACCTACTAGAGATTTTGTGGTTTTAATTGCATATCCCATGCTACTCCAAAAATTTCTATCACTCAATATGATTTTTCTCGCCTTCTTACCTTCAAGTTTTTTTGCCCAAGCATAATTTGCCCACTCCCTAGATGTAAACATAGTCCCCAAAGGCTGTCTCAAACTATGCATACTCTGCAAAGTTAAATAAGCAGTGGTAAATTAGTGGCGGCTGGCCGAACAAGGTCTTTATTAGTTACATGATTAAATATGAAGTTGCTTACCTACATAATGGCATTCATAAAAAAATAATAATAATTCAAGTATTCATTGAATAAAAAAATTATAACCAAATAATAATAATAGTAATTACCTTCTTTGTCTTTGTCAAAGCATTTTTATGTTGAGGCAACTCCAAGCTTCTCAAGCATCAAATCAATGCAATGCGCGGCACACGGTGTCCACCACATACGTGGCCTCTTCTCCATTAACATCCTCCCCGCCGCCTTATAATTAGATGCATTGTCAGTGACTATTTGAATGACAAGGTCTTCTCCCACTTCCTCAACAACCTCATCAAGTAGTTTAAACATCAAATTAGCATCTTTAATTGCATCAGATGCATCAACAGATTTCCAAAATACAGTTTCATGGGGGTTGTTTACAAGAAAATTTATTAGTTGTCTTCCCCTAATATCTTTCCAACCATCCGACAAGATTGACACCCCCGTATGTGCCCAAGTCTTCTTTACCTCCTCAATAAAGGTCTTTGTAGTCTTCTCTTCCTCCTTTAATATCCAAGAGCTAAGCTCGTATGGGGCAGGGGGTTTCAAAGCACGACCATAGTTCCCAATAAACCGACACATATTTATAAATGAAGGACTATCTGCAACATTAAAGGGAATCCCGTTTTCAAAGAAGAATATACCTATATCAAGACAGACTGCATTACGAGCCTCCTTTGAAAATACGGTACGCCTTGTAGTAGCATCATCATCACCAGCATCAACATCCACAACAAATCTGTCCATGGGTCCCCGAACTCCCCTCTCGGAGGCATTACCCACACTTGAACCTCCCAAGGATGGATGACCACCATAATAAGACTCACTTTGTATTTTTTTCAGCTTCATTTCTTTGTCTTTCCTCCTTGGAGTCCATATTTTTCTTCATATATGAAGCAAGCTCTTCCTTCACTTCGCTTGGTATTTTCTTGCAAGCCTCAACGTTACTATAATTATCTACAAGATTATTTTTCAGCCTTGTAATCCCTCCTTTACAAATCTTCTTACAAAAATTGCATTCCACGTATAAATGAGCTTTATTAACTCCAGGAGCTGCGGTGCTATATTTCCAAGCTGGATCTTTTCTACCCATAATAATAATTCACTGTAATAATAATAAAAATTTGTTATTACATTTTGATAACAAAATTATGGACTAAGTCCTAACTAATTATTTTGGTGACATTAGCAAATAGCAATTCATGTACACAAAAATTGATATTGTTATTGACAGTCTAAAAAACCAAAAACAGAACACAACAAAAACACTACAGATACACTATTATATACAACAAAAACTGTTAATGCTACACTATTGTGATACACCAGTAACTACATTCAGAACTCAAAACAGAAGAAAACAAAACAGAAAAAGAAAACAGAGACTAGACATAAAAAGAAAACAAAGACGCCAGACAGTTCAGAACTCAGAAGAAAACCGAGAAGAAAAAGAAAACAGAGAAGGAGAAGAGCGAAAACAGAGAAGGAGAAGAGCCAGAGGAAGAAAAGAAAAAGGAAACAAAGACGTAAGGAGAAACAGAGGAACGACGACAATCACCGTGACAGTCAGAAGAAGGAGAAGGAGAAGAAGAAAGAGGAGAAGGAAGATACCTAGAAAGTCTTCAGTCGCTATCGCAGAGGAGAAAGGAGCAGTCGCGAAAGTCTTCGGTTCTTCGGTAATGGTAAGTCAAGCCAAATCTGATACTTAGGGTTTTTTTCCTCGCCAACTCGAAGCGCACGCCTCGCGACGCCTTGAGGCGCAACGGCACGAGGCATAAGCTTCAATAGGAAAAGGCGCAGGTTTCTCCAATTCCAGAATATGCGGTCGCCTCGCAAACTCCTTCCGCCTCGCTACGAGACGCGCCTCGAGGCGTACACCTCGAGCGCTATTTCGAACATTGCCCAAGTCTGGTTCTTCTGTAAAGACTCCATCTCTTCTGTCATCACTATCGCCCATTTATCATTATCCTCAGACTGAATAGCATCCTGATAGCTAGTTGGATCTCCACTACCAGCAATCAAGGAAACCATGTCTTCAAACCCATATCTCTGAACTGGTTTGCTGACTCGCCTTTCCCAATCTCTAACAAGATTATAGGACCTCTCTTGGGGATCTGAAGGATGATCATCTTTAATCTCTTCAGGAAGCTCCACCTCAACTGGGTGTTTATGCAACTCAGCTGCTGCAGATTCTTCATTCTCGAACTTGTTCAGCATGTGTTTCTCATTGAACACATCTCTGCTGACAACCTTCTTCTTGGATACTGGATTCCATAACCTGTATCCCTTGACTCCATCTTTATATCCAAGGAAAATACACTCTTTTGACCTTAGATCAAGTTTGGACTGTCGTTCCTCGACTGGCAGATGAACATAAGTTGGAGACCCAAAGATTTTCATAACAGAAAAATCAACTGGTTTTTCACTCCATACGTCTTCGGGGATTTTGTAATCAATTCCAGCTGAAGGAAATCGATTTATTAGATAATTGGTTGTGTTGATTCCTCAGCCCAAAAACTCTTGGGTAATTCTGCATTCAACCTCATACATCTGGCACGTTCTAATAGAGTTTTGTTCATCCTCTCGGCTACCCCATTTTGCTCTGGAGTTCTTTTGACTGAGAAGTGCCTGGTGATACCTTCATCCTGGCAGAACTGTAGGAATGACCTATCCTTGTATTCTGTGTCATTATCTGATCTGAAATACTTCAACTTCTTTCCGGTTTGATTTTCTACTTTGGCTTTCCACTGCTTAAAGATTCTGAAAACCTCGGATTTCTGCTTCATAAAATACAGTCACACCTTTCTGGAGTAGTCATCTATAAAGCTAACAAAATAATGGGCTCCACCCATTGACGTATGCTTGATCGGGCCCTACACATCCGAATGTACATAATCAAGTACATTCTTACTAGTATGTGCTCCGGCCTTGAAGTTGACCCTCCGTTGTTTGTTGTACACGCAAAACTTGCAAAATTCTAAATTGCATGTTTTGACATTTTTCAGCAACTGTCTTTTGTGAAGTTCTTTCAGTCCACCTTCACTCAAATGACCAAGTCGCATGTGCCATAATTCTGTGCTATCATTGTTGGAATTATCTTGCACAGAAATTGTTGCTCCACCAACAACTGTGTCCCCTATCAATTTGTAGAGGGTGCCCTTCTTCTGGCCCTTCATAATTACCATCGAACCCTTGGTAATTTTCATGACAACCATCTCTGACTGAGATATTGCAACCTATAGAGTCGAGTACTCCAATCGATAGCAAGCTCTTTTCCAATTCTGGAATATACCCCGTCAAACATTTTAATTTTGATGGTGCCTATCCCAGTAACTTTGCAGACTGCATTGTTACCCAATAAAACTGTACCACTATTGCAGGATGTAAAAGTATCAAACCAATCCCTGTGAGGGGACATATGAAAAGAACAACCAAAATCCATGTACCAATCTATAAGGCTGTCGCTGTCTCTAACAAATAAGAGATAACTTTGTGAAGCTTCATTTTCTGTTACTGCGTACAGCTCTCCGTCGCTGCACACATCTGCTTGCTCAACAACATTAGCAAAATTTTCAAAATGCTTACCTTTCTTCTTGTTATCCTTTTTCAACAATGGACTGATTTTTGTAGTGGCCCTTCTCGTGGCAATGATAACACTCGACCTGAGATTTATCCTTCTTGCCTGGTCTCGCCCGAGACCTTTCTCGTTCCTTGTCGGAATACTTCTTTCAATTAGGACACCTACCACGCCCATCTGAAAAAGCAAGAAGACTGTCTCCTTGATCTCTGGAAGTAGTGCACCTGAACTTATCCTAGTCCAGGACTGCTGACATCACATCTTCAACTGCAAGCTTTTCCTTCCCTACAAGGAGTGTAGTCTGGAGAGTTCAGTATGAATCTGGTAGAGAAACAAGAAGCAATAAGGCTTTATCTTCTTCGTCTAACTTCACATCAATACTGGTTAGTTGGGTCACCAATCTATTAAACTCATTAATATGATTAGCCAAATCTGACCCTTCTTCCATCCGAAGCCGGTACAATTTCTTCTTTAAATATAACCGGTTTGACAGAGACTTTGACTTGTAAACTTTCTCAAGTTTCTTCCATAAGTCCTTCGAAGAGATTTCTGTCAAAACTTAATATTTGATATGTGGCGTTAAACTCAATCTGATTGTTGTCACGACCTTTGCTTCAAGTTCCATCCATTTTTCATCTGTCATAGTCGTTGGTTTCTTCCCTTCTAGTGTCTTCGCCAATCCATGTTGAGCCAATACATCTTTGACTGTACACTGCCAAATACTGAAATTTGACTTACCGTCAAATGGTTCAACTTCATACCTCGCACTTGTGCTTGTCATCTTCGTATTTGTGACCTGCCTAATTTCTCTTTAAACGGATCGTACCAATTGGCCAGGTAAGTGTAAGTCTGGTGGGAGTCTCTCCGTGCTTTTGCAACGATGACTAATTAAATAACCACCTTTCTTAAAGGCGCTGCCTTTTGAACCACTTTCCTAGACACCAACGGCGTGAACCAAAAGCTTTGATACCAATTGTTGAGAAATTAGGCTCACACAAATACACTAAGATAAATACAAACACACTACTGTATGAGATATAAAATAATAACACCAGAAATTTACGTGAAAACCCAACTGGAAAAAACCACGGAGAGAGATCTCAGAAATTCACTATGAAAATTATATGGAGATTACAAACTCTCAACTGATATTTCTCTCTACACCCTAACTCTCAGAATGCTCTAACTTAGATTCTCACTCTCTAACTCTCTTTGATTCTCTAAACTTCTTGTTATTGTGGTGTATTGAAATGAGGAGCCCAAGCTCCCTTTTATAGGAGAAATCTGGAGAGGAGAACAAGAAATGGGGAAGGTTAAATTCCAAAGTATGAGGGGAAGAGAATTTGGGGAAGGCTAAATTCTAAGGTCTAAGAGGAAGAGAATTTGGGGAAGGCTAATGCAAGACAACTTTCAACAAAAGCTAGAATAATAGGGTATAGATATGAATAGTGATTGTTTGACATTTTTTTCCTTGTATAATAGAATAACTCAACAGCCAATAGCAAATACTCATATTTGTCCTTTTCCTGACATTCCCTATTGTTGTGTATACTACTTTATTAGTGAGGAGTTGTGCTATCTGACTGCCCAAGTAATTTAATTAAGATATGTCGCTTCACCGAATTTTATTGCAGGGTTTACATACTCCAAGTCTATTCTAGTTGGAGAAAATGTGAAACTCCCTTCAAATGCTAGTGGATGCAAATGTAAAGGGAATTGTACGAATCCAAAAACTTGTGCGTGTGCTAGACTTAACGGTCTAGACTTTCCATATGTAAAGCGAGATGGGGGCAGGTGAGACTTGAATTAAATCATCATCTTAGTAATATATGCTAGCTTATTATTTAATGTTGCAAAATGAGATTTATTTTGCAAACTATAAGTAGCTAGGTAATGGTTTTGTTGAGTTGGGTTGACTCAAGCTTATGTTAATTTCATGTTGTGCCTTTTGGGTTCCTAATTCTTGGTGCTTTTACCCCTAGATAAGAATCTTTCATTAACAATATGGCATTGGGTACAACAAATTTACAAATTCAGATAAATGTAAGGTGAATTTGTGCCACTTGGGTCCCTTATTCGTTGTGCTTTTAGCCTTGGTTACGAATCATAGGCTCATAGCTTTTCGTTGTGCTTTTGCTCTATTACATACTTTCTCAATCGCAACATGAGAATTCACTTTTGAAAATCAATTATATTTAAGTGAAAGTTTGACTTCTATATATACTCATTAGCGAAAGGTCAAATTTTAATTCAACTATTAAGATTTGGCATATCGATCGACGATCGTAATGGAGTCTCATTTTGGGACATCCCAAGGAAGGAAAGTTGGACTCTTATATTGGAACTTGGTATGTAAATGGATGTCATAGTTACAAAATTTTAAGAAGTGAAAATTGAACCACCTTATGCTATAAAATGCCCTCCATTGATGTTTACAAATAAAATCAAATGATGGCTCCACAAACATTTTTCTTTTATTTATAAAAGGGTAATCAAGTCCCCAGCAAGGATGTCTTTAAATATATATTGCACCAAAAAAGTAAAATGTTGATGACAATGTACGCCACATGATTAGAGCAGGATGGATGAAGTGGCAGTGCATCAAGGGTGTTTGTGATCATAAAATCCCAGCAAAATTAAAGGAAAAATTCTATAGGGCGTGGGAGAAGCTACCAATGGTATGAGTTGAATATCGTGTCACCAAGAAGAAACAAGTGCATAATAAGATGAAAGTTGTTGAAATAAATGTTGACATGGATGTGTGGCCATATAAGATTGAATAGGATCTTTGCAAGATGGTTGATGTAACACCGGTTGAGGAGAAGATGAAGATGCTTTGGTCATATCCAACTTCGGTCTATAGATGCTTTGGTGAGACAAGAAGTCTTGTATTAGGAGGTAGATATAAGAGGAGGGACTTGTTGATTAAGGACATGTCTTTTATAGGAGTGAATGGAGGACTACAAATCTGCATATTCGAGATCAAGTAGGGTATTCCACCTTTTTGTTTGTCACATTTCCCTCATTTTCTTTCATTTAGACTTATATGTATGCGTTTATGCATGTATGGATGTATGAATTTTTCTACACATGGCGTGTTTTTTATTTTATTTATTTGCATTTTTTTCTATTTTATTCTTTTATGTATTTACTCTTTTTATATTTGTCTTTGTTCTTCTACACTTCAATAGATTTATTTTCAACCTACCCCAACTAGTTTGAGATGAGAGACATTGAGTTTCATTGAAGGGTAATTTAATCCATTCAAATTACAAGTATATTGAAATTATAAAGTATCAACCATTTTGGGACGTCGAAATTGGTGATATGACATCTGTTTGATGGAGGGAGTACTTGTTTTCCTTGTTTGGCCGGCATCAAATTTCGTGTCTTCTCTTAAGAATCAACCTTCTTTTTACTTTATTTCAGACTAATAGAAGCTAAGGACGTTGTGTTCGAATGTGGACCCAAATGTGGATGTGGACCTGAGTGCATCAATCGTATATCGCAACAAGGAATAAAGTACCAACTTGAGGTATGAATCCATAAGATCTAACAATGCGTAATGAGTGCTGTATTGTGCATATTTGATATTTTTAAATGTTCTTTGAACAGATTTTTCGTACACCTAATAAAGGGTGGGCCACTCGGACTTTAGACTTTATACCTTCAGGTGCACCTGTGTGTGAATACACTGGAGTGCTTAGGAGAACAGATGACTTGGATAGTGTCTCTGTAAACGATTATATATTTGAAATTGATGGTTGGCAGACAATGATGGGGATCGACGGAAGGGAGGTACTTACTAAAGAAGTTCAAATTTTATCTTCACATCACACATAGCTACTCTATTTCTCTGTCCCTCACAGTTTCACTTTTCCACTTGGTCACTTGAACTTGCTTAGTGTGGATGCCATTGTCTTAAATATATTAACCATAATATTTCCCTTTTATGCTTCTTAGGACACCTCTGTGAGTCGGATATTTGATTATATATTTCAGCTTAAAATTCTTGTGAACTTCAATAAAGATGCACCTTGGACTAGGTTTACTCGACGGGAAATTGTTATCTGAAGGAATTAACAATTCCATGTGTTGTGAAGGCCCATAGAACCACGTAAGAACACCACTATAGGCTAGGAAGACTGTAAGTTAAATATGGTCTGCTCAAATTTTTGCTCCATCTATTGGAGATTGGAAGTATCTTAGTAGTTTTGCATCATAGTAGTTTTGTATGCAAGTTAAATATGGTTTAGCCTTTTATGTTTTTTGCATGAAGCGAGGATTTTGAACATGACCATTCAATAATAGGATTAAAAATATCGCATTCTTGTAAAAGTGTATTCTATTTCTTTTAGAGGAGACTGGGAGATGTGTCTGCATCCTTGGGTAATCATTTAGAGAAAGCTGATGACAAGACATTAGAAGAAGGCACCCCCGAGTTTTGTATAGATGCAGGGTCCATTGGCAATGTTGCTCGATTTATCAATCACAGCTGTGAACCCAACCTCTTTGTTCAGTGTGTTTTAAGTACACACCACGACATGAGACTTGCTCGAGTGGTTCTATTTGCTGCAGAAGGCATATCACCTTGGCAGGTAATATTTTTCTTTCTTTTTTAACATGTATAGAACTGTTGATTTTGTAGTTGTGTACATGATATTCTGACGTATTTCGTAACATTTAGTAATCCTTTCATGCCAGATTACATCCTTCTGTCTTAATATTTGCCATCTCTGTCAAATATATTAGTGATATCTAATGCTTTCTGGTTACGTAGTTTAACTCGATGAATGTTATAAAGGTTATGGCATCATATATGTATCTGTATTCAAGTATATTAACAACTTAAAAAAAACTTACAAAAATAAAATTTTAGAAATGAATTTTTGTTGTAAAATTCATGTAAAGTGCACCCAAAAGAAAAAGGACAACTAAATAGAGACCAAGGGAGTATCATATCATATTAAAATTGTTTGAAAGATTTCTAAAAATCAACTACCAAGCCTGTTGCTTAACTAATAACACACGAAATAGTTGAATATACAATGCAATGACTTTCGTTTGTGACTTGTATTAGTGAATTATGCTAAAATTAGCCGAATGTATCATCAATCTTTGTCTATGTTGTTCCGACAAGCCATAGAGCATGTATTGTGATTAGTTCAAATTGCTTCAACTTCTCTTGTTATAGCTTTGGTTTTTTTTTCCGATAGCCGGGAGTTTTCCAACCGCAGTCGAACTAATCTCTACGAACCCGGGTCAATCTTTTCATAAGGCTTACACTCGCGTTCCCGTGGCCCCATGAACAATTGACCATTTGTAGCTTTGGTTTTCACTAACAAGTAACCTTTTCATGTTATTTTCAGGAACTTGCGTATGATTATGCCTATGCCGTTGATAGCGTCGTCGACTCCAGTGGCAAAATAGTTGAGCTGCCGTGCCATTGTGGTACAGACAATTGTCGAAAACGGTTGTACTAATTGGGAAAATTTTCGGCTGATTTAGATGTGGCTTTTAACCTCCATGGCTCCATGAGAGGAGGATATGGATAGCATGAACCGAGTTTTGAAGTATGTTGAATCTTTAAATTTACCTTTTCATATCCTGGAGAATCGAGGGAATTAGTAGCTGTTGAACTCAATTTGACGCCTTCTTTAAACTCATTTATTTTAAGATTTATAATACTTGTAAGTCGATTCGCATAATCCTAAAATTTAAATTACGAGTGACGGAAAAATATGAAATTTTAAATATTTTCAAATTCCTTTTTAAAAAGAATTATGAGTGATGGGAAAATATGAATCCGGTTACCGTGAAGTTAATTTTATGATAAGTTAGTCAATTGACTAATATAGTACTAACACGCAAAAAAAGATTACATTTCTATTTGCGTGTTCAGATGTTACATTTCTTGCAATAGGAGTCTATCCTATTAGTACTACTATATTGGCTGATATTAAGACTCGTGCAAGTAAGTCAGAGTTAGTATTGATAATACAATTTAAAATTATGGCGTCATTTGAAATTATACTGATTTGAGTATGAATAGAATAATATTGACGGTAGTAATACAACTCGTCAACTAACCAAAATCACTCGTTTAATTTGGATAAGATCTCCTTGTTATATATAGTTATAAATTGGTTAAAAAGTTTACAATTTAATAAAACACCAACTAGATAAAAAAAACTATATAAATTAAGAAATAATGAGGAGAAGATAAATACTCCATCCGTTTTCAAAAGTATAATTTCATGTATAAATTTTTTTTCCCACGAAGGAAAATAAATCAAATATAAATTATGTACAAAAACTAGTTTACAATCAAAAGTATACTTAAATGGGGATACTAAGTTTAGAAAATACAAAGAGTCATTAGTATTATTACATGGATTATTACATGGGGTTCACTATGAATAAAAATTTTACTTATTTTATTATCTTTTCTCGACTTTAATTTATTTATTTTTAGTTTATGTGAATTAGGTTAAAGCCTAGTTAAAGATTGACAAGTAGCCAAGTGAATTTTTTAGGTTGGATAATCAAAGTAAATTTATTTACTTTATTGCTTCTAATTATACTAGCCATGTGACAAGTAAAAAATGTAGGAAAAAAGAAAAGTAATTTTTTGTAAACAAATTATACACAAAAAGTCATGTACAAACAAATATAAAAAAATTGAGAAATTAAAAAAATATCTTTAAATTTTGTAGATGGGATTATTTATGTAAAATGAATGGAGTAATAAATTAAATTCATGCTAGAGAGAGAAGATTCACAAACAAACATAAGACCAAGCCAAAAGGAATCTAAAGCTCATCTCCTTTTCCAAGTGGGATGGTAAGAAAAAAACAAAGAACACAGCAAGGTTGTCTTTAGATATATAGATATATATATTCCTCACAAGTCACAAGCTTACTAGTACCTAGAATCACATGCATACACCCACTTTTGCACATTCAAAACCCACAATAAATTTATGGCCACCCCACCAAACCCCACCAACATTACTCCCCTTGGCCATTTTGCCTCTCTTAACCCCACAAAAACATAAGCCCTAAAAACACTATGTGGACTACTACCAAAGAAAACAAGCCAGTAGACTGTTGAAGCTTAAGCCCCCCATGACTGTCGTCGTTGTTGATGCCAACGCCCGAGGGGCCTAGCCCTGTACCAACGCCACCTAAGACACCACCGTTGTTTGGTGTGGTCACGTACGGAGAGCCTCCCATTGGCGTCGTGGTGGTGGTTGTTGGTGTGTTAGTTTTTGGTGTTGTTGTAGTTGGAGTAGCACTAGTGACAGCAGAGAGCCATAGCAAAATAAGAAGCAACCAAAATAAATTTCAGAAATTAGTAATGCTATGAAGTTTTTCTACAAAGATGATGTGGGTGATATATTTTCTGCTCCTATTACATGCCATTGCAAATCATCAAGGGTGCAAAATAAAATCACTGTAAAATAAGATCCAAGGTTAAGAACAAGCAAAGTTTTATTCATATATTAGACTCCACATTATAGAAATTAAATCTTCCTTGTATACGAGAAACTAATGCATTTGAAATTTAGTAAACTAATGCTAAATTTAAAGTAAATTTCATTTGCATAGAATTGCAACATGCTTCCAATTTAAATTCCAAAATTCGATATTGAATTGCCAAACATAGGGTAAAGAGGATCTAAATCCCAATGTATTTTAACTTTTACCCTAATCAATTTCTTCTTGTAGGATTTGTGACATGCCAAAAACCAAAACTCAAACGAGGATCACTATGGTTTGAGCACTAATAATCCCAAATGGGTTGTAACTATTGTGCGATATTTATAACAAGTTCTACTATATCCATCGAATTTTTATGTCGACTTTTTAGCCGAATAGACACAATGACATGCTCCATCAATATTTTTAATTTTAAAGACATTTTCCATTATATCTAGTCGGCTGAAAAGTTGACACAAAAAGAATCAAAGGATATAGTGTGATTGGGTAAAGAGCAAAATCTTTTAAAGGTTTCTGAAACGATAATATTTGAAGTGATTATACTAAATTGGGGTAATTATCTCCACAAGTTTTTATTCTATATTTACAAGTCTCAGTCCTACTCGAAAATAGACTTCTCGATTTCCCCATATACTTAAAAACTAAAATTACTCTCTTAACTACGGGTAATGCTACGAATTTCAATCTTTTTATCTCAAATAATGCAATATTATTACATTGGTTGAGTACATTTTTTATTATTAACTACATCATAAAATAAGTATTTGTTTAATTTAATGTCACATAATTTTAGACACATCTGAGATAAAAATTTGAGAACCCTAACATTATCTATTACTCCTATAATAGTAAAAAAGAAATGATAATGTTAAGAATCTCAAATTTTTGACTCAAATAATGTACTTAATTCCATTTACATTGATTGAATACATATTTGTAAAATTGAAAACTCTTTTGAGTTATTTAATGCTATATTTGACATTAACAAGGAAGGGTGTGATAATCCATAGCAACAGGTTGGTGGGTTACTATTCTAGCAACCAACAAAAAAGATCATGTCACTACAACTTGTAGTGGCTAAGACAATTAAAAAAGGACAGACCGATACATGTTGTAGCGGCTAATATTAATATTTTGTAATATTAGTATTAATAATAGTAATAACAAATATAAATATTAATATTAACCTTTTTTAATTGTCTTAGTCGCTACAACTTGTAGCGGCATGTCCCTTTTTAATTATAACCAGCAACCGGTTGCTATGAATTAACACCCAACAAGGAATTACTCTAGACTAATTCTAGGGGATATTTTTTTTTTGACATTTCTAGCGACATTTTTTTTTTGATTTTTTTTTTATAGTACATCTCAAAAAATGTATACATTAATATTTCAGTTGGAATAAATATTATACATTTTTTAAAAAGTACTACAAAAAAAATATAAAAAAAATATAACTAGAAATGTCAAAAAAAATGTCCCCCTAGAAGGACTCATTACTCTCACATTACCCAAGAAAATAGTAATAAAACAAAAAAATACGGATCCGATTAGCATGAAATTATTTTTTTAATAAGTTGGTCAATTGGACAATATACTGACACACATACAATCTCACCTGCATATTAATATTTTATTGACTAATTAATCAACTTACTTCAAAATAAACTTTATACTAACCATTCCCATAAATACTTCAGCAACACACTGCCTGTTACAGGCACGGGTTGTAAAGGAAGGCCAAAGATATTGAACATTCACAGTAATCTAGACATTTCAAACATAAACCTAAAAAGTGGGTTCAAATCTCAAGACAAAGATCCATCCAATGGTCCTAAATAACCCTTTCACTATCACATGTTCACACACATCAATAGTTGTGCCACTAATGTGGGACAGGACCTAAATATCACTGACCCACAAGTGAAGGACAACTTTTTGACCATAAAATGGCACTCCAGAGTTACCCTTTTTTTTACTGTTCAAATTTTATCTCTCCTTATAATTTACCTTCTGCCAATATATATAAAGGGAATTTATTACACAACAAAAATTTAATATTATCACAAATTAATTATACTATTTATGTGAAATAAGAATACAAAAAATATTTCCTATATAAATTACACTATCTTTTAAAATAGTAGAAAGGTACAAGTACCTATACCAGCAAATAGCAATAAATGGGTAACAAGTCAGGGACATGATCATATATAGTAATAATTACAATAACAGTCAAGAAGCCATAAATAAATTATTAGCCCAAAAGTTAGAATGAGATGTGGGTATTAGCTTCTCAAGGGCACCCCTATTCTTGCTATTAACACTCCCAAAATATGATTTCACATTTCCTCATTTCCGAATGCATTATAAAAGAAAAAAAAAAGGTGGAAGTCTACCTATGAATTGCCTCATTCGGAAAGGAGGGAATAAATTTGATATATTCATAGATTTACTCCATTATAAACGGATCGATCTGGTTAGCATGAAATTTATTTTTTAATAAGTTGTTCAATTGGCCAACAGAATGTCGACACACATAGAGTCTTGCCTACGTGTCAGTACTCTATTAGCCAATTGACCAATTTATTCAAAAATAAACTTCATGATAACCCCTTCCATTATAAACCATCTCTCATTTAAAAAAGTGCAATTAGTGGTGGGATCCATGAGCAAGTGAAACATGGAACATGATAGAATTTAGAGTTTTTATAATAATGAATGAAAGGTTAAGAAAATAGGAATAAAAAGTTTTTAACAGTATAACTGAACTAAAGTCCAACAAAATAATTTAAGTAGCTCCAAAAAAGAGCCACCTTTAATGGACAGAATGGGACCAAAGGATTGAATATGCTTTCACAAGGCATAAAAGTAACACTTTTTTCAAGAAATATGGACTATATATGGAGAGAGACACCCATCCATCCCACTAAAGCAGCATTTTGAGGGGAAGAAATGAGAGAGGTCATTGGACAAATTAAGGGGTTTCAAGTTTAGCTTTAAGACCAGATCATGGGGTTAATAATAAATTATTAAAAAAATATTTAAACTAGTTTTTACTTTTCTTTTTATTCTTTCGGTGATACCCTAATATAATAACCCAAAATTTTCAAATATATATGTAGGTTTCCTTAATAATTATTCTGCCAGGTTGTCTCATATTTCTGTCGCATTAAACAGTAAAAATTTTGTCATTCCAGTAAATTCTAACAGTCATTCTGCATATAGAAAACAAAATAAAGCAGGCCCACAGAAGTAATATACCTGGCACTAGAAGGATAAACACAGCCAGCAATGCCTGTAAAAAATAAAGAAAAAAGTTATACAAGGGTAAAGTTATATATTGGATAGCACGTTTTTTAAAAACTATATATATATATACATATACATATATATTGAATTTGTAATGAAACACTATATATATATATATATATATATATATTGAGCGTTTAGAGAATGTTGTGGTGGTGTGGGTCTCACTAGGGTCAGATGGGGTAACAGTAGCAACACCAGCAAAATCACAGGAGCCAGGAGCTTGGCCTTTTTTCTGGAAATAACTATTGACAGCATAGTTGCAGTGAGCCAATACAGTGTTTGGGTTGAAACAACCACCATTCTGATGGATGAGGGTGCAGTCTGCCCCAGCTCCACATGCATAGTCCAATGCCTTTTGAAGGACTGACTCACTCAACCCTTGCTTGCATATACACCATGTAGCACCTATTTTTTATTAAAAAATAAGAGTGAATTAGATAGATCAGCCCATTCTGACATTTTTTTTGGCATTTTCAGATGTTTGGTAGGACATTTCAATTTTTAAAGAGAAAATATTTTATGGGTAAATGCTAATTTAACCTTAAAATGACTTGTGATTTCAACTTGGTAAGTCCATTTTTTCCAAAAAGTATATATACCAGCAAAAAAATTGAATACCTTGCTTTAAAGTATAGTTATATACATTATTTTAAAGCAAGAGGAAACAAAAGTGAAGCTCAAATATGTTTACATAATTTTTATTGTGTGTATACTGTATATATATATATATATATATATATATATATATATATATATAGGTAGAGAGGATATGAAAAAATTATTTTAAAAGAAAAATAGATGATAGAGATCAATCAGTTGATAATAATATGAAGTGAAAAAATAAAGTTATGTAGTAAAATTTAGTTAAAAGGGAGGGGGTGGAGGTAGGATAGAAGGTACTCATAATAGAAAAAAGGCAGTAACAAAATTAACCAGTTGATAATAATACGAAGTGTTGCAAATTTAATCAGTTGGGAGTTAATTAGGCAGATGGAATAATTAAAAAAGTGAAAATGTGTAGATATGAAAGAGGAGCTTACTTGAATGCCCAGCCATGGCCAAAAGAAGCAGCACAAACACTAAACGAGCCATGAACATAACAACTGGTATAGGGAAGAAGAAGAAGAAGAAGAAATTATTAAAGGGTTATGTACCACTATTAATTGGTGCTCAAGCCTTGAGATAAAGAAGCAGCTGGTTTGGTTTGCAGATGAGAGAGAGAGAATGAGTGAGTGAGTGAGTGATGTATTTGGAGGAGTAGAGTAGAGTTGTGCAGTACAATGTAGTTTTTAGAGGAGCAATTGAGATGATGGGATGGCAGTGGACCTCTGCCAGACTCAATACTTTTAGAGAATTAAATACATCAGATTGTAATATCTTTATAATTAAGTATAATCTTATAATTCTTATAATTTTTTCTCTATTTTTAAAAAATTATTATTTTAAAAAAAAAAATTATTTTAAAATATTTATCATTTATAACTTTCAAATATAATAAATTATTTACTTTTCTATATTATCTCTACTTTCTCTTATTGTCTTAAAAAAATTTCTCTCTTGTATTAATAGTTTTTAATTTTCCATAAAGGGGTAGTGATGAAATTTCAAATAAATTTTTATTGTTAAATGATAGTATTAAATGACTTTCTTAATCCATGTGCCAAAACCTTAAACGACAATCTTTTAGGAACGGATATAGTAATATCTTTATAATTAATTGTAATCTCATAATTCTAACAATTAATATCCTTATAATTAATTATAATCTCATAATTCTATAATAGTTTCCTATTTATGTACTTAGACAACATTCAATCGTGTATATATATTCATTCGTAATCAATGAAAAAGTCAAGCCATTATTTCTCAATATTTATTTCTCTATTTTCTACAAATATTGTCGACTTCTCACTACTTTATGTGTTGATGAGAAAAGAGTAACTTTTATATATATATATATATATATATATATATATATATATATATCCGGTTAACACCAAGTTAACTTCGTACTAATTTTATGAATTAATCAATACAATACTGACACGTAGATGGAAAAATCACTTCCAGCCTGTGTGTCTACACTATATTGGTCAATTGATCAAAGTTAACTTTATGTTAATCACTCCCTATATATAAAATTGATATTTTTATATGTATTTTTGATATTTTCACATGTATTTTTTATATTTTTACATGATTTTCTCTTATATGAACATTCATGTGAGAAGAAATCATTCGAAAATATCAAGAAAACATGTAAAAATAGTGTTATCTTCTATTTATATAATTTATTTTACATCTACTTTTTGATTATTAGTTACTTGGATAAATATTAGAGAGTTATTTTTAAGAGAGATATATAATAAGTAAGGTACCTGTGTAATCAGATGCTTTCAAATTTATTGTAGGTATATATTTCATAATTGTATTTCGACATAAATTTATCACAATATATATAACAAGAAAAATTTATAATTTTAAGTTGGATGTAAAAATTGTGTTCTCTTCTATTTATATAATAAGATTTGTTTGAATTTGTAAACCCACCAAAAATATACACTCGGTTATCATCCTGGTCCGTTGGTGGTGGCTACTTAGTCTATTGGACAATGGTATTTTATGTCGATGACTATTGCATTTATGCATGGGGAGATAAATTAGGATGCCAATTCCCGGTTGAGTTTCGAGTCGGCTCTAGCCTGCCCTAGACTAGACCCCGACCACTATATATACATAATAACTTGTTTTTATGTTATATATATGAAAAAAAGTTATCTAAAGTATTGTCACGGTCAAATTTAACTAAAATTATACTGGACTAAATGACATAGTTTTACATTTAAGTTTATTAAAAAAATATTATTAAAATTTTTATACAAAATTATGTTATTTTTCTAAATAACCTTAGTCAAGTTTGACCAAAGATTGCCTTATATATATATATATATATATATATATATATATATATATATATATATATATATATATATATATATTCCGGATCTTAAGCTCACCCCATATTCAACTCACCTGAGCTCACCTCACTTTAGCGACGGACCCGACGACGGTTCGGTCATACAACCGTCGTCTATACATTTAGCGACGCAATATGTTGTCCGTCGCTAAAAGTATAGACGACGGTTGTATGACCGAACCGTCGCCAGGTCCGTCGCTTAAGGGGGGTGAGCTCGGGTGAATTGAATAAGGGGTGAGCTTAAGATCCAGACCATATATATATATATATATATATATATATATATATATACACACACACACACGGTCCGGATCTTAAGTTTATCCCTTATCTAATATACCTTGCATACCCCCTTTTAGCGACGGACCGGGCAACGGTTCGGTCCGTCGCTAAAAGCTAAGACAATTGTTCTATATATAGGGACGGACCGAATCGTCGCCCGGTACGTCGCTAAAGGGTATACAAGATATCTTAGATAAGGGATAAGTTTAAGATCCGGAACGTGTATGTGACGCCCCCAAAATAGGTCCAATCCATCCAACCCATTCTGAGTCGCCAAATACATTGTACAGAAAATAACTACAACTTTATTATTACAATTGTCGTGCAAAATACGACAACACATATACTGTGAGTTTAAATACAAATATTCTCATCTAGACAGTATTCATACTCAATTAAGTCCTCATTATACTTATTGATACACTATTTTATAAAATAGTGAGGACTACTAAAACAACTGTCTTGAACCATCATTCCACACCCCGACTAGTACTCGCTACATTCTCGCCTCCTGAGAAGAAAAATGGAACAACAAAAAAAAGGGTGAGCTCAACTAGCCCAGTAAAGAATATTATGACTAAGATAATATACAACAAATTATCGTTAGTCTTCAACAGGGAAAAATTTAATAGAATACAATAGACAACAAGTTTTAAATCAATATTCGCAGCGAAAATTAATAATTCATAGAAGAGTTACGTAGAGAATGAAATCTACGATTATCTATGAATTTAAAAGTCCATCATCAACATTTTATCCATGTAACATCAATAAATATCTGGAATCAAATAGTCATCTTTGCACTACAGGCCAAAAATATTCATCAGTTGGTCATGTTCATCTCAACACCTGTTCATCTTTGTACTACGGGCCAAAGATATTCATCAGAAATCATTCATCTTTGCACTACAGGCCAAATATATTCAGTTATATCATCATTTAAGACTGAGGATAATGAAAAATATTTTTAAAAAAAACGAATCCAGTGAAACAAAAGAGTAAATATTAAGGATTCGTATTTCAGCTATTCCATGTCCAAAAATACCTCATAAATAATCATAGTGGAGTAAAATTCAAGATTGATCAAAACATGGATACAATCAAAGCTAGTATCCAGAATAGATATTTTGGACAAAAATAAGAAAATTCATTTTTCGATGAATAGTACCGTATTCGTGAATAGTGCCGTATACGTGAATAGTAACTTCGACACCAAAAGATAAAAATTTCATAAAAACATCATTATGCTTCGTGAATAGTACTCGTGAATAGTAACTCGTGAATAGTAATTCATGAATAGTAACCCCGACATGAAAAGTTTCAAATTTGATAAAAATTTTCAACCAATACTTCGGCATAATGATATTGAAAAAAATAATATCATTTAAGAAGAAATAACATCCCTTACCTCGTAAAGACCGTACTTCTAGTTGAACATCGGATATAGGTTATGACTTGAACTTGCACCGTATAGCAACACTCAAAGTATTAAAATACTCACAAGAATACGCTCAATATATCGAGAGAGAAATAGAGAGAAACTTGTGTTTCTGGTGTGATTTTCAATTCTAACCTAAGCACCCTATTTATAGGAAAATGCTTAGAACACCAAAGCAGAAAATTTAATATAATAATAATATATTTATCAAATTTTCCTTAGCCCACCTCAGGACATCTGATCTCAGCCCATTTATATCACATGTTAGTCCACTTAAATGCCAAAAAATGATTTTCTTTAAAATAATAAATAAAACTTCCAAAAATTAATTATTTCGGAACTTCAGAACTTCAATAATTCATAATAAATAGTCATTTTATTAGAAAATTCGAATCTCGCAAATTTTTATAGGAAATTCAATTCTCTACAACTTTGCAGAAGAAATTTTTTCCAAATTCTAAATAAAAATTGACCGAAATCCACAAACGGACGATTTTACAGTCAATAATAAATTTTCGGTCAAGAATTGTGTCCACCAATACACAAAACATGTGTTAATCATTTAATGTCATAAAAATACTCTTCCTCCTCATATACTCATATATCCCACATTCATTCTAAAAATATCACCATCAATATATTATTAAAATAATATATTTAAATGAATTATTTTATCAGAAAAAGATAAAATATTAATTTTCAACAATTGTCACATTAAAAATTTTCTCCATCTATATCCACATAAAATCAATATTTTTCTCATCATATAAATTAATAATTAATTATACACAAATAATATTACAGAATCACAGTACTGGCAACCAGGCCGTTCCCAGGAAATAGGGGGCTTTTCAATAAGGATTTCTCCTTACTGGCGCGCAATTAGATGACCAAACCTCTCCTTAGACAGAACTTTCTAGACATTGCCAATAATGTTATCTAATAATATTATTCAGATAATATGAATTATTGTTCCGATAATGGAAAATACTGCGTAGTGACAATTATAAAATATCAACGTAGCAATTATTTAATCAATAAAATAAAATATTAAACAGTAATTACTGTAACCATTATTGAGTAGTGCCTTCTTACGTAAGAATCAATAATTGGTGCAATACCGTGTGCTACTGTGCAACAACGCGTATTATCGTGTTTTAACCACCGGGTATTCCAACAGTATTAACGGTAACAACTACGCCGTTATTTATAAACAACTTATTTTTGTCGTTTTCTTCATCCAATCGCTTTCCGTTATGGGGCCCACACAAGGCTGCGCCGTCGTACGAATATTCCCCGACAACAAGAATATTCCACGACCAACAAATATTTTCCGACAACAATGAATATTTTAGGACCACTTGCTTATTTGAAATATTTGCGCATTTTACCCATGATTTGATTAATGTGGTTAGTTATGGGTAAAATGCGCAAATATTTCAAATAAGCAAGTGGTTATAAAATATTCATTTTTGGTTGGTGAATATTCGTTTGGTCGTGAAATATTCTTGCTGTCGGAAAATATTCGTACGACTGCGCAGCCTTGTGTGGGCCCCATAACGGAAAGCGATTGGATGAAGAAAATGACAAATATAAGTTGTTTATAATTAACAGGCGTAGTTGTTACCGTTAATACTGTTGAAATACCTGGTGATTAAAATACAGTAGCACACGGATTACACAGTATTTTTAAATTATTGATTCTTATAAAGGACGGCACTACTCAATAATTGTTACAATAGTTATTGTTCAATATTTTATTTTATTGATTCAATAATTACTGCATTGATATTTTATATTATTGTTGTTTTAATAATTATCGCTGCACAGTATTTCTCATTATCAGAGCAATAATTCTAATTATTTGAATAATATTATTAGATAGCATTATTGGCAATGTCTAGAAAGTTCTGTCTAAGGAGAGGTTTGGTCATCTAATTGCGCGCCAGTAAGGAGAAATTTTTATTGAAAAGCCCCATCTTTCTTGGGAACGGCCTGGTTGTCATAAATGTGATTATGTAATATTATTTGTGAATAATTAATTATTGATTCATATGATAAGGAAATATTTATTCTATGTGGATATAAATGTTGGATATATTTATTGTGGTTAAAAATGAAGGAGTTAATGTTGATGTGTTTTATCAGTATTTTTATCGAAATGGAGGTATTAAAAATCAAATAAGGGTTTTTTGAGAAATATTGCGGGGGTTATAATTTTTATTCCGACCGTTGGATCGTGATAATTTTTGGATATGTTATTCATATATAAGTTTAGTATATGTCCGTAAATTTTGAACCGTTAAAAATGAATGTATGATTTGTTATGAATTTTACGAGATGACTGGTTCAGAAATTATAGAAGTTGCGGAATTTGTCATTTTGGCGAAAAATTCTAGAATTGGTGGGCCCCACTTTTGGTTGGTGAAAATGTGCTGATATTTTTATTCAAATGTGGTGGGTGGGAATAGTAGCAGGTAAAACCATCAGGTTGCAGGTTAAATCTGCTTCGGCGTGCTAACATTTTCCTATAAATAGAAGGCTAAGTTAGAATTGAAAATCACACTAGAAACAAGTTTTCTCTCTTTGTCTCTCTAGATTATTGAGTGTATTTTAGAAGTATTTAGATACTTTGTGAGTTTCTATTCATCAGTGCAAGTTTTCTTCAGCCTTATACCGATATTCCGATCAGAAGTACTGATATTTTGAGGTAAGGGATATTATTTTATTCTTAAATGATATTATTTTCTTCAATATCATTATGCTAAAATATTGATATGAGTTTTTTTATCAAATTTGAAATTTTTTGTGTCGGAATTACTATTCACGTATACGGCACTATTCACCGAAAAATAAAATTTTTTCTTTTTATCCAAGATGTCTATTATGGTTACTATATTTGATTGTATCCATGTTTTGATATTTATTTTTGAATTCTGATTATACAATTGATTATTATGAAGTATTATTGATCTTGGATAAACTGTTATACGAATCCCTACTATTTGTCCTTCTGTCTTATTGGATTCGTTTTCTTTAAGATATTTTTCATCATCCTCAGTCCTAAATGATGATATTACTGAATATATTTGGCCTGTAGTGCAAAGATGTATGATTACCTGATGAATATCTTTGGCATGTAGTGCAAAGATGAACATGTGTTGGATGAACATGACTTACTGGTGATACAAATGAATATCTTTGACCTGTAGTGCAAAGATGAATATTTGGTTAAAGATGATTATTAATTGATGTTACAGGAATAAAATATTGATGATGGACTTTTAAATCTTAGAAGATAGTAGAATTCATTCTCTACTTGACTCTTCTAATGGTTTGCTGTTTCTGCTGCAGTTGTTGATCTAAAACTTGTTGTCGATTATATTCTATCAGATTTTTCCCTATTGAATACTAATGATAATTTATTGTATATTATCTTAGTCATAATATTCTTTACTGGGCAAGTTGAGCTCACCCTTTTCCTTTTTGTTCCATTTTTTTTCTTAGGAGGTGGGAACATAGCAGGATCTAGTCGGGGTATGGAATGATGGTTCTAGAAAGAAGTTTTAGCAGTCCTCACTATTTCTGTAAAATAGTGTTTGAATAATTGTAATGAAGACTTATTTGAGTGTGGATATTGTCTAGCAGACAATATTTGTATTTAAACTCACAATATTTGTTGTCGTATTTTGCACGACAATTGTATTATTGAAGTTGTAGTTTGCTTTTTGTACCATGTATTTAACGACTCAGAATGAGTGTTGTATACCTATTTTGGGGGCGTCACACACACACACACACACACATATATATATATATATATATATATATATAAGCCTTCCAACTTTTTGTAACTATTTTTTTTTGGTAATTTCGGGTTACATCTTATCTTATAATTATGTATTTGCAGTTATTATCTCCATGTTCACTTATCCATTCACCCCGTGTTAGTTTTTTAAGTGTTTCTCACATTTGTCTCCCACCATCCTTTAAACTCAAAATTATAAATGGGCAAGCCTAATTTACGCATTTTATAATTTGAGATGAGTTCTTCTACATTTTAAAAAGTTTATATTGCACAAGAATCGTGTGTGCCCGATGATTAATATATATAAAACAACCTCGTCATTTGCGGTTTAAGGATAAACTTGAATTCAATCGTAAATCTGAAGGTCTTGTGTTCGAAGGGTGGGGAGCAGAGATACATACTCCACGTATCAAAAAAAAAAGACTATATATATAAAACTAACTTTTGATAACTATTTTTGATAACTATATTCTAAATTTCTCTTGTTAATTAATAATATTTAAAAATAATGCCCAATAAACTAGTATTTATAATGAATGTGTATATATATGTTTATAAATATTCTAAATATTTACATATATATATATATAGGGTCAGGATCAGGTAAGGGATCCCTTACTTTATTAAAATAAGGGACTTTTTTTTTTTTGCTTTTTTTTTGCTTTTTTTTTTTAAAACAACTAAAAAAAAAGTTTAATATTTTATGGAATTGAAATTTTTTCATAATACAGTGTTTTGAGTGTGATTTGGGTACGCATAACAAAACATGTATGTACAGTCTGGGCAGACTGTACCACCACTTTTTGGTATAGGTATTTAAAACACGCCCAAAACATTGTATTATAGAAAAATTTCAGTTCCATAAAATATTAAACTTTTTTTTTAGTTGTTTTAAAAAAAAAAAAGCAAAAAAAAAGCAAAAAAAAAAGTCCCTTATTTTAATAAAGTAAGGGATCCCTTACCTGATCATTTCTGTATATATATATATATATATATATATATATATATATATATATATATTTATAGGAATTTTTACACACTTATAAATTATACAAAATATATTATATTAAGAATAAGTATTTTAAAAATAGATTAATGTTAAAATGAAACCCCTTTTAGCTTTTATTAAATGAATATGGTAAATACTAAAAATAAGATTTCAGAAAACAAGACCAAATAGACTGGATTTTGATATGTCACGCTCACGCCTGTATTATGGATCCACAAAATGGCTTTCATTTCGGTGTGAGCTTTCTGGTATACTTTATTACTATAGCTAGTGACTGAAACCATTAGGACCGTAGCCCAATTGGTTGATTGGGTTCATACTTGTCAGTTAAAATATGGGTTGAGACTTGAGATCATAGCCCAATTGGTTGATTGGGTCCATATTTTCATGACTTTTTGTTAATAGGCATTCTCACTAATAATTTCTAATTTGCTTCTTATAATATATTTAATACACGTATATAAAAATTTTCATATTATATTATTTGAATTATGCATATATCTCAAAATTCTCCAACCCATGCATTATATAGACTCATTATAGGCATGGATGGATACATGAAATGGTAGAGCCGTGAAGGACTTCACTAAACTATATGAAATTTGTAACTGATTAAAGTGACACTTCTACGAGGATTGATCCATTGTCAATTTAATATTATGTTTATAACAGATCGTAAGCGTCCATCTTAAGATCGAACGATTTAATTGAATTATTATCCGCGGTTTAATATCGCAAACAAGATAGATGACCAAAATATCCTTTCTTATAAAAGTTTTTGTTCGCAGTATTAAACTGCGGACGCAAGGTATGACCAAATGACCAACTGGAAACGACACCGTTTGTAAATAAGTCTCATCCGCAATATTAAATTACGGATGACAAATTCAATTTATTTTTTAGTTTTTAAGGTTCGATCAATTCCCAAGATTGCATTTATTGGTGTTTGTCTGAAATATCGGATACTTGTAGTCGACTGTTATATACTTATTTCTTGAATATTGGAAAAGGATAGTTGAATACTCGACAAGAATTTTTTAGAGATTGCATATCTGCATTCAACATGTTGACACAATTTTTCACAAAAGAGCAAGGGTTTAAGTTGACCTATATGATAAATATATCATTAGGATGAGACTGTAAAATTTCAAAATGTATATCATTAACATTCAACATGATTGGAGCGTTGAAAACTAAAAAAAATTGAATTTGGCATCCGCAGTTTAATACTGCAATTGGTTGGCCATTTGGCCGTACCTAACATAAGGAGTATTAAACCGCGGACAGGGGACTTGGTCTTTTGTCCCGTCCGCAATATTAAACTGTAAAATACTGAAAACTAAAACGGAGACGGGCACTCTATTCGATATTCAGATAGAGGATTACAATGTGTTATAATAGTAACCTTAAATTAATCTCGTTAGCTATAGATCGGTCCTCTACTTATATATATATATATATATATATATATATATATATATATTAAACGTAATAATAAATGAATACAAATAGCAGAGTAATTTTTTATAAATAACAAATAACAATTCTGTATATAAATGAACTCAGAGATTATAGGGAATTATTTATTTATTTTTTAAACGTAATGTAATTACTATGGTCCCTCATAGGGACATCATACACTATCTGTAACGCCCCCAAAATAGGTCCATTCCATCCAACCTATTTTAAGTCGCCAAAAACATGGTACAGAAAATAACTACAACTTTATTACAACAATTGTCGTGCAAAATATAACAACACATATGCTGTGAGTTTGGATACAAATATATACCAAATGTGACTCATGTTCCAACCGTGGACATCACCTCACAATGACACCTTACATAAAGGTATAGTCAAAAACTGTTTTAAAAATTAGAATCTTTGGGAAGTGCTCAAGGAAACCCTCGTATGTGGGAGACCATGCTTCTAGGTTATGATAGATATCATATGGCCACAGAATTATCCTTGGTTGACCCAATAGACCCTAAAGAAAAACGAGAAGTTTACTATCATATTCTTCCCAATGGTGAGTCTTCTCTTGACATATCATTATTATCTCCACTGTCTCTAACTGAGAATTATACTTCAAACAAACACCAAGATTATATAGGTAGTGCTCGTAAATATACTCAGCAAGTGGATGAGCACATCCATGTCTTATGATGACACGAGATTGTATGTTATTAGACATCTGGTATGATAGTGGCAAAACACCCTTCCAACGTTGGGTTCGCCTCACCTTAGATGATTCATCAAATATAACTACTAAATGATGACCACCGTTCTATTCTCCTGTTACCCCCGGTCGACTCAGCTACACTCTTATTACCTGAAAGGAATTGTGAAACAGAAGGGTGAGCACAACTAGCTCAGTAAAGAATGTCATGACTAAAGATAAATAAGTTATCAATAGCCTTCAACAGAATTAAATCAGAGATTTAGAACATATGGTAGATGATAAAACTTTTCAACCATAGTTGCAGCAGAGCGAGCAATCCATTAGAAGAGTCAAATAGACTATAAAGTCTATTATCTTCTCTATGTTAAAAGTCCACCAACAATGTTTTATCCCTGTAACATCAATCAACAATTCATGTCCACAATCACATGTATAACTCATAATCATAATTGTAGTTCTAAATTCCTCTTCGCATTCAGGACGAAGATAATTTTTATCACCTGTCTTTACCTGAAACATCAAAGATCATGGTTATACCAAATCACAGTTCAGTTCATAATCATACTAATAATTTCATCTTTGCACTACGGGCCAAAGATATTCATCAACAACTCATCTTTGCACTACATGCCAAAGATATTCATCAACAACTCATCTTTGCACTACAGGCCAAAGATATTCCTCAATAGTTCATATTTGCACTACAGGCCAAATATATTATTATCTCAAAGAAATATATAATCATTTCAGAATTTATATAACCAACAATTATAACCATGTTGATCATTTCACCTTTGCACTTAAGCTAAAGATATTCAATTATAAATTCAATGGTCATGATCATACCAGTCACAATTCAACTTTTCACTACTGGACAAAGAGAACCCTAGTCATGATCATACCAATAATCTACCCATCTTTACACTCAAGTCAAAGAGAAATATCATCATTAGGGTTATAAAAATGTTATATATGATAAAAAAATAATATGATCAACATATAGTTTTAATCTCAAGAGTAATATTCATAAATCAACTATAATTTGGTTAGAAAAAGAAACCAATTTTGTCATGAATAGTAACTCGTGAATAGTAACCCATGAATAGTAACTCATGAATAGTAACTCGTGAATAGTAACCCATGAATAGTAACTCATGAATAGTAACTCGTGAATAGTAACTCGTGAATAGTAACTTGTGAATAGTAACTCGTGAATAATAACTCGTGAATAGTAACTCATGAATAGTAAGTCATGAATAGTAACTCGTGAATAGTATCTCATGAATAGTAACTCATGAATAGTAACCCCGACATGAAAAGTTACAAATTTGATAAAAAATTCAGATCAATACTTCGACATAATGATATTGAAGAAAATAATATCATTTAAGAAGAAATAACATCTCTTACTATCCCTTACCTCAAAATGGCAGTACTCCTGACTGGAATAACGCTGAACGAGCTTGCACCGTATAGCAATACTCAAGATATCAAAATACTCACAAGAATACACTCGATAATATAGAGAGAGAAATAGAGAGAAAACTTCAATTTTTGGTGTGATTTTTAATTCTAACCTAATCACCCTATTTATAGAAAATTGCTTAGAACACCAAAGCAGAAAATTTAATAAAATAATAATATTTACCAAATATTCAAGCCCACCACCAAGGAATCTGATTTCAGCTCATTCATAACACATGTGAGATGGCAAAAAACGTTTTTCTTCAAAATAATAATTAAAACTTTCAAAAATCAATTATTTCGGAACTTCGGAACTTCAATAATTCATAATAAATAGCCATTTAATCAGAAAATTCAAATCTCGCGAGTTTTTATAGGAAATTCAATTCTCTACAACTTTGCAGAAGAAATTTTTTCCAAATTCCAAACAGAAATTGACCGAAATCCACAAACCGACGATTTTGCAGTCTATAATAAATTTTCGATCAAGAATTGTGTCCACCAACACACAAAACATGTGTTAATCATTTAATGCCACAAAAATACTCTTCCTCCTCATATACTCATATATACTACATTCATTGTAAAAATATCACCATCAATATATTATTAAAATAATATATTTAAATAAATTATTTTATCAGAAAAAGATAAAATATTAATTTTCAACAATTATCACATTAAAAATTTTCTCCATCTATATCCACATAAAATCACTATTTTCCTCATCATATAAATCAATAATTAATTATACACAAATAATATTACAGAACCACATTACTGGCAACCAGGCCGTTCCCAGGAAATAGGGGGCTTTTCAATAAGGATCTCTTCCTTACTGGCGCGCAATTAGATGACCAAACCTCTCCTTAGACAGAACTTTCTAGACATTGCCAATAATATTATCTAATAATATTATTCAGATAATATGAATTATTGTTCTGATAATAGAAAATACTATGTAGTGACAACTATTAAAACAACAGTAATATAAAATATCAACGCAGCAATTATTGAATCAATAAAATACAATATTGAACAGTAATTACTGTAACAATTATTGAGTAGTGCCTTCTTACGTAAGAATCAATAATTGGTGCAATATCGTGTGCTACTGTGCAACAACGCGTATTACTGTGTTTTAACCACCGGGTATTCCAACAGTATTTATAAACAACTTGTTTTTGTCGTTTTTTTCATCCAATCGCTTTCCGTTATGGGGTCCACACAAGATTGCGCCGTCGTACGAATATTCTCCGACAGTAAGAATATTCCACGACCAAGCGAATATTCCCCGACAACAATGAATATTTTATGACCACTTGCTTATTTTTGAAAAAAATTTCATATATCACCCTTAACTTTAACTTTTTATCAATTTAACCATTTACCAAATAGAAAAATTGAATACTTTTATTTCATAAAATTCGGGGTCTTACACTATCTATACAATTAAAAATAAGAAAATTAAAAATAAAAAGGAACGGTATTGATTAAAATTTGAAAATCGACATCAGTTAGTAGTAGATTTAAAAAACAACTTATATCATCTACTATTAATAATAGTGAACAGTAAATAAAAATAAGAGTTTGACTTTATTAACTAAATTTTCAATTAATTAACCAGGGTTAAAGTTTTATTAACTATAGTTTAGAATTTAGTAACTCATTTTTAACTAATAAATCCTAAATCCAGTTAAAAAATGAATTAATAAACACTAAATCTTGGTTTATAAATCTTAAATTCTAATTAATTGATTAAAATTCTAGTTAATAAAGTCAAAATTTTATTCTAATTAATAGCAAATTATATATATATATATATATATATATATATATATATATATATATATATATTTTAACTATCCTAGCAGACGTGAATTTTCAACAATAATATAAATGGTATATACCGTATAAGGATATATAACAAATATACATAACATTAAAATGTTATGAATCCAATGATAACTAAATAATAACATCATCATTATCAAAATTACATGCTGGTCGATTTGCTTAACTTTTAAGTTAGTCGGTTTGTTTAAACCAGCCGATTTAACCGGTTTTGAACCATATCTCCCCCTGAACCGGGTCAGAAATCTATATAACTATAAATTGATTAAATTCTATCATAAATTTTCCTTGGAGTAGTAATCACAGCTAACTTCTCCGTTCTCCCAAAACTCTCCGACGGCGCCTGTCTAGTTGCATCAAAATCCCATTCATTCCTCAAGAAAATTTTAGGGTTTCATTCATCTTTCAATAAAATTTATAGGGTTTCAAGCGATGTTGCTTCAGCTTCCACGATTAACCAACTCTTTGAGAGAACCTTTTGACTCTGATCAAGCCTACCTCCAACGCAAATTAATCCTTCAGAATCAAAAGCATCACAGGTACTCAAATTCACCTTCGAATTTTAGTGATCAATCAATTTTTTATCGTATTTATTGAATTTAATGTTACATTCTCTGTTTTTTGGGCATTTAGTTCTGCAAATTCAGTTGAAGAATCGGAACTTGCACGGAAGATTGTTTATAAATGGGGTGAAGGTATAACAAAAGTGATATAATTTGTCAGAATCTGTGTTTTTAATGAGTTTTGATATATTTTGTTTTGTGTGGTAGCTTCTAGTGAAGTACGGCAAGCTTACAAACAGTTTGTTGGTGCGGTGGTTGAGTTGACTGTTGGGGAGGTGGTTTCTGAGGAGTTTAGAGAGGTGGCGTTGACTGTTTATAGGCTTTTTTGCATGCATGTAGAGGAGGATGAGGAAGATAGAAGGATTAAGGAGCAGAAGTAAGTTTATAGTTCCCTACTATGTTTATTTCAATACATAATCTTAATGTCATCTTTAAATCCACGTTTTTATATTATGTTTTTTAATATAGTTTCTCAGTTTTAATCTTTAGCATTAAAGTGTAATATTTGCAGCAACACAGTGAATGATTGGTTGGATAATAAATTTCACATGGATTAAATGTAAAATTGTAACTTCTTTGTCCAAATTATGAAAGTAGATAACTCACTTGAAATGCAGGGTAGAATTGCAAAGACTACTTGGCCATGTTGTTTCAGATGCAAGCCTAAGAAAAGTTTCTTCTCTAGCACAAAGGCTTTTATCATTGCAGCCCAAGGGCATTGAAGCCGTGTTACTTCCAGAAAGCAAAATAAATGGAAGTGGCAACGATTTTGAATTCGGTGCTGATCTTGTTTTCCGAACCCCAGCTCGGTTTTTGGTTGATGTTTCTCTTGAGGATGGGGATTTGCTAGAGGAGGAAAGCATTGCACATTCTTCTTCACTTCATGAGGGATGGTATGAGCGTGATGACTCTACGAATCACCATCCTGCTGGTGGTGGGGGAAACTTTGACTTGGGCTGGTTAAGAGATGCTTGCGATAAAATAGTCAAGGGAAGTAGTTCACAATTTCCTCGGGATGAACTAGCAATGGCTATTTGCCGAGTCCTTGATTCAGAGAAGCCTGGTGATGAGGTAATGGCATAATGTTTAACAACTGCTCATAACTTTGAGTTTGTGCTAATTAACCTTTTGGTTTAAACAAATCTCACGAAGAGTTTGTAACTTCGGTTGTGAAGATAGCTGGCGATTTACTGGATCTCGCTGGTGATAGCGCATTTGAGACAGTGCAAGACCTTATCACGGTAAGGACTTGGATAATTCTTCAATTACAAGTATTTCTATCTGTAGTATAAGTATGGTGTTCTGTTTATTTGCTGATTCATTGTGGTAGTCTTTGTCTTCTTTATATGCAATTTTAGGATTCAAATTGCCTAGGTGTGATATAGAACCTGATTTCTGGTAGCTAATGTCCTTAATAACGATATTTGGTTATATGAGATGAAGATTGTGACCACAATATATATGTTTCGAGTAGACTTAGGAATGCTAATCCATAGGCTTGCATTATTCACTTATTTTGGAATAATGGGAACAAAATAGTTTAAGCTACTTGAGAAATATTATTAAAAGTGAGCTCACACATCTTCTAATTTATGATTTCCTTTATCTTTTAGTTATTAATTTGTAGGTTGTATTGTTTGGTTTTTTGAATTTCTTCTTCCTTTCCAGCATAGGAAGGAACTCGTTGGTGCTGTTCATCATGGGATGCTCGTCTTAAAATCTGACCTAAAGGCTACAAGCTCTCAACCACGCATGCCTAGTTATGGCACTCAGGTATATAATGAATTAGAGATATGAAGATGAATGCCAGCATTCAGCCATTCACTATTAGTTGTTTTTCATAAGAAAACTAAAATTGACATCTAAAATTAAGTTATTCTATTTTATAGGTTACAGTACAAACAGAATCTGAACGTCAAATTGATAAACTTCGGCGTAAAGAGGAAAAGAAGCATAAACGTGGTACTGATCATGGGAATGATAATGATCTATCTGCCATGAGTTTTTATTCTTTACTCCAAGCGAGTGAAAAGAAAAGCCCGTTCGATGATTTGATTGGGACTGGTGGAGGGCTGAATACTTTAGCAGCTACTGCCCTTCCTCAAGGTACTGTGAAAAAGCATCACAAAGGATACGAAGAGGTCATAATTCCTCCAACACCTACAGCGCCAATGAAACCTGGGGAAGAACTGGTACATTCTGTCTACCATTTCGTTATATTCTTTATATAACTTAGTATTTATCATCAGTTTGATTACTATTTGAGGCAATACTCTTGCACATTCATAGACACGTTCTCCATGAGTTGTAAGATCCAGCCAAGGCATATTTAAAATGCTGAACTCTACTACTACTTCCAGTTTTGTTTCTTTTTCCTGTTTCCTTTGCTTTTCGATCAAAGATTGTGGGAATTGTTTAATAGTGTGGGCTTAAAGGCGTGCCTATTAGTTCCCATTTAGTTTGATTCAAAGTTAATTATAGGCTTACAACATGTGATAATTCTTTAATAGAATTCATGAACTACGGATTTCTTTTTAAAATTATGTTTTAGAAATTATAAGTCTACATTCATCCTGTGTAGCATCTAAAAGAGATGCACTAACTTTTGTACAAACATATGTCAATGAACTTTTCCAAAGTAAAGAAATATAAGGGCCCACCAGCCTACTTAGAATTTCATGATATTTATGTTGCTTTGGAGAGATACTTTCACTTGTGCTTCCTCACAAAATTAAAAGATCAAAACTCTTATCAAATCTATTGTTAATGTACTAGTATTCATTCTGCCTAAAATAAAGTTGGTACTTGACATAGATGTCAGTATGTCACCTCTGCATTTATTCTTCCTCTACTGGTTTAAGTAGAATGCCAATTCTTTTTGTACTTGATTATTTGGTGATTGCTAATAGCTAATTCATATTTCTTCTACTACTCTTCTTCAATTTTGTCTGTTGTCAGATCGAGATAAAGGAGTTAGATGACTTTGCTCAAGCAGCTTTTCATGGATACAAGTCTCTGAACCGCATTCAGAGCAGAATATTTCAAACAACTTACAATACTAATGAGAATATACTTGTGAGTTATTAATTCTATCTCATGTTAAATTATAAAGTGAAGGTTGTGCTTTTAGTTTTCTTCAAATATTTTGATAAAGAAGAAACAATAGCTTTGTATCTTTCTCAGGCAACTTTGGTGTACTTGCAGGTTTGTGCTCCAACAGGGGCTGGCAAAACAAATATAGCTATGATTGCTGTTCTACATGAGGTGATTATTAAGTGAATACTCTAATAAATCTACCTTAATATTTTAAGCATTTATGTGCTCAAGAAACAACATTGGATGGAAGCATGTTTCAGTCTTTCAATGACATAAATACTCAATGCCTTTTGGCACATAGCTTAGTCAAATTGGTGGATATCAGAAGCTATATCATACCGTGATTATGAGAGGTTATAGTTAATGCTGCACACATGCTATTATGTGGTGCCATCCTGTAACCTATGGTTAAAAGGTGTGATAATGCTGGTTTAATTGTGAGGGAAGCTACTTCGTATAAATAAGAACAGAGGTTTGCATGTGTTATACCCTACTCATATTTTGTAATTTCTGAAAGATAATATAGAAAAAAACTGTATAAAAACTAAACTTTAAATGTATCATTTGAGTGTCTCAAAATTTGTTCCGAGATCACTATTACAAAGATAATACTCAATTGAGGACATGGAGGGAGTAATAGATATCCGCTTCATAATCAATATCATTTTGTTACATATATTCAATATGTATATAAGGAAGTGCTTAACAATATGTTTCCTGCCTTGCTTGTATGACGCACCCTTAGCAGTGCTTTGTGTCCTTTGGTACTCCAAGTACCATGTATATAAGACTATGTATCATTAGTAGCTTAACTATTTTTGTAGGAAGATAAAGCCGACTTTAAGTGGTTTGACGGTTGTTTTGGGTTTTAATGAGGTAGAAGATGAGTTAAAATTGGGTTCCATTGGAAAGTATGCAGCTGTAGGTTTTTGTGGGGACTGTGCAGTGGAATTGTCTGATAACGAGTACACAACATATTCTTGTGTGGGTTGTGATAAAATTTTTCTTGTTTTTGGATTTTGTGCTTGCGTTTGTATTTAAAACTTTATTGCCAAGTCTAGACTTAATTTATCAAAGTGATTAATGTTTTCCGCAGATCGGACAACACTTCAAGGATGGTTACTTGCATAAAGATGAATTTAAGATAGTTTATGTTGCTCCTATGAAGGTACAACAAAGGTTAATCTTTGTCAGGTCAACATTTTTTGGTTGATTGCTAAATTCCTGTCATGTCTTTTCTAGGCACTAGCTGCAGAGGTTACACGAACATTTAGTCGTCGATTAGCTCCTTTAAATATGACTGTGAAAGAACTCACCGGAGACATGCAACTTTCTAGGAATGAACTTGAAGAAACTCAGGTTTACTTAAGTATGCAATCTCATTTCTTTTAGGAGGCAATTATCTGAAAAGGTATATTTACCTGCCTTTCTTTTTCATGTCTAACAGATGATAGTTACGACTCCTGAGAAATGGGATGTCATTACTCGCAAAAGCAGTGACATGTCTCTCTCAATGCTGGTGAAGCTGCTAATCATTGATGAAGTACATCTTTTGAATGATGATAGAGGCCCTGTAATAGAAGCATTAGTTGCTCGGACTCTTCGTCAGGTATATTTTGAGTAACATGAGACATCATTTTGTTTTAGTAAAATTTTTTGTATGCAGGGAGCAACAATCATCTATGTGGCTGAAGCCTATTATCATTGAGGTTGTGTGCTCTTATTCTAACATTGTTTGTTAATCTCATATTGAGTGGTCAACTGGCCATGCCCTTCCTCAAAAAATAAATTCATCTTAAAGATTGAAGATGTTTTGTCCACAACTTAGATACAGTTAAAACTTATAATTAGTACTACCTCCTTCCAATTTAAGTGACATGTCTTACTTGATACATATTTACGAATGACGAGTACAAGGCTTTAATTTTGCTACACATGATACCCATAAGTAAATAAGGGTCCTGCTAACATGTGCCCTGAGGGCACTTGTTAAGCAATCACTTTCACACAATTTTTTATGGAAAGTCGCACTAATAGAAATAAGGATCCAATTCCATTTTGGTTTGTCATTCATAGCTGAAATACCATTTCTTTCCCTCTTTTGAAGTATATTAGGAAAGCTGAGGCCCCCTATAAGATCAAGGCTTTTGTATGGACTGTCATTCTTGAAAGGCTTAATACGAACTATTTATGCCAAAGCCATAGACATGGCAAACACTTGTCTCCAGATATTTGTGTTATGTGTATGCAGAGATCAGAATCTCATGACCATCATGTATTGTATTGCTGTATGGTGACGAGGTCGTGGTGTGTCTGTTTGCTTAATTCAGTGAGCTCTGGCTTTGTCCTATTTTCCTTGACCTCTTTCTTCATATTAGGGTTTTTTAGTGAATTCCGGATTTGGCAGGAAGAAGGAAGAGAGATGGTAATATTTCTTGGTGGTGTGCGATTATTGCTGTTATGTGGGATGTTTGGACAGAGAGTATTTTTACTGACGTGTATTTCCCTTTTCACCTGCTTTGGGTGACTATGCTATGTGTGTTGGGGATGAGTCTTTTGAGGCATAGCTATTTTGCATCTTCATATGGGTCCCTGTCCTTTCTTAAGGAGTTGTATTTTTTTCTTTTCACCCTTTTGTTTTATGGGCGGACTCTTTATCCATTTGGACTGTTTCTCTTTCTGCTTTCTAATGAATTCTTCTTCAATCTATTTAGCAAGTTCTGATAGTAGTTTTCCCCCCTTCTATAATCAAGTACATTAATTGGATTTGAATGGCATAATTGCTAAACGGATATGAGTAAGAGTTTTGCTTTTCAGATGTCTTGGTACTTTCTTTTATTTATTAAAGGATGATACATTCAACTAGGCAGAAGTTTTTCCTGTTACTATCGGTACCCACCATTTCACAGAAGATGTGCTTTTTCGAAATTCACAATCGATTACAACATCCACTTGAACTTGTGAACAGATTCTAGCTTAGCACGTTTGTATTAGTCAGTTATCATGGATGACCAATAATCAGATGAGTTCAATAAGCGAAACATTTTAACTCTGTAATTTGTATACCTTATGTTAGGAACTAATAAATTGGTTCATCTTTGTTTGGATGGAAGTCGCTCCACAGATTTGCATCCCCTTTTATGATCTGTGTGATTCTGAGTATGTCATTTGTTGTTTCTGCCAGGTAGAGTCCACACAGAGTATGATACGAATCGTGGGCTTATCAGCCACTCTACCCAATTATTTGGAGGTTGGTCCTTGATAGCTGGTCTACGTCTGATTTTTGTTAGTTTCTTAACCACACACATCATATACATGCCATTCATAATCATTAACCTCTTTGTTGTATTGCATATTTAATTTTTGATTATCTGTCTTTTGTTCTTTCCTAAAACACTAGGTTGCACAATTTTTGAGGGTGAATCCTGAAGTAGGTCTCTTCTTCTTTGATTCTAGCTATCGTCCGGTGCCTCTTGCCCAGCAGTATATTGGAATCAGCGAGTCAAACTTCCGTGCTCGCATTGAGCTGCAGAATGAAATATGCTACAATAAGGTTTTGTTTACGTTATGACTTCTTCTGCTGCAGTATTATTATTATTCATGGAGCAGGCATTTATTAATTTACTTAAAAAGCTTTGAATGCCAGGTAGTTGATTCACTAAAGCATGGATACCAGGCTATGGTTTTTGTTCATTCACGTAAAGACACAGGAAAAACAGCTGAAAAACTGGTACAATTGCCACTTCCATCTCTAGACAAAATAGCTTTATATGTTATAAAGGTTTATGTAATTAATTATATAAATGAGCTTTATTTATTAAAAAAAGAAAGAGGAAATGTAATTTTAAGCATCAGAGTGGTACAAAATAAATAATAAGGGGACATACTTTGAAAGTTGAAAACCCCTCTTAAACAATGTTCAGGTGAGTAAACAACTTAGAACAACAGTACCAAAGTAAACCCTCGGACTGTCCACAGGTTGGAGAAATGTGGCTTCTAATGGCTAGTTTGTGAGTTTTGTTTTGGGGGAAGGGATAGGAAGGGAAAGTTTTTCTTTCCAAAATAAAACTCACAAACATGCCATTAAAGAACTGTATGGTCCCGGTTCTCTGTGCCTACTGCCTAGAACCTATCATCTGAAGTGGATGGTTGGTAGTTGTAGAAATGCTATCATGCAAAACAAAAAGTGCCCAGATAGGAAAGAAGGTGGCAAAAAAGTAACGTTGAATAATGATTTTTTGGTAAAAAATATCTATTTTATTAGATGAAATTGTTTTTTGGGATTGTCAATCTAGCTTTTAGCTCTGGTACCAAATTACTGCAAAACAAAAAGTGTTCATATTATCAAAAAGGCTGGAGAATATCAGAGATGGTTTGTCGCACCCTCGCAAGGAATTCAGTCATTCACTAGTCCTGCACCCCCCTGTCTTCTCCTTCCTACAATGCAGAAAAGAAAAAAAATGTTCCTCATCAATTGCACATAAAGCTGTGAAAAAAATGCTTTCTTATTAACCCAACAAGTAGAAAAAAGTCATTTTGAGTTGTTCATGTTAGAACCTCAAAGAGCATACTCATAGAACTCTTTAAAGCGCACATCTGTAGCATATAAATTTCATTCTCCCTTGAGATGTAGGAGTCAAGGGTAGAAGGCTTTCTTAAAAGGCCTTAGTTCGGTGATATGTTCAACTGAAATCCTCATATTGCATATTGGTACTCAAGCATATGATTGTCATCTCTTCTTTCCATTGAAGATTTCCCCTCCTAATTTTTGTGCCCAAAGGACAGCAAGTAAGCGCCTTTCCCTCCTGCTTATAATTTCTTTAGGCTGCCATGTATTGTGAGGCCTTATTTTTTGATAATTTTTTCGCCAATATTTTTTGTAAATACAGTAGGTGCCCACATTATTTTGTATTCCTGTACATGTGTATACATATGCATATATATGAGCTCTACATTTTCGAGCTCAAATAAGTGTGGTGTTAGTATTGGATTTATTGTTTGACATTTTGCTAAAAATAGAAATGTTGCTCAGGTCGAACTTGCCAAGAATAATGATGGCTTGGAGCTCTTTAAGGCTGATGACCACCCCCAATTTGAATTGATTAAGGCAAGGAAGTCACGCTCACTAATTTTTTTCACCCCCCACAAAAAAAAAACCTCACACATACACTTACTTTTCTTGTATATCACCCCTTCAAAATATATTTCAGAGGGATGTTTTAAAGTCCAGAAACAGGGAGCTTGTTCAACTCTTTGAAAATGGTGTTGGTATTCATCATGCTGGGATGTTGCGTGCCGATAGAGGCCTGACCGAGAGGCTATTCTCTGAGGGACTCTTGAAGGTAAGTCTTTCTCCACACAACTTAGCATGCTAGAATTTCACTGGTATGTTTAGCAACTAATGTTCTGTTCTAGTTCAGGTTCTTGTTTGCACAGCAACTTTGGCATGGGGTGTAAATTTACCTGCGCACACTGTTGTGATTAAGGTTTGTGCAATTTGTGGGTTGTAGTTTGTTCATCAACCTGCATATATTTTCTTAGAGTTATTTTATGTAGCTTCTGGAGTCTTGACAACGAAAGAACAATTTTGCGTATCAGAAAAAAAAACAAGGAAAGGACAATTTGGGGATATAAATTTAACTTGGCTGAAACCTTGTGTACATGTTTTCTGTTGAACTCATTTTATGTTGAATTTCTTTTTGGTAAGTTTGCAGCTAATTTTTCTCTGATTATTTTCTTATATAGTGTAAAAGGGTTACACATGTATCTAATTACTTGGCTAATAGCTGTAGTATTGGCTAATGTATTTTATTATGAGTAGTTCATCAAATTGTATTGGCTGTATTTTATGAGTACATCGTCAAGTTGTATTTGTAGTCCTATATATTTGGACAGTGGTTGTTTATATCTTAATTCAAAGTGAATTATCAAGTATGAGAAGAAATCATGAAGATTGCTACCAACCTACACATATTTGTTGAGGCAAACATGCTGTAAAACTCGGAATTCAATCAACATTCTCAAAAATATGCTTATCCTCAGATGATTTGGTTTCCAACAAGGACTTTGGAACATTTTAGTTGATACTTGACACCGTCGCCTCCAAAAAACTGACTTTTCATCTGATTTTTGTGTCAAAATATAATGTTATCTTGCTGATTGACCTAATCGTATTTTATACACAATATATAAAGAGTATATCTATGTGCACATCTTGTTTCACATCCAAAGACACGCACAAAGGATGTGCACACACACACACACACACACATATATATATAGACGAAAATGTTGCAGTTCGAAGACTTTACATATTTCCTATAATTCTTCTGCGCTCTTTTGGATCCTATTTTCTTGTTTGTTTTTTGTAATTAAGTTATGCACTAAATGTGAGACTCTGGGGTTAAGTGTGATGAATATTCTATCATATCCTTCCAGCATACTCTTTACATTTCTTGTAAGGTTTTGTGGTATGTTGTCTTTCCAGGGGACTCAATTGTATGACCCAAAGGCTGGTGGGTGGAGAGATCTGGGCATGCTTGATGTTATGCAGGTAGAGAGAGATTCTTCGATGAAAAGTATTTGTATATTCTTTGTACTACTGTGATTGTATTACGTCTAGTTTTCAGAAATTCTTCTGTGGGTATCCTGTTGCAGATTTTTGGACGTGCTGGAAGACCCCAGTTTGACAAAAGTGGTGAAGGAATTATAATCACATCTCACGATAAATTAGCCTACTATCTACGATTGTTGACAAGTCAACTTCCGATTGAGAGTCAGGTAACCAAGATTCAGTTGATCTTGGGAAGCTTTAAGTGTCCTGTAAAAGACTATCTTTTGATACCCCTGATATAGTGGTGCTTTTCTAATACCTATATAGTTTAGAATTGGGTTCTTGATGGATAATTAATTTGATTCCTTATATAAACTATTGCCCTCATAATTTTGATACTGCACATGCTGTTAATCTTAGTTCCCTTTACTTTCTGAATAAGGCAAACTTTAGTAGAGTAATGTTATTCAATCTATTTTCCCCTTTTTCAGACATTGGAAGTAAAAAGAAAGTTATTATATTGGAAGTTCCTATGCAAAAGCTGGTACCTGCAACTATTGGAAGATTAAAATAAGCAATCGAATAGGCAGATTTAGTTTTTAATTCTTCAGACCAGGAAAAGTGGATGATAAGTACTGAACCAGTAGTTCAATTTACATACAACAGATCATTTGCATTTTTGGTCTAAACAATAAAACTGTTTAATTAGTAATTGATAGATTTTTCTTTTTGGTTTATTTTGTGTGGGTAGAACAAGAGGAAAAGAAAAGTTCAAGTATCCTTGTAATCTGAAAACATCTGTTCTATAGTTCACATATCTTTAAGCTAAAACAAGAATGGATTTGTTCTTTTTTTTACTCACTCTCTTTTTTCCCTTTCTTTTCTTTTTGGGGTACATTTTTGTGCAGTTTATTAGCTCCTTAAAGGACAATCTAAATGCAGAGGTGGCGTTGGGCACTGTGACAAATGTGAAGGAAGCTTGTGCTTGGCTTGGTTATACGTATCTCTTTATAAGGATGAAAATGAATCCTTTAGCATATGGTATTGGATGGGATGAGGTACTTTTTACTCAAATGACAAGCATGCTTTTGTAAATTAGAACCACTTATGTTTGATTTATCTGTGTTGAGATTTGAGAATATGATGTCCACATCCAACAAGTCACAGCCTTGTGATCAAGTATATATTCACTACATTATAACAAGCATCTACATCAACATGAAGACATCCAAATGAGATCAAACAATTTTTTTTGTCTTTCACGGCGAATCTGTTTGTTCTTTCCTTTCATCTTATTTTTTTAATCATTTCTAATCTTCTCTATCTGTGACCTGGTGTGTCCAACACATGAAGATGTGCATGGAAACTGTTGTTTTCTTGTGGTGGGGAATTTGGCATTTTTTCTGTCATGAAATTCTTACTTGATAGTTAGTTTGCTTTGGTTTGGCCTGGCTTGCATCTTGTGGAATTTTATTTACTTGCCTGTCCTATAGAATGACTACATATTTCATAAGGTACTTCTAAATGGGATCTTCTTTGTGTTTGACAGGTTATCGCAGATCCATCTTTGAGTTCAAAACAAAGATCTCTTATCACGGATGCTGCACGCGCACTTGATAAGGCAAAAATGATGCGGTTTGATGAGAAAAGCGGCAATTTTTATTGTACCGAGCTTGGTCGCATTGCTAGTCACTTTTATATTCAGTATTCTAGTGTTGAAACGTATAATGAAATGTTGAGACGCCACATGAATGACAGTGAGGTAATTATTATTTGTATCTTTGATGCTGCACTTTTCTCTAACTCTTTTTGCAGAGCCTCTGAGTAGTTACTGTTAAATTTCTGTTGCTTACCACAATTTTTTCCGCTTTATGTATTGTTATCTGTTATAAAGTTGAATGATTAGTTTTTTACTTTACATATTCTCTTTGTTACATAGGATAAAGTTTTCAAGAATGTTCTTAGTTCCATGGTTATTTATCCCTGAAATTATCTCAAAAAAATAATTCTAGTATATAAATTCATTATTTCTGTTAAAAATCTCAGTATTTTGTTGATTATAATAATGAAAGTATACTTTGCATAAATCCCATGATTTGGCTGAAGAAATTCCCATCCAAACCAACAGTGATTGAGTTCCGTACTTTATTGGAATAAAGTTAATAGTTGTTAAATGGTTGAAAATGATTATTTCTCCCCTTTTTACTTGACTGGATTTAATTTTAAGAAGATATATAGTTGTTGAATCATTGGATATATCTCTTCACTTTTCTATGTTCTAAACAGTGAAAATCTGTTCTGGCTAATCGATTACAACTACTTCTATACTTGTTAGTATCGATAATGTAGTATTTGTAACTTGCATGGTTGGTTATAAAAGTTGATGTACCTTGATTCAATTCTTTTTCCCCCTCCATAAGCATATGCCATTTATTTGCATAACAGAGCACACCATCGTAATCTAGTGCAGGAATTACAAATAACTCGAGGTTTAATGAATCGATCATGTGCTGCTTTTCTTTGGATTTCAAGTGTTTTTACTCTTTGTGTAGTGTGGTATGGGAATTGTCTTATAAGTGAACAGTTTCTTTGACAACATGCACTTAAACTACTGGTTGTACTCCTACTATTTTCTGGTTATTGTGTTGGTGTTCTTGATGCATTGTAGGTGATTGACATGGTAGCCCATTCTTCTGAATTTGAGAATATTATTGTTCGAGATGAGGAACAAAATGAATTAGAAAAGTTGGCTCAAACATTATGTCCATTAGAAGTTAAGGGGGGTCCTTCAAATAAACATGGAAAAGTTTCAATTCTCATTCAGGTATTTATTTGTCTTGCTGATCAAGAACTATACACCATCGTACTAAAATGGACATTTTTATTTGATAACTATGTGTTGGTTGTGTATTTCGCAGCTGTATATTTCTCGGGGTTCAATTGATTCTTTTTCGCTAGTTTCTGATGCTGCATATATAAGTGCAAGCTTGGGCCGTATCATGAGGGCTTTATTTGAGATATGTTTGCGCAGAGGCTGGTGTGAAATGTCTTCTTTCATGTTGGAATATTGTAAGGCCGTGGATCGTCAGATTTGGCCTCATCAACATCCTCTCAGACAATTTGACAAGGATGTTTCCCTAGAAGTTTGTCTAGCTTATTGTTTGTTCTATGTTTCTTTTGCATATTTATTCCACATGAGTTTTATTTGATAGATTATTACTGCTAATGTTTGGGTCAGATACTGAGGAAGCTTGAAGAACGAGGGACTGACTTAGATCACCTCCAAGAGATGCAGGAGAAAGACATTGGAGTTCTGATTCGTTATGCACCTGGAGGAAGGGTATTTTTCTGTTTATTTGTGCTGAAAATTATTTCACTGCCTCCGTTCGTTATGCTGAAATCTGATTTTATTCTTTTAAAATTAATAGTTGGTCAAACAATACTTGAGCTATTTCCCGTCGATTCAGTTGTCTGCTACAGTAAGTCCAATCACGAGAACTGTTCTGAAGGTAACTCAATTGTGAATAATTTATTCTGGTTTCCTCCTTTCCCTTTCTCTTGAAATTCCAATATTGTATATTTTATGTTTTCCTATGCTGATTTTTAGCTCCATCTCTCAGGTGGACCTGCTCATAACACCAGATTTTGTGTGGAAAGATCGTTTTCATGGTTCTTCAGAACGGTGGTGGATACTGGTTGAGGTGCTTCCTTGCTTGTGGTTATCTGTTTCAGTGGATGACAAATCTTGTGAACCAAAATTTAAAAGCTTTATACCAACTCATGAAAAGGGAATTAAGCTTCTTAATTGATTGTGAAGACATATGATTCATATTGCCAATTTAGTCTTGACTACTAAAGTAACTATTAAAGAAAACATAGTGATCCCAACTTTGGAAACATATGTATATCTGTGTGTATGCTTTGTCTAACTGATAGAAAATACGTATTCCTATTGGGCTACATATATCTTTATGTCTCAAAGCTGAAACAGTAAACATTTAAAGCCAACTTCTTGAGGATACATGAAGTGTGCTTTTCTGTAATTCCATATATAGTAGGTCAACTTATGTGGCATCTCCAAGAATGTGTAGTTTCTATTTATTTGAATGTATAGCTTTATTTTATATGCGCAGTGCTTCCGTAGTCTAATTGCTTTTTCCTTCTAAGAATCCTTGTAACCTACCAAAACAAACTTTCCTATTGAATTCAAGACTAAATGTACAAAAATGTTAATTTACTGGAATTTACTTTACTCTCTAGGCTCTTAGTTTAACATTGCCCATTCCTTGAAAATCATTCATGACCTCTTGGTTTGAGTGTACTTAATTAATTTGCTGAAGATATTCATCCTCCCATGTAGCTTCATACCGCCCCAGTTTTTCCATTTTACAAAGTGCTGATATATTACTCTGTTATTTTTGTACACCCTTCAGTGATTCAAAATTCTTAAGTAGTTATTAGTTGGTTTGAAATTTACTGACGAGTATTAGATACACATTTTGCTACATATCTTATGAAGCCTGATGAACAAATTTATATAGGATTCGGAGAATGACCACATCTACCATTCAGAACTGTTCACACTGACAAAGAGGATGGCCAGAAACGAAGCCCAGAAGCTTTCATTTACTGTGCCAATTTTTGAACCACACCCTACCCAATACTACATTCGTGCTGTCTCTGATTCCTGGTTGCATGCTGAAGCGTTGTACACTATATCGTTCCATAATCTAGCACTTCCAGAGGTCTTGTGAATTTTTCTTTTTTAATTATGCACAGAGTAAACTATGGATTGCTTTTTTTGCATGTGGATTTGTTCTAGTCAGAGTCCTGTCTCATATTAAGACAATATTGCATTTCAGGGTCATACCTCCCATACTGAACTTCTAGATTTGAAACCTCTCCCTGTGACTGCGCTTGGGAACAGAGCTTATGAAGCCTTGTACAGTTTTTCACACTTCAATCCTATTCAAACCCAGGTTTATGTTCAAAGACTTTTACCTGAGTTATCATTCTAGATTTCTATATCATGGTCAGCTTGAATTGACCATGTAATAGTTTGTGACTCAAACTTCAATGGATCTTGGCAGTCTTTTCATGTGCTTTATCACACAGAGAACAATGTTCTCTTAGGAGCCCCAACTGGAAGTGGAAAGACTATATCTGCTGAACTAGCTATGCTTCATCTATTCAACACCCAGCCTGATATGAAGGTAAGTTGTTTGTCTGTGCAATGATGGCATTTCTTCTTTCTGTCTTTTTCAATTTTTCGTCCCGCCCAAAAGATTTTGGCTCTCATGAATATTTAAATCCATATCAATTGATATGTGGTGACTGTGTTGAAATTTTTATGGTAAGTAATAGCTTCTACTTGTCTAACTTGAGGGCACCTATATTTTTGAAACTTACTGTTTATCTCCATCGAGTTTTTGTTCTCAAATGTGAATTCTTTTCACATTTATTCACACTATATCTCGTGAGAGGGAGCTTTAAAAGATTTCTGGCATCTTAGAAAATTTTAAGCTTCGATCTTACTGATTGTGCTGCACGCTGCCTTCAGAATTGGCTTTTCAAGTATTTGAAAGATAATCCATATATATGTAAGAAATACTTGAGCTACCAGATATCCCGACTTTCTTTGAAATTGACCTGGACTGGGTTTAGACATTTTCAAAAAACTAAGTGGTACATTTTTTTTTACTTTCTGTATTTTAGTTTTTTGGGTTTCTTTTGTGAACTGTAAGTAAAACTAGAAGTGAATGTAACAAGACATTCAGGTCTGTTGTAACCTACTACAGTCAGTTATTAGTCCAAGTGGTATTAGGTACACTGGACACTGATAATTTCAAGGGCCCACCAAATTTGAGATAATTGTTTAAGTTTGAAGGTTAAAAGGAATGAAAATTTGGTAAAGCAAAAGAACTAATTTCCTTTCCCATCCACATCATAACAAGAGATACTCATGGTTTGCCTTGTGCTTTATACTATCACAATGTGTAGAAATTTTGGCATTTATGTATACACCAAGGATTGCGAAAAGTTAATTGGGTCTTCGATTGTCTATGTGCAGAACTGTTTCACCGACATCTGTATTTCAGTAAGGTCACTAGTTTAAGGTGCTCCACTTGATTTAAATTTCCAGTTAAATGCTAAATCATTCTCTTTATGCAGGTTATATACATAGCACCTCTAAAGGCTATTGTTCGAGAAAGAATGAATGATTGGAGGAAGCGTCTTGTTTCTCAACTTGGGAAAAAGATGGTGCTAAAGTTTTCTATTATATTTGCATAACTTTATAAATATAAAATTCAAGCATTAATATGCTATTTCTATCAGGTTGAAATGACTGGGGATTACACACCAGATATGGTGGCTCTCATGTCAGCAGATATCATAATATCTACTCCTGAGAAGTGGGATGGTATTAGTCGTAACTGGCAAAGTAGAGGCTATGTCACGAAGGTGCGTCCTTGGATATGTCTACTAGCTTTAAGTTATAGAAGTGTTATGTTCTTTGACTGATTACAGTTTTTAATGTAATCATAAAATATTTGAACATATCTATGTAGGTTGGACTTGTGATTTTGGATGAAATTCACTTGCTGGGAGCTGATCGTGGACCCATACTTGAGGTATACTTTTTTTTCACAAGTAATTTCATTAAATGTGCCAGAAAGGTGGCGAACCCATGTACACACAAAGGGAAACAAATGCACAGGTATGCCCGAAAAGCAAAAAAAAAAAACGTCTCCCTACACAAGGAACCTTCCAAAAATTATCTATTAGGCTACTAAAGCAAATTCTCCCAAAAAATCACGAAATTCACAATCTACTCTGGAACGACCTTGTGAAGCCAAAAGAATGAAGGGTCTGGAAAAGGGATGACATCCCGAAGTTCCTGATCATAGAAGTTCTGCCCAATGACAAGTTGTCACGACTACCTTCCGTCAACCTCAGAACAATAATCCTGAAGACAAGCCTTCAGATTTCCAATGACTCAATAGGTTCAGGAAATGCTCACCAAATGACACCTATATCCCAAAATTAAATCTTCCTCAATCTCCAATAAACCACCCTCGTTGTATGCTTCATGAACACTTCAAAACCTTTTGCAATAGCTTTCTAAACCCCACCCCCAAAAGGAAAGCATCCACCCGAGGCATAATCCCTCTGTTCTCCAAGCCAAAACCACTAATAAGCACCCTCCTCCATAGGCTGACCTCTTCCACCAAGAATGTCCAAAGTTGTATTCCGTTCCATAGCTTGGTTAAAGAGCCTAAATTCCAACTTTCCAGACCTCCCAAACTCGAGGGCAAGCACACTTCTTCCAGTTAACCAAATTTTATTTGAAACCCGCATCAATTCCCCTCAACAAAATGTCATATATAAGCTTTTGAAGCCTTTGATGCATTGATGCTGGAAGATGGAAAAGAGACACGAAGTATGTCGGCAAATTGGACAGTGTGCTCTTTTTGAACACCAACCTACTGTCTTTGCTATATAGCTCCTATTCCACCCTGCAACCAGAGCCGGTCCTGGGTTTTCTAAGGCCCAGGACAAAAATTTTCAAGTGTGCCCCTTTATATAAAATAAATAAATAAATAAATTATCAACTAATTATTTTTATTAAAATAATAAGAATTTACAAAAGATAAGGAAGAACATTTTAAAATGTCATCGAAGCAAACAATCATCACATGTACCTACAAAATAAAAATATCAATGAAATCGATAAAACTAATGAAATACCCACTGTAGTTGGCAAGTTTTACTGATTACACAATTGAACTTTTAATTTTTTAAATAACCCAACTAAACTAATTATTATTTTGAAATTGAGTTGTTCCGTTAAAAAAAATAAACGGACGTTAATTTTTTATCTACAAAACTAATGAATTACCTACTGTAGTTGGCATGTTTTACTGATTACACCATTGAACTTTTAATTTTTCAGATTACCCCATTAAACTAATTAAAAAATAATTATTTTAAATATTTTTAAAAATAATTATTATTTTCAGTAAAAAATATTAGAAACTTTAATTTTTTTTCCATAAAATGAGTAAAGTTTCATAAAATATAGATTTAAAAAAATTTAAGTTTTATGAAACCTTGCTGATTTTAAAAAAAAAAATCTTTTTTTTTCCTTTTGAAAATAAAGTTTATTTTTTTGAATCTATATTTTATAAAATTTTACTCATTTTTTTTAAAAATTGAATCAGTGTTTTTTATTTATCTTTTACTATTTTTTTATTTTAATTTCTATTTTTAGTTTTTTTTAAAAATTTCTAATATTAAGAATGGGTAATTCTGTTAAAAAATTAAGTAAACATTAATTTAATTTAAAATCACTTTAATTTTTTTGAATCTATATTTTATGAAACTCTACTCATTTTATGAAGAAAAAAAGTTTCTAATACTTTTTACTTAAAATAATAATTATTTTTAAAAGTATTTAAAATAATTATTTTTAATTAGTTTGATGGGGTAATTTAAAAAATTAAAAGTTCAATGGTGTAATTAGTAAAATGTGTCAACTACAGTGGATAATTCATTAGTTTTGTAGATAAAAAATTAACGTTCGTTTATTTTTTTTAACGGAATGACCCAATTTCAAAATAATAATTAGTTTAGTGGTGTAATTTGAAAAATTAAAAGTTCAATGGTGTAATCAGTAAAACCTACCAACTACAGTGAGTATTTCTTTTGTTTTGCCTAATGAAATCTAAATCACAAAACATTATTTAAAATGTCTTCTTGTTGCACTTTTAGATGCAAAATCATCAATTATACTATCTTATTTAATGTCTTCTAACATTATTTTTAATACATAATATCACTAATCTTTTTATTATTTTATTTTTTTATACACATAAATACATAAGCTTATAAAAAAAATTGGGTCCCCCTCAACTGTGGCCCTGGGCGGTTGCCCTGGTGGCCCTTGCCCAGGTCCGGCTCTGTCTGCAAGCTTTTTCTCAAATATCTGAATAACTGGATTTTAAATAGCTTTAGACTTGAATGGTGCACCCAACAGCAAGCCCAAGTAAGTGGTTGGGATGAGAGGTTTAGTTTTTATGAATGCTCCAAACTTGCATCCCAACACCGATGCAAAAGTAGTAGATTTATCCACATGTCCTGCAGGAAAAAAAGTTCTTTCTGAATGTAGTAATTGTTATCACATATCTGTTCATTCATGAGTTGTATACTTTATCAGAAATTTGCTATTTCCATGGGCACTTCTGTGTATAAATCAAAACACGGAGAAAAATGAATTTGAATTTTATGTAGTCTATTTCTTTCATAACAGATGCCATGAGATTACCTCATTTAATTGAGTTGAATTTTAATATATGAATTAAGCAACTGATTCTTGTACAGTCATTCATGAGAATCTTAAGGATGTTCGATGAGTAAGGGTGCTCATTGGTAAAAAATCGAACCAAACCGGTCCAGTTACTGAAAGTACTCAAAATTGGGTACCGATACCGGCATAGCGGACCGATTAGCCGGTCCGGTACTGATACGGTACCGGTTTTTAACGAAACTTGTACCAGCTTTTTTAAAAGCCCAAAATTCGGTCCAAGGCCTAGAACAGCTAAAAGGCTTGGTGTTTAAGCCCAAGGACTAGAGCAGCCCAAGACTTGGTAGTCATTAGTTAAGCTACACTTGCTAGTCATTTTATAGGGAAAACTTGCTTAGACTTTTACCAATACTCGGAGACCACCAACTATTAAGGCTTTCACTTGGTAGGCTTTTTACAAGGAAAACTTCCTAAAATTTTTATCATCTAATCAATGTGGTGGGACTTAAAAACAACCATATATATGAGTAGAATGTATAGGTGATGCACCCGATCCAACACAACTAAATTATATTGGTTGGGTTACGTACATAGGAATATATGACATGAATGAAATTAAAATTTAGGCCTAATATCATGAGAGGAAACAGTATGAAATGGTTGTCCTCCAGGCTATTTGAATTTGATTCAAATAGCCATGATTTTCACTTGATGTATTGCATTAAAAAATAGTTACTTGAACAAAATAGCATACATTACTCGTCTTAAAAACATTGAAGTGTGTTACTAGGTTTAAAATTATCAATTTTTATTTATACACTAGAGTTCAGTGTGGATGAACAAAGTTGCTATTACACAAGCTTTCCTCTACAAGATTAACAAACATAATGACAAAGCAAACTCTCATCCTATTATGAATTATCCTCTAATAAGCTATAATGAAGACTTTTCAGGACAAAATTTGGGCTGCAAATGCAACATAAGACTCCATTCGGATTTTTAATTGCGTGCTTTAAAGAGTATGGTGACTGCTACTCGTAGTCACACTTAGCCACCAGTTCATACAAAATCTATCTTTGGTTATGATTCATCCAGAGGTAGCAGATGCTTCATCATTATCTTACCAGTTCCTACATGCATTATAAAAGCTAATTAATTAATATATGTATTGAAAGATGTTAGATAATACAACAAGGGCATCAGATGTATTAAACATATCAACTTGAAACATCAACTTTGGATGACATCTCGAACATATCTTTTTAGTTTGCCTCTAACTCAGGCAGGCTACAGAATTCACATTGTCATTCAATCTCGCAGCTTGGCCATTGTTAAATAAGTCCCACATTGTCTAACAAGTCCCACATTGAATGACCACCACTGCATGTAAGGAAGTCACAACAAATTCCAAATAAGTCTCACATTGTCTAATATGCCTTCTCTTGTCTTACCTCTATTCATAGTTGTCACGGCCCCACGGCGAGTCATGGCGGTAGCCGACTGCCTGGACGCCTAGGCGACAAGGCGACAGCTATGGCGACAAGTCGTTTACAATGTGCAATTTATATATTATATATTTTACTTGACAAGTATATTGGCAATAAAATTTCATATACATTAAAACTCAAAATATAACACGAACAATCTAAAAACAAAATACTTGATATTAAAAATTAGTAAAAGAAATGAAGAATTCAACAAACACCACATAAAAAATAAAGTTGCAACCATCCATCACAAATATGTAGTCTGATAAAGATGTGTCGAATCCGATTATTAATAAGTTTTTTAGGATTTTATTTCCTTTCTCCCTGGTTTTTAATCGATGGGTCACGGGTTAATGGATTAGAACTGTAAAATACTTTGATTAAGCCAGAGCTGCTAAGGCGTGCATCATAGCGTCTCAAGGCGTTGCCAAGGTGTCCCAAGGCGTCCCAAGGCGCACGCCTTAGCAGCTCCACCTCAAGGTGCCCATCGCCGTATCATTCTTTCATCACCTGGACGCCTAGGCGACACCTTAACAACTATGCCTCTATTCTATAAATAGAGGAGACTTTTAAGCTAGTTTTATATAGCTAGGCAAGAAAGTCTAAAGAAAGGGCACAACCGGTTCGACCCGGTATAAGCCGAACTTGTAAATTTCCTAACCGGAACCGGTACCGAAAATCGATTTATACCGAACGGTGTTCTTTGTCCCGAACCGGCCGGTTCGGACTTGTTCGGTATACCTTAAAAACTGGAAAAATCGAAAATTTTGAACACCCCTATCGATGAGTAATTCTTGCAGCATATTTCATTGCATAAATTATGATTTTGCTGTGAATCTTGCATCAAATTGAAAACCCATATGTTGAGGTCGACTTAGTAGCTGCTATGGCTTTCTTTCCCTTTTTTTTTCCGAAATAAAAATTAGATTGTTAGGCTGATGGTCATATTTCAGGCACCTCCATAATATATGAGCATTATGTTAGATACACAATAATTGAGCCTAAGTTGCATGTATGATGGTGGGGTAATTTTGTGCAAAGATGCTATTCGATGTACCTAGGACTGAGCAAAAATGGGTAAAACTGAATAACCGAATTTTTTTAACTGAATTATTTCGGTTATTCGGTTATTTTCTGTAATTCGGTTATAACCGTTTTATTATCCGCTTTTCGGGTTCGGGATTGGTTTTGGTTTTTTGTTATTCGGTTAAACCGAATAACCAAAATGAAGTGATTAGACTGAGTAGTGAATTTAAAATGGGGAGAAGTGTTTGAAGAGTTCATACAGCTTTGGAGGAATTCCAATAGCCAATAAGAGGAACAGAGCCATAAACGTGAGGGATGAGTTCGCCTTTGAGCTTGTAATTCTCCATTTTGAGAGAAACATAGAGCTGTCCGCCTACTTGGGTCTTCTCTCTCTCATTTTTGGGTGTTGTTTTTGATTCGGTTATTACCCGAAATACCGAATTTACAATTCGGTATTCGGTTATTACCAAAATTCGGTTATTAGTTCGGATATTGAAAATAGGAATATTTCGGTATTCGGTTATAACCGAATAGCCTATTCAGTTCGGTTATAACTGAATGATCAGTCCTAGATGTACCTTTGGCAGTCTAGTTGAATTTGGATTTGCATGGCGTGTAAATGATTGATATAGATGTGATTCAAACAATTTATCCATAATAAGGCTATGCATGTTTGAGAAGGTGCATGCTTTGCATCATTCTTTCTTAGAGCTTGTGCTGATATGTTTTAATCCTTACTTCATTAACATGCAGAAGAGTGTTCCTAAGTTTAAATCTTTTGGAATCTCATCCTTATTTCCAGGTTATTGTCTCTAGGATGAGATACATATCTTCTCAAACAGAGCGTTCAGTTCGGTTTGTAGGCCTTTCAACAGCATTAGCAAATGCACAGTATGTTTCCTGCTTTTACTAAGCTTTCATCGACTCTTAAGGTCTTTTTATGTCATTCACCGTTATTACCATCTACTGTCTAAATTTGACATGCTCTAAAAGCCAAAATGTGCTTGTTTATTACTTTATGTTCTCCGGTCGTTTCTTATATTGTCATCCATGAATTAAGCACTGTGGTCAATAGTATTCATCTTTGCCATATTTGGTACCCCCTCCTCTCCGTTTTACGAAGTGTCCCATTTGCAAAATTTGCAAATACTAAGGATGCATTTTTGTTCCATGTTTACCCTTAAAAGTAATAAGAAGTTAGTCAAGTAGTGGTGGCATGATGATAAAATTAAGATTTCAACCTTGCTGACAATGTCATTTTATACTACTTGAATAAAAGGACTTTTTATATACATATATATTTACACAATCCATTCATCTTGGTAGGAATTCTATTAAAACACGTTTCTTCTGTATTAAACTTTAAGGAATATTATTAAATTTTTAGGCATACCTTTCTCTTTCTGCATATAGATGAAAGTTATTAATAAAATTTATACTATTGTTTTCTGCCAAGTGATTTGTCTGACTGGCTTGGTGTGGGGGAAAATGGCCTATTCAATTTCAAGCCCAGCGTGAGGCCTGTGCCACTTGAAGTTCATATCCAGGTAAGTGTAATTGTTTCTTGCTCTTGATTCTTCCTTTTTCCACTACTATTAACTTTTGTCTTAAACATATGCTTGTGCACATTTAAACAATTATATAGAGATGTAAGCACATATATAAAATATGTGTACACAGATATATGCATGCATGTAATGCATATATTGTATTCTCTCTTTTTCAGCATACTTTGTATTTTATTTAGTTGAATAATTTACCTACTTTAATGTTTAGTTAGGACATTTATCTTGAATTTAGCCTTTTTCAAGTAACATGTGGAAAAGTACTGCACCCAAAATATACATATTACTAAATATTTTCAACTACAATAAGGAAAGGTAAATAGGATACACATAATGCACCTTTGTAGCTCTTTGTTGGATGTACATAGTTTGGAGGGCTTCTCACCATCAAGGGTTCTGTGGTTTTATTCCCCTTGTCTTTTCTGTGTGTCTTTTCTTCCCCTTCACTGGACTTCTGGTCTGCCTCTAGGCCTTCTTCTTTGTCATTTCTTTCTCTCTCTCTTATAAGAACTTGTTCTCTTATTTAAAAAGGCTTAAATATATTTCACTACCTTAAACTATTGGCCATATTTTACTTTGGTGATTCACCTTTCAATTTTGTCAATTAGATGATTGAACTATTAATTTTTTTCAATTCCAACAAAGTGAGCCTGCCTGCTTGAGTGAGGCCATAAGAAGCTGATGCGTATTTAAATAATACTATTTCCATTATTTTATTAATTTAAATTATTTGGGCAAGAGTAAATTTGGCAATTTATTTTTTATTCTCTATTAAAACAAAACAAATTTCAGACAAATCTGTAGGGAACAAACCCCCAATTTGAAGTCGCTCTGCAAAACAACCGGTAAAAACCATGATTTCCGAAAAATCCCCAACAACAGCGAAAGCATCCCACAACACAGAAAGGAGCTGTGAAAATATTGTTGCAAGACGGAATCCAAACAGCTTAAAACAAAAGAAATATCTTTATTAAATTATATGAAAATTTGATTTTATTTTGAACATAGATGATATTAAGTATTCCAACCAGAAAACTTGAGTTTAATAGCAGAGCCCTCCAAAACCTTTTTTCTCAACAGGCTCAATTGCCTCTGCCATATGGACAAATGTAAGTTGACACATTTTAGAGAAACAAATTCGTATTAATAAACTAAAAATCAAGCACAAATATCTAAGAGTTGAGAAAAATTCAAGTTGAGTGTGAAATTGAAAGCTTCCACAATTAGTTATATATATAATTGTAGATATGAACTCTGAAGAAAACACTAAATTAATTGATTCTAAAAAGAACCAACTCCAGTAAGCTTTAGTAGTATTAATACAGTAGGCGAACAAGACATAGAGAGAGAGGGGGAGGGTGGTTTGCTTTCGAAAACGGCGAGAGCTTTGGAGTAGTCGGGCCTGTCTTCTTGGGTAACAGGAACATGAATGACGTCTTTCTCTTCAGTTGGAGTTTTAAGGGGTGCTTTTGGCGCGGGAGGAGGAGGCTCCGATGGAGACTCCGATTCTACCTTCTTTGGTTCCAGTTCTGCCATAAATTAGATGTATATTTGAGTGAATTATTGGGGATTGGGGGGTGGGGGTTGGGGTTGGGGTGGGTTGGGTTTAAACGTCGGGTTATTTTAAATCCAGGCTATCCAGCTGTCGGGTTAAGCTGGAGGAGCTAGAAAGGCGATGCATAGAGAGGCTGTGGGATTTGGAGGAGTTTGTTGTTTTTTATTAGTATTAAAATGTATAATATAAGTGGTTTGACGAATTTACCCTTTATATATAATAAATGTGTAATTAAACATTAAAATATTCTTTTTTAATTACACATCAGCTTCCTATGGCCCCACCTAGATAGTAACGTCAGAAAATTCTGACGTGGTAGACTCAATTTGTTGGAATTGAAAAAACTTAATAGTTCAATCATCTAATTGACAAAATTGAAAAATGTATCACCAAAGTGGAATATGACCCATAGTTTAGGGTAGTAAAACATATTTAAGCCATCTAAAAATGTAAAAATAGAATGTCTAAATGTGTTGTTTATGCATATTAAATATGTCGATAATGCGATTGTCAAGATAACACTCAATTGAGAGTGCATAATTTTCTTCATTTAAATATTTGTTGCTGAGGTGGATTAAGGCCTCAAACTTTGTTTTGGTATTTCAGACTTTTCAGTACTGTATGGGATTCTCTTATTTCCCATATAGGCAGCCAGCCAGAACACATGCATTCTATTTTTCCCTTCCAAATTGTTTCACTTGGATTGCGTCACTCTGTTTGATAGGGATACCCTGGGAAGTTTTACTGTCCAAGGATGAACAGCATGAATAAACCTACATATGCCGCTATCAGTACCCATTCGCCTACAAAGCCCGTTCTGATATTTGTGTCATCTCGCCGCCAGACAAGGCTTACTGCTCTAGACCTCATTCAGGTGTGATTGGTTATTTTAGGTTTTAAATATCAGTACTTTAATATTACAGCAAAGTAATTCATTGTCATTTTGTGTCATTGAAGTTTGCAGCTTCAGATGAGCACCCAAGGCAGTTCCTGAGTATGCCAGAAGAAGCGCTGCAAATGATTCTTTCTCAGGTCACTGACCAGAATTTGAGGCATACATTACAATTTGGCATTGGGTTGCATCATGCTGGACTGAATGATAAGGACAGGTCTTTGGTTGAGGAACTTTTTGCAAATAACAAGATTCAGGCAATTACCTATTACCTTGACATTTTGTTTTATGCATTTCAAGAACATAACTCTAATAATTATCCACATTCTTTTTTGTATTGACGAATTTCTAATATATGTCATTTCAGGTATTGGTTTGCACTAGTACATTGGCATGGGGTGTAAACCTTCCTGCGCATTTGGTTGTTATTAAGGTGAGTCAACCCTATTTATGGTACTATTTCCTTTAATCTGAATCAACTCTTATTGACCCCCTACTTTTAGTTTCAGAATTATACCTGCTTTTGCGCTTGAGCGATTGTTGGAAAAGATTTCTCAATAAATAGTGTTTCTCAAACTTTCCCATCTTTCATTTTCCTTTAAATGAAACATTTTTTTTTTCATTGTCCACAGAAAGTCTGCTTTCAGGCATAAAATTTGAGAATATGGTCTGCTTCACCCTGTAACATAATAGTTGGTAGAAAGTCTCAACTCAAGCTCGAGTATATTAACCAGCCTAAAATTAACACCTAAAAATTAAAACACTAATTTCTATATATTAAAATTAAGTTTCTTTTATATAATTCATTCTGTGTATGCAACAAATTAACATAATGCCTTCCATAAATAAATTTGATGTATATTTTGAACTCGGAAAAGTTAATTTTCTAAACCTATTTAAAATTTTGATTTAGCATAAGTTACATGAATGTCTAATTCGGGAAGACCCATGAGTATTCAAGTTTGGTAGTAGGATTCTTCATCCTCCTTTCTTTTATATCTTCTTAATCATATTCACTCCTTTGGTCCCAAAAGTTATAGAGAGCCTACCCAAAAAATATAACATATGAATATCTATTCTAATGCAGGGAACAGAGTATTATGATGGAAAGGCCAAGCGATATGTTGATTTTCCTATCACAGATATCCTGCAAATGATGGGTCGGGCAGGCCGGCCACAGTATGATCAGCATGGGAAAGCCGTTATTCTTGTTCATGAACCCAAGAAGAGCTTCTACAAGAAGGTCAGATGGGAAATTGTCCCTGAAATCTTAATAACTTTAGTATTAAAACATAAACAATGAATAAATGTCCCGGAATATACATGGTTCATATTTGATTACTTGAATGATTTTCTTTTCAAGAATTGCTGAAAAGTTCTTTTCTTCTTCATCTTCTTTTTGGCAGTTTCTCTATGAACCATTTCCTGTTGAAAGTAGTCTGAGAGAGCAGTTACATGATCATATCAATGCAGAGATAATTTCTGGAACCATTTCCCATAAAGAAGACGCAGTGCATTATCTCACTTGGACTTATCTGTTCCGTAGATTGGTACAGTTCTCTTGATCTCATTACACATACTTGTTCCAGATTTTTTATTGGGTCTAACTTGGACTCTATGGGATGAGTCTTGCAATGAAGTCATTCACCTACTGTTTAAGCTGGGAAGTCATCAGAGCATGTTCATCTCAGAAGTATCTTTTTCTTGACTACTTCTACACATAGTTGTCAAATTGTGAATCGTATCGTGTATTGAAGATCCCCATATCGTGTTCCATGCATAGTTGTCAAGATGCTAAGGCGAGACGAGGCGGTGGCTAAGCGCCTGGACTCCTAGGCGATGTGTGTAACACCTCCTTCCCAAAATAGGAAAGAGAGGTTACGCACAAAACATAACAAAACTACAAAACAAATCAAAAACTCTATGCCACCAAACGAATAGTCTTCATAACCATTAAATGTCGTAAGATAAACTATAATAAATGTCAAACTAGTAAGAACCACAGTCTAAGATATTAATAACCAATGTATCATAGCCTAACAAAATATCTAAATAAACCAGTTGAATAAAAGGGAGCTCTCGTCACACTTATCCTTGATCTCTCTGATTACCTGCTGGAAAAAGAACAAAACGTGAGCCAATTGCCCAGTACAGATATAAAGATGCACATATATAAAACAATATATATGTATCAAAATAGTTGAATGAATGAACAGATACAAACTACGAACAAATACAACTATAGACAATTATGAATATTTCGAAATTAGTGAGGCAAGATACAAATGATTAACACCGCTGAACAAATAACTATAACTAAAAGAATCTCAAAACAAAATAAGGCTGAATGAAATGGTTATAAGGTAACAATTTCATACTGAGCTCAAATACAAATAGCCAAAGGCTAACAAAATACATTGGTACCATAATGTATGCAAATCAAAACGGATAGTACGCACGACACATATGCCACTAATTCGCCAAACTAATCAAATCATATCAAATACTGGGTCGACCCATACGTATATGAACAAATATATCAAATGGCCAAGGCTCACACTCAAAGCAACATACAAAACAAAAGGATACGCCGTGGACTGATTACACCGCCACGGAAGGTGTCATGCCCTTGTGTCAAGAGAACATGCCTGTGGTATCCCCACAAATGGTTAGCTCAAGTATATTAGGATCAAACTACAAAATGTAAGCGAAAAGGGGTTCAAATCACAAGGCTTACATGACCATCTCTAAATGACATCGAATTATCAAATATGAATATACTTAATTATCACAAGATATCAATGATCAAAACAACTCCCGAATGTGAACGAAAACATACGTAGAATGATAGAAACGAATAAAGTCTCCAAAACATATTGACATGATTAACTAGTTCAAAGAGTACAAATACGGGTTTTAATATCAACGCTAAAACGAAACTATCACAATAAATTTAACAAGGAATAATCACGAGGTAATACCAAATTTCTAAACGAGTAGTAAAACGAACGAATTAAAATTAAAAGAGTCTCGCTGAAAAAATACTGAATCCGTACCAGGAATAAGCAATGTAATACCCAAAAATTATAATCTCAATATAGTTCGTTAAACTTCTTCCGTCCGAGCTAATTACACAAATTAATAAACTATGCGCTAAATTACTAATTACTAATTTTTTTTCCAAGACTCGTAATATTATTACGTTCTTGTAAATTTCAAATTTTAAATATTTTTTAATAATCCTACACAATACATTAGCCAACATATTATAATTGTTAACTAAATTATCATAGCAGTATGCATATACAACAGTTGTATATCAATATACATGATGTTTTCCAACTTAAAAATTTATCCCAATTTCATATTCACACTCCTGGTTTCGTTACTCCATATGCGAACATGGCATTTTTTTTATTCTTCAATTTCATTACCATCACAGGACTCTTTAATGACCGTGACACATTTCACGCAAATATAAGCATTAAATCATCAAACTTAAATATAAGCATGGGCGGACCTATACTTGGGCGTATGGCTGAGATTTTTTTTATAGGTATAGGCGAGTGGCAGATATATAATTTAATAAACTTAAAGGGACAGATTAATGAAAGGGTTATCCTTTGAGGAGGCAAAAAATATATATTTTACTCTTACTTTTAAAATTTAAATGAATCTGTGTTGTAGCTTTTATTTGAGCTACAAATCTGCTAATCTACTTTCTGCTTGTTGATGAAAAAGTAGGTAGGAGATAATTAGATACATATTTTATATTAAAATATTTTAAGTTGACTTCAAAAAGTTAAAATTGAAGAGAATATATTTTATTGTTCCAATGAGATGAAGTAGTTTTAGATGAAATGTACTACTCCTTCCGTCCCCATAAAGAATAGCTATATGTATAATTTTTTTGTTTCAAAAAAGGTGAGATAAAATATATAAAGTGAATGGTACATATGTTATTTAGTGAGGTTTATTAATATAAAAAAATAACATTATTCATCACTTTATATAATCTTGTGGGGACCACTGAGGATAAATTAAGAATTTTTTTATTCTCTTTCCTCTACTTTTATTTTTCTTAATGTGTGAAAATTGTATTTTGTTCATCTTTTGGGGGACGGAGGTAATAGTTTATAACTTTAATATATTTAGTTTAGACATTTTTGAGACTTTTTTCACTTCAATCATTGTTTTGAAAATTATTTGTGCTATTCATTAGTTATTTTTGTGATTTGACTTTGTTTTAAAAACTTTTTTTATTAATATGTTTAAAAGTATTAAGAAAAGAAGAAGATTGTGGCAGTGCAGAGGTTCCTTTAAATTAATTAGTTTTCCGGCAATTATCTTGGCTAGTAGGCTCCCCCGTGATTAATTGTGTGGATGAAAAGTTGTCATCCACAAGTAACCAACTGGAAAATAAGGACTTGCCATAAATTGGTTAACAAATTCTTGTTGAAGATTCATGGCAATAGAGTGATTTGAAATTAATGTCATGCAAGTTGCATCTTTTAAGTTAAACTATTTTTGCATGTTTGTTATGATTAGTTTTTAAACCCATTGAGTTCTCACTTTTATAGTGTACATATTACCTCCATTTATTTAATTAACTATTTGTTTTTAATTCATATTAAAATTTTGTGACTAAATAATTTACATTGCTATATAAATTGATATGTTACCAAGTACATGCTGCTGCAAATCAATTGTAATGTTTGTTTCTACATCAAAATAAGCCATTAATTTTTTATAAAAAAAATATAGAAAGGCAAAAAATTAAAGAACCATATTTGTACATAAACCAAGCGAAACTCAAAGTGATAATGAGGCCAGTGGCGAATCTAGTAAGAGGGAAGAGTAGGTAGTGCTTATGTTGGAATTTTTTTAAATTTTTATAGGTATAGGGATAAGGGCAAAAATAAAACTTGATAAAACTTAAACTTATAGAGGAAAAAAAAACTTAAACTACTATACTAAAAAAACTAAACACACGTATAATATATTCAAACTCTCGCTCTCTAACTCACTAAGTTTTCGCCTTTCACTTTTAGTATTCAGCTTAAAAAAATCCGCTCCTGCTGAGAACGGATCCTAGATCTGCCCCTGCATATAAGCAGTCAATATGTGTCCCTCAATCATATACATATACCTACTATTGTAATATAATAATATATCTATACCAATTGAAGAAAACTTATCACATGATACTCAAAAGTCATCTTACCTGGCTTAAATTTCCTATTGCAAACGGTAGATAAACAAGATATATTCGTCTCCTATTTATTTTTTTGTGCCGCCACTGTCGCTCCGTTATTTTCTTTAGTCAGTTTCTATCAGATGTAGATGTATACGAGAAAGATTAGGTTTTACTTATTATTTATATATTTTATTGTTTCTCCAAATTTTAATAGAATTTTAAGATTACAAAAATATAAATTAGATCCAAATTAATTTAAAGCCCAATTTTATCAAATTAATTTATCCATCACTTATTAATATTTATTAGCTCACATAAATTAAATGAACCCAAATAAAAAAAAGGTCCAATTAATATATTTTTAAAAAAAAAATAATTTTATTATTATTTATTTACCGGGTATTACAATGCGCCTGCCTAGGCGTCCATAAGGCAGTAAGTTGTTCACAATGTGTAATTTATACATTTATAATTATTTACACATATACATATATATATATATATATATATATATATATATATTGTACTTCAAAAATACATTAAATGTTGAAAAATTATAGACATTAAAGCCTAAAATAAAGCTAATTAAACTAAAGCTATGACATTACTAATTTTATAAATATTGTCATTACAAAAATTGACATTAGTAATTTTAAAATTATAAATTATTATGTATAATTATATATATGTATATTGTACTTCAAAATTACATTAAGCATAGAAAAATTATATACATTAAAACCTAACAAACAAATTAAATTAAAATACGACCTTATTAATTTTAATTAAAATTATGGTACATATGTTTTCTTTAAAAATAAACTAATATTAAGAAATTAGAAATGTAAAGTAAACAAGTAATATGATGGTAGTAATATATAAATAGTATAATATTAGACTTAGTGGTGTATTACGAGATAAAGGGATATAAATTTCTAGAGGTAAGTACCATATACAGAAAAATTACTTTTTGAACAGTTAAAATTACTCTTCTTTTACTCAACGGTCAACAAAAGAGAAAAAAGAATGAGAGAGATTGGGAAAGAAAAATAAAATAAAATCTCTACTGAAAAAGAGAGAAGAGGAGCAAACATAGTTGTCACGGCGTCGTCTAAGCGACTAGGCGTCCATGCAATGGAGAAATGACACAGCGAGAGGTCGACTAGAGGTGAAGCTGCCAAGGCGCACGCATTAGCCAGCCCTTACCCAACTTAAATGTTTACCTCATCTATCCTTTGACCTATTGATCCATGAACATAATAACCCATGACCTATAAAAAGGAGAAAGAGAGAGGCAAAAAACACTTATCTGCAGAATAGACTTCGAATCGCAGCATCTCGTTCAAGGCTTCAACCCATCACAGGCTTCGCAGCTTGAGTGCTCGACTTCATCGTAAGTCGCGTCCCATCGATTCACAGCAAAGAGACCCATCATAGCTCGACTTCTTCGCGACTACTTCGACGACCAACCATCACAGACCATCGACGAGTCAACCCAACCTTCACTCACACACATGTTTTTCTTATTCTTCCTTTTTTGCTATGCTTTCCTTGTTACTCTGTTTTTTACTTTCTCAGTTTCTCTCACTTTTTCTCTTTATTTTTCAAGAAGGTTTGAATAAATAAAGAACTTTATCTTCTTTCTCTTATGGAATAAATAAAGAGACAACTTTAATTTAAGATAGTTATATAGGCATATATATATATTTATATAAATATATTATATATATAAATTTATATATTATATATATAATATTTATATATATATATTATATATATATAAAAACCTTTTCAAGTCGGTTGCTAACTTTAACAAGTATCTTGTATCAGGATCGTATCGAACCGTAACTGAATCTTATGATACAATGTCATTTTCGATTCACCTTTGATAAATATCGAATTGTCTCCATATAGTGTCGTATCGTGTATCGTACGATTCTGGCAACTATGCTTCTACATTTGAGTACAGAAATCTAATAAACATAAAGGTGAAATTTGTTAATGTATATGGAAAATATAAGTATGTGTACTGGGATAACTATTTTTGATAAAAATAACAAAGAAAATGGAAAGGAAAAAAGACGTGCAAATGTTAATTTTGATAGAATGTAATTTTTTCATTGTGAATTTTTTGCATATCAAATAGTGTCAAGAAACAGAACTTTTTTCTTACATTGTCCAGTAGCGAAGGGTACAAATATTAAGATTTGCAGTGTTTGACTTGTGAGGTCACACACTCGATACTATTGAAAAACAAAACACGTGAGATTTAAAGAAATTGAAAACAGAGAAGTATTAAGTTAATATTACTTGTAACGAATGGTGTTAATGTAATGTGTCTATATATTCAGGGATGTGTTATTATTATTATTATTTTTTCTATGCGCACTATTTTGAAAAAAGTTGTTATTCTCGTAATTAAATAGAGATCAATATAATAAAAAATTCCTTTTGATTAAAAAGTCGCTTAAGTGAAATTTTATTCTAATGTGATATCTTGATCATTTTTTCTTTGGTGATATCCTTGGTATGGAATAGCGAAAACATGGCTATGATGCATATGCTTTATTCAATGGCTATTAGTTTTTCTTAAGAATATTATTGTCCATGTAACAGACGGTCAATCCTGCATATTACGGCTTAGAGGGCACTGAACCTGGAACTATAAGTTCTTACTTGTCAAGGTAATACTTAGGCACATGATCTGATTGAGTATCTTTTGTTTGGATGAACAATTTTTCATGTATGACAAGTTGGAAGAAGGTATTTAATAATTGTAATTAATCTCTTATTTTCCTCTTCATCAATTTTCCTCGCTAATATTCATTTGCTCTGGCTCTATCCTTTTTGCAGCTTAGTGCAAAACACATTTGAGGATTTGGAAGACAGTGGCTGCATCAAAATCACTGAAGATAGCGTGAATCCTACAATGCTGGGTTCTATGGCATCTCAATACTACCTTAAATACATTACGGTATCTATGTTTGGTTCAAACATAGGTCCAGATACATCTCTAGAAGTGAGTATAATTTTTTTTAAACATATAAAATATAACATTTATCCATATAAAATATAACATTTATCCTGCTTTTATCTTTTATTAAGTGGCATACTCTTTTGCCCTGCCAATTATGTTTATATCAATTTTCTGTTGTCATAGGTTTTCCTTCTCATACTGTCTGGTGCCTCAGAATATGATGAGCTTCCTGTGAGACATAATGAGGTATATCCCAAGTATAGGTGGCTTAGGTATTATTATGGTGAAGTAACAGTAAGTGCTACAATATATCAGAGTGTAGTGTAAAATATTATCTTTTCTTTTTGTGTGCGTGTGCGTGTGAGTACCATATGTGCCTGCATTTGTGTTTTGAAACTTTTCTTTTCCTGGGGTTGGGTGCTGGTAAGAAAAAGGTATGTTGAATAGTCTTTCAACATTAATTTTTATTGTTCTTGGTAACATTCAATTTTTTTATTCAATTAGCATGTATTTTTTATTCAAGTAGCATGTGATTTGGAGTGACTTTTTTCTTGTATGATATTTTGTAGCATCTTTCTCTTTCATGAGGTTTTCTATTATAATTGTTCAGTATGAGTGGATGTTTTGAACTAGTGTTGAGCGAGTGATTATCTAATAATATGTGTAAATGACAGAGGTACTGAATAGTAGATTTAGTTAATCATGGTTATTGATCCTCTCCTTCATCTTATCTACCATTGAACTACTATAAGCAATCACAACCATTCATGTAGACAAAGAAAATATTAATTTAATTGGTACTCAATTTTGTGGACCAACTTCAATGAATGGTGGAGATTGCTTTAATGGGAACTGCGGAGGATCCATGACACTCACAATTACCATTTGAATTTGTGAATATTCAAAAATAACTTGCAACTAGTGCCCATTTCACTAAATCAGTGAACAAACCACATGCAACGGTCTTATGATAACTAGCCAAATCATGTTGCTTTTGTTTAATCTAATTAGGACTGGCATACTTCTTTGTCTATGTGACACTCATGACAAGATGAATGAAGCTATGAAAGTATTGTGAAAGAAATTAGGTAAGTCAAGTCTTTGAGGTTGACGAAAAGGACGAGTACTTTTGGTGGATTTTGTGAGTGCGAAATATTACCAAGTGTTACTGGGTTTGGGATGCACTGTTTCTGAAGGATAAGGATCAGAAACATCAGACCTGGTGGGCACAGTAAGAGGTATAGGTGGCCTTAGAAAATAGGTGACAGGTAATTGACAGATAAGTTTAGGATTTAAATGTGCAGAAGGACAGGACCTTGGTATGAGCTGAAGCAATAAGTATTAGTTTATGGCTTTATGCTGGCACTGCAAAACTGGGTAGAGGTGTCTTGCAAAATACATTGATGCGTGCAACTTTGGTTGCTAAGGCGGTATAATCTTGCCTTTGTGTGGGAGGTCCTTATTGAAGAACTAGAGTTATGCAATAACAAAAAAGGAAGAACTAAATATAGTTTTGCAAAAAGTTTCAATCTATCGTTGCTTGAGAAATGCAAGGCTATGATTAGTTTCGTTTAATTGAAAAAGAAAAAAGTATCTAGTTTTCAAACCCTTGCTACCGAAAAGGATAAAAATACTCCCAACATGATAATCCTAAATTACTAATTAGAGAATTGAGACAATTCCGATCCTGAATTCTCTCTCTCTCTCTCTCTCTCTCATTTTTAAAGAAGTCTCTGTTGAATTACCGAATGAAAAAGAGTCTAATAATTCCACATACATCTAACAGCCTAGCTATAGTCGTAAATTTTTTGATAACTTAAATCTTAATCCTTGTGTTAATACCTCTGACAACTTAAAAACATACTTCAGAATCACCTTCAATATTGTATCCCTAGGTAAAACCTTCTTTAAGACCCAATAATTTGGAAGACCTTGCATTTTTCAGTAAATTCATTGGTGGCTTTGAATTAGAAGACTGAACGATCTCATTATGTTGTTAATTATAGTCCTTTAAAAACCCAATCTCATATCCTAGTAGACATACGCTTGATAATGTACACTGATTTTGATAGTTGCATATGTAAGTTATAAGATATTCTTATACATAGAGATCTGTCTTTTAGTTTGCCATTTGTATCCCTTCATTGTTGTAGGAAAATTACAATGAAGCATTGTCAGAGAAAGTTCCATATACGGTGGATAAAAATTCCCTGGATGATCCACATGTTAAAGCAAATTTGCTTTTCCAGGTATCATCTGCGTCTACATTTTGGGCTTTAATTGAAAATTAATAGATTTGTTCATTTACTCAATATTTTATTTCCTCTTATCCTGGAAATTTGGACAGGCACATTTTTCTCGGTTAGAATTGCCAATCAGTGATTATGTCACTGACTTGAAGTCTGTGTTGGATCAAAGTATACGTATCATACGAGCCATGATTGATATATGTGCTAATAGTGGATGGCTTTCAAGTACCATTACTTGTATGCGCCTGCTGCAAATGGTCATGCAGGTAATCCTTGCTATAGCTGCATTTCAATTCTTGTCTTCTTGATAAATTTGGAAGATAGTTATAAACATGACGAGAAGCTCTAAAGCTGCTTCTGCTCTACCATGTTCTATATGGTTAATACTTATATAGTACTTGTACTCTCTCTCTCTCTCTCTCTATATATATATATATATATATATACTCTTTGTTTATTTTTTAGCTACAAGTAAAACCATATTATTGAACTTCCATGGATTTGCTTTGTTTCTTAGGAAATTCCTCCATTCCGTATTTTCGCTCTTCTTAATATCCTTATTACTTAAAATAAAAAGTAATTTTTTTAATATCATTAAGAAAAACTGGGATACATGACCAAAAAAATATAAACTGTTATCCATATTTATGAATTTGAGTTTATAAGTGAAAACATATTATTGAACTTCCATGAATTTTGTTTGTTTCTTAGGAAATTCCTCCTTTCTGTATTTTCCCTCTTCTTGACATCCTTACTACTAAAAATATAAAATAATTTTTATAATATCATTAATGCACAACCCTGGATACAAACCGTGGATGAAAGTATATACCTTACTCAAATTATATATTGTGTATGAGCTTGCCTGTCCCAACTTGAGATTCATAATCTGCAATTTTTTCCCATTCAAAATTTATTAGTAAATATTGTTCATCTGATCAGTAAAAAAAAATGAAAGGGTGTTTTAGGGCAATTAGGGTTTTTGTCAATATAAGCCACTGCTGTTGTATAAGAATGACCAAATGAATAGGTAACAAAAGCTGAGAAAATTTGTTCTTTTTCAGAAGGGAGCTCACTTGTGACGTTGCCTGAAAACAAACTGTGAATTCTATACTGGTTTATTTTACTCTTCAGTTCCCAATTTTTCTTGCAAAGCATATACATGCTTAGAAATTTACTAAACTGATGCCCTTTAACGCAACATATTGTTGTTTATTATTTGGATTTTTGATAGAAGAAGAAAATTTATTAATAGAAAAGCGAGGACACAATAAACAGGGGCCAATAAGCCTATTCTCACCAGACTATTGAAAAACAAGGCCAAAAGAGCACTTGCTGCCCTCGAATCTCTACAAGTCGGTACCCCTAAAGGCCCCCATCCCCATTGTAGAAGCTCAATGACAAGAAAGAAAAATAATAACATCACTCAACAATTTAAAACATAAGTAGCTCATTCTAAACAGTCTAGCATTACACTTGTTCTTAAATTCCCATAAAACAGAAAAAATAACACTTTCATATTTTTTTTGTCATCCCTCTTGCATCCAAGTCCTAGAAAATGGTTAACAACTTGTCTTCCACTGAAGCAGGGAACACCACTCCTCTCTTAACACTTTACACTTCAAAGAGAGATACAAGCCCCAAGCAATATAGAATTTCAGAATTAAATGAGCTTGTGTCTTTACTTTGTCTGCACATAAAATAAATGTCTAGCAATGGGGCCTTATAGTGTAAATAGCAACTCTTATTCATTCGTGAGCATCTCTATGTGACTCCTCATTGTTGGTTGTTCTTGAGTAGCAACTCTTTAGTACTTCCTCTTTTTGGGACCTTCCTTTTTGCCCTTCCATTTTCTACTTTAGGGTCTTTATTTCTTAAACTTATAATTTATTTTCTCTAAAATCTCTTCACAACATTAGCTTTCCTGTTTTTGTGCTTTTCCTTTGATGATCTACTTTCTCAAAGAGTTCTCTTTATTCACAAGCCTATTCTTTGGTACCGAAGGTCACATAACTTAGGAAGTTGAGAACTAATACAAAAATCTTCCTTTTGAATTAACACGTGAGTAATTAAAAGAACCTTAGTGATTCCCTTATAATTATCTAAAATTGCAGAGATTTGGCCCAACAAATATGATTATGCCACTCCTCTGCCAGATCTGCTTAATCTGCCTCTGTTACTGGGGCAGCCGGTTGCATATTTGTTTTCCTGTTGCTGAGGCAAAGGCTCTCTTTATTGAAAGATTTATGTCTTGTGGAACTGATTTGATCAGAAATGTTTTCTTGAAGTTTGCCCATCACAGTGGTCGTCCTACAACTATTAACAGGAGAGTCCCAATAGTTTCTTCCTGGCTCATGACCGGACAGTAACATTTTATTGCTCTACGTTACTGATGACCTTTGAATTTGGATTTCATGATAATTTTGAACATGAATAAATTCCTCTTTATTTATTTTATTTTATTTTATTATTATTTTTGTTTTTATAAAATCAACTTACTGAGTTATTTTCCCCCTATTATCAGGGTTTGTGGTTTGGCAAAGATTCTCTTTTGTGGATGTTGCCACACATAACTGATGATCTTATCAGTTTGCTACTCAAAAAAGGCATCTCAAATGTGCAGCAACTGCTGGATCTTCCCAAGCAGACTTTGCAGTCTGTTGTAGGAAGTTCCACTGCTTCAAGGTTATATCAGGTGGGAATGGATATAATTTTTTGACATCTTTCATGTACCTGAATTTGCAAGAGTCCGACTTTTTTGAATGTCAAAAATTTATGCAAAATAGATAATTAAGTTTACATATAATTTATTTTAGTTTCTTTTAAGACAAACATTGTATATACTACGTTGCACATAAAAGACACATTGTATATACTAGGTTGCACATTTATTTATAAAGTAAGATAAGATTTTGAGTGAGACACCAGCCAATGCAAATAAATAAATGAATCAATAAAATGTGAGGTGCTATCCTTAATGGTGTTTGTGTTTCAAACATTTGATGTGCACGAGCTACACCTGTAATTCAGTGTTCTATTATTTCAAATATTTATTATAGACAATTAATTGTCCTATTAAGTGGATGACAATTATTTTGCATGTTGTAATTAATTTTGATGTGTATAAATAAAAGTAATTGTAGTCAAAGTATGTGCTCAACAATTTTTCCAAACAAATTTGATACCGGTTTAAACTCCAAATGTTTTTTTAGAGATGTTTATTCATATGTTCTCCTGTGACTTGGAACAATGTCTCAATTCTGAACTAATTTATTGCAAGGACAAGTTTATGAGACCATTGAGTTGTGTAGCCTCATTTTTCCTCCTAAATTACAAAGGGTGCCTTTGGTATTTTACTTGTTTGTTCTCCTCTGGTAGTTGTTCAACTGATTCAGTTTCAAAGTATATGTTATTCTATTTTGTTCAGGATCTACAACATTTTCCCAATATTCAAGTGAGACTAAAGATTCCGAGAGGAGATCCTGACGGTGGGAAATTACCCAGTCTTAACATTAGACTGGAAAAAACAAACTTCCACAAGAAATCATCAAGAGCTTTTACCCCTCGATTCCCAAAGGTAGATGTGATTCTCTTTTGGTAGTTTCTTATTGCTAGCACAATTAAGCTTACCATGATTTCTTTTGTAGATTAAAGAGGAAGCATGGTGGTTGGTTCTTGGTAACACCTCCACCTCTGAATTATATGCTATGAAGAGAGTTTCTTTCTCCGACCGTTTGGTTACCCACATGGAGTTACCATCAACTCCATATACTGTCAAGGTCAGTAGATATTTTGTTGTGAAAACAATGTTGTATTTGTACCTGCTAGAATTTTTGTTACGTATATGGTATTATTATGGTTCCTATGGTGTGGATGGATATTTTGCTTGTTGGTTTATGCTTTCCTGGAACTAGTGTATTGTTCTTACAAAGTACAAAAAACGCCTTAATATACACCTTAAAAATAACTTGTTGGTCGGTCATGATACCTAATTGTTTAATATGTGCTATTTTGAAATTGTGGCTTGTTGGTCATAATTGTTTAATTATATTATGGAGAACAGATGACGAGTAATGTTAGAGTTTCTCTCTTTGTTTCTACCGTGAAGGGCTCAATATCATTCCATTGTGATTATAATATGGCCCGACTTAATTGTTTTATTTTCCCTTCTTGATCTGGAAACTGTTTTATTTTACAGGGGATGAAACTGATTCTAGTTTCAGATTGTTATCTTGGGTATGAACAAGAATACTCGGTCGAAGAACTTGTTGAATCTCAGCAAAGTGAAGCCGGAAATTAGTTCAAGAATACTTGAAATTTTCCTTCTTGGCATGTTGCAATCCATGCCAGGCCCTAATGAACCCCCCCCCCCCAGAGGCCCCTGCAATGTTGATGGGCTACTTACAGTTTAGCTTTTATTTATCTTATTCTTCCTCTCTTCTCCTTTCCCTTTGACCTTTGTTTTGCTTTGAAGGTCTGACTATTGGCAATTATTATCAAACCATTCGATTTTGGGATATGAGTTTGATTACATGTTGCCATGTATGTTGGCCCATTTTCTGGTATACTCCACCCTCCGAAGGCTATATATTTTAATATGGGTGTTGTAAAGGCTAGAAACTTAAAAGTTTTGAAACGCCTAGAAACTTAAAAGGTATAACGACTAGTAAATCAATTATTCAATTAATAGAAATCAATCTCATTGATTTTGTAATTTGAAGGAAATCAATTTTGTAACTCAAAATTAATTTTAATTTGACAATAAAGCACACTAAGACGATAAAGCACACTAATTAACTTGACTTTGAAATTCCTTTCAAATTTTATAAACTAAAAAAATTTATCTTGATGTATTTATAATATACTTCACATGCTCACCAATTCATACACCAAATAATATTTTATAGAAATTAGAAAACCGTAGCTGCTATAACATGGGCTCAGTCTAATACATTAGTATAACTCAAGACTGAACTATTAATAAATTCTCAGGTCCAATTGCACATGCCGTAGAGTTCATTAGTCGGATCCGCAAAAGTATGAATCAATTCCAACAGTACGAAAGAGATAAAACAAAATAATTTTCTAATAGTACAAATTTTGTGACTAACAGATGTTGCTCAACGACAATTAGTAAATTAAGGTTTCTAGTTTCTAAAGAAAAGTAAATTAATTACTTCCTTATATAAACAACATAATTATTAAATAATGTGGCAATTTATTCGGATCAATTAAAGAGAGACCGAGGGAGTATTTGTTTATAGTGTGGCAAAAAGAGATTCGAATTTCATAAATTTATCCCACAACTTATTATGTGTCAAGCTCATAAAAATGAGTTTTATTTATATAGAAAGAGATGAATGTGTCCCACAACTTGTTGGAAAATATATAGCAATATTAACACGACTAATTGTCGAATGAAAGTAAAATTAGAACAACTTAGCTGAAAACCGAGGCGTAGCAGCACTACTGTCCTAAAAAGTGATTTCGTCCCCATTGATAATAATTACAGGTACAAAATGGGCTGCCGGCGGTCACTCTCCAGGATTTAATGGTGAAGTCTCCGATCGTGTGTACTCACAGAAGGAGACTGTGGACTTGTCTTTGTGGATTGCCCAATGCACAGTTAACGAGTGTATATGAACAGACTTTTGAGATAAGGAGAAGAAGAAACTGTATATTCTGCTGTGTGTATTACTATGTATATTTTTCTTCGAAGAACAATCGGTACTTATAAGGAAAATAAGAACGTTAAAAAAGAACATTTTTTGGATAATAACGTTCAAGAGAATGTTGGAGTTTTTAAAGGAACGTTTGAGAGTTACAGAAATAAAAGACCAATTAAATTGGGAGTTACATAAATAATTACCAATTAAATTGGGAGTTACATATATAATTTTTAAGCATAACCAACAATCCCCCACATGATTCAAAATTATCAAAGAAAGAAAAATTAAAAGAAAATGAGAAGGGCAATGGATTTTAGATACATAACGTCAATACCTTGTGGGTTTGAATCGACACTTAGTGGAACAAGCTCATGATTGTAGGTTATAGGTGAACTATATTCTTGAACCTATTATCTATGATACAATCAATTTGACTTGCACACATATCTAAAAATCCTGAATCCACACAAGTCCGCGGTTGGGCGTGTTCTAGGCCATGCACCATATCCCAGATTTTCATAAAGGCTCTAGAGAGTTTGCCAAAGACTCTCATAGGAAGCAGCCTACACTTCTACCTTTATATAGGTGAACCCATCAAATGTAAACTGACATACACCACCCTTTAGGGCTATGAGTTTCATTAAGAATCTAAACGATTCATCCTTTCACAATTTGTCAGTAAGCACCACATGCACACAAGAAGGGATATAAATAATTGTAGTGCTATAATTAAGTAATTACGTGACTTGTTGTTACCCATTGAACTCAATTCATAGGATCTCCAATCACATGGGTTGGGTTTCCATCGCGTATTACTTACTCAAAATGTTGGCAATAGTCCCATCTCTCTGGATGCTTCTTGGACACTCTTTTTAATCAATCGCTTTGTAAGTGGATCCGCTAGGTTCTTTTCAGACCTTACAAATTCTATAGAAATAACACCGTTTACTGATCAGTCCTCATTCAATATTATGTCTCAAGCTAATATGTCTTTGTTTCCCATTATACACATGGTTCATTCCTCGTCCAATAGCAGCTTGAGAATCACAATGCAGATATATAGAAAGAATTGGTTTAGGCCACAACAGTATGTCTGCCAATAAATTCCTCAACCACTCTGCTTCTGTCCCTGTCAATTCTAATGCAATAAATTCAGATTTCATAGTAGATTTAACAGTACAAGTTTGTTTAGCAGATCTCCAAGAGACAACTCATCCACTTAAAGTAAACACATATCCACTAGTGGAGCTTGTTTCATCATTAGCAGATACCCAATTAGTATCACAATATCCTTCAAAAACATTACGATGATCAGAAAAATGTACACTTACATTAACTGTTCCTTTTAAATACCTCATTAGACGTGACAATGCATTCCAATGATCTTGTGACATATTATGTGTATATCTGCTAAGTCTACTACTGACATATTCAATATCAGGTCGAGTACAATTCATTAAGTACATTACACTATTAATGATTCTGGCATTTTCAGTTTGTGCAATACCAATCCCCTTTATTTTTTTTAAATGCACACACTAGAGTTACAAGGTGTTCCTAATGGCTCTTCATTAAAAAAATTAAATTGCTTAAGAATCCCACATAATAAAAACAAACCATGTGCATTTTTATTAATTCTCATGCCAAGAATCAAGTTCGTTTTTCATGTCAAATTTAGAGAAAAAATGTTTTAATAGTTTTCACAACTTTCTCATCAGTATCAAATGTCAGCAAATCATCCACATATAATCACATCACAATTTTCATGCTTTGTATCTCATGCATATAACACATTTCTCATGCTTCACATTTTATGTATAATTCGTATTTTATACATGCTTCATCTTTCTCATATTGTACATTTATACATGCTTGACATCTGATACATGCTCCATAATGCTCATACTTTGCATTTCTCAAATTATATAGTTTATATAGAACAATTAACTTAAATTATCAACAGACTATTAACAGTTATTATCACGTTGTTGCATGGAGTGCACATTAAAACAATTCACAAGAATTTCACATAATGCTAAACATTAGTACATAACAACAAGTACTGAAAAACTTACTTTAAAATTATTAATAGATCGGTCAACTTTTAACTTATTTTTAAACACCCAACATATTTACTTCTTTTTAGGCAAAATAACTAGCTCTCATGTATGATTACTCATAATGGATAACATCTTTTTAAATTCTGGTATAGCTACTTTAGCTAGTGTGACGCCCCCAAAATTAGGTATACATCACCCATCTTGGGTCACCAGATACATGGTACAGAATTTAAATACAACTTACTAATACAACTTTCATGTACAATACGACAAAATATAACTGTGAGTTTAAATACAAATATTGTCTATTAGAGAGTATCCATACTCAAAAGGAGACCTTATTACAATTATTATCACACTATTTCACAGAATAATGAGGACTACTAATGCTATCCTTTGGACCATCACTCCGTTTCCCGACTCGTCCCAGCTATATTCTCATTTCCTGAAGAGAACAGTGAAAGAAAGGGTGAGCTCAACTAGCCCAGTAAGAAATATTATGACTAAGATAATGCATAATAAATTATCATTAGCCTTCAACAGTGTTAAACTGATAAAATATAACGAACATAAAGTTTAACTGCAGCGGAACAAACAATCCATTAAATGAGTCAAGTAGAAAATAAAATCTACTATCTTCTATGATTTAAAAGATTTTTCAACACTGTTATCGCTGGGAATCAGCTTAATAAAATAACCCACATCATCGAATTACCCCTGCACTACGGCCAAGGATATTCGTGTATTCATTAATGGTCATGATCATGCCAACAACTGTCCATCAATGCACTACGGGCTAATGAGGACTTTTACCACATCATTTGTAACATTACGGTCATGATTATACCGAATAATTCCTGGTCATAATCATACCAAGTCTATCTATGCACTACAGGCCACAGATGACTTTCAACATTTTATAAACATGAGGATGATGACAATGATATAAGAATTCAATAAAACAAGTTCAAGAATTAATTTATCCAAGAATTAACGTCCAAATTGTCAACATGATACTGCTTTGTGGAGTAAAATTCAAGAATGATTAGAATAACATTTTCATGAAAAGATACTAGATGAAACGCAATTATCAAATATATTCCACTAATTTCATGGAGTATAGAAGTTAAAACTTAACCAACTGAGTATAATAAAGATTGGAATAACAAAAGAAATCACCAGGCATGCGATAGACCGCACAGACATGTTATTCTAACAGAATAATAAATAATGGAACCAGGTCCGGCGTAAACGCATAGACAGGATGTTCCAACAGAATAATAATAAGACGGAACCAGGTCTGGTGTAAAACACACAGACAAGATGTTCCAACAGAATAATAATAAAAATGGAACCAGGTCCGGTGTAAAACACACAGACAGGATGTTTCAACAGAATAATAGAAGAATGTCACCAAGTATAGGGTAGACCGCGTATACAGGTTATTCCAACAGAATAATAAGAAATGGAATAACAAAAATTCTCTTCATGAATAAGAAAGAATAACACCCCTTACCATTTTAAAGAAGAACTGAAATAAGGAAGTAGTTAAGTAGCAGAATACTTTTTTTCTCTCTCTCTATTGTTTCTCTCTCTAGAGTTCAGTGAATTTGTAAGAAATAATGAAGGAATGAGCTGCTATTTATAGAAAAATAAAATGCATAGTAACTAATCCATGAACGGTCCAGATTGATTACTTTAATCTGACGGTCCATATTTAAAGAAAAATCTTTTAAATAAAATATAATATATTCTATTTATAGAATAACTTTAATAAAGTATTCTGTTTTATATAAAAAGATGTTTCTGTTTTATTACGTTAATAATACGAATATAACAAAACTTCATTATCGCTAAATAATTCATATTATTAATTGACAATAATTAAATCAAACTGAGTGACTTCTTATATAAGCATTAATAATCAATACCGTGTGCTACTATGCAACCACACATATTACTGTACTTTTACTACCGAGTAGTTCAACAGTATCAATGGTAAAACTTCCGCCGTTATTTTTAATAAAATATTTTTGTCGTTTTCTCAATTCGACAATAATTATGTTGTGGGGTCCACCAATGATTGTGCCGTTGTACAAATATTTTCTGTTAAAACGAATATTCCCCGACCAATCGAATATTATATAACAACTTGCGTACTTTGCAAAATTTATAAATATTACCCACAACTATAACATTATATTAAATTAACTCCATAATATTTAAAAATGATATTTATAGAAAATTCATCTTTATTTATAAAAATTAGGATCTTACAACCTCCCCTTCTTATGAAGTTTCGCCCTCGAAATTAGGGTACGTACCTGGTATGTCGAAGAAGTAAGGATACCTTGATTTCATTTCAGATTCTAACTCCCAAGTCATTTCCTTAAAATCGTGATTTCTCCACAAAACTTTGACTTGAGGTATAACCTTGGAGCGTAGAATATGTTCCTTCTTATCCAAGATTTGAACAGGAACTTCTTCATACGTCAAATCCTCCGCTATTTCGTCCGGTTCTAACTCAATAATGTGGTTCAGGTCTTCCACATATTTACGTAACATGGATATGTAAAAAACGTTATGAACACGAGACATACTTGGCGGTAAAGCGAGTTTATAAGCCACAGTTCCTACTCGATCGAGGATTAAAAATGGACCGATGAATTGAGGATTGAGCTTTCCTCTCTTTTCAAATCTCGTAACTCCTTTCCATGGAGCAACACGTAAGAACACATGATCTCCTATATCAAATTCCACGTCCTTTCGATGAAGATCAGCATAACTCTTTTGTCGATCTTGTGAGATTTTTATACGTTGTCGGATCGCTTGAATCTTTTCTGTAGTCATACGTACCAACTCCGGTCCCAACAACGTTGCTTCACCCACCTCATCCCAGCATACTAGAGAACGACATTTTCTTCCATACAATGCTTCAAATGGAGCCATGCCAATACTTGCTTGATAACTGTTGTTGTAGAAAAACTCCATCAATGGTAAGAACTTGTCTCAACTTCCCTTGAAATCAAGGACACAGAGTCTTAATAGATCTTCAAGTGTTTGAATAGTCCTCTCTGATTGTCCGTCCGTCTGAGGATGATATGACGAACTAAATCGTAAATCCGTGCCCATAGCTTTTTGTAAACTAACCCAAAATCGTGAAGTGAATCTTGGGTCTCGATCAGAAACTATGGATACTGGCATACCATGCAATCTTACAATCTCGTTTATGTACATACGAGCAAGACGTTCAAGTGTATAAGTTTCTCGTATCAGTAAGAAATGAGCAGACTTGGTCAATCTATCAACAATGACCCAAATCACATCTATACCTTGAGAAACCTTAGGAAGACCGGTAACGAAATCCATGGTAATGTGCTCCCACTTCCATTCTGGAATTTCAAGTGGTTGCAATGGACCTTTTGGTACTTGATGCTCCGCTTTGACTCGTTGACAAGTTAGACACCTTGAGATAAACAACGCTATCTCTCTCTTCATATTGCTCCACCAAAATGTATGACGAAGATCATGATAAATTTTGGTACTTCCAGGATGGATTGCAAACGGTGTGTTGTGCGCCTCCATCATGATTTCATACTCTAAATCAGGGTTGTTAGGAACACAAAGTCTGGAGTTGACTCGAAGTATTCCTTCTTCATCGATTCTTGCTTCCAGCATAGCACCTTCTTGCACTTTCTTCCTCATACGCATCAGCTCCAGGTCTGTAGCTTGAGCAGCTTTAACTCTATCGATTAAAGTTGGTTCTACTCGTATATTCGCCATCATCACATGGGTCCTTGGAGTCTTTAACTCTATCTCCATCCTTTGCAAGTCACACAAAATGAGCCTTTGTGCTGACAATATCGCACTCGTACTTGCATATGATCTTCTACTCAATGCGTCAGCTACCACGTTCGCTTTTCCAGTATGGTATTGAATTGTATGATCATAATCTTTCAACAGTTCAAGCCAACGTCGTTGTCGCATGTTGAGTTCTTTTTGAGTGAAAAAATATTTGAGGCTTTTATGATCCGTAAAGATCTCCACCTTCTCCCCATACAAGTAATGCCTTCAAATTTTAAGTGCAAAGACAACAGCTGCCAACTCTAGATCATGAGTAGGATAATTTCTCTCATATTCCTTGAGTTGTCTTGATGCAAAGGCTATGACTTTTTTATGTTGCATGAGAACGCATCCCAACCCTTTGCTCGAAGCATCACTGTAGATGATAAATCCCTCCGAGCCAGATGGTATTGTTAGAACAGGTGCTGAAATGAGTCTCCTCTTAAGTTCTTGAAAACTCTTCTCACATTCTTCGCTCCAACCGAACTTTGTATCTTTCCGAGTCAGCTGAGTTAATGGAGTAGCGATTCGAGAAAATCCTTCCACGAATCTCCGATAATAACCAGCTAAACCCAGAAAGCTACGTACTTCGGTCACTGATTTAGGTTGCTCCCAGCTTTGAATAGCTTCAATCTTTGCCAGGTCAACAGATATTCCACGACTTGATACTATGTGCCCAAGGAATGCTACCTCCTCCAGCCAGAACTCGCATTTCTTCAACTTGGCATAAAACTTGTATTCACGAAGCTTTTGGAGTACCAGCCTCAAGTGTTGCTCATGATCTTCACGAATTTTGGAATAAATAAGGATGTCATCAATAAAGACGACCACAAAGTGATCCAAATATTCCTTGAATACCCGGTTCATCATATCCATGAAGGTAGCAGGAGCATTAGTCAATCCAAAGGACATGACTAGGAATTCATAATGCTTGTACCGAGTTCTGAAAGCCGTCTTTAGAATATCCTCAGTTCTAACCTTCAGCTGATGATATCCAGAACGAAGATCGATCTTTGAAAAGAATTGTGTTCCTTGCAACTGGTCAAACAGGTCATCAATACGTGGCAATGAGTACCTGTTTTTAATGGTGACATGATTCAACTCCCGATAATTAATACAAAGTCGCATACTTCTATCTTTCTTCTTCACGAATAGAACAGGAGCACCCCAAGGAGAAGTACTAGGACGAATAAAGCCAATGTCTAACAATTCCTGAAGTTGGATCTTTAACTCCTGAAGTTCAATAGGAGCCATTCGATATGGGGCTTTGGAAATGGGTTTTGTACCAGGTTCAAGGTCGATACAAAATTCAATTTCACGCTCTGGGGGTAGGCCAGGAAGTTCTTCAGGGAATACGTCAGGAAATTTATTAACAATAGAAATATCATTCAAAACTGACGTATTTTTGTTTAGATCCGTGACATGAGCTAAGAAAGCTTGACATCCGTTTTTCAATAAACGAATAGCTTTATGGTTTGAGATGACAACGATTGATTTTAATGGTTTGGTTGCTTGAATTCGCATAATAGGTTGATTAGGAATATGAAAGATAACAACCTTATGAAAACAATCAATTTTTGCATGATGAGTAGTTAACCAATCAATCCCTAGAATCACGTCAAATGCAAATATTTTTAATGAAATAAGATCGACAGGTAATGTGTGGGTACCAACTTGAACCAAACAAGACTTATAAACCGTGGATGTAATGAAGGTTTCTCCCAGTAGAGTTTCAACAGATAAGTCAAAGTCTAATTTCTCCGGAGTCAAATTTAATCGATGAGCGCAAGTAGGAGAAATAAAAGAATGGGTAGAACCGGTATCAAATAAAGTATAGACTTTATTAGAGTTTATGATAAGCTTACCCGTGATGACCTCATTCGGGTTCCTTGCTTTCTGGGAGATCACAACAAACGCTCTCCCTTGTACTACCGATTTTGACTTTTCTGGGACGGCCTTTGGTGTCTCCATCCTGGCTGAACTTGTTTTTGGTAAACGACAAAATCGAGCTAAATGACCTTCTCTTCCACAATTATAACATGCTTTAGACGGCATCGCGCAGTTTGGACTGATGTGCCCCTCCTCTCCGCATTTAAAACATATGATAGGTGGTCGTTCTCCTTTCTTAACAACGGGTGCTGGTGCTGACGTCTTTCCATCATTGTTGAATCTCCTCTTCTTGAAATGACCATTCTTATTGTTTTGACCCTGATTACCACCGAAGTGGTTACCATTTCTGGCCTGTTGATTCCCTCCACGCTTGTTGTCACCGCTTCGATGACTGCTCTCACTGGTATTATCATTTTCCCGACTGCTCTCTTTTGGTTGCGTTGACTCATTATCGCGCTCCACTAACTGAGCCCTATTCACAACATCTGAATACAAACACAGTTTATGAGAAATAAGATGTTGACGTATCTCAGGTTTCAAACCTCGCAAAAACATTCGCGTCATTCGCTCTTCATTATCCACCAAGTGGGACGTAAACCGAGAAAACTCAGGAAATTTAGCCTCATACTGCGACACGGTCATATTATTCTGCTCCAATTTGATGAACTCCACCTCCTTCATGTGACGAACACTTTCGAAAATGTATTTGTCATTGAACAGCTCTTGGAACTTCTCCCAAGACATCTTCAGTGCGGCAGGTTGAGTACGCTTAATCGATTCCCACCAGTAATCTGCCCCTCCTCGCAACATAAAGGCGGCAAAGGGAACCTTTTGCTCCTCGGAGCATCCCAAGAAATCAAATATCTTGGTGATCTACTTTATCCATGTTTCCGCTACAAGTGGTTATGGCTCTTCCTTAAACTCCGGTGGTCCCAGCTCCTTGAACTGCTTAGCGGTGACCGTTCGAGAGTTTTCAATGTTTCCACCTATATTTTGAACAGGAGCCGCTCTCGCCTGCTGTTGCATGAACTGCATAAAGCTTCTAAACATTTCATCATTCATCATTTGGTCAGTATTGTTATTTGCATGAGGATTGTCGCCTTCCTGATGCACATTCTCCCGATTATTGATATGTGGTGAATCAACAGTCACATGTGCTCCATTGCTATTCTCAACATTCTCGGATGCCATTTTCAGATACTGCCACAAAACAAAAGTTAATTGATATGTCATATATTATCCTTATATTCTGACCGACCAATTAAATACTATGCAAATAAACTTAGGTAGGTCATACTAGCGAAGGAATTCCCCGTCTCTCCCCTCCTAGTTCTATTCTCACATCTTAGCCAGTGATCTTATCCCTAAGCCCTGATACCAACTGTGACGCCCCCAAAATTAGGTATACATCACCCATCTTGGGTCACCAGATACATGGTACAGAATTCAAATACAACTTACTAATACAACTTTCATGTACAATACGACAAAATATAACTGTGAGTTTGAATACAAATATTGTCTACTAGAGAGTATCCATACTCAAAAGGAGACCTTATTACAATTATTACCACACTATTTCATAGAATAATGAGGACTACTAATGCTATCCTTTGGACCATCACTCCGTTCCCCGACTCGTCCCTGCTATATTCTCATTTTCTGAAGAGAACAGTGAAAGAAAGGGTGAGCTCAACTAGCCCAGTAAGAAATATTATGACTAAGATAATGCAGAATAAATTATCATTAGCCTTCAACAGTGTTAAACTGATAAAATATAACGAACATCAAGTTTAACTGCAGCGGAACAAGCAATCCATTAAAAGAGTCAAGTAGAAAATAAAATCTACTATCTTCTATGATTTAAAAGGATTTTTAACACTGTTATCGCTGGGACTCAGCTTAATAAAATAACCCACATCATCGAATCACCCCTGCACTACGGCCAAGGATATTCGTGTATTCATTAATGGTCATGATCATGCCAACAACTGTCCATCAATGCACTACGGGCCAATGAGGACTTTTACCACATCATTTGTAATATTACGGTCATGATTATACTGAATAATCCCTGGTCATAATCATACCAAGTCCATCTATGCACTACAGGCCACATATGACTTTCAACATTTTATAAACATGAGGATGATGACAATGATATAAGAATTCAATAAAACAAGTTCAAAAATTAATTTATCCAAGAATTAACAACGTCCAAATTGTCAACATGATACTGCTTTGTGGAGTAAAATTCAAGAATGATTAGAATAATATTTTCATAAAAAGATACTGGATGAAACGCAATTATCAAGGATATTCCACTAATTTCATGGAGTATAGAAGTTAAAACTTAACCAACTGAGTATAATAAATATTGGAATAACAAAAGAAATCACCAGGCATGCGATAGACCGCACAGACAGGTTATTCTAACAGAATAATAAATAATGGAACCAGGTTCGGCGTAAACGCACAGACAGGATATTCCGATAGAATAATAAATAATGGAACCAGGTCCGGCGTAAACGCACAGACAGGATGTTCCAATAGAATATTAATAAGACAGAACCAGGTCTGGTGTAAAACACACAGACATGATGTTCCAACAGAATAATAATAAAAACGGAACCAGGTCCGGTGTAAAACACACAGACAAGATGTTTCAACAGAATAATAGAAGAATGTCACCAAGTATAGGGTAGACCGCGTATACAGGTTATTCCAACAGAATAATAAGAAATGGAATAACAAAAATTCTCTTCATGAATAAGAAAGAATAACACCCCTTACCGTTTTAAAGAAGAACTGAAATAAGGAAGTAGTTAAGTAGCAGAATACTTTTCTTCTCTCTCTCTATATTTTCTCTCTATAGTTTCTCTATCTAGAGTTCAGTGAATTCGTAAGAAATAATGAAGGAATGAGCTGCTATTTATAGAAAAATAGAATGCATAGTAACTAATCCATGAACGGTCCAGATTGATTACTTTAATCTGACGGTCCATATATAAAGAAAAATCTTTTAAATAAAATAAAATATATTCTATTTATAGAATAACTTTAATAAAGTATTCTGTTTTATATAAAAAAATATTTCTGTTTTATTACGTTAATAATACGAATAAAACAAAACTTCATTATCGCTAAATAATTCATATTATTAATTGACAATAATTAAATCAAAATGAGTGACTTCTTATATAAGCATTAATAATCAATACCGTGTGCTACTATGCAACCACACGTATTACTGTACTTTTACTACCGAGTAGTTCAACAGTATCAATGGTAAAACTTCCGCCGTTATTTTTAATAAAATATTTTTATCGTTTTCTCAATTCGACAATAATTCTGTTGTGGGGTCCACCAATGATTGTGCCGTTGTACGAATATTTTCTGTTAAAACGAATATTCCCCGACCAATCGAATATTATATAACAACTTGCGTACTTTGCAAAATTTATAAATATTACCCACAACTATAACATTATATTAAATTAACTCCATAATATTTAAAAATGATATTTATAGAAAATTCATCTTTATTTATAAAAGTTGGGGTCTTACAGCTAGTCACACCCCCACATTTTAAGATACCCCAAGTTAGGTACATGTTCCTTTTTTTTAATTGACATGGTAAAGAGTCTATCCTTTTATGTGGAACTCTATTAAAAATTGATTATTCAAAAAGGCAAGCTTTTCCCCACATATTAGAAGCTAATTAACATGACATTTATCATATCTTTAAGTGTTCAATCTATTTTTCCTTTCTAACTAATTTTCAACCTCAGTTTTATTTAATAAACATTTCTTCCGCTTCATCTTTTAAATGCAATGAGATAGATTTGAGTATATTTAGAATTATCATCATTGTTCATCATCTTTGCCACATGAACCAAATTAACATAAAATAATAGAACATAAAAACAAAAGAAAGACTTCGTCAGGCTTAGGAAACACAATCCATATAAATGTTCAATTATTTACCATTAATCTTTCAGCTCATAAGACGTGAATTTAGGGAATAATTCAATAAAATTACTAAAACCTAAATTACTCTACTAGGAACAAGGGTACATGTGTTATTACAACATGGTAATTTAATTCCAAGCACCAACAATTAATATTTCAAAAATATTAACAAAGGAATTAAATAATAGACAATATTACTCCATTAATATTCCACGTATGCTATAAACACATTAAAAATTCCAGAAAATTACAGTAAAACGACAGTTATACTTTACATACTATTATGTATTATTATTCACCTCAGTTCCAACTGCCCTGTAATATACTAAATTAATAACTGAGCACTCCTAACCTTGTGACCAAAAGATTTAAATTTTTTAATAAAAAAAATTTGGTTCACATTGTGACCACTAGATTTTACATGTGCTGCTAAACGCAAATGAGAAGTCTAGATTTTTTATTTTATTTTTATTTTTAAATTCTTTTACGAGTAGAAAAGAATATCTGGAAGTTCGAAAGAGAACAGAGTCACAGTTTTGAAAGATCTATACAAGTTTTGTACCCTTTAATTTGGTGACAACGAATAACTTGTAAGAATCTCAATGCAATCATATGTAATTATTGGCATTAATCCCAAATCTTAGTTTTCTCTAGCATTTTGAGGCACAAGAACTATTCCAAATCAAAAGGGCAAAAAATGCTAGACTGGAAACTCTAAAATTTAAATAGATAGTATTAAGTATATTTGTGAGGCAATGTATAAATATATATTAATTTGTCTTGGAGTTTATCCACTCATATATCAGCATCAGAAAATACCGCAAGTCAACAATAATCTAAATGTATGGATGACTGAATTCCTGATGTAAAAATTGTGAAATTTGGCTAAGAGAAGTGTATAGAAACTCAGCCAGGAGTTCAGCAAATTATCAGAATCTGCAATTATATAACTTAAAAAAAATGATCATTCTATTTCTTTGGGAGTGCAAAGTTATCTCATTCTTCAACAAACAACAATAATAAACTAAAATTTGTGCAAATAATTAACTGCTTTATAATATGCATGGACTAAAAATTAACATTGATTATCATCAAATGCATGCCTAAGTTGCTAAGCAGGTGATCCAAGCGGAAGGAGTAATTTTAGAGTCTGCTTAAAAGCAAGCAAATCAAAATCAAAATTCCACCGATAGTCAATTCATGCCTTTAAGACATTCCTTCATCATATTGAAAACTACAAGAAGCACACAGTCCACTATCTTCAAGACATTCTTCCATAAAATTGAAAACTACAGTTGACAATAATAACTAAAATCAAATAATTCATTTAATCAACTAATTTTAAAGCGAAGGGAGAATGCATAGGCTCCATTGGCCCCATACTAATGATCACCATGTTACTTGGGCAACATCACATTCTATTGCCTTCAAATCATTTATATTTTCCTTTATTATCAAAAACAAAATAGAATATACTATAACTATAAATTAATCATCACCAGATTAACAACCATCAAAATAAAGCAAAGTACTATCATTTATCAAAAGAGACCAAAACAATTATCGCACTATATTCACTCCATAAACAAATTGCCCCACATGTGATATATGTAAACTGTCCAAAAACACCAAAATAGGACTACCAAAACAGACCAAACACAGCAGTCAAATTTTTAATTTTTTTTTCTCTGTCTAAAATTTACTATACTCAGCTCAAATTTTTTTTTTTTTTTTTGTCGTTGTTTGGACAGGATTGATTATTGGGAAAATTAAACCAATTCTACTAAATAATAAAAGAATAAGAAACTTAGCAATGCCTTTTTATGTAAGTTGAGTTGTCAAACACTATCCTTAAGAGATTATTGTGTCCCTTCATAGAATTATATTTCGGCGTTGAGGGTCATTAGCAGAACATCCTAACATTCCAAATTCATAGTTTCTAACTAAAACAACATGTATTCTTGTTAATAGATTAAATCACTTTTTAGATTGTTGGAAAATATATAGCAATATTAACAAGACTAATTGCCGAATGAAAGTAAAATTGAAACAACTTAGCTGGAAACCGAGGCGTAGCAGCGCTACTGTCCTAAAAAGTGATTTCGCCTCCACTGATAATAATCACAGGTACAAAATGGGCTACCGGCGGTCACTCTCCAGGATTCAACGGTGAAGTCTCCGATCGTATGTACTCACAGAAGGAGACTGTGGACTTGTCTTTGTGGATTGCTCAATGAACAGTTACACAGAGTATATATGAACAGACTTTTGAAATAAGGAGAAGAAGAAACTGCATATTCTGCTGTGTGTATTACTGTGTATATTATTCTTCGAAGAACAATTGGTACTTATAAGGAAAATAAGAACGTTAAAAAAAACATTTTTCGGACAATAACGTTCAAGAGAACGTTGGAGTTTTTAAAGGAACGTTTGGGAGTTACAAAAATAAAAGACCAATTAAATTGGGAGTTACATAAATAATTACCAATTAAATTGGGAGTTACGTAAATAATTTTTAAGCATAACCAACACAACTTACCATCTCAATCAGGTATAGAAATTAGTTTTATTTGTTTAGTACGAGGGTTTCAGCCTTGATGGTATTCATTATACAATTCGAAATCTCTTTCTGTAAATTGCAACTTGCAGACATGGTAAGTTGGAAACATCTGAAATCCAGCAAGATAGCATAAATAAATCTTCAAATGGTATTGTTTCAACCAATCCAATGACTCGGGATAAAATTTAAATTATAAGAATAAAAATTACAAAATTAAATAAAGCACCTTTAGAATATATCATGATAACATTTGTTTATAGCTTCCATCTTTAGAAAATAACGAAGGTTAGAATATAACATAGGTGTGACACAACATGTGAAGAAAGATATATCTTTTATTCAGCTTTCAATCGATCCAAATGAGTCAAGATTAAGAAAAAAATAACAATAACTGAATTAAATAAAGAACCATCTAATTACTAAATAAAATACAGGGTGGTTGTTTGGCTTGAGTACTCTTAGTTTGGAGTGAAAGGGGCAGCAGTTAAAAGTAAGCTAGTTTTTCTCTTAAGAGTGGCTCCCAAGACCTCATTCATGTCAAGAGCATCTGACTGCAAACCATTTGGCATTGTCCAGTCGAAGTGGTATAACAATAGAGCTAGAGGTAACTCAATACTGGCTATACCAAATGCTATGCCAGGGCAAGATCTCCTACCTGCTCCAAAGGGAATATAATTAAGGTTTGTGCCATTGTAATCTATAGATTTGTTTTCAAATCTCTCTGGTTCAAAACTCTCTGCGTTAACCCAATATTCAGTATCCCTCCCGATTGCCCACGCATTAACCATAAGCTTGGTCCCCACAGGTATAGTGTATCCTTCAACTTCACATTGCTCCCTGCATTCTTTAGGGAGTAGCAGGGGAGCAGGTGGGTGCAAGCGTAGAGTTTCTTTGATTATCAACTTCATGTAGCTTAATCCTTGAAGGTCAGCTTCATGTATTCTGGACTTTCCCTTGAAGGCTTGTCTAACTTCATCTTGCACCTTCTCCATCACTCTAGGATTTCTTATCAACTCAGACATTGTCCAGTCAAGTGCTGTTGAAGCAGTATCAGTTCCAGCTGTAAGCATATCCTGTAATACAAATATACATGCATATTAGAATATTAATAATTCTAGTAAAAGTATTGAGTAGAATATTTTATAATAATAAATAAAAGAAGAAGCTAGAATTAAGGAGACTACTTACACAAATGATGCCTTGGATGTTGTCAGAAGTAATGGGATACTGAAGGCCCCCTTTCTCTTGAACTCTCAAAAGAACATCAACTAGATCTTCCTCCCCTTCAACGCGGCCATCACTATTCTTTGTCGTGACCCTTTTCTCTTCATGCTCCTTGATGATATTGTAAAAGATCTGGTCAAGCCGCTTCCTAACCTTCTCAAGTTTAGACTTCAATCCACTAAAAAGATGAAGGAATCTATAGGAAGGAAACAAATCAGCAATATCAAAGCCTCCTCCCAAAGCAGCCATCAGGTCAATGAGGTGAACCAACTCATCTTGGTACTTGCTTTTCTCTCCGATGGCCGCTCGGCAAGTTATGGCGTTTGTCAATGAGGTAAACTTGTGAGTAAGATTGACAGGCGAATCGAACGACGACTTAATTGATTCGACTAAATTCCATGCCTCATCCTCACGAATAGAGCGGAAAGAATTGACTTTGTTGGCTGTGAGGAGTTCTACGGTGCATACTTTACGCATTTGCCTCCAATAATCATCGTAGTCATTAAAAACAACATCTTTACAGCCTTTCAATATAATCTTGCTCAGCTGAAGTTGTGCCCTATTCGAAAAGGCACGATCGTGGGTTTTGAATACCTCTTTTGCCACTCGTGATGATGAGACTACAATCGCGGATATTTCAGCCAGTTGAAGATGCATGATTGGCCCGTGTTTTTGGGACAAATCTCGGAGAGCTCGATGTTGTACTTCACCTGCCAATTCAAGTATGTTTCCGATGAGTGGTAGCTTTCGTGGGCCCGGAGGCAAATTTTGATGAACCCTAATTATTTTTCTAAATGATCTTTTGAGTAGGATCAAGAAGGAGATAAAAAGAAAAGAGATTAGGAATATTGAAATCAGCTCCATTATATTATAGCTATGGCTATATTAATATTGCATGTAGCACTAACTATAGATCAAATCAAATGAGAAAAAATAGAATACATCGGATATATGTTGCTTCAATGTACTTATTGTTGTTGTGGATACTAATGGCCATCTTCAATCCTATATATATGTATTGCTATAATATATATTTACGATGATTGAGCAAATTGTTTAAAAAGAAAATTTGAGTAAAGAAGGTAAATAAATAGATGAGTATACAAAAAAAATTTATTGTATACATTAAAAGATATTAAGATAATTTCTAAAGTTAAATTATTTTGATATAAGGAAATGAAGTTAAATTATTTCTAAAGTTAATATTTTTTATATTATCTTATTTTAATTGTAAGTAAGGTAATATAAATGGAAAATATTAAAATAATTTCATATAAAGGAAATTGTAGCATTAAATATTATTTGTAATGAAATAAGTTTCTTATTATGGAATCATATTAAGTAGAGATATGGGTGTTAGTATTTGGGTTATATTGGATATAATATATATGTATTGTGTGGCTGTAGTATTTTATACAGGTTATAGAAGTTAAGTTAGTGACATACCAAGCATGAGGTGGCTTTGTATAAATTAAAACAGTATACTAGTCATAGTAGTAAGCATGAGCTGTTATTAGCAGAGCATATTCAATACCCACTCTCCTTATTTTCAGTACACCACCCGTCCCATTCCTTTCATTCCTTTATTCTCTAGCTGCCGAATCATGTGTAATCCAAATATGACAAAATTTTCTTGGGCTTTACTACGATCATCAAATTTGGCAAGAAAGTAAAACGTAGAGGACTAAAGTTAGAATTAATCGGCATTAAAGAAGGACATCAAAGCTGTTGCAGCAGGGAATTCAAGTTGAATACCCAGTAAGAGGTAATTTATGAGTTTTATGAAAATTATAAGAATCAGTTGGTTATTAAGATTATATAATTGCAATTGAGCTATAATTGAACTGCTACGAATTGAAATAGAATAAAGGAGATAGGTTGGTTGTGTGGTGACATAAGGAGGCTAAAATGGATTGATAACACAAATAAAGAGTTATGAGAATGGTGATTTAAAACAGTACATACATGGTGTGTCTAAAGTTCTCTATGGACTGTTTTGGTTGAAGACCAAATATTAAATAGAACCAAGGCTTGAGGTTGATTTATAAATTACTTGTGATGATAATAATAATAATAATAATACAGATAGAATTATAATTGGGTAATAGTACAAAGTTTGAATCGGATAGAATTTTATTAAGTTTAAGTAGGGACTGTATTCTAGTGTCATTTTAACTCAAGTGCTTTGTTGCTTTTTCGCTGCTGGTGGAGTATGACCAGTATTTATCCCTCCCACTGTCGCATATGATATATATATATATATATATATATATATATATATATATATATATATATATATATATATATACGGAATCTTTCTAAAGCGAACCGAGAAAGACGAACCAGCAGCGAACTTTAAAAAAAACACGCGGGTCGCTAATATGGCTGGAGCGGGTAGTGAAATATGGGTTCACTATAATAGACAAAAAAAACCCTTTCCCAACTCAGACTCTCTCTAACTCTCCTCTCCAGTGATTTCTCAGTTCGAGTTAGAAAGGTTCTCCGATTTCGTACCAAATCCAGAAAGTTCTCTCCCTCTATATACGAAGGTAAACTTGAACTTCTACCATTTTAGTTGTATTTTCGAGCTTTCCATTCGAACCCAAGATCTGGAAAGAAAATATGGTTTAATTTCTGGGTAGGATTTGACAAAAATGAGATATAATCGGTAGTTGATTTCTCCATTGAATGTCATTAATTTGTTGAAAATCGGTTAAATTTCTTCAATTTTCATTGGTTCTTTCACAATCTGCGGCTTTTATTTTAATTAGTAAGTATTGTTATGAGTAATTTTTTAACTACGTTTATATATATAGGGAACTAATCCATGGCACACGTTTGCTCGAAGCACTGTTCAACAAACAGGTATATATCCGTTGATCCTTGCAATGAAAGGCTCGGATTGGTTGGATTACACCCCTGCCACTACAGCTGTAGCGGCAGCCCATCCACCGTGTAAAATGTTGGTTTATTACATTGCTGCCCCTAATAATTTAATCCACCCCTGCCGCTACAAGCTCCTACGGTAGGCATGACGGACAAATGAACCACCTTTTCAACTTTATGACAAGGTGATCGGCTTTTTGACCACCTTTTTAACTTTTGACCAGCACGAAATTTGATGAGTGCCGCTACAAGCTGTAGCGGCAGGGACATTTTGTTTAAATAGCATCCTCACTTCTTCCGTTCTTGAATTATCTCTCCAACTTTTCCTCTCACAGATATCATGTCTTAGTTTCCTCTCGATATTTCTTTCCTTTTTTACAGCTTTAGTTTTTTTGGCTTCCGTGGTTGCACACTTTTAATCTCAAGTTCAAACTGAAATTCTTATCCGGCGTTTCTTCCTTCTTATTTCAGAATGGCACACAACATACCTGCTCATAAAAGGTTTGTATCAAGTTCTTCAGATTCTGTTGCTAGCTTAAATTATGAAAATACATCTGAGTTTGTAAGTGAAGTTGAAAGTAGTAAATCTGAATTGGTGCCATACGTTGGTCAATTATTTTCTAAGTTGGAAGAAGTTGAATTTTTTTACAGGTTGTATGCTAAAAAAAATGGTTTTGAGAATAGAATTGCAACTTGTCATAAACATGCTGGTACTAATAATGTGTCGTCTAGGTTATATGTTTGTAAAAAAGCCGGTACACCAAATTCTGTAAAGAGTTTGCCTGATGATAAAGATGGTAGTAAGAAAATAATTAGGCAGCGAGACTCTATAGGACGCACATTATGCAAAGCTAGAATATTTGTTGTTCATAATAAGAAAGAAGACAGTTGGCGTATTTCTACTGTTGAATTAGAGAACAATCATCACCTAGTGACCCCTACCAAGGTAGATTTGATTGAGACACATAGAAATATTACTTCGGTTGCAAGAAAATTAATTGACACTTTAAATAAGTCTGGAATTGGACCTAGTAGGATGATGAACGTTTTGAGCACAATGGGTGGCGGGTTGCAAAATGTTCCTTTTTCTAATGTTAATGTTCAGAATGTGGTGAGGGATTTAAGACGTGATTCTGCAGATGAAAATGATGCACAAGCTGCTGTAAATTATTTGCAAAAACTTGCATCCAAGAGTTCGAGTAAATTTTTTTATCGTGCCAAACCAGATGCAACAAATCGCATAGCATGCATTTTGTGGGTTGACGCCTAATCAAGGTCTATGTATTAACATATCGGAGATGTTGTGACATTTGACAGTACGTACTGGACAAATAAGTATGACATGCCGTTTGCTCCTTTTACCGGGGTTAACCACCATTTTCAGTCTATATTGTTTGGATTTGCATTGTTAAGGGATGAGACAAAGGACACTTTCATTTGGGTATTAGAGACATGGCTCGAAGCCATAGACTACAAGATGCCTATAACCATCATCACTGACCAAGACAAAGCCATGAGTAATGCTATTGCCAAGGTACTCCCTTCTACTTATCACTTATTGTGTTTTTGGCATATTAGCAACAAATTTCCTGAGAAATTGCATCATGTTTATTCTGAGCACCCATCCTTCAAAGAGCATTTTAACAATTGTGTGTATAATTCATTATCCATTGGGGAGTTTGAAGAGCGTTGGCAGATTCTGTTGAGGAATAATTAATTGTATAACAATGAGTGTGTAAGACCCCAACTTTTATAAATAAAGATTAATTTTCTATAAATATCATTTTTGAATATTATGGAGTTAATTTGATATAATGTTATAGTTGTGGGTAATATTTATAAATTTTACAAAGTACGCAAGTTGTTATATAATATTCGATTGGTCGGGGAATACTTTATATAAAACAGAATACTTTATTAAAGTTATTCTATAAATAGAATATATTATATTTTATTTAAAAGATTTTTCTTTAAATATGGACCGTCAGATTAAAGTAATCAATCTGGACCGTTCATGGATTAGTTACTATGCATTCTATTTTTCTATAAATAGCAGCTCATTCCTTCATTATTTCTTACGAATTCACTGAACTCTAGAGAGAGAAACTATAGAGAGAGAGAAGAAGAGTATTCTGCTACTTAACTACTTCCTTATTTAAGCTCGTCTTTAAAACGGTAAGGGGTGTTATTCTTTCTTATTCATGAAGAGAACTGTTGTTATTCCATTTCTTATTATTCTGTTGGAATAACCTGTATACGCGGTCTACCCTATACTTGGTGACATTCTTCTATTATTCTGTCGGAATATCCTGTCTGTGCGTTTACGCCGGACCTGGTTCCGTTGTTATTATTATTCTGTTGGAACATCCTGTCTGTGTGTTTTACACCGGACCTGGTTCCATTTTTATTATTATTCTGTTGGAACATCCTGTCTGTGTGTTTTACACCGGACCTGGTTCCATTATTTATTATTCTGTCGGAATATCCTGTCTGTGCGTTTACGCCGGACCTGGTTCTATTATTTATTATTCTGTCGGAATATCCTGTCTGTGCGTTTACGCCGGACCTGGTTCCATTATTTATTATTCTGTTGGAATAACCTGTCTGTGCGGTCTATCGCATGCATGGTGATTTCTTTTGTTATTCCATTCTTTATTATACTCAGTTGGTTAAGTTTTGACTTCTATACTCCATGAAATTTGTGGAATATCCTTGACATTTGCGCTTCATCTAGTATCTATTCATGAAAATATTCTCCTGATCATTCTTGAATTTTACTCCACAAAGTAGTATCATGTTGACAATTTGGACGTTGTTAATTCTTAGATAAATTAATTCTTGAACTTGTTTTATTGAATTCTTATATCATTGTCATCATCCTCATGTTTATATTCTGTTAAAAGTCATCTGTGGCCTGTAGTGCATAGATGGACTTGGTATGATTATGACCAGGGATTATTCGGTGTAATCATGACCGTAATGTTACGAATGATGTGGTAAAAGTCGTCATTGGCCCGTAGTACATTGATGGACAGTTGTTGGCATGATCATGACCATTAATGAATATACGAATATCCTTGGCCGTAGTGCAAGGGTGATTCGATGATGTGGATTATTTTATTAAGCTGAGTCTCAGCGATCACAGTGTTGGAAAATCTTTTAAATCATAAAAGATAGTAGAGTTTATTTTCTACTTGACTCTTTTAATGGATTGCTTGTTCCGCTACAGTTAAACTTGATGTCTATTATATTTTATCAGTTTAACATTGTTGAAGGCTAATGATAATTTATTCTGCATTATCTTAGTCATAATATTTCTTACTGGGCTAGTTGAGCTCACCCTTTCTTTCACTGTTCTCTTCAGGAAATGAGAACGTAGCTGGGGCAAGTCGGGGAACGGAGTGATGGTCCGAATGATAGTATTAGTTAGTAGTCCTCACTATTCTATGTAATGGTGTGTTAATAAATGTAATGAGGACTCCTTTTGAGTATGAATACTCTCTAGAAGATAATATTTGTATTCAAACTCACAGTTTATGTTTTGTCGTATTGTACACGACAGTTGTATTATTAAGTTGTATTTGTATTCTGTACTATGTATCTGACGACCCAAGATGGGTGATGTATACCTATTTTTGGGGGCGTCACAGTTGGTATCAGAGCTTAGGGATATGATCCCTGGCTAAGATGTGAGAATAGAACTAGGAGGGGAGAGACGGAGAATTCCTTCGCTAGTATGACCTACCTAAGTTTATTTGCATGGTATTTAATTGGTCGGTCATAATATAAGGATAAAATATGACATATCAATTAATTTTTATTTTGTGGCAGTATCTGAAAATGGCATCTGAGAATGTTGAGAATAGCAATGGAGCACAGGCGACTGTTGATTCACCACATATTAATAATCAGGATAATGTGCATCAGGAAGGTGACAATCCTCATGCAAACAACACTGACCAAATGATGAATGATCAAATGTTCAGAGGCTTTATGCAATTCATGCAACAACAGGTGAAAGCGGCTCCTGTCCACAACGTAGGTGGAAATACTGGAAACTCTCTGGCGGTCACCGCTAAACAGTTTAAGGAGCTGGGACCACCGGAGTTTAAGGGAGAACCCAAACCACTTGTAGCTGAAACATGGATAAAGCAGATCACCAAGATATTTGATGTCTTGGGTTGCTCCGAGGAGCAAAAGGTTCCCTTTGCCGCCTTTATGTTGCGAGGAGAGGCAGATTACTGGTGGGAATCGATAAAACGTACTCAACCTGCCGCACTGAAGATGTCTTGGGAGAAGTTCCAAGAGCTGTTTAACGACAAATACTTTCCCGAGAGTATTCGTCACATGAAGGAGGTGGAGTTCATCAAATTGGAGCAGAATAATATGACCGTGTCGCAGTACGAGGCAAAATTTGTGGAGTTATCCCGGTTTGCGTCCCACCTGGTGGATAATGAAGAAAGAATGACGCGGATGTTTTTAAGAGGTTTGAAGCCGGAGATACGTCAACATCTTGTTTCTCATAAATTGTGTTTGTATTCAGATGTTGTAAATAGGGCTCAGTTGGTGGAGCGCGATAACGAGACAACGCAACCAAAAGAGAGCAGCCGACAAAATGATAATACCAGTGAGAGCAGTCATCGAAGCGGTGACAACAAGCGTGGAGGGAATCAACAGGCCAGAAATGGTAACCACTTCGGTGGTAATCAGGGCCAAAACAATAAGAATGGACATTTCAAGAAGAGGAGATTCAACAATGATGGAAAGACGTCAGCACCAGCACCTGTCGTTAAGGAAGGAGAACGACCACCTATCATATGTTTCAAATGCGGAGGGGAGGGGCACATCAGTCCAAACTGCGCGATGCCGTCCAAAGCATGTTATAATTGTGGAAGAGAAGGTCATTTAGCCCGATTTTGTCGTTTACCGAAGACAAATTCAGCTAGGATGGAGGCACCAAAGGCCGTCCCAGAAAAGTCAAAACCGGTTGTGCAAGGGAGAGCGTTTGTTGTGAACTCCCAGAAAGCAAGGAACCCGAATGAGGTCATCACGGGTAAGCTTATCATAAACTCTAACGAAGTCTATACTTTATTTGATACCGGTTCTACCCATTCTTTTATTTCTCCTACTTGCGCTCATCGATTAAATTTGATTCCGGAGAAATTAGACTTTGACTTAGCTGTTGAAACTCCATTGGGAGAAACCTTCATTACATCCACGGTTTATAAGTCTTGTTTGGTTCAAGTTGGTACCCACACATTACCTGTCGATCTGATTTCATTAAAAATACTTGCATTTGACGTGATTCTAGGGATTGATTGGTTAACTACTCATCATGCAAAAATTGATTGTTTTCGTAAGGTTGTTAGCTTTCATATTCCTAATCGACCTATTATGCGAATTCAAGCAACCAAACCATTAAAATCAATCGCTGTCATCTCAAGCCATAAAGCTATTCGTTTATTGAAAAACGGATGTCAAGCTTTCTTAGCTCATGTCACAGATCTAAACAAAAATACGTCAGCTTTGAATGATATTTCTGTTGTTAATAAATTTCCTGACGTATTTTCCGAAGAACTTCCTGGCCTACCCCCAGAGCGTGAAATTGAATTTTGTATCGACCTTGAACCCGGTACAAAACCCATTTCCAAAGCCCCATATCGAATGGCTCCTATTGAACTTCAGGAGTTAAAGACCCAACTGCAGGAATTGTTAGACATTGGTTTTATTCGTCCTAGTACTTCTCCTTGGGGTGCTCCTGTTCTGTTCGTGAAGAAGAAAGATGGGAGTATGCGACTTTGTATTGATTATCGGGAGTTGAATCATGTCACCATCAAAAATAGGTACCCATTGCCACGTATTGATGACCTGTTTGACCAGTTGCAAGGAGCACAATTCTTTTCAAAGATCGATCTTCGTTCTGGATATCATCAGCTGAAGGTTAGAACTGAGGATATTCCAAAGACTGCCTTCAGAACTCGGTATGGGCATTATGAATTCTTAGTTATGTCTTTTGGATTGACTAATGCTCCTGCTGCCTTCATGGATATGATGAACAGGGTATTCAAGGAATATTTGGATCACTTTGTGGTCGTCTTTATCGATGACATCCTTGTTTATTCCAAAAGCCGTGAAGATCATGAGCAACACTTGAGGTTGGTACTCCAAAAGCTTCGTGAATACAAACTTTATGCCAAGTTGAAGAAATGCGAGTTCTGGCTGGAAGAGGTAGCATTCCTTGGGCACGTAGTATCAAGTCGTGGAATATCGGTTGACCCGACAAAGATTGAAGCTATTCAAAGCTGGGAGCAACCTAAATCAGTGACCGAAGTACGTAGCTTTCTTGGTTTAGCTGGTTATTATCGGAGATTCGTGGAAGGATTTTCTCGAATCGCTACTCCATTAACTCAGCTGACTCGGAAAGATACAAAGTTCGGTTGGAGCGAAGAATGTGAGCAGAGTTTTCAAGAACTCAAGAGGAGACTCATTTCAGCACCTGTTCTAACAATACCATCTGGCTCGGAGGGATTTGTCATCTACAGTGATGCTTCGAGCAAAGGGTTGGGATGCGTTCTCATGCAACATGGAAAAGTCATAGCCTATGCATCAAGACAACTCAAGGAATATGAGAGGAATTATCCTACTCATGATCTAGAGTTGGCAGCTGTTGTCTTTGCACTTAAAATTTGGAGGCATTACTTGTATGGGGAGAAGGTGGAGATCTTTACGGATCATAAAAGCCTCAAATATTTTTTCACTCAAAAGGAACTCAACATGCGACAACGACGTTGGCTTGAACTGTTGAAAGATTATGATCATACCATTCAATACCATCCTGGAAAAGCGAACGTGGTAGCTGACGCATTGAGTAGAAGATCATATGCAAGTACGAGTGCGATATTGTCAACACAAAGGCCCATTTTGTGTGATTTGCAAAGGATGGAGATAGAGTTAAAGACTCCAGGGACCCATGTGATGATGGCGAATATACGAGTAGAACCGACTTTAATCGATAAAGTTAAAGCTGCTCAAGCTACAGACCTGGAGCTGATGCGTATGAGGAAGAAAGTGCAAGAAGGTGCTATGCCGGAAGCAAGAATCGATGAAGAAGGAATACTTCGAGTCAACTCCAGACTTTGTGTTCCTAACAACCCTGATTTAAAGTATGAAATCATGATGGAGGCGCACAACACACCGTTTGCAATCCATCCTGGAAGTACCAAAATGTATCATGATCTTCGTCATACATTTTGGTGGAGCAATATGAAGAGAGAGATAGCGTTGTTTATCTCAAGGTGTCTAACTTGTCAACGAGTCAAAGCGGAGCATCAAGTACCAAAAGGTCCATTGCAACCACTTGAAATTCCAGAATGGAAGTGGGAGCACATTACCATGGATTTCGTTACCGGTCTTCCTAGGGTTTCTCAAGGTATTGATGCGATTTGGGTCATTGTTGATAGATTGACCAAGTCTGCTCATTTCTTACCGATACGAGAAACTTATACACTTGAACGTCTTGCTCGTATGTACATAAACGAGATTGTAAGACTGCATGGTATGCCAGTATCCATAGTTTCTGACCGAGACCCAAGATTCACTTCACGATTTTGGGTTAGTTTACAAAAAGCTATGGGCACAGATTTACGATTTAGTTCAGCATATCATCCTCAGACGGACGGACAATCAGAGAGGACTATTCAAACTCTTGAAGATCTATTAAGACTCTGTGTCTTTGACTTCAAGGGAAGTTGGGACAAGTTCTTACCATTGGTGGAGTTTTCCTACAACAACAGTTATCAAGCAAGTATTGGCATGGCTCCATTCGAAGCATTGTATGGAAGAAAATGTCGTTCTCCAGTATGCTGGGATGAGGTGGGTGAAGCAACGTTGTTGGGACCGGAGTTGGTACGTATGACTACAGAAAAGATTCAAACGATCCGACAACGTATAAAAACCTCACAAGATCGACAAAAGAGTTATGCTGATCTTCATCGAAAGGACGTGGAATTTGATGTAGGAGATCATGTGTTCTTACGTGTTGCTCCATGGAAAGGAGTTACGAGATTTGGAAAGAGAGGAAAGCTCAATCCTCGATTCATCGGTCCATTTTTAATCCTCGATCGAGTAGGAACTGTGGCTTATAGACTCGCTTTACCGCCAAGTATGTCTCGTGTTCATAACGTTTTTCACATATCCATGTTACGCAAATATGTGGAAGACCCGAACCACATTATTGAGTTAGAACCGGACGAAATAGCGGAAGATTTGACGTATGAAGAAGTTCCTGTTCAAATCTTGGATAAGAAGGAACATATTCTACGCTCCAAGGTTATACCTCAAGTCAAAGTTTTGTGGAGAAACAACGATGTTGAGGAAATGACTTGGGAGTTAGAATCTGAAATGAAATCAAGGTATCCTTACCTCTTCGACATACCAGGTACGTACCCTAATTTCGAGGGCGAAATTTCATAAGAAGGGGAGGTTGTAAGACCCCAACTTTTATAAATAAAGATGAATTTTCTATAAATATTATTTTTGAATATTTTGGAGTTAATTTGATATAATGTTATAGTTGTGGGTAATATTTATAAATTTTACAAAGTACGCAAGTTGTTATATAATATTCGATTGGTCGGGGAATATTCGTTTTAACAGGGAATATTCGTACAACGACACAATCATTGGTGGACCCCACAACTGAATTATTGTCAGATTGAGAAAACGATAAAATATTTTATAAAAAATAACGGCGGAAATTTTACCATTGTTACTGTTGAACTACTCGGTAGTAAAAGTACAGTAATATGTGTGGTTGCATAGTAGCACACAGTATTGATTATTAATGCTTATGTGAGAAGTCACTCAGTTTGATTCAATTATTGTCAATTAATAATATGAATTATTTAGCGATAATGACGTTTTGTTTTATTCGTATTATTAACGTAATAAAACAGAAACATCTTTTTATATAAAACAGAATACTTTATTAAAGTTATTCTATAAATAGAATATATTATATTTTATTTAAAAGATTTTTCTTTAAATATGGACCGTCAGATTAAAGTAATCAATCTGGACCGTTCATGGATTAGTTACTATGCATTCTATTTTTCTATAAATAGCAGCTCATTCCTTCATTATTTCTTACGAATTCACTGAACTCTAGAGAGAGAAACTATAGAGAGAGAGAAGAAGAGTATTCTGCTACTTAACTACTTCCTTATTTAAGCTCGTCTTTAAAACGGTAAGGGTGTTATTCTTTCTTATTCATGAAGAGAACTGTTGTTATTCCATTTCTTATTATTCTGTTGGAATAACCTGTATACGCGGTCTACCCTATACTTGGTGACATTCTTCTATTATTCTGTCGGAATATCCTGTCTGTGTGTTTACGCCGGACCTGGTTCCGTTGTTATTATTATTCTGTTGGAACATCCTGTCTGTGTGTTTTACACCGGACCTGGTTCTATTTTTATTATTATTCTGTTGGAACATCCTGTCTGTGTGTTTTACACCGGACCTGATTCCATTATTTATTATTCTGTCGGAATATCCTGTCTGTGCGTTTACGCCGGACCTGGTTCCATTATTTATTATTCTGTCGGAATATCCTGTCTGTGCGTTTACGCCGGACCTGGTTTCATTATTTATTATTCTGTTGGAATAACCTGTCTGTGCGGTCTATCGCATGCATGGTGATTTCTTTTGTTATTCCATTCTTTATTATACTCAGTTGGTTAAGTTTTGACTTCTATACTCCATGAAATTTGTGGAATATCCTTGACATTTGCGCTTCATCTAGTATCTATTCATGAAAATATTCTCCTGATCATTCTTGAATTTTACTCCACAAAGTAGTATCATGTTGACAATTTGGACGTTGTTAATTCTTGGATAAATTAATTCTTGAACTTGTTTTATTGAATTCTTATATCATTGTCATCATCCTCATGTTTATATTCTGTTGAAAGTCATCTGTGGCCTGTAGTGCATAGATGGACTTGGTATGATTATGACCAGGGATTATTCGGTGTAATCATGACCGTAATGTTACGAATGATGTGGTAAAAGTCGTCATTGGCCCGTAGTGCATTGATGGACAGTTGTTGGCATGATCATGACCATTAATGAATATACGAATATCCTTGGCCGTAGTGCAGGGGTGATTCGATGATGTGGATTATTTTATTAAACTGAGCCTCAGCGATCACAGTGTTGGAAAATCTTTTAAATCATAAAAGATAGTAGAGTTTATTTTCTACTTGACTCTCTTAATGGATTGCTTGTTCCGCTACAGTTAAACTTGATGTCTATTATATTTTATCAGTTTAACATTGTTGAAGGCTAATGATAATTTATTCTGCATTATCTTAGTCGTAATATTTCTTACTGGGCTAGTTGAGCTCACCCTTGCTTTCACTGTTCTCTTCAGGAAATGAGAACGTAGCTGGGGCAAGTCGGGGAACGGAGTGATGGTCCGAATGATAGTATTAGTTAGTAGTCCTCACTATTCTATGTAATGGTATGTTAATAAATGTAATGAGGACTCCTTTTGAGTATGAATACTCTCTAGAAGATAATATTTGTATTCAAACTCACAGTTTATATTTTGTCGTATTGTACACGACAGTTGTATTATAAAGTTGTATTTGTATTCTGTACTATGTATCTGACGACCCAAGATGGGTGATGTATACCTATTTTTGGGGGCGTCACAGAGTGGATTAGAAGTTTGTATGATGTACGAGAGAAATGGATTCCAGCATATATAAAGAGATATTTTGCCGCGGGAATGACAACCACTGGAAGAAGCGAGAGCATGAATGATTTTTTTGATGAGTTTGCCAATGCTTCAACGGGCATGAAAGAATTTGTAGTGCAGAGTCAGAAGGCTATAGCAAAATAATTTATCAGAGAGAGGAAGGCCGACTACATAACACAACATCGGAAAAGGAATATGGTACTCGGGTCATCTTTGGAAGTGCATGCTGCGCAGGTGTACACAAAAGAGATGTTTAGACGTTTTCAGCGTCAATTAGTCGATTCAATGAAGTACAATGTTAGTAACGTCAGTGAGTTGTGTGGCCCTGAAATAAAGGTTTATGCAGTGTATAAGACAGATGCAGCTGAAAATGGTGGAAGATATAAAGAAATAGTCAACAATCGTCAGCTGGGGTCGGTAACATGTAATTGTCAATTATTTTCACATTTTGGTTAATTGTGCATGTACATCTTGAGATATTTCTTGTCCAAGAGTATTTCCCAAATTCCGAACGACATGATTCTTTCTCGTTGGACAAGAAACGCGAACAAAATTGATGTTGAAGAATTACTCTTTAGCCCAACAACGGCTGACTTTGAACAAGATCAAGCAATGCATTTTAATCATTTGATGACTGATTGCACAGAGTTGGCCAGTAAAGCTGCTTGCTCAGTTCGAGGTTACAAAACTCACCTTAAGTTGAATGCACGAGGAAAAGCATTAATTGACCAGTATGATTCGGACGAGAATGTTACTGAGTTAGCAGATGATGACATTGATTGCATTGTCCGTGATACTCAAACAATGGGCTATGACAATGACGATGAAGATGTAGAGGAAGAAGCGGAAGAATATGAGTTTTTGACACCAGTTATTTCTCAAACAAAGGGCCGCAAAAAAAATCAAGGTTAAAGAGTGCATTCGAAAAAATAGTGGGTTCTAAATCTCATCGAAAATGTGCAATTTGTGGCTTTGAAACCGACCATGATAAGCGCAATCACTATCGAGTGTTAGGGATTCCTGAGCCTAAAAAATAGATCTCGGTTGTATTATTTAAGCGCTGTTTTTATTTATGCTCAGTTGTATTATGTTTGTATTTATGCTCGGTTGTATTATTTAAGCCATGTTTGTATCAATGCTCAGTTTTATTATGTAAGCTATGTTTCTATTTATTGTTATTATTATTATTATTATAGTAAACGTAATAATTATAATAATAAGCATAATAATAATATGAATAATAATAATAATAATAGACATCTAAAGAGTTCCCAATAATAAGTACACCAATAATTAGTCTAAATATCATCCGCAGGAAGAAGTCTAGCTTGACATCTAAAGAGTTCCCACGCAATTCGATATCGAAATACCATTAAATCTTCTGCCGACCATTTTTCTCGATGAATATGTACACTTCTCCTGACAAAGTAGTCAACATATTTGCAAACGAAAATACCACAGTTATAATTGTTTGGCTGCATAGGTCTGTTCTTTGGTATTAGCACACTCTCTGCCCCATTTGCCTGGCTTGGGGATACAACGCTCTTGCCAAGATGCATGAAGAATGATTCCATGAAGCCAAATTTTGCCCATCTTCGAATTCCCTGCGTCCTGTAGTACTCCTCTCTATGCCGCAATAATAGAATATACGCGTCCAACGAATTCTCAAAAATCCAAGATGTAGGGCTTAAGGCCTTGAATGCGTTGTGATGCAGCGTATACAAGTTTTGCGGATGTATGACAGGAAATATTGGTGGATTCGAAAGTTGGTTCCCAAACAAGTAATTATTTATAAACTCTATCTTGTATTCCCTCAGCTTTTTGGTCGGAGACTTTGTCGCACCATAAGCCATGTTTAATTCCAACACAGTCTCGAATGCCTGGGTAAATATATTGATAAACATAAAAAAATGTAGCATTAAGATTTACTGGCCGCAATATTTTTAAGTAATGCAATTAAGAGGGATTTCATAGTCTAAATAACATGAGAATAATAGTACCTATTTACCCGCCTGCTCTATGAAGCCAGTCTCGAATGCCTGGGTGGTGGGACTGGAACTTTTACCGGGGTTGGAACATAAGCCAGTTATGTCTTGGGACTGAAAATAAGAATAATATTAATAATAATAATAATATTAATAATAATAATATTATTAATTGCCTTTTTACAACATAAAATTAAGAGGGAATAATACCTGAACTTTTGCCTTCTCTATGAAGTCAGACTCGAATGACAAAGAGGGAACATAAATTTGGGTCGTGGGGATGTAACTCTCTTGTACCGCAGCATTACTTGGCTCCTCTCGCTCTTTACCATTGTTCCCTCTGACTTCAGAGTTGTATACACCGTAAAGATGGTCCCATACCTGTTTCTCAACTACATAGTCTGGAGGCATCTCAGTAAAAGCAAAGCACTTATTAAGTAAGGACTTTGCACTTTCAACCTGTCATGTAAGATAAAAGTACAATATTAGTATTATTAACAAACAAGATTGTATGTAAATGGCAATATCTTGTATGTAAATGCAAATGTTAGTGTACCATTTGTATTAGATGATGTTGCTGGCTGTAAATAGTCTATGGCTCGTATGTAGGGTCTGGGCCCCTTCCCGTCGAGGGCGATGCAGTTTCCTATGTGTAATTTTCCTATACCAAGCCATGTATGAATCAATTTTCACATAGTTCGAAATTTCGTACTACTGTCCCTTCAAATGCTCCATGTAAGCCTCCCAATGTGCGATGTACATTTGCCTTAAGGCCATGCAATCAACGACGGCAAATCTATGTTCTTTTTCCTTTCTAAGTTCTTTGTGATTTTCTGACGGAGATGGTATACCTTGTAAGAACCCATACTGTCTCATCACCCTGTCTGGCATCTGGTATTCTACAATATCAAAATGGATCAAAGGGATTCTACCAGATCCCAACAAACTTCCTTCAAAATTAAATCCACCCATTTTGTCATCCCACCTCATGTAAGGGCGCCAAACTACTTGCCATTTAGGCTGGACATCTAACTCCCCTCGGTAAAATTTTAAATGATGATGGGAATTTGGTCGTCTATCAGGGTAGCTGTGGTTTTCTGAGTATGCCCAGGCTAGGGACCTAGGTAACCATAACTGTGATTGAGGCCAGGGGTTAGGTCTGCCAATTATTATACGCTCGTATGCCCAAATTTGTAAAAGAGTGACACAACCATTAATATATTTTGCTCCTTTCCTAGTGGCAGTATACAAAGACCTATACAAATAGCCCAACACAGCTGCACCCCAAGAATACGTTACCCAATTTTCAGCGTTAGCAATAAAATACATATACTTGGGATGAACAGTGTTTTTATTCCTAGTGGGGAACAATATTGCCCCACACAACCAAAGAATATAGGCCTTTGTGCATCGACCAACAATTTCCTTACTTGCTTTAGGGGGACAATTATTAAAATGTTACTGCAACCATAGTAATGAAATAGATCCGCATTTTTTGATTCCTGATATTCAGCAACTACTTCACTACCAAAACATTCTTTAAAATGAGTCAATGGAGTGTCAAATAACGGACAAGTTAAGGGTTTGCCAACCACCGGCAACCCAAGAATGAAGTGTACATCCTCTAAAGTGATTGTAATTTCCCCACAATTTAAGTGAAAACTATTGGTCTCCGGCCGCCATCTCTCTACCAAGGCGGAAACGAGCCCAATGTCAGTTTGTGGTACAACGACCGGATAGCAAAAAATCCCAAACCCATATTTTTGCAGAAGAGTTTTTTGAGATTTTGTTAATATCCGTTGATCGTAATTTTTTTTTCAGTTAATTGACATGAGAGTAGTTTGCCCCTGTCTTTTCCATCATATATATCATCTGACACATGATTTTGTTGGTCGTTAAGGACACTTGGGTCAATTGGTCCATAAATCCAACTGTCCATCTACTACCTAAAAAAATAACAACCACATATTTTTTATATTGTTTAATAACTATGTAACACAATATATCTATATCCTATTACTCCAAATAGAACATCATACTTAAATAATTTTATTAATTCTTTTTTTTTTTGCACATTTTCATAATAATTAATCATTATTAGTCACAATACTCACATGCATATTATATCCCACATAACTCACAATATTTTATCAAAATAAACATTCATAATAAAATAAAACACTACTCCATTACAATTATTAAGCAAATAATTTAATCATAAGTCAAAAATTATAATAACTACTTCACCACATAGTTATATAATTATCCAACACGTATACATAAATCACAATTTTTTTAAAATTCACATGCATATATGTAGACATAGTAATAATTGATCATTTTTCTTCAAAGTTTAAACATCTATTTTTTTTATAAATACATGTTAATAAAATAATTATATTATTTGAAAAGTAAATCTTACCAAAATAATATCTGAATTTGAAAATTTGTAGGCTTAACCGGCGGTTGATCTTCAATTTTTACTAATGGTGAATTGTTGCAAGCTTTCTCTTCATGTAAATCAATTCTATTTTGATGTTTGAATGGAGGTTTTTTCAAGTTGGGAGGGAATATGTGTAGCGGCAGTGTAAGTTGGTAAGAGAAGCCTGAAGGATAGGGGAGCGACAACTGGTTAAAAAGGGAGTGAGCCTGCCGCTACAGCTTGTAGCGGCAAGGCGTGAGACATTTTCACCTTTTTGGCTTCTGTGCAGTCACATTTCCACTTTTTGGCTTTCGTGCTTTTAACTTTTTCAGTTTTTTGGCAGTCACCTTTTCAGTTTTTTGGCCACTGTGCAGTCAGTTTTGGATTCCGTACGTTAGTCAAATTAATATTAATGGCCTGCCGCATGAGCCTGTAGCGGCAGGGCGTGACACATTCATCAGGGGCAAATCTGTTACTTGGCTTGCATTTCCTCTTTGTATTGGCTGCCGCTACAGCCTGTAGCGGTAAGTGGTAAAATGTTTTAATCTGAGCCTTTCATTGCAAGGATCAACGGATATAAACCTGTTTGCTGAACAGTGCTTCAAGCAAACGTGTGCCATGGATTAATTCCCATATATATATATATATATATATATATATATATATATATATATATATATATATATATATATATATATATATATATATATATATATGGGACCACATTCATGGCATTCGGTTGCTAGTAGCAACCCAAAAAGTAATGGCACAACAGCTTATAGCGACTGGGACAATTAAAATGGGACGTCCTATTTTAATTGTCGCAGCCGCTGCAGCTTGTAGCGGCTGGAGTAACATTCTTAATTGTCCAATTCTTGTTGACACTTGATGTCCCAAGCTGTATAAATATTATAAATATTAATATTATATTTATATTATAAATATTAATATTATATTTATATTTATAATATTAATATTAATAATATAATATTATAATATTATAAATAGTCCATTAAGAAATTAACGTATGGGTTATTTATATTTTTAAAAGGGGATACTAACAAATATATAAACCTTTGTGATTTTTAAATATTTATAATATTTATATTTTTAAATTTTCAATATTTATATTTATAATATTAATATTAATAATAATATTCTGTAATATTATTAATACTATTGTAATGAATACTAATATTACAAAATATTAATATAATAATATTACTATTTATATTTATAATATTAATATTAAGTATTAATAATATTATAAAATATTAATACTTATAATATAATATTATTACAAAATATTTATTATACAGCTTGGGACATCAAGTGCCAAAAAGAATGGGACAATTAAGAATGTTACTCCAGCCGCTACAAGCTGTTGTGTCATTACTTTTTGGGTTACTACCAACAACCGGTTATCATGAATGCGGTCCCATATATATATATATATATATATATATATATATATATAATGTATGTATAAAGTGGGTAATAATACATAGTGGTTTGTTGGTTTTTGGCTATATTTATCCTTTCCACTGTCGTATATTATATATATATATATATATATATATATATATATATATATATATATATATATATATAGTCCACTTCTCCAGTGAACTGGAAGGAGCGAACTAAGAGCGAACCAGCTATAACGACGGTTTTTTCCGTCGCTATAGCATAGAAAGTTGGTTTTTTATGCTATAGCGACGAAAAAAACTATCGCTATAGCCGGTTCGCTGGAGAAAGCCGGGCTATATATACATATATATGTATGTATCTGAATGAATTTATTTTTTTTAAATTCCAAGACTATCTCACTAGCTTGTCGACGGAACACATTTTTCTACACCGAAACAAAAGACGGTGAGTAGACGTCTAGAATAAAAGATCTTTACGCATAAAAGAATGCTAAATGAGGGTTGCTAATTGAAATTCCCGCGTGAAAAATGCAAGGGTGGCTCTTAATAGGAGCACAACTGATGAATTGCATTTTTTTCGTTCATCATGTTTTATATCTATAGCTTTAGGCTCATTACTAAATATATTTGCTCTGATAGCGTCATTTTGCTCCGATAATATAACAACCTAATACAGTGGCAAAACCAAAGTTTTCAGATCCGGATCGGTCATTGAACCGGAAAACGTACCAGGTGGATGGATCATTAGTTTAACTAGTGATCGAACCATTATTGACTCAATGACGTCATTTGTAGCACCCTCAAATCTGGGTCCCTTGAACCTCGGAACTGGTGCGTGCGTCACAATACATCATTTTCATACATATTCTATAAACTACCGCGGAATTATGAATAAAATTTGTTTAATAAAAAAAATCTTCGTCATTTCCCATGGTCTACAACCTTAACTCAATACATACCTTAATACTTCAAAAGGTTTACATTATCTTTTTCCATAAGTGTAATAGTTAAAAGTTCATATGGATCTGGTTCCAACTTTGTCAATAACTTTATCCTGCTTCGAACACTCGGGCTTAACTGAAATATTATCATGATATAGCAAGGGTGAGCAACTACTTTACTCAACAAGTTTAAATACAATAAAGATATATCATGATTAAAGAAAAGAATATAGCTTTCTAAATTTTCAACAATATATAACAATTGTGAAAGTTTGAGAATCAAATTTCAATAAATAAATAATTGTATCTATAACGCTGAGTGGCCAACAATGACGATGAACAAATACTTTGGTAATAAAGGTAATCAGCCTTTCATACCTGATAAACATATCAAACTTGTACTAAGTGCGAATAACAATAAACATAGATGTGGAATAACTGTCAATAATTAATCCACTAGCATGCGTGAAACATAATAACTCGAGTTCGAGTTAGGAAACTTGCCTTGTCCGTCGATTACTGCTACGCAATCTAATATAATCTCTTTATTGAAAAGACCTATCATTGTTAAAATTGATCTTCCAATCAACATAACATATATTTATTCATAACATTACTTATAATAAATTATCTAATATTTAGTCACATAATCAAATATTAGATAACACCTTAAACCATCAGCATTATTATCGTCCTTCAAAAACCCTACATAATTTAATTAGCAATAACATACCAATTAGTCACTAAAGGACTCTTGTTAGTCGACTATGTAAATTTTACTTTACGTTTCTTCTTAGGTGACACTCAAAGTTCCTTCAAGTGTTTAAGACTTGTCATGACTCCATATTATGAGCCTATCATTCAATAAAATTTATTATAGTTGACTGAAACAACTTTATCTTATTTTCCTTCATACTTCGCTTTGTTTGACCTTTATCTTTTAATTATGTCATTAAGTTGACATTCGTCTCGTATACCTTTATACTTCTCTTTTAATTGATACTTCACGTTTGGTTAAGTCGATATATTTCATCACTACATCATTTTAGATGTATTACATTTGTTAATACTTATTAACTTAACATTCACCTTATAATTCTTTATTCTTTAATCAACACTTAGTATTTTATTAAGTGTTTAAGGCTTACTAGGACATTATGGTATATACATAATGTTTATTAAATAATTACGTAACTATAATAATTAGTTAGGTAATTAAGGATTGATATGTCTTTATTTTGGATGCGTATAATTAATCATTAGGATTAATTATATTAATCTCATCATAAGATTATTCCTCCTTAATTGATATTTATTATTCAATTAAGTCATTAAAACTTACTATTATTAGTTATTATGTGCATTATAATTATTAGTATTAATTATATAAAACTTCCATGGACTTATGCTTTGAAAATCTCTTGTCTGCGTCTGTTCAGGTACCGGCACTGTGGCGCCGGTTTTACCCTTACAAGCAGCGTGGCAGCGCCATCCCAGAATTTTAGTTGACTGGCATGACCGGCGCGGCAGTGCCTGGTCCCTTTATAAATACGGCGCGGTGGCACCGTGTAACAGAATTAGTTGCCTAATTTTTGGTTTTTGCTCTATTTTCTTTAGAAACTCATATCTCCTTCATCTTAGGTCCAAATGAAGCCATTTTTGATGTTATGAACTCATTAAACACATAACTACATATTTACAGAACAATTACAACATTACGTAAACTCTAACTAACCATTAACATGACTCGAATTCATGATTCATACACTATTTTCATGTTTTAGATATGTTTTACAAATTCTTCCACCACGGATTCGTTTTAACTCCATATTTGTTCATTCCAACTGGTTTATCTTCATGATTCAGAGGAGTATCATATAACACTAACAAGCAAAGCTTTTATAAGTAAGAACACTTCCATAACAATCTTCAAAATAGTTCGAAACCGTCCAAAATATCCATTCTTTCTCCTTTAAGCATAGGTTTTGGGATTTGTTTGTTTTGGTTCCACTTTGATGATATAATCGGTTCATTTGACACTTTATATGTGACGCCCCCAAAATAAGTCCACACAAGCCATTTTGAGTAGTCAAAATATATGGTACAAAATTCAAATACAAACTTTTATATTTACAACTATTAAATTGTCGTGCAAAATGCGACAACACATAAGATGTGAGTTTCAATACAAATATTATCTCGTAGACAATATCCAAACTTAAATAAAGTCTTCATCATTACATTTATTATCACACTATTTTACAACACAGTGAAGACTTCTATAGTAACTATCTCAGACCATTAATCCACTCCCCGACGACTAGTCCCAACTACATTTTCATTTCCTGAGAAGAATAATGGAACAAAAAGAAAAAGGGTGAGCTCAACTAGCCCAATAAAGAATATTATGACTAAGATAATGAAAAATAAATTATCCTTAGTCCTTAACAGGGAAAAATTTGATAGAATACAATAGACAACAAGTTTTAGATCAACAACTGCAACGGAAATAACAATCCATTAGAATAGTCAAGTAGAGCATGATGCCTACTATCTTCTATGATTTAAAAGTCCATCATCAATACTTTATCCCTGTAACACCAATCAATAATTATTTCCAATCAACGAATTATCTATGCACTACGGGCCAAAGATAATTGTTTGTATCACCAGTGGTCAAGATCATACCAAACACCTATCCATCTATGGACTACGGGCCAAAGAGAACTTTCACCAAAAACCTTTATTTGTAATATTAAAGGTCATGATTATACCAATACAAAATTTTTAGTCATAATCATACCAATCAACAGTTCATCTTTGCACTACGGGCCAAAGATAACTTGTGATGGTGATGAAAATGATATAAAGAATGAATTAAGAGAGATCAAAGATAAATATTAGACATTTATAATTTAATTTATCCCGAGTTCAAGAATGTCCAAATTATCAACATGATCACCAATTGTGGAGTAAAATTCAAAAATAATATTTAAGATTCAAATTTTAAAGATAATTTGGACAAAGAAAAGAAACGGTAAAACTAATGATTTGGCCACCGAAATTGACACGTTTTATTGAATACCTGATTGACTCTAACTAACCATTAACATGACTCGAATTCATGATTCATACATTATTTTCATGTTTTAGATATGTTTTACAAATTCTTCCACAACGGATTCGTTTTAACTCCATATTTGTTCATTCCAACTGGTTTATCTTCATTATTCAGAGGAGTATCATATAACACTAACATGCAAAGCTTTTATAAGTAAGAACAATTCCATAATAATCTTTAAAATAGTCCGAAACCGTCCAAAATGTCCATTCTATCTCCTTTAAGCATATGTTTTGGGATTTGTTTGTTTTGGTTCCACTTTGATGATATAATTAGTTCATTTGACACTTTATATGTGATGCCCCCAAAATAAGTCCACACAACCCATTTTGAGTCGTCAAAATACATGGTACAAAATTTAAATACAAACTTTCATATTTATAACTATTAAATTGTCGTGCAAGATGCGACAACACATAAGATGTGAGTTTCAATACAAATATTGTCTCGTAGATAATATCCAAACTCAAATAAAGTCATCATCATTACATTTATTATCACACTATTTTACAACACAGTGAAGACTTCTATAATAACTATCTCAGACCATTACTCCACTCCCCGACTAGTCCCAACTATATTTTCATTTCCTGAGAAGAACAATGGAACAAAAAAGAAAAGGGTGAGCTCAACTAGCCCAATAAAGAATATTATGACTAAGATAATGAAAAATAAATTATCCTTAGTCCTTAACAGGAAAAAATTTGATAGAATACAATAGATAACAAGTTTTAGATCAACAACTGTAACAGAAATAACAATTCATTAGAAGAGTCAAGTAGAACATGATGCCTACTATCTTCTATGATTTAAAAGTCCATCATTAATACTTTATCCCTGTAACACCAATCAATAATTATTTCCAATCAACGAATTATCTATGCACTACGGGCCAAATATAATCGTTTGTATCACCAGTGGTCATGATCATTCCAAACACCTGTCCATCTATGGACTACGGGCCAAAGAGGACTTTTACCACAAACCTTTATTTGTAACATTAAAGGTCATGATTATACCAATACAAAATTTCTAGTCATAATCATACCAATCAACAGACAATCTTTGCACTACGGGCCAAAGATAACTTGTGATGATGATGACAATGATATAAAGAATGAATTAAGAGAGATCAAAGATAAATATTAGAGATTTATAATTTAATTTATCCCGAGTTCAAGAATGTCCAAATTATCAACATGATCACCAATTGTGGAGTAAAATTCAAAATAATATTTAATATTCAAATTTTAAAGATAATTTGGACAAAGAAAAGAAACTAAATTTTGTCGTGAATATTACTCTGGAATGAATAGTACCCCGTCATGCAAAGTACCTCGAATGAATAGTACCCCGAATGAATAGTTTTCTGAATGATAGTACCCCGGATGAATAGATTAAAATTTAATAAAAAAGTTCAGACCAATATTCTAGGAAAATGATATTTGATGAAGCACAAACTATTAAGGATATTCTACTAATTTCAAAGATTTTCATCATTTAATAATAAGGTTATGTAAACAAACAATAATTTTGTGCCATAAATGGAGAAATATGAAAGAAAACGATATCCTTTGACGAGTACAAAAGAAATAATATTCAATACGAGTATGAAAGAATATACGAAACAGCAAATAAATTTTCACTCGTCATGCGGTAATCCGCGTAGACAGATCATTTCCATAACTTAATAAAGAATGAATACGAATGGTTATTCACCAAGCATGCGGTAATCCGCGTAGACAGGTTATACCCACATATTAATATAGAATGAATACGAAGGACAACCCTTATGAGTATGAAGAAAATAACATCATTTATCTCAATTAACAAGTGATTGGATGCTCAACTTGAATAATACTTGTACTCTTACTAATCTTCACAAATACCAAAAGTAGCCTAGCACACTTTGAGAGAACTTATATTAAGAAATTTTTAGAGAGTGGAAGGAAGTATAAGCAAGGAAGTTATGAAATTTCCTTAGGTTAAGCCTTCATATTTATAGCCAAAATATCCCACATTTTATAAATATTTTATTCATCCATTATATATACTTTAAACATAATAATTACCCATTTTAATTCATTATCTATATTTTATTCAAACAGAATAATCCTTTATTAATATTTATTCAAAATGTAAATCCATTATCAAAAAGATAAATCCATTATCAAAAAGGATTATTCCATTATCATTATTTATTCAAAAAGATTATTCTATTATCATTTTATTATCTGTTTCCTATATAATTGACTTAATGTATTAATATTACAAATATTATTGTTCTTCAAATAATGACTTGACATAACTATTTAAAACCAGTGACTTCCATTATACAACTATCCATTACTACCTTTGCTATGATGTTAGTTATTGGTACAATAGTATGAGATACTGTGACAATTATTATGACACCTCTAAATCTGTGTGCTTGCTATAGTGGACTGGTGCTCACTAATTTCTTCTGAGTATAATTATTATAGACTTACAATATTGAAAACCAGATCGTTCACAAGAAAAGGGGGCCTTCCGTATAAACGACGAGCAATTAACTAAACATTTTTCTTGACAGAATTTTCTAGACATCGTCAATAATGTTTATTAGCCTAATAATGTCATATCAGATAAAATGAGTTACTGTGTCATGTTAATAATATAAAATACTGTGCATTTGCTACTATGAAAATTATTGAATGAAATTGAGTGACTTCTTACGTAAGAATCAATAATCAGAGATATTGTGCAATACCATGTGCTACTGTGCAACGTGTATTACTGTACTTTTATCACCGGGTATTTCAATAGTTTAACGGTAAAAGTTTTGCTGTTATTTTTATAAAAAAGTTATTTTTCTCGCTTTCTATATCCAACAATTATTCCATTGTGGGGTCCACCAATGATTGCGCCGTCGTACGAATATTCCCCGACAAAACGAATATTCCCCGAGCAAACGAATATTTCCCGACAAAACGAATATTTTATGACAACTTGCTTACTTTGAAAAATTTGCACATATCACCCATAACTATAACATTTATTAAATTATCATCTTACTATTTAGAATAATAATTAGATTAAATTCAATCTTTATTCATTAAAAGTTAGTGTCTTACATTATATACCATACATGAGTTATTCGTCAACTCAAACAACCAAAAATGACAACTAACAGTGAAAACTTAAGAAAATGAAACTTGAAGTTTAGGGTTTCATTTCTTACCTTGTGTTCTTCTAAAGATAAGCTAGATGATGTATAATGGTTGCTCATGCTCTTTCTTCTCCTTCCTTGATCTACCGAACACTTTATCCAAGCTGTCTTCAAATACCCATTCCACTTTCTCAATCTAGAAATAAGTTTAATGGAGGATTTTGATGGTTAGGGATGAGATGAAGTATAGATTATGGTCATGGAGTTTGGTTTGCCCACGGATACTCTCTTCCCTCTTTTGGCCTAAATTTTTGATTTTTTTATTTATTTGATAAATTTGCTCATTAAAATGACATAAAAGTCCCTCAATAATAGGGCCATTTAAATTATTATTTGGGCTCCCTAATTTAATTGTTTAGGCTCTCTAATTAAATTTCTTGGGCCATGAAAAATAGCACGGACCAACTCATGAATTTTATCTTACCATAATTATTTAATTATGATTTTTATTCCACTTATTTTAGAATTTAAATAATTGTTCACGTAGATTTAATCATATAACCTAATTAGGTTTTCTTTAATTAGATTAATATAAATAATTAGTTGAGATATATAAAATAAATCTCTTAAGGTTTGTTTACCAGTATAACATTTAAATACTAGCATTTCTCAATAACTATAACCCTTAGGTTATTTAATTTTATACATAATATATAAAATTAGGTTACAATATCTTTCTTTTATTTGTTTATTATATAATAAAAAAATATAAACAACCACATAATATACATATTCATTTACTCACATATTCTTTTTATATATGACACAAAATAATTTAATATGTTGAGACATGTCACATAAATCTCTTAGTATTAATTTACTAGTATATAATTTAAATACTAGTATTCTTCGATTACTATAACTCTTAGGTTATTTAATTCGTATTCCTAATATATAATATTAGGTTATATAACTTTATTTTTATTTCTCTTTATATAATACATAAATATATATACATATTTATAATATATATTTATTTAATCTCATACATATCCCACATATGTCATAATGTATTTATCATTATTGATAAATAATTATTAAATTTATTTATTAGGCTAGACATTTAATCTTATGTCTTAATTATTAAAACCTCTTAATTCGGTTTGCTGTATTCAATAAGTTTTCTTTTCATATGGCTTGCCATATTTGTTAATTTAGCTTGCCATATTCTTAACCCCTTTTTATTAAATTTTTAACACTTGACTACTAGGTTAGACTCAATCTAATTGTCATTATAATAACTAGCTTGTCTAATTGGTTCAATATATATATATATATATATATATATATATATATATATATATATATATATATATATATATATATACACACACACACACACACACACATTACAAGAAAAAAGCCTAACAACGACCAATAATATCAGCGGTCGCAGATAGGCTTTTTTCTTGTAGTGTGTGTGTGATGTGTGTGTGTGTGTGTGTGTGTGTGTGTATATATATATATATATATATATATATATATATATATATATATATATATATATATTGTTTCTATTAAATTACCATTCAAGGCATAATTTTCACAAGCTTGTATAATTAAGCTGGGTTTTCATTTATTCTTGTATGATTAATTTAATTAATCATTCCCCTCATTTGGCTAAAATATAATATCACATCTCTAAGTATATATATGTACTTATACATATATGCATTCACTTTAGTTGAAATTTATTTCTTTAATAAATTTTCCCATATATTACTACATAATCTCTTTTATTAATTCTTGTAAATTTATAGGTATTTTAATACCTTATCCTTAATATACCTCAAGAGGACATATAAATCTATTCTAGGGTTTCAGATTTTTGTAACCCATATTCTCTCACATTTAAACCCTAACATATAGATTTGGTTAAAATGTTTACTCATTTTCCACACATCTCATATAATTCTTCATCATCTCATTACTCTTCAAAATTTCTTTACGTTGCTTCAAATATCAAACCATATAGGTTCTTAATTTTTTTAATCAGTCCTCTATTTTTAAATTTATGTTTTAAACTTTAACCTTTATTTAATCATTCAAGATTTTATTAATAAATCTTATAAATTTTTGGGTTGTCACATCATTAATATGTAATAAATAATAAATATATTAATTATTATTATATATAATATTTATTAAATACGTAAAATTAATCAATTTATCTACAAAAAAAACTATTTGTATAATGTTTATATTATACAATTAAAATAAATACTAAATCAATATGAAAATAAAGATATTAAATCATGTTTATAACTCAAATGTGATAAAATCAAATACAAATGAACATAAACATCTCCACGATACATTTAAATTCGAAAATTCAACCACAAGTTCAAGTATTTGATTAAATATAAATGCAAACATCTCTAGAATACCAAATAAAGTCTCAACTAAATTATTGAAATAAAATCCACGACACTTAATTCACAAAAAAGTATAAATCATTCTAAGGTCGTGAAGGTGATTCTTGGCAATTCTCATCATCATTTTCATCTATTAACCCACGAGTTCCACTTCCACTTGTTATTCCAACTTCTTCAAGTCTTCCATGTCCTTCAACTTCTTCATGTCTAAACGGGTTAATTATTCAACGACAGATTTGTGAATGACGTAAAGTCTACATCTAAATTCACAATGTCTTCTTCTTCCTTATTTACTTCTACATAAAACAAAATAAAAAAATTAAACACGTTACAAAAATTTAGAGACTTATACAAATATTAATCTAATATTGATAATGTAAATATTTCTCATCTTCACAAGGACGACGTTGTTGCCTTACAAAATGGCATTGCTCCTTCAACATAAACTATTTTCTCTAGCTCATCATAATCAAGAAATGGTTCTTCCTCCTCTTTAACAATCCAAAAGTCTGTTTTGTCAATTAACTCACAATTAGTTGGATGATAATTTCATCTCTTGTAGCAATGCCTAAAATTACGATGTCATATAATGGTATGTGATTTTTCCCATAAAACTAACGTCATATAATATTAATTATTAAAAATTCATAGAAAGATTAATTGAATTAATAAAAATACGAGTCCTTTTGATGCTCGTGAAAAAACACGAGATCATTATATAAGTCCTTTTGATGCTCCAACCGATTTCTTTTCTTGGTGTGTATGCGGTAAAAAACACACACTCCAATTTCTTTCGCACTACGATGAACTACTAGTTTGGCTAAGAATTTGATTGCTAACTTTTGTAAATTTGTAGCACAACTTCCAAACAATCTTAACATAGCTTGAATGTTAACCTTGAATGGTGAATGAAAAGATTGATAATCTTTAAGTGATTAATTAGTATAACTAATATAAAGATGTATAATAATTCATCAAGCCAATTAGGGCTAATTGAATTAGTGAATTAGTGGAACAAAAAGAAAAGCTAAGAAATGAGTATATTAAATTTCTTATCAATGTATTGAACATTTGTGGCATATAAAGAATAAATATGTGGATAAATGAATATAATAAATATTTATAAATGATGATAAATATGTTATGACTTATGTGAAAAATGTATGTCAGTAAATAAATATATATGTTGTAAATATGTGTATATATTTATTTGTTATATAAAGAAAATTAAAAAGAAAGTCTTATAACCTAATTATACATTATGTATGGAAATTAAATAACCTAAAGGTTATGGTATTTAAGAATATTAGTATTTAAAATTTATACTAACCTAAGAGATTAATTTTATTATCTCAATTTAGTATTTATTTTAAACTCAATTAAAACAAGTCTAATTGGGTTATAAAATTAAATGTACATGAGTAATTATTTAAATTCTAAAATGAGTGGAATTGAAACCCTAATTAAATAATTAGGGTAAGATAAAAATTAAGGCATTGGACAATGCTAATTCAAATGACCCAATCATTTAAATGGGAGCCCAAATAAATTTAATAGGAAGCCCAAATCATTTAAATGGGAGCCCAAACTTTGGCCCAAACTAAATTGGATTTTCTAGGAACTAAATAAGTAAAAATTGGAAAATAAAATGAATTAAAATTGGGCAAAAGGAGGGGGCTTCACCCGCCCATTATAGAGAGAAGTGGAGCATGTGTTTTTATTTTTCATTTTGTCAAAGTTATTATCAACTCCTACTAACCCCCACATGTGCCACAATATCTCTTAGCCACATTATTTAACTAGATTATTTAACTAGATTTGCAAGTAAGTGAAGAGATAAGGACGATTGCAAAAGATAAGAAAGAGATATAAGTTGGGGGATTACACCTACATACATATATTATATCTATACATATTTACTAGTTTATATATACCCCCTCATTTCTTAGCAAATAAAGTTTTCTTTCATTCCAAAAAGCTAGCAAATTAAAATAGAGAGAGAGAGAGAGAGAGAGAGCCGTGGGTTACCAAGTGAAGAGGGAGAGGAGTTTGTTTCATGTTTCCTAGCTCCATCTAATATTTTGGAAGAAGAAGAGTTGCTAAGGAAACCAAAGGTATAAAAGTTAACTTAGTTTATGTAAAGTATTTTGGTTGTTTAAAATCAAAACATGAGCTTATGTTTCTAAAATTCAAAACTCTTAATCTACATGTTTTCTAGTGTTTCATGTATGGATCTAACTATTTTGAGTGTTACAAGTTTGATCAAAGGAAAGAAAAGTAGAACTATGTTTTAAGGGTAAAAAATCCTAACTTTTCTTCACTTTGAATGTCTACCATTTAAGATCTGCACCTTCTTTTTGTGATCCGTCAAAAAGAAGTGCTAGATATGTGAGTTAAATTTTAAACCCAAGAGGTAGTACTTTAAAATGTTGATTTTACAAGCCATGGTGGCTGTTTTAGTCAAAACAGTCCAGTTAAAAGAAAAAACGGAAAAGGCAGTTCCTGGCCAGTTGCTTGCAGGAGCAGTTTCATCCATTTTATGTGCTTTAAAAATTCTGAAAAAAATTGGTATGTTAATATGACGAGTTATCAAGATTCAGTCCAAATATGGCGATTTTTGGATGTGTAGAATAAAAGTTATGGATTTTACAAGAAATGACTATTTTAAAAGTGAACCAAAATAACTTTTTGTATGTAACTCCAAAAATTGTAAAATTTTTATTCGACTTAGATGTATATAACAGGAACATACCTTGAAACGTTTGTAATTTTTGGACAAAAGGTTGATTTATGATAATTGTTTCAAGATCTGACTGTTTTGAACTATTTAAAAATAGTAAATGAAATTGAAAAAATCCAAAAAAAATAAACGTTCATGAGAATGTCATATTCTAATATTTTGCAGAAAAGAAATTTGTTTGGAGTTGTTTTTGATATTTTTCATGTAAATGATTGAGCTATGAATAAATGAGAAAATAGGTTATGTGATGTTAAAATTTGTGTAAATGTGATTTTCTTGACCAAAGGCCCATAAAATGATAGAATCAGATTTGTGGAGGGTATTTTGGTCATTTTGGATAAAATTTTATATTTATGGCATTTTATGATTATTAAATAAATGAATTAGTAAAGGATAAACAATTAGAATAAATTGTTTATTAGTTTAATAAATGATTAACATATTATTAAGAGATTAATAAAATTAGATTAAGATATTATTAAGTAATTAATATTATTCAGATTAAAATTGGATTAAAATATTAATAAATGATTAATAATATTATATTAAATTAAAATTAAAATATTATTAAATGATTAATAATATTAGTTAAGGATTAAAATATTATTAAATGATTGATAATATTTGTTAAGGATTAAAATACTATTAAATAATTAATAATATTAGATTAAAGTTAAATTAAAATATTATTAAATAATTAATAATATTAGATTAAAATATTATTAAACGATTAATAATACTAGTTAAGAATTAAAATATTATTAAACGATTAATAATATTAGTTAAGGATAAAATATTATTAAGTGATTAACAATATTAGTAAGTGAATAATATATTATTAAAAGATTAATAATATTATGAGGTGAGTAAGATGTTATTAAATGATTGAGAATACTTGTGAATGAATAAATTTTATTTAGTGGTTAATAATATTGAAAATGAAATAAAATATTATTAAGTTATTAATAATGTTAAGAAGTGATGGAATATTATCAAAAAATGATAATATTACTAATGATTTATGGTAGTATCTAATGTTTGATTATGTGACTAAATATTAAATAATTTATTATTAATAATGGCAGTGTTATGAGTTAAAAGAGATGTTATACTAATTGAGAGGTCAATCTTATTAATGATAAGTCTTTCAAAAGAAGTTAAATTAAATTGCATAGTATTAATCGACAATCGAGGCAAGTTTCCTAACTGAGCTTGAGTTATTATTAATTTCAAAGTATATTAGTAAATAATTATTGTTGATTATTCACATCTATAATGATTTTTCTTATTCGCACATAGTGCAATTGATTTCCTGTTATATTATTTGAAATGTGAAATAAATTTAAAGATCTTTTATTCATGAACTGTTTATGAGCCATGTTTCGGCTAAACTAATGATTGATGAATTGTTCTATTATTTGAACCAAGTTGTTATTGAAAGATTTATGTCATTTATTTCGGCTAGATCAATATTGATATTATATGTTGATATCATAGCATTCTTTTAAAAGTAATCCAAACCATATTGTTGTGATATAGACTCATGATATAAGACTGAGATGAACAACCCTTATAAAAAGGGGAACTTTATTGTCGGACATCCGACTTGCTCGCTATATTTGAGTATTATGCATAATATAAGGTACAATGGGGTTGATCATCTCACGTACTCACATAAGAGTATAATTAGTTTTTATAACTAACCTATATTCTTGAGGTAATTCAGTTTTATTAACTGATGATTCCTCTAGCAGTTCTTGACCCATTGTGATCACTCAGCATGAAATATGAGAATATCCTCTTTAATGAATATTGTTGCAGTATTGCTAATTTTTCATAATCAATTGAATATTATTGAACCTTCAAAAGAATTTTACTCTTTCATTCTTAATATGTTATTTAGTTTGGAATTCAAAAAAATTCTTATTATAATTGAAAATTGATTTATTGTTAAGCTATTTCACAATCTTTTGAATATTGTTGAATTTCTAAAAAGTTAGATTCTTCTATATCTTTTATTGAACGATTTAACTTGCTGAGCAAACTAGTTGTTCACCCTTGCTTAAATAAAATATTTCAGGTAGCCGAAAGATCTAAGAAGGATAAAGGCAAAGCGAAGGCGACCAAGTAGTATCAATTTGTGTAATGATTATCATATTATACTTTGGTTTAAGCCTTTTGTATTATAGGGCATGTAATGTTAAGGTTAGTTAACCTGGGATAATATTATATTTATGTACTAAGTTATGTAATGAATGATGTAATCTATAATGAATGGATAGTTAGATGTGATTTGTATAATGGATCGTGAGCACCAAACCCGAGGTTAGAGAGCTCGGATTTGGGGGCGTTACAAAAACCCTAGTTGCTATTACATTGGCTCAAGCCTAAAATATTAGTAAAACTCAAGACCGAGCTATTCATAAATCCTCAAGTCCAATTGCACATGTCGTATAAGACATTAGTCGGATTTGCAAAAGTATGAATCAATCCCAACAGTATGAAAGTGAAAAAACAAAATAATTTTGTAATAGTACAGATTTTGTGAGTAACAGATTTTGCTCAACGACAATTAGTAAATTAAGGTTTCTAGTTTCTAAAGAAAAGTAAATTAATTACTTCCTTATATAAACAACATAATTATTAAACAATGTGACAATTTATTCGGATCAATTAAAGAGAGATCGAGGGAATAATTGTTTATAGTGTGGCAAAAAGAGAACCAAATTTCATAAACTTATCCCACAACTTATTATGTGTCAAGCTTATAGAAATGAGTTTTATTTATATAGAAAGAAATGAATTCAATTTACCATCTCAATCAGGTATAGAAATTAGTTTTATTTGTTTAGTACGAGGGTTTCAGCCTTGATGGTATTCATTATACAATTCGAAATCTCTTTCTGTAAATTGCAACTTGCAGACATGGTAAGTTGGAAACATCTGAAATCCAGCAAGATAGCATAAATAAATATTCAAATGGTATTGTTTCAACCAATCCAATGACTCGTGATAAAATTTAAATTATAAGAATAAAAATTACAAAATTAAATAAAGCACCTTTAGAATATATCATGATAACATTTGTTTATAGCTTCCACCTTTAGAAAGTAACAAAGGTTAGAATATAACATAGGTGTGACACAACATGTGAAGAAAGATATATCTTTTATTCAGCTTTCAATCGATCCAAATGAGTCAAGATTAAGAAAAAAATAACAATAACTGAATTAAATAAAGAACCATCTAATTACTAAATAAAATACAGGGTGGTTGTTCGGCTTGAGTACTCTTAGTTTGGAGTGAAAGGGGCAGCACTTAAAAGTAAGCTAGTTTTTCTCTTAAGAGTGGCTCCCAAGACCTCATTCATGTCAAGAGCATCTGACTTCAAACCATTTGGCATTGTCCAGTCGAAGTGATATAACAATAGAGCTAGAGGTAACTCAATACTGGCTATACCAAATGCTATGCCAGGGCAAGATCTCCTACCTGCTCCAAAGGGAATATAATTAAGGTTTGTGCCATTGTAATCTATAGATTTGTTTTCAAATCTCTCTGGTTCAAAACTCTCTGCGTTAACCCAATATTCAGTATCCCTCCCGATTGCCCACGCATTAACCATAAGCTTGGTCCCCACAGGTATAGTGTATCCTTCAACTTCACATTGCTCCCTGCATTCTTTAGGGAGTAGCAGGGGAGCAGGTGGGTGCAAGCGTAGAGTTTCTTTGATTATCAACTTCATGTAGCTTAATCCTTGAAGGTCAGCTTCATGTATTATTGACTTTGCCTTGAAGGCTTGTCTAACTTCATCTTGCACCTTCTCCATCACTCTAGGATTTCTTATCAACTCAGACATTGTCCAGTCAAGTGCTGTTGAAGCAGTATCAGTTCCAGCTGTAAGCATATCCTGTAATACAAATAAACATGCATATTAGAATATTAATAATTCTAGTAAAAGTATTGAGTAGAATATTTTATAATAATAAATAAAAGAAGAAGCTAGAATTAAGGAGACTACTTACACAAATGATGCCTTGGATGTTGTCAGAAGTAATGGGAAACTGAAGGCCCCCTTTCTCTTGAACTCTCAAAAGAACATCAACTAGATCTTCCTCCCCTTCAACGCGGCCATCACTATTCTTTGTCTTGACCCTTTTCTCTTCATGCTCCTTGATGATATTGTAAAAGATCTGGTCAAGCCGCTTCCTAACCTTCTCAAGTTTAGACCTCAATCCACTAAAAAGATGAAGGAATCTATAGGAAGGAAACAAATCAGCAATATCAAAGCCTCCTCCCAAAGCAGCCATCAGGTCAATGAGGTGAACCAACTCATCTTGGTACTTGCTTTTCTCTCCGATGGCCGCTCGGCAAGTTATGGCGTTTGTCAATGAGGTAAACTTGTGAGTAAGATTGACAGGCGAATCCAACGACGACTTAATTGATTCGACTAAATTCCATGCCTCATCCTCACGAATAGAGCGAAAAGAATTGACTTTGTTGGCAGTGAGGAGTTCTACGGTGCATACTTTACGCATTTGCCTCCAATAATCATCGTAGTCATTAAAAACAACATCTTTACAGCCTTTCAATATAATCTTGCTCAGCTGAAGTTGTGCCCTATTCGAAAAGGCACGATCGTGGGTTTTGAATACCTCTTTTGCCACTCGTGATGACGAGACTACAATCGCGGATATTTCAGCCAGTTGAAGATGCATGATTGGCCCGTGTTTTTGGGACAAATCTCGGAGAGCTCGATGTTGTACTTCACCTGCCAATTCGAGTATGTTTCCGATGAGTGGTAGCTTTCGTGGGCCCGGAGGCAAATTTTGATGAACCCTAATTGTTTTTCTAATTAATAATCTTTTGAGTAGGATCAAGAAGGAGATAAAAAGAAAAGAGATTAGGAATATTGAAATTAACGAATTGATCATCTCCATTATATTATAGCTATAGCTATATTAATATTGCATGTAGCAATAGCTATAGATCAAATCAAATCAGAAAGAATAGAATATATCGGATATATGTTGCTTCAATACTTCTTCTTGTTGTTGTGGATACTAATGGCCATCTTCAATCCTATATATATGCATTGCTTGAATCATGAAGTCAAACTAAGATATAATTTCATTCCCCATTCAGTCAACGAGTCAAAGAATTTGGAGGATTAATTCAAACTAGGTTGCTTGAGATCGGAAATACTAGTTTAATACAAGTTGCAAAAACATGATCCTTCTATGAACTAGCTTATCAAGGAATTTGTAGTATTGAATTAAGGGAGGGTGTAATAATACAAATAGAATAAGTTATCACCATTCATGTAGGACTGGATTTTAGTGTGCGAGTTTTTGCTACAAAGTTTGAAGCAGATAGAATTTTATTAAGTTTAAGTAGGGACTGTATTCTAGTGTCATTTTAACTCAAGTGCTTTGTTGCTTTTTCGCTGCTGGTGGAGTATGACCAGTATTTATCCCTCCCACTGTCGCATATGATATATATATATATATATATATATATATATATATATATATATATATATGTATGTATGTGTATGTATGTATATGCATCTGAATGAATTTATTTATTTAAAATTCCAAGACAATCTCACTAGTTAGCCGACGGAACACATTTTCCTACGCCGAAACAAAAGACGGTGAGTAGACGTCTAGAAATAAAAGATCTGTAGGCATAAAAGAATGCCAAATGAGGGCTGCTAATTGAAATTCCCGCGTGAAAAATGCAAGGGTGGCTCTTAATAGGAGCACAACTGATGAATTTCATTTTACTCGTTCATCATGTTTTATATCTGTTGCTTTAGGCTCATTCGGATTTCTTGTAGTCCTCTTTTAAATTCGGTTGTCTTCGGGATATAAGATAAATGTAGGCAGTTAATATAGCTAGAACAGAAAATATGTCTTCATGTAATAAGTCTCTTAAATGATTAAGTGTCGTTAGAATAATTGTAAAGTATCACTAAATATATTTGATCTAATAACGTCATTTTGTGGCAGGACAAAGGCATGGTTGGGGACTCAGTTTGATTTTTTAATATTTTTACTTATACCCCTATACTTTTATTATCTTACTCATAATTCTATCAAAATTAATTTATTGATATATTTTTATATCCATTCTTAAATATAAGATTAATTTTTATTTTTTCTTAATAAATCTAAAGTGTTTTTAAATTTATAACTTTTAATAACAGTAAATCTTATAATTAAAAATATATTTTAGTTATAGTTCACAATTTTCTAATTATTATATTTGTATAAAATTAATTGACTTCATTTCGGACTTAAATTTGAAAATATTCAAGTTTTCTTATATTTTAAAATTGACGGAATTTTTAAACAATTGTGTATGTAACATTTTTATTAAAAAAAAATATGACGTGCAATTAATAATATAATTTTATATATATATATATATATATATATATATATATATATATACACACACACACACACACACACACACACAATACAATTCATTCTTTCAAGCATGTCCCCTTTTTAGAACAAATAATCTTCATCTATCGAATAATTCAAAAATTTACACATCTGTGATTTACACATGAAAATACCATCAAATGATTCAACACAATCTCAACTAAATCACTAGTCTTCTTTTCATGTGCTCCTAATCACGATAGATCGCATCATAGCTTTAACCTGCAAAGTAAGCAAGATTGAGCACGACAGCCCAACAAGTCTAACAGTCTGTCATGCATCACATAGCACATAGGTTTCACATTCAGTTCATGCATTTATATTCTTGGTGTTCAAGCATATTACAAATGCATTATCACATTTATGTCTTGCTGGTAGCAACATACATACCAGAGCATACTACACATGTCCTGTACATGTCATTCATTGCACATATATATTGAGTTCCCCGACTCAATTCAATAATTAGTCATAATTTGACCTTCATCATTCACAAAGCAATAATTCAGTTCATAAGTATTACATACTTATAAACATAAATCATGCTAACAGCTATCTATAGCAATTATAAGTCCACATAAATAAACTGAGAAACTTGCCATGATTGGAGATTATCGAAAAATTTAACTTAGCTTTTCTCCACAAATCGTACACAACTGTGTTTACATATATACACACATTAGATAACCAACTATGTCACAAAACATGCATGCAAATATTTAATCCATGATTATTAGTTTATTTAAACTATAATATTTTATTCCCATCCTAAAATCATCTTAGGTTCCTTTGAAAACTTTGTCCATTTTAACCTTTTTACGCATAATAAAGGTTTCTTATATCATTAATATGTAAACATTTTACATTCTTGAAGTTCAAACCATTCATACCCCATTTTAGAAATATCTTTTGCTTTTACTCGCAAATTCGAGATTTAAATGCATAGTTTATACCTTTTATAGTAAAGCATGGCTTACTAGCTATATCATTTCCTTTATTTACATTATTTTTATACCTTTTCGATAGCTCATAAGTTAACTCGACCCATTGCCTTATACACAAATATTCTATTTCATTAGCAAATTAGTTTCGCACTTTGTTTCATGAATAACTTACATCCTTGCATCGTATATATATATTAAATATATGTATATATACGCCATAACATAAATCTTAGCTCAAAATCGCCATTTTGAAGTCCGAAAACCTTTATTTCATCACTTTTATGTTCATTACAATTTTCTAATGGTTCTAAACTTTTCGTTTTCCTATAAAACCATTTTTCACATACTATTTTCGGCTTATCTCTCTTAAATATGTAAATTTATATTTACATTATATTTTTATTACATTATTTATGCCCGTATTGAGTTTTCGTGACATAACTTATCACATAACGTCAAAACTTATCGCTTGGGACTTTATTAGACTTAACATTGCTTAAAAATCTAGCCCAAACAAGATCCGGAATGCCGAACATCAAAATAGCCCATAGCGGCTACGCTCTGCGTCGTCCGTTTTTATGTTCTGACATGCTCCTTCAGTCATTTTTAATTCTTAAACCATTAATCGAATCGTGGCGAATTTCTAGTATGTTATAGACCTTATGACATAGTACATTTAAAAATTTTCTAAACGCGAAAACAAGCTACGAACATTGATCAAAACAACGCTCAAAAAGTCCGCCAAGTGACTACACCAACAGCACGGCGTGGCTGGCACAGCACTGGCTGCTGCCTTGCATAACGAATGATCCACTTTGCGATTTTCTCACGCCTTGTTCGCTTATCAGAAAATTCCCAAATTTCAGTATGTTTTTCGTATCATATGAGACTATTTTTAAAAAATATGAAACCCCCATTTCGGATTCATTAGGCATCCCAAATAGAGCGCCAAAAGTGTACGTTCATAAAAGTTTTTCACTTTCAATTCGGCTTTACCCTCTCTCGCTAAAACAGTCATAACTTTTTTGTTTCAAAACATTTTTGAGCGATTCTTGAGCCCACGCGAAACTTACTTCCGGGACTACAACTTCTCTTCATATCACCAATCCAAATTCCAAACCGAACAGAACAGAAATCTGCTCTAAGTGGACAGAATGTTTTATTTTTAGACTGCACGACCCTCCTTCCCTAAAATGGTCATAACTCCTTGTATACTGATTCCATCGAGATGATTCCAAAACATAATATTCTTTAAAGTCTATTGAAGTCACTCAAAATCTACACATCACTCAACACATAAAGGAGACAAGGTTGTCTGTATCAATTACCTACAAATACCCCGTGAACAACAAATGTGAAGATTTACTTCCAAAAATATAGTCCTTCCATTCACCCAATGCAAAATCCTATTAAAAAAATATCCTACCTATGGCTTTACACCAAGACTATATATTCCCCCATAAAACACTCTCCAAATATAAAACCCAATAAAGAACTCATCTGCTAAAGACTTGAATTGAACATTGAATACCTTTCTTAAACTGCCCCAACAAATAAAGGTTAGCCTGCAGATATTAATTCTCCCATTACTTATAGTGCTTCTTATCTTCTAACAATTTTACAAAAATAATCTCAAATAGATAGTATGACTAGTTATTCATGTATATACTCTACCTTGCTCAACATTTTAAGCAAGTCTCAAGTTTTAGCATACTAGTCTCTTTAAAGCATTTTACCGAACATGTAATATGCATATCATGAAAAGGGATATTTTTATGGATTTTGAACATGTAATCATTCCATCTCCCTTCAAAATTAATCTATTTGATTCCACCATTCAAATAACCTCCACAACCAAGAATGACAATAACAACATTAATTACTGAATTTCTATTAATTAAACAAGAGAACATATCATACCTCTTATTTGGTACTATAACCAAATCTTTACTTTCAAGCTTGTTTAATTTGGTTTGAATTTTCTCTTGACAATATGTTACTTTATGACTTCTACAAACTTAGATGATGGCTCCTGTTTGGTAGCTTGGTTACATGAAAAGTTAAAAGCAAAGAAAATAATTTGGAATGGTGGAGGGGCTGTGACTGATTTAGAACAGATGGAAAAGGAGAGTGGGCTGCTTCTTTTATCTTTATTTGGATCGGATGGCAGGAGCTTGGAGAGAACTGCTTTGTTTGTTTTTTTTTTCTGTTCTTTTTAACGTCTTATCACCTATACTTTAATACTCCAATCCAATTCCTATTATGGATACCCATTACATATAATATGCCACGTTCTCATTACAATTATAATTTATTTTTACATATTACCATCACATGTAATTCCATTATTTAATTTATACATTATAATAACATGTATTCCAATTAATAATCAAAATTGGATATTTATACATTTATAATATGTATAAAAATTACTCCACTAATTATGATGCTAAATTTCATAATTAAAATAAATTCTTATGATGAAACAAATCAATCCATATTTCTTTTCCATAAATTATTTTAATACACAATAGATTATATTCTTTTCATTATAAATTGTTTCTCTTTTCTCTTTCTCTCTCTAAACTTAGCCAATTTGGCTAAAAATGAATATAGGTAAATTTTGATTTTTGCTTATATAAAAGCTACTTTCAATTTCTTATAAGTTTGGTCACCCAACTTAAGTTTTCTCTAGTCTTCTCCCTCGTATTTAAAAGCTTGCAAATCACCTCATGACATATTCTTAGCATATTCTAAGAATATTTTTTATTCCTTAGCATATTCCTTAAGATATTTTCTTAAGTTTCAAATATTAGATTTTCAACCCTAAGGTTTTCGTAACTCGCACAATTCTCTCTCTCTCTTATCTTTAGCTGGCTTTTATTAAGTTATTTAATTACTCAATACTAGTAACTAAATTTAATCAAATAAGTTACTACATAAATCTTCTTAATTTATTTTACCCTCATGGAATCATATAATTTACATAACCTATCTTTGATATATAAATTATATAAAATGTGACGCTCCCAAAATTTGGTATACATCACCCATCTTGGGTCGTCAGATATATAGTACAGAATACAAATACAACTTACTAATACAACTGTCGTGTACAATACGACAAAACATAAACTATGAGTTTGAATACAAATATTATCTTCTAGAGAGTATTCATACTCAAAAGGAGTCCTCATTACATTTATTAACACACTATTACATAGAATAGTGAGGACTACTAACTAATACTATCATTCGGACCATCACTCCGTTCCCCGACTTACCCCAGCTACGTTCTCATTTCCTGAAGAGAACAGTGAAAGAAAGGGTGAGCTCAACTAGCCCAGTAAGAAATATTATGACTAAGATAATGCAGAATAAATTATCATTAGCCTTCAACAATGTTAAACTGATAAAATATAATAGACATCAAGTTTAACTGCAGCGGAACAAGCAATCCATTAAAAGAGTCAAGTAGAAAATAAACTCTACTATCTTTTATGATTTAAAAGATTTTTCAACACTGTTATCGCTGGGACTCAGCTTAATAAAATAATCCACATCATCGAATCACCCCTGCACTACGGCCAAGGATATTCGTGTATTCATTAATGGTCATGATCATGCCAACAACTGTCCATCAATGCACTACGGGCCAATGAGGACTTTTACCACATCATTTGTAACATTACGGTCATGATTATACCGATATATAATTCCTAGTCATAATCATACCAATCAACAGTCCATCTATACACTACAGGCTAAAGATGACTTTCATCACAGTATAAGCATGAGGATGATGACAATGATATAAGAATTCAATCAAACGAGATCAAGGATAAATATTAAAGATTTATAATTCAATTTATCCAGAGTTTAAAAATGTCTAAATTATCAACATGATAACTGCTTTGTGGAGTAAAATTCAAGAATAATATTCATGTAAAAATAATTCGAACAGAAAAAAAAATCAATTTTTATTATGAATAGTACCCAGGTTGTAAGACCCCAACTTTTATAAATAAAGATGAATTTTCTATAAATATCATTTTTGAATATTATGGAGTTAATTTGATATAATGTTATAGTTGTGGGTAATATTTATAAATTTTGCAAAGTGCGCAAGTTGTTATATAATATTCGATTGGTCGGGGAATATTCGTTTTAACAGGAAATATTCGTACAACGGTACAATCATTGGTGGACCCCACAACGAAATTATTGTCGGATTGAGAAAACGACAAAAATATTTTATTAAAAATAACGGCGGAAGTTTTACCATTGATACTGTTAAACTACTCGGTAGTAAAAGTACAGTAATACGTGTGGTTGCATAGTAGCACACGGTATTGATTATTAATGCTTATGTGAGAAGTCACTCAGTTTGATTCAATTATTGTCAGTTAATAATATGAATTATTTAGCGATAATGACGTTTTGTTTTATTCGTATTATTAACGTAATAAAACAGAAACATCTTTTTATATAAAACAGAATACTTTATTAAAGTTATTCTATAAATAGAATATATTATATTTTATTTAAAAGATTTTTCTTTAAATATGGACCGTCAGATTAAAGTAATCAATCTGGACCGTTCATGGATTAGTTACTATGCATTTTATTTTTCTATAAATAGCAGCTCATTCCTTCATTATTTCTTACGAATTCACTGAACTCTAGAGAGAGAAACTATAGAGAGAGAAAAGAAGAGTATTCTACTACTTAACTACTTCCTTATTTCAGCTCTTCTTTAAAACGGTAAGGGGTGTTATTCTTTCTTATTCATGAAGAGAACTGTTGTTATTCCATTTCTTATTATTCTGTTGGAATAACCTGTATACGCGGTCTACCCTATACTTGGTGACATTCTTCTATTATTCTGTTGGAACATCTTGTCTGTGTGTTTTACACCGGACCTGGTTCCGTTTTTATTATTATTCTGTTGAAACATCCTGTTTGTGTGTTTTACACCGGACCTGGTTCCGTCTTTATTATTATTCTGTTGGAACATCTTGTCTGTGTGTTTTACACCGGACCTGGTTTCGTCTTTATTATTATTCTGTTGGAATATCCTGTCTGTGCGTTTTACGTCGGACCTGGTTCTATTATTTATTATTCTGTGGGAATAACCTGTCTGTGCGGTCTATCGCATGCATGGTGATTTCTTTTGTTATTCCATTCTTTATTATACTCAGTTGGTTAAGTTTTAACTTCTATACTCCATGAAATTTGTGGAATATCCTTGATAATTGTGTTTCATCCAGTATCTTTTCATGAAAATATTCTTCTAAGCATTCTTGAATTTTACTCCACAAAACAGTATCATGTTGACAATTTGGACGTTGTTAATTCTTGGATAAATTAATTCTTGAACTTATTTTATTGAATTCTTATATCATTGTCATTATCCTCATGTTTATAAAATGTTAAAAGTCATCTGTGGCCTGTAGTGCATAGATGGACTTGGTATGATTATGACCAGGGATTATTCGGTATAATCATGACCGTAATGTTACGAATGATGTGGTAAAAGTCCTCATTGGCCCGTAGTGCGTTGATGGACAGTTGTTGGCATGATCATGACCATTAATGAATACACGAATATCCTTGGTCGTAGTGCAGGGGTGATTCGATGATGTGAAGTATTTTATTAAGCTGAGTCCCAGCGATCACAGTGTTGAAAAACCTTTTAAATCATAAAAGATAGTAGAGTTTATTTTCTACTTGACTCTTCTAATGGATTGCTTGTTCCGCTGCAGTTAAACTTGATGTCTATTATATTTTATCAGTTTAACATTGTTGAAGGCTAATGATAATTTATTCTGCATTATCTTAGTCATAATATTTCTTACTGGGCTAGTTGAGCTCACCCTTTCTTTCACTGTTCTCTTCAGGAAATGAGAACGTAGCTGGGGAAAGTCGGGGAACGGAGTGATGGTCTGAATGATAGTATTAGTTAGTAGTCCTCACTATTCTATGTAATGGTGTGTTAATAAATGTAATGAGGACTCCTTTTGAGTATGAATACTCTCTAGAAGATAATATTTGTATTCAAACTCACAGTTTATGTTTTGTCGTATTGTACACGACAGTTGTATTAGTAAGTTATATTTGTATTCTGTACTATGTATCTGATGACCCAAGATGGGTGATGTATACCTAATTTTGGGGGCGTCACAGTTGGTATCAGAGCTTAGGGATATGATCCCTGACTAAGATGTGAAAATAGAACTAGGAGGGGAGAGACGGGGAATTCCTTCGCTAGTATGACCTACCTAAGTTTATTTGCATGGTATTTAATTGGTCGGTTATAATATAAGGATAATATATGACATATCAATTAACTTTTATTTTGTGACAGTATCTGAAAATGGCATCTGAGAATGTTGAGAATAGCAATGGAGCACAGGCGACTGTTGATTCACCACATATCAATAATTAGGATAATGTGCATCAGGAAGGTGACAATCCTCATGCAAACAACAACACTGACCAGATGATGAATGATGGAATGTTCAGAAACTTTATGCAGTTCATGCAACAGCAGGCGAGAGCGGCTCCTGTCCAAAATATAGGTGGAAACACTGAAAACTCTCGGGCGGTCACCGCTAAACAGTTCAAGGAGCTGGGACCACCAGAGTTTAAGGGAGAGCCAAAACCACTTATAACGAAAACATGGATAAAGCAGATTACCAAGATATTTGATATCTTGGGATGCTCCGAGGAGCAAAAGGTTCCCTTTGCTGCCTTTATGTTGCAAGGAGAGGCAGATTACTGGTGGAAATCGATTAAGCGTACTCAACCTGCCGCACTGAAGATGTCTTGGGAGAAGTTCCAAGAGGTGTTCAATGACAAATACTTTCTCGAAAGTGTTCGTCACATGAAGGAGGTGGAGTTCATCAAATTAGAGCAAAATAATATGATCGTGTCGCAGTATGAGGCTAAATTTGCTGAGTTGTCCCGCTTTGCATCCCACTTGGTGGATAATGAAGAGCGAATGACGCGAATATTTTTGAGAGGTTTGAAACCTGAGATACGTCAACATCTTATTTCTCATAAATTATGTTTGTATTCAGATGTTGTGAATAGGGCTCAGTTAGTGGAGTGCGATAACGAGTCAACGCAACCAAAAGAGAGCAGTCGGCAAAATGATAATACCAGTGAGAGCAGTCATCGAAGCGGTGACAACAAGCGTGGAGGGAATCAACAGGCCAGAAATGGTAACCACTTCGGTGGTAATCAGAGCCAAAATAATAAGAATGGTCATTTCAAGAAGAGGAGATTCAACAATGATGGAAAGACGTCAGCACCAGCATCCGTTGTTAAGGAAGGAGAACGACCACCTATCATATGTTTCAAATGCGGAGGGGAGAGGCACATCAGTCCAAACTGCGCGATGCCGTCTAAAGCATGTTACAATTGTGGAAGAGAAGGTCATTTAGCTCGATTTTGTCGTTTACCAAAAATAAGTTCAGCCAAGATGGAGACACCAAAGGCCGTCCCAGAAAAGTCAAAACCGGTAGTGCAAGGGAGAGCGTTTGTTGTGACCTCCCAGAAAGCAAGGAACCCGAATGACGTCATCACGGGTAAGCTTATCATAAACTCTAACGAAGTCTATACTTTATTTGATACCGGTTCTACCCATTCTTTTATTTCTCCTACTTGCGCTCATCGATTAAATTTGATTCCGGAGAAATTAGACTTTAACTTATCTGTTGAAACTCCATTGGGAGAAACCTTCATTACATCCACGGTTTATAAGTCTTGTTTGGTTCAAATTGGTACCTACACATTACCTGTCGATCTTATTTCATTAAAAATACTTGCATTTGACGTGATTCTAGGGTTTGATTGGTTAACTACTCATCATGCAAAAATTGATTGTTTTCGTAAGGTTGTTAGCTTTCATATTCCTAATCGACCTATTATGCGAATTCAAGCAACCAAACCATTAAAATCAATCGCTGTCATCTCAAGCCATAAAGCTATTCGTTTATTGAAAAATAGATGTCAAGCTTTCTTAGCTCATGTCATGGATCTAAACAAAAATACGTCAGTTTTGAATGATATTTCTATTGTTAATAAATTCCCTGACGTATTCCCTGAAGAACTTCCTGGCCTACCCCCAGAGCGTGAAATTGAATTTTGTATCGACCTTGAACCCGGTACAAAACCCATTTCCAAAGCTCCATATCGAATGGCTCCTATTGAACTTCAGGAGTTAAAGATTCAACTGCAGGAATTGTTAGACATTGACTTTATTTGTCCTAGTACTTCTCCTTGGGGTGCTCATGTGCTATTCGTGAAGAAGAAAGATGGAAGTATGCGACTTTGTATTGATTATCGGGAGTTGAATCATGTCACCATCAAAAACAGGTACCTATTTTCACGTATTGATGACCTGCTTGACCAGTTGCAAGGAGCACAATTCTTTTCAAAGATCGATCTTCGTTCTGGATATCATCAGCTGAAGGTTAAAACTGAGGATATTTCAAAGACGACTTTTAGAACTCGGTACGGGCATTATGAATTCCTAGTCATGTCCTTTGGATTGACTAATGCTCCTGCTGCCTTCATGGATATGATGAACCGGGTATTCAAGGAATATTTGGATCACTTTGTGGTCGTCTTTATTGATGACATCCTTATTTATTCCAAAAGTCGTGAAGATCATGAGCAACACTTGAGGCTGGTACTCCAAAGGCTTCGTGAATACAAGCTTTATGCCAAGTTGAAGAAATGCGAGTTCTGGCTGGAGGAGGTAGCATTCCTTGGGCACGTAGTATCAAGTCGTGGAATATCGGTTGACCCGACAAAGATTGAAGCTATTCAAAGCTGGGAGCAACCTAAATCAGTGACCGAAGTACGTAGCTTTCTTGGTTTAGCTGGTTATTATCGGAGATTCGTGGAAGGATTTTCTCGAATCGCTACTCCATTAACTCAGCTGACTCGGAAAGATACAAAGTTCGGTTGGAGCGAAGAATGTGAGCAGAGTTTTCAAGAACTCAAGAGGAGACTCATTTCAGCACCTGTTCTAACAATACCATCTGGCTCGGAGGGATTTGTCATCTACAGTGATGCTTCGAGCAAAGGGTTGGGATGCGTTCTCTTGTAACATGGAAAAGTCATAGCCTATGCATCAAGACAACTCAAGGAATATGAGAGGAATTATCCTACTCGTGATCTAGAGTTGGCAGCTGTTGTCTTTGCACTTAAAATTTGGAGGCATTACTTGTATGGGAAGAAGGTGGAGATCTTTACGGATCATAAAAGCCTCAAATATTTCTTCACTCAAATGGAACTCAACATGCGACAACGACGTTGGCTTGAACTGTTGAAAGATTATGATCATACCATTCAATACCATCCTGGAAAAGCGAACGTGGTAGCTGACGCATTGAGTAGAAGATCATATGCAAGTACGAGTGCAATATTGTCAACACAAAGGCCCATTTTGTATGACTTGCAAAGGATGGAGATAGAGTTAAAGACTTCATGAACCCATGTGATGATGGTGAATATACGAGTAGAACCAACTTTAATCGATAAAGTTAAAGCTGCTCAAGCTACAGACCTGGAGCTGATGCTTATGAGGAAGAAAGTGCAAGAAGGTGCTATGCCGGAAGCAAGAATCGATGAAGAAGGAATACTTCGAGTCAACTCCAGACTTTGTGTTCCTAACAACCCTGATTTAAAGTATGAAATCATGATGGAGGCGCACAACACACCGTTTGCAATCCATCCTAGAAGTACCAAAATGTATCATGATCTTCGTCATACATTTTGGTGGAGCAATATGAAAAGAGAGATAGCGTTGTTTATCTCAAGGTGTCTAACTTGTCAACGAGTCAAAACGGAGCATCAAGTACCAAAAGGTCCATTGCAACCACTTGAAATTCCAGAATGGAAGTGGGAGCACATTACCATAGATTTCGTTACCGGTCTTCCTAGGGTTTCTCAAGGTATTGATGCGATTTGGGTCATTGTTGATAGATTGACCAAGTCTGCTCATTTCTTACCGATACGAGAAACTTATACACTTGAACGTCTTGCTCGTATGTACATAAACGAGATTGTAAGACTGCATGGTATGCCAGTATCCATAGTTTCTGACCGAGACCCAAGATTCACTTCACGATTTTGGGTTAGTTTACAAAAAGCTATGGGCACTTATTTACGATTTAGTTCGGCATATCATCCTCAGACGGACGGACAATCAGAGAGGACTATTCAAACTCTAGAAGATTTATTAAGACTCTGTGTCTTTGACTTCAAGGGAAGTTGGGACAAGTTCTTACCATTGGTGGAGTTTTCCTACAACAACAGTTATCAAGCAAGTATTGGCATGGCTCCATTCGAAGCATTGTGATGCCCCCAAAATAGGTATACAACACCCATTCTGAGTCGCCAAATACATGATACAGAAAGCAAACTACAACTTCAATAATACAATTGTCGTGCAAAATACGACAACACATACTGTGAGTTTAAATACAAATATTATCTTCTGGACAATATCCACACTCAAATAAATCCTCATTATAATTATTCAAACACTATTTTACAGAAATAGTGAGGACTGCTAAAACATCTTTCTAGAACCATCACTCCATACCCCGACTAGATCCTGCTATGTTCTCACCTCCTGAGAAGAAAAATGGAACAAAAAGGAAAAGGGTGAGCTCAACTAGCCCAGTAAAGAATATTATGACTAAGATAATATACAACAAATTATCGTTAGTCTTCAACAGGGAAAAATCTGATAGAATATAATCGACAACAAGTTTTAGATCAACAACTCCAGCGGAAACAACAAACCATTAGAAGAGTCAAGTAGAGAAAGAATTCTACTATCTTCTAAGATTTAAAAGTCCATCATCAATATTTTATCCCTGTAACATCAATTAATAATCATCTTTATCCAAATATTCATCTTTGCACTACAGGCCAAAGATATTCATTTGTATCACCTGTCAGTCATGTTCATCTCAACACCTGTTCATCTTTGCACTACAGGCCAAAGATATTCATCAAGTAATCATACATCTTTGCACTACAGGCCAAAGATATTCAGTAATATCATCATTTAGGACTGAGGATGATGAAAAATATCTTAAAGAGAACGAATCCAGTGAGACAGAATGACAAATATTAGGGATTCGTATAACAGTTTATCCAAGATCAATAATACTTCATAATAATCAATTGTGAAGCAGAATTCAAAAATAAAGATCAAAACATGGATACAATCAAAGATAGTAACCATAATAGACATCTTGGACAAAAAGGGAAAATTTTATTTTTCGGTGAATAGTGCCGTATTCGTGAATAGTACCGTATACGTGAATAGTGCCGTATACGTGAATAGTAACCCCGGCATAAAAAGTTTCAAATTTGATAAAAACTCATATCAATATTTCAACATAATGATATTGAAGAAAATAATATCATTAAGAAGAAAATAATATCCCTTACCTCAAAATATCAGTACTTCTGGTCGGAATACCGGTATAAGGCTGAAAGAAACTTGCTCTGATGAATAGAAACTCTCAAAGTATCTAAATACTCACAAAATACACTCAATAATCTAGAGAGAGAAAGAGAGAAAACTTGTTTCTGGTGTGATTTTCAATTCTAACTTAGCCCTCTATTTATAGGAAAATGTTAGCACGCCGAAGCAGACTTAACCTGCAACCTGATGGCTTTACCTGCTACTATTCCCACCCACCACATTTGAATAAAAATCTCAGCACATTTCTTCACCAACCAAGAGTGGGGCCCACCAATTCTAGAATTCTCCATCAAAATGATAAACTCCGAAAATTCAACAATTTCTGAACCAGACATCTCGTAAAATTCATAATAAATCATACGTTCATTTTTAACGGTTCAAAATTTGTGGACATATACTCAACTTATATATGTATAACATATCCAAAAATTACCACGATCCAACGGTCGGATTAAAAATTATAACCCCCGCAAAATATCTCAAAAATTCTGATTTTTAATACCTCAATTCCGACAAAAATACTAATAAAAATCTCAACATTAACTCCTTCATTTTTAACCACAAAAATATATCCCTCATTTATATCCACATAAAATAAATATTTCCTTATCATATGAATCAATAATTAATTATTCACAAATAATATTACAGAATCACATTTATGACAACCAGGCCGTTCCCAGGAAAGAGGGGGCTTTCCAATAAGGATTTCTCCTTACTGGTGCGCAATTAGATGACCAAACCTCTCCTTAGACAGAACTTTTTAGACATTGCCAATAATGTTATCTAATAATATTATTCAAATAATATGAATTATTGATCTGATAATGGAAAATACTGTGCAGCAACAATTATTGAAACAACAATAATATAAAATATCAACGCAACAATTATTGAATCAATAAAATAAAATATTGAACAATAACTACTGTAACAATTATTGAGTAGTGCCTTCTTACGTAAGAATCAATAATTGGTGCAATACCGTGTGCTACTGTATTTTAACCACCGGGTATTCCAACAGTATTAACGGTAACAACTACGCCGTTATTTATAAATAACTTATACTTGTCGTTTTCTTCATCCAATCGCTTTCCGTTATGGGGCCCACACAAGGCTGCGCCGTCGTACGAATATTCCCCGACAGCAAGAATATTCCACGACCAAACGAATATTCCCCGACAAAATGAATATTTTATAACCACTTGCTTATTTTGTAAAATTTGCACATTTCACCCATAACCAAAGTATTATATCAAATTAACCCCTTATTATTCACAATAATATTTAGAGAAAATTTGATTTTATTCATTAATAAGTTGGGGTCTTACAACCTCCCCTCCTTATGAAATTTCGTCCTCGAAATTGACGTACGTACCTGATGTTTCAAAAAGGTGAGGATACCTCGCTTTCATTTCTGATTCCAACTCCCAGGTCATTTCTTCAATAGCATGGTTTCTCCACAAAACCTTAACTTGTGGTATAACTTTCGTGCGTAGGACATGCTCTTTCCTATCCAAGATCTTAACAGGTACCTCCTCGTACGTTAAATCTTCAGCTATCTCGTCTGGTTCTAACTCAATAATGTGGTTCGGGTCTTTAACATATTTACGAAGCATAGATATGTGAAAAATATTATGAACACGAGACATGCTTGGAGGTAATGCGAGTCTATATGCCACATTTCCTATTCGCTCAAGAATCTCAAATGGACCAACAAATCTTGGATTGAGCTTTCCTCTCTTCCCAAATCTTGTAACTCCCTTCCATGGTGCAACACGTAATAATACATGATCCCCAATATTAAATTCCACGTCCTTCCGATGAAGATCCACATAACTCTTTTGTCGATCCTGTGCCGTTTGTATACGTTGTCGAATCGTTTGGATCTTCTCTGTAGTAATGCGTACCAACTTTGGTCCCAACAATATTGCTTCACCCACCTCGTCTCAGCATACTGGAGAACGACATTTTCTTCCATACAACGCCTCGAATGGAGCCACACCTATGCTCGCCTGATAACTGTTGTTGTAGGAGAATTCCACCAATGGTAGGTACTTATCCCAACTCCCTTTGAGATCTAGGACACAAAGTCTTAATAGATTTTCAAGAGTTTAAATAGTCCTCTCTGATTGTCCGTCCTTTTGAGGATGGTATGCCGAACTGAATCGTAAATCTGTGTCCATAGCTTTCTGCAAGCTAACCCAAAATCGTGAAGTGAATCTTGGGTCACGATTCAAAACTATGGATACTGGCATGCCATGCAATCTCACAATCTTGTTCACGTACATACTGGCAAGACGTTCAAGGGAATAAGTCTCACGTATAGGCAAGAAATGAGCGGACTTGGTTAATCTATCAACAATAACCCAAATCGCATTTATGCCTTGAGAAACCTTGGGAAGACCCGTAACAAAATTCATAGTAATGTGTTCCCACTTCTATTTCGGAATCTCAAGTGGTTGCAATGGACCCTTTGGTATTTGATGCTCCGCTTTTACACGTTGACAAGTTAAACATCTCGAGATAAACTCCGCGATCTCTCTTTTCATATTGCTCCACCAAAATGTATGTCGAAGATCGTGATACATTTTGGTACTCCCAGGATGGATTGCAAACGGTGTGTTGTGTGCCTCCATCATTATTCTATGCTTCAAGTCAAAATCGTTATGAATACAAAGTCTGGAGTTGACTCGAAGTATTCCTTCTTCATCGATTCTTACTTCTTGAATAGCACCTTCTTGCACTTTCTTCTTCATACGCATCAGCTCCATGTCCGTAGCTTGAGCAGCTTTAACTTTATCTATTAAAGTCGGTTCTACTCGTATATTTGATATCATCATGTGGGTACTTGGAGCCTTCATCTCTATCTCCATCCTTTGAAAGTCATACAAAATGGGCCTTTGTGTTAACAACATTGCACTCGTACCCGCATATGATCTTCTACTCAATGCGTCAGCTACTACGTTTGCTTTTCCAGGATGATATTGGATGGTATGATCGTAATCTTTCAACAGCTCGAGCCAACGTCGCTGCCGCATGTTGAGTTCCTTTTGGGTGAAGAAATATTTGAGGCTTTTATGATCTGTATAGATCTCCACTTTCTCCCCATACAGGTAGTGTCTCCAGATCTTCAACGCAAAAACAACTGCTGCCAACTCCAAATCATGAGCAGGATAATTTCTCTCATATTCTTTGAGTTGTCGAGAGGCATAGGCTATAACTTTCCCATGTTGCATGAGAACACATCCTAACCCTTTGCCTGAAGCATCATTGTAGATAACAAATCCATCCGAACCAGATGGTACTGTCAGAATAGGTGCCGAAATGAGTCTCCTCTTGAGTTCTTGGAAACTCTTCTCGCATTCCTCACTCCATACGAATTTTGTATCTTTCTGAGTCAGCTGAGTTAACGGAGTAGCGATTCGAGAAAATCCTTCCACAAATCTCCGATAATAACCAGCTAAGCCCAGAAAGCTACGTACTTCGGTTGCTCCCAACTTTGTATGGCTTCAATCTTCGCCGGGTCGACAGATACTCCATATTTTGACACCACGTGCCCAAGGAATGCTACTTCCTCAAGCCAGAACTCGCATTTCTTCAATTTGGCATATAGCTTCTTTTCACGAAGCCTTTGCAGTACCAGCTTCAAATGGCGCTCATGATCTTCACGACTTTTGAAATAGATGAGGATGTCATCAATAAAGACAACAACGAACTGATCCAAATATTCTTTGATTACACGGTTCATCATATCCATGAAGGCAGCAGGAGCATTAGTCAATCCAAAAGACATGACTAAGAATTTATAATGCCCGTACCGAGTTTTGAAGGCAGTCTTTGGAATATCCTCAGTTTTAATCTTCAGCTGATGATATCCAGAACGAAGGTCGATCTTTGAAAAGAATTGTGTTCCTTGTAACTGGTCGAATAGGTCATCAATACGAGGTAGCGGATACCTATTCTTGATGGTGACATGGTTCAATTCTCGATAGTCAATACAAAGTCGCATACTCCTGTCTTTCTTCTTTACGAATAAAACAGGAGCACCCCAAGGAGACGTACTAGGACGAATAAAACCGATGTCCAACAACTCCTGTAGTTGGACTTTTAACTCCTGAAGTTCAATAGGAGCCATTCGATATGGAGTTTTAGAAATGGGCTTTGTACCGGGTTCAAGGTCAATAAAGAATTCAACTTCACGTTCTGGGGGTAGACCAGGAAGTTCTTCAGGAAATACATCGGGAAATTCTCTAACAATAGAAATATTATTCAAATCTGACTTGTCTTTGTTCAAATCCATAACATGGGCTAAGAAAGCTTGGCATCCGTTTTTTAATAAACGAATAGCTTTGTGGCTTGATATGACAGTGATTGATTTTAGTGGTTTAGTAGTTTGAATTCGTATGACAGGTTGGTTAGGAATATGAAAACTAACAACCTTACGAAAACAATCAATTTTAGCATGATGAGTGGTTAACCAATCAATTCCTAAAATCACATCAAAAGCAAGTATCTTTAAAGAGATAAGATCAACAGGTAATGTGATAGTGCCAACTTGGATCATGCAAGATTTATAAACTGTAGATGTAAGAAAGGTTTCACCTAACGGAGTTTCAACAGATAAGTTAAAGTCCAATTTCTCCGGAGTCAAGTTTAAACGTTGAGCACAAGCAGGAGAGATAAAAGAATGGGTAGAACCGGTATCTAGTAAAGTATAAACTTCGCAAGAATTCAAGATTAGCTTACCCGTGATCACCTCGTTCGGGTTTCTCGCGTTTTGGCCAGTCACGACAAACGCCCTTCCAGGAACCGCTGATTTCGACTTATCTGGGACAACTTTTGGAGTCACCATCCCCGCTGAACTTGGTTTTGCTACAGAACACTCTCGAGCTATATGACCCTCCTTTCCACAGTTATAACGTACCTTGGATTGTTGTGGGCAGTTTGGGCTGATATGTCCCTCTTTCCCACATTTGTAACATACGACCGGTGGTCGTTCTCCTCCCCTAGAAACAGTTGATGTTTGTGCTGACGTCTTCACGTTATCATTGTTGTACCTTCTCTTCTTGAAATCTCCTCCTGACTCGCTCCTTCTATTATCACGACCACGATTACCACCAGAGTGGTTACCGCTTTTGTCCGAATATTTTCCTCCCTGCTGGTTTTCATTGCTTCGATGACTGCCGCCACCGGTATGACCCTGGTTATGGTCCCTCGGTTGCACATACTCATTATCTCGCTCTAATAATTGAGCCCTGTTTACAACATCTGAATATAAAAAAAATTTATGAGAGATAAGATATTGCCGAATCTCGGGTTTTAGACCTCTCAGAAACATCCTTGTCATTCGTTCCTCATTTTCGACCAAATGAGGTGCAAACCTGGATAACTCTGCAAATTTCGCCTCATACTGGGACACCGTCATGTTGTTTTGTTCCAGTCTGATAAACTCCATCTCCTTCATATGACGAATACTTTCAGGAAAGTACTTGTCATTGAACAGTTTTTGAAATGTTTCCCAGGACATGTTGAGTGCGTCAGGCTGGGTACGCTTCACAGACTCCCACCAGTAGTCTGCCTCACCGCGGAACATAAAGATGGCGAATGGAACCTTCTGTTCCTCCGTGCATCCCAAGACATCGAATATCTTGGTAATTTGCTTGACCCACGTTTTCGCCATGATCGGATCCGGCTTTCCCTTAAATTCTGGTGGTCCCAATTCTTTGAACTGCTTAGCTGTGACAAACCGCGCGTTGTTATCATTTCCATTCGTATTCTGCACACGAGTCTCTCTCGTCTGATTTTGCATGAACTGCAAAAAGCTCCTAAACATTCCATCATTCATCGTTTGCTCGGTAACATTGTTTACAGGAGAAATATTGTCTTCCTGTTGCACGTTCCCCTGGGTGGTGATCAAAGGTGTCTCCACGGTCTGATTTACTCCATTATTAACGTTCTCAGTTGCTATTCTTAAATACTGCCATAAAACAAGGGTTAATAGTCATGTCATATCACTTCAACAAAAAGGCTTATCAGCGACCGCACATCTGCGACCGCATATAGTCGCAGATGGGTATCAGCGACCGTATGCAGTCGCTAATTGTAGTCGCAGAAAATCTAGTCGCTGAAATGACATCAGCGACCAACAATAGCGACCGCATCGTTAGCGACCGCAATCAGCGACCTCAGCTGTCGCTATTCTGACTCATGCTGAGTCATGTGTCAGACGTGATGTGGCACACGTGTCAGCGACCGGTAATAGCGACCGCAGGCGGTCGCTGAAGTAGAAGCACCTTACTCGGTCGCTAATACTGTATCAGCGACCGCGTGCGGTCGCTGACTTTGTTTTTTTTTTTTTAAATATTTTTCCTGTTTTATTGATTTCCCAAAAATAACCTGCTTTGTACCTGCTTTTTATCCCAACACACAACAGTATATATAAGAATCCATCCATCCATGATAACTACTATATGATAAACATCCATCCATACATACAGTCCAAAGAATGAATCTAAATCAACACAACACAATACAATCGTAAACATCCATATAATAGAATCGTAAACCAATACAGTCCAAAGATAAGTAGTTTAAAAAATTACAAGGCTTTAAAAATCTAAAAAACAAGTCTAACAAGGCTTTACAAATCTAACATGCATGACTGGTCTAGCTCTTCATGGATCATTCAAATTAGTACCCTATAATTAACAAAAGAATAAAACATATATGTTACATGTGTTGATACTGCTATGACATGGGGAAAGCTAAATAATAGATAATGTACATAATGAAACATTAAAAGTACTTAGTCGCCACCCTGATGCTGTGATGCTGCTGCTTCCGCCACTGCCTTCGCCAAGTCATCAGGATTCAGAGAATGCAGATGCACGCCCAGTATAAGAAGAAGATCACGATTTTGACAGATCGCCCTCACACAGTCAGCAGGAGTATGATAGGCTGGATGACCTGATGACTGTGTAGACTGTGTATACTGGGTAGCAGAGCTGCCCGTGCCACTGATGGTCGGGCGTCGTCTTTGTCCTTGGCCTTTAACATAATTTTTCTTCACGACGGACGCCCTCTCCCACAATTCTTGATCAATCACCGGACGCGGGGTGCCTTCAGAATAACGCTCGTTCATTAAGCCCTTATAAGTGTCCTGTCAGAAGGTCAACAAATAAATAGTTAAAAATAAATACGAAATGCTAAAAAACATGACTATAATATGTTTAAAGTTAACTTATTACCGCTATCTGAACAGCATCAGGCAGACCATCACGGGTGGCCACATACACATCCAACCAATTGATAGGTTGACCTTGAGACTCAGACTCCTACAGTTCATGTTCTCATATTAATATGTAAACATATGATATTTTAGCTACAAAACATGACTGTAAACATAAAGACAAATAACTAAGCCAAAGCTTGTTATACATACGTACCCTAGCAGTAATATGTTGCAGCTGAGATATACTGTCGCCCTTGTACATGCCTTTTGCCTTTTCGCCTTCAGATACACCTGAGGATCTGTTCGAGGCGGCAGTCTTACGTCTCTTGACCCAGCTCTCAGCTCTCCACTGCTCACACATCTGCACCCATATGGGATGTGCGCACCACCAGGGGCAATGCTCATGCATATACTGCTCACCCTGTCCTGGATGGTCAATCTCAGCATTGTGCAGGGCTTTCTGTCGTTTTTTGTTTAGATTATCTTTAGTCCGGACGGCGCACTTCTGCCAGAACAGTGCCTGAATAACTGATGCATGTGCGTCGTCCCATCTATACCGCTTCTGCAAATAAAACAACAATAATAATATTAAAACTATTATATTACCATAATCCAACATTACCAAACTATTAGTTGATTAACTATGTATTATCTATCAGAGTGATTAAATAAATATACCTGAAATTCAGCCCAAACTGCATCCTTATGGGCGAAAGGTGTGCTCGCCCATGTAATCACTGGCGTAGGCCAGTTCTGTAAGCATAATTATGAAATGCACTTCATAATTTTACTATATTGAAAATCACTACAATATACAATAATTTACATTAAAATATATTTATAACAATGGAAATATTAAACCCTTATATATACACGATGTTTAACTTACGTGCTTTCTGGAGGAGGACGGATCTGTATAAGAATGCGATCATCTGGATTAGCCGGGGCCTTCGGCACATGATTAGGACCCCGACCCAACCCGCGCTTTCGTGCAACAGGTTTAGAAGACATCTATAAATAAAAAAAATTAGGATGTTAGTATGAAATTATGAATGACAATTAATTGTATGAAATAGTTAACTACGATTACCATAAGTGAAAGGTACATAAACATGACTGCAAAATAGTTAACTACAACAACTACAAATGATATAGTTAAGGATATAGAGAACATTCCTATATAGAGAACATAAATGAAAGGTACATAATTATGAACTAAACATGAACATGAACATAAACATACATTTTGTACAATTAAAACTAAACATACATTTTAATGAAAATCGTTGTCTGATGAATCAGAATCATTTTGTACAAGTATCGGAGATTCATAACCATCTTCTTCAGATTCTGTGTCAGTGTCAGTCAATAACTCTTCCTCAATATCACTGTCATCTTGCATAATAACTATCTCGGGATCCAATTCATCAGGTTCATCTCCACCCTCTAACTGGATTACATCATTGTTGTCCTCTATATTTATTATAGGAGGTCTCTGAAGCATTTTCTCTTGGTAGAAATCCCCGTCTATTACTTGGACACGACTACGCGCGGGAGTATGAATTACAACTTGCCAATCTGTAGGCGGTCTATCCCTTTTCCTAACTGGACTAGGAGTGTAGTATACTTGTATTGTTTGAGTTGGTAATACAAACGGTTCGTTGGAGTACGCAGACCTATGGAGGTCAATATCGACGATTCCATGTCTGTCAACACGTATTCCTTTTTCTGAATCAAACCAATGGCACTTGAACAAGTGAATATGACCCCCGTACGTGCCCTTGTACGACAACTCTACGATTTCCTCCAACTCCCCATAAAAGGCACGACCAAGCTCATTGTAACAATCTCCTTGGACACACACTCCAGAGTTCGTTGTTCTTTTACCGTGCCCATATGCATTTGTGTGAAATTCACAACCATTTATTTTGTAACCATTGCGGGTGACTTGGTCCCTGTCTGGTCCCATAGCTAGGACTTGTACATTAGCCGGAATCGTTGATCCCTTAGTCAAAGCCTACAAAAACTCCATCTTATTAAATGAAGTCATAGTTAACATGGAGTGTATATATATATATATATATATATATATATATATATATATATATATATATATATATTACGTGCTTAAAAATTGAACTTACTTTGTCCTTTAGCCAAAGTGCAAAGTTTTTATCCCGATTGATTTGAATATCTTTATCAGTTATGTCGGGATGCTTCACTTTTAACTCGTCATCGTACAATCTATACCGTGTTATAAACATTAACATATTGGAATAAATTGTCAACTTAAAAGATAAATTATCAAGTTTACATGTGTACCTCACAAATTCGTCAATCTCCTCGCAATTGAGAAGAATGTAAGTATATGCAGCATGTAATTCTTGCTCAGAGAGGAATATGCGCTTCCCTTTTCCATAAGCGCGGCCCGATAGGCCAAATACAGATAGTCGACCATTTAGTTCAACATTTCCCCCATCATCATGTCTCGATACTCGATTGGCCTTTGTCAAGACTTCGTCCGGAAAATAGTCTGAGACAAACGTAGATTTCTCATCGAAACTGTATGCCTCGCATATCGACCCCTCGACATAAGCTCTATTCTTAACCTTTCTCTTAAGGTTTCCCATCACCCTTTTGAAAGGGTACATCCATCTATATTGAACTGGACCCCCAACACGAGCTTCATAGGGAAGATGGATGTGCAAATACTCCATGGAGTCAAAAAAACCAGGTGGGAATATTTTTTCCAGTTTACACGTGATCTCTATGATGTTCTTCTCAAGTACAGACATGTCCTTCTCATTTAATGATTTTGAACATAAGTCTTTGAAGAAACGACTAAGATCCGTCAAAGCATCCCATATTGGTTTATCAAGCAGATCCCGAAATGCTATAGGCATGAGCCTCTCCATGAACACATGACAGTCATGACTCTTCATCCCTTGCAATTTCCCACCCGTAACACACCTTGCAATGTTTGATGCATATCCATCTAGTAGTTTCAGAGACTTAACCCATGTGCACACATCTTCAACTTGCTTTTTGGACAATGTGTACCTTGCATGCGGTTTGACAATCTTACCATTAGGAGATTCGTAAAGTTCTAATCCGGGACGCTTACAAATATCTTTCATGTCCAAACGTGCCTTATCGTTATCTTTTGTCTTCCCCGTAACATTCATCACAGTGTTAAACACATTGTCAAACACATTCTTCTCAATATGCATCACATCTAGATTATGACGAATCAAATTTGTAGACCAATAAGGCAGTTCCCAAAAGATACTTCTCCGAACCCAGTTATGAGATTCGCCAAACCCATTGATTATATTTGTGGCATCAACCTTACCAAATGGGATAACCGACAATCTCATCACACGATCTCGCATCTCCGTTCCCGAAAATCGCGATGCAGGCATATCATTGTCTACTTTTCCTTTCCTGAAGTGTTCTCTATTTCTTCGAAATGGGTGATCTACCGGTAAGAACCGACGATGACAGTCAAACCAACAAGGCTTTCGACCTTTTGATAGATTAAACGACTTTGTATGCTCCATACAATACGGACAAGCCAACTTCCCGTGTGTACTCCATCCAGCTAACATACCATAAGCTGGGAAGTCACTTATAATCCACATAACCGTTGCCCTAAGGTTGAAATTTGTTTTCGTTGCAACATCCCAAGTCTGTACTCCATCCTCCCACAATACCTTCAACTCGTCTATAAGAGGTCTCAAGTAAACATCTAAGTTCTTTCCAGGACTCTTAGGACCAGGAACCACGAGTGAAAGAAACAAGTATGGCTGTTTCATACACATCCAAGGAGGCAAGTTGTACGGAGTAACAATCACAGGCCAACATGAGTACGGAACAGCTGAGTGGCCAAACGGATTGAAGCCATCAGTGGACAATCCAAGCCTCACATTTCTAGGTTCCAATGCAAATCCAGGATGTGCTAAGTTGAAATCTTTCCAAGCCTTCCCATCTGCGGGATGATTTAGTTCTCCATCTTTAGCTGGAGATTTCGCATGCCAACTCATATGTTCAGCTGTTCTTGAAGACATGTACAATCTTTTTAGCCGATGTGTTATTGGAAAATACCTTAGAATCTTAAACGGTATACTTGATTTTTTTGTAGTCACACCCTCTTTATTAGGCCTAAACCGATCATGACTGCAAAACGTGCACCTTGTCATCTGTTCATTTTCCTTATAAAACAACATGCAATCGTTGGGACATGCATCGATCTTTTGGTATCCAAGACCCAACTTCTTCACCATTTTCTTACAAAAGTAATAGTTATCAGGCAATTTCTCACCGTCAGGCAACATACTCTTAATGGCCTTCAAGAGCGACTCAAAACACTCATGGCTCATGTTGTGATCAGCCTTGATGTTAAGTAATGTCGTCACTGCAGACAATGTAGTGTGTTTGGTGCAACCATGCCACAATGGCTCGCTACCCTCGTCTAACAACTTAAAGAAGTCTTTGGCATCAGAATTCATAGGTTGTTCTCTGCCTTGTTCCCAATCAAAATCTAGCCCTGCAATATCATGAACCATTTCATTCATACGATGAGTACTACTGCCCGAATTGTGTACTTCTGTGATGCCACCACCTCTTCTCTGTCCATGTGCCCACTAGCATTCTTCGTAATTTCTCATGAACCCAGAAACAAGTAAATGATAGTTTATCACGTCTCTGTCCATATAATTTACATTCTTACACTTCAAACATGGACATCGTATCTGCGACTTACCATTCATACATTCCGGGTGACTATACGCATAATCCAAAAACACTTGGCAACCAGCTCTAAATTCAGCTGTAGCACCTATCTGGGCACTTGACTTTCGTCGTGCCATCCAACTACGGTCTGAATAGAGGTCCATGATTCCACGGTACCTATGTTGACATGAATTATTGTATTCCCTTGTTAGAGATTTACAATTCAGCTCAATCCCATTTATGATGCTTATAAATACATATACATGTATATTTACATATATAACATGAGTGTGCATCATATATGATTATTCGGGAATTGAACAAGGATACATTCCAAAACAACCTAAAGACAATAGATTCCTAGGGGTAGAATATGAATCATTTCATCATGCATGGTCTGCATATGATAGGACATTAGGTGATGAAAATATCTTGATGGTCAAGTTTGAAGAACAACCAATGGAATTTGAAATGTGTTCTAGAAACTATAACGATGCGTATATCAAGATTGCAGAAGAAGGCATACTATTAGCCCCTGTGAATACGAATGCATATATGGCCATTTGACTTATATATGAAGATTTAGACAAGTATGTCTTCTCGACTGTGAATTATGGATAAACTTCTTTGAACCTTCTTCTTGATTGAATTATGGATAAACTTAATTCCTAGTTATGTTTTATGTCATACTCATGTTCAAGTTATTGGATTGGTATAAGTATGATCATATATTACAACCAAGGTTTTGGGTTAAGCCCTAATGTTCAAGTTATATAGCCATTTGACTTATATATGAAAAAATTTCGGCAGAGTCTCCCCTATAATATGAATTATCCACATGCACGAGGGCATGCATACTTGACCAATTTCAGGGCATAATTTAGGAGAATCCAATATTAGTAACAACAATAAGAAGCCCAAAAATTGTCCCAATTTCAGCAATATCAACAACAATTTATCTAAATTTCAGCAACAATATATTCAGCAGTAATGTTATATTCAAAATTTTTCCAAATTTCAACAACTGTTATTCAGTAATAAAAAATTATCCAACTTTAGATAATCTCATATTAAAACATGAAACCTAATCATGCATGTTCCCAAATTATTCTTGTGGTGTAAAGTGTGTGTATATACTTACAAAATTATACATATATGATGTATGTGTGTATATATATATACATATAGGTATCAATCAACTCATAAAAGAATCTCTCTTTTTAAATTCATTGATTATCCCAAAAGTTTCATACCCATTAGGGTTCTACCCATTTTGAACAAGACACTGTAAATTTACCCATTTTGAACAAGACACTGTAAATTAAACTGGATTTTCAGTCAAACCCATTTGGATTTTCAGTCAAACCCATTTGGATTTTCAATCAAACTCAAATTAAACCCAAAAAATTCAAGAAAATGGCATCTAGAAGCAGAACATCAACACATTCACATCTTCAGAAAAACAAATCATTCCCATTCAATCAAAAATAACAGAAAAATAGTTTAATTTAGGGATTAATTAAAGGGGTTACCGGCGGTGGTGAAGGCGTCAGCCGGTGATGTCGGTGGTGAAGGCGTCGGCGGTAGCGGTAGTTTTCCTCCCTCTTCTCTTCTCTTCTCCTCCTACTCCCTCTTCTCCCTCTCGTCAGTGTCTCCCCCTCTTTTTTTTCTTCAGTACTGATCGAGCGAACTGCTGAACTTGATTAAGTTCATGAGAATCAGCGACCGCATGCGGTCGCTAATATTTAATGACGTGGACATATCAGCGACCGACCGTGGTCGCTGACAGAGAGTGGTCGCCCCGCCAAAGTTTTGCACCAAATTTTAGGAGGGAAATTCATATCAGCGACCGAACAGCGACCGCATGCGGTCGCTGATATGAACTAGCGACTAGAATCCTATCGGTCGCAGATAGCAGTCGCTGTTACTATTATTAGCGACCGGATACGGCGGTCGCTGATATTATTGGTCGCAGATGGCTCTTTTTCTTGTAGTGTATATTATCCCTATACTCTGACCGACCAAATAAACACCAAATAAACTTAGCCAGATCATACTAGCGAAGGAATTTCCCGTCTCTCCCCTCCTAGTTCTTGTCTCACATCTCAGCCAGGGATCATATCCCTAAGCTCTGATACCAACTGTGACGCCCCCAAAATAGGTATACAACACCATTCTGAGTCACCAAATACATGGTACAGAAAGCAAACTACAACTTCAATAATACAATTGTCGTGCAAAATACGACAACACATACTGTGAGTTTAAATACAAATATTGTCTTCTGGACAATATCCACACTCAAATAAATCCTCATTATAATTATTCAAACACTATTTTACAGAAATAGTGAGGACTGCTAAAACATCTTTCTAGAACCATCACTCCATAACCCGACTAGATCCTGCTATGTTCTCACCTCCTGAGAAGAAAAATGGAACAAAAAGGAAAAGGGTGAGCTCAACTAGCCCAGTAAAGAATATTATGACTAAGATAATATACAACAAATTATCGTTAGTCTTCAACAGGGAAAAATCTGATAGAATATAATCGACAACAAGTTTTAGATCAACAACTGCAGCGGAAACAGTAAACCATTAGAAGAGTCAAGTAGAGAAAGAATTCTACTATCTTCTAAGATTTAAAAGTTCATCATCAATATTTTATCCCTGTAACATCAATTAATAATCATCTTTATCCAAATATTCATCTTTGCACTACAGGCCAAAGATATTCATTTGTATCACCTGTCAGTCATGTTCATCTCAACACCTGTTCATCTTTGCACTACAGGCCAAAGATATTCATCAAGTAATCATACATCTTTGCACTACAGGCCAAAGATATTCAGTAATATCATCATTTAGGACTGAGGATGATGAAAAATATCTTAAAGAGAACGAATCCAGTGAGACAGAAGGACAAATATTAGGGATTCGTATAACAGTTTATCCAAGATCAATAATACTTCATAATAATCAATTGTGAAGCAGAATTCAAAAATAAAGATCAAAACATGGATACAATCAAAGATAGTAACCATAATAGACATCTTGGACAAAAAGGGAAAATTTTATTTTTCGGTGAATAGTGCCGTATTCGTGAATAGTACCGTATACGTGAATAGTGCCGTATACGTGAATAGTAACCCCGACATAAAAAGTTTCAAATTTGATAAAAACTCATATCAATATTTCAACATAATGATATTGAAGAAAATAATATCATTAAGAAGAAAATAATATCCCTTACCTCAAAATATCAGTACTTCTGGTCGGAATACCGGTATAAGGCTGAAAGAAACTTGCTCTGATGAATAGAAACTCTCAAAGTATCTAAATACTCACAAAATACACTCAATAATCTAGAGAGAGAAAGAGAGAAAACTTGTTTCTGGTGTGATTTTCAATTCTAACTTAGCCCTCTATTTATAGGAAAATGTTAGCACGCCGAAGCAGACTTAACCTGCAACCTGATGGCTTTACCTGCTACTATTCCCACCCACCACATTTGAATAAAAATCTCAGCACATTTCTTCACCAACCAAGAGTAGGGCCCACCAATTCTAGAATTCTCCATCAAAATGATAAACTCCGAAAATTCAATAATTTCTGAACCAGTCATCTCGTAAAATTCATAATAAATCATACGTTCATTTTTAACGGTTCAAAATTTGTGGACATATACTCAACTTATATATGTATAACATATCCAAAAATTACCACGATCCAACAGTCGGATTAAAAATTATAACCCCCGCAAAATATCTCAAAAATTCTGATTTTTAATACCTCAATTCCGACAAAAATACTAATAAAAATCTCAACATTAACTCCTTCATTTTTAACCACAAAAATATATCCCTCATTTATATCCACATAAAATAAATATTTCCTTATCATATGAATCAATAATTAATTATTCACAAACAATATTACAGAATCACATTTATGACAACCAGGCCGTTCCCAAGAAAGAGGGGGCTTTCCAATAAGGATTTCTCCTTACTGGCGCGCAATTAGATGACCAAACCTCTCCTTAGACAGAACTTTCTAGACATTGCCAATAATGTTATCTAATAATATTATTCAAATAATATGAATTATTGATCTGATAATGAAAAATACTGTGCAACAATAATTATTGAAACAACAATAATATAAAATATCAACGCAACAATTATTGAATCAATAAAATAAAATATTGAACAATAACTACTGTAACAATTATTGAGTAGTGCCTTCTTACGTAAGAATCAATAATTGGTGCAATACCGTGTGCTACTGTATTTTAACCACCGGGTATTCCAACAGTATTAACGGTAACAACTACGCCGTTATTTATAAATAACTTATACTTGTCGTTTTCTTCATCCAATCGCTTTCCGTTATGGGGCCCACACAAGGCTGCGCCGTCGTACGAATATTCCCCGACAGCAAGAATATTCCACGACCAAACAAATATTCCCCGACAAAATGAATATTTTATAACCACTTGCTTATTTTGTAAAATTTGCACATTTCACCCATAACCAAAGTATTATATCAAATTAACCCCTTATTATTCACAATAATATTTAGAGAAAATTTGATTTTATTCATTAATAAGTTGGGGTCTTACATCCACCAATGATTGTGCCATCGTACGAATATTCCCTAATAAAACGAATATTCCCCGATCAAACGAAAATTTTATGATAACTTGCTTACTTTGCAAAATTTATAAATTTTATTCACAACCACTACAACAAAAAGGCTTATCAGCGACTGCCTATCTACTACCGCATATGGTCGCAGATGAGTATTAGCGACCGCATGCGGTCGCTGATATTAGTCGCAGGTAATCTGGTCGCTGGTTGGACATCAGCGACCAAAAATAGCGATCGACTTATTAGCGACCACAATCAGCGACCGAATCTGTCGCTAATCTGACTTATGCCGAGTCATTTGTTAGGTGTGACGCGGCACAAGTGTCAGCGACCGGTAATAGCGACTGCATCGGTCGCTAGTTTCCAGGTAGTTAACAGCGAAATTTATAAATATTACCCACACACTATAACATTATATTAAATCCACACCTTATTACTCAAAATGATATTTAGAGAAAATTAATCTTTATTCATAAAAGTTGAAGTCTTACACAAAATATTATTAAGTGATTAACAATATTAGTAAGTGAATAAAATATTATTAAAAGATTATTAATATTATGAGGTGAATAAGATGCTATTAAATGATTGAGAATACTTGTGAATGAATAAAATATTATTAAGTGGTTAATAATATTAAAAAGGATATAAAATATTATTAAGTGATTAATAATGTTAAGAAGTGATGGGATATTATTTGATACTAATATGACTTTAAGATGATAATTATGTGATAGAATATTATCAAAAAATGATGATATTACTAATGATTTATGGTAGTATCTAATGTTTGATTATGTGACTAAATATTATATAATTTCTTATTAATAATGATAGCGCTATGAGTTAAAAGATATGTTATGCTAATTGAGAGGTCAATCTTATTACTGATAGGTCTTTCAAAAGAAGTTAAATTAAATTGCATAACAGTAATCGACAATCGAGGCAAGTTTTCTAACTCAACTTGAGTTATAAATTTCAAAGCATGTTAGTGGATAATTATTGTTGATTATTCAAATCCATAATGATTTTTCTTATTCGTACATAGTGCAATTGATTTCCTGTTTTATTATTTGAACTGTAAAATAAATTTAAAGTTCTTTTATTGATGAACTTTTTATGAGCCATGTCTCAGCTATTTGTTTCGGCTAGACGAATAATTGATGAATCATTCTATTATTTGAACTAAGTTGTCATTGAAAGATTTATGTCATTTATTTCGGCTAGATCAATATTGATATTATATGTTGAAATCATAACATTTCTTTAAAAGTAATCCAAACCATATTGTTGTGGTACGAACTCATGATGTAAGACTGAGATGAACAACCCTTATAAAAAGGGGAACTTTATAGTCGAACATCCGACCTGTGCGATATGTTTGAGTATTATGTATAATATAGGGTACAATGGGGATGATCACCTCATATAATCACAGAAGAGTATAATTAGTTTTTATAACTAACATATATTCTTGAGGTAATTCAGTTTTATTAATTGACGATTCCTCTAGCAGTTCTTGATCCATTGTGATCACTCAGCATGAAATCTGAAGATATCCTCTTTAATGAATATTGTTGCAGTGTTGCTAATTTTTCATAATTAATTGAATATTATTGAACCTTCAAAAGAACTTTACTCTTTCATTCTTGATATGTTATTTGCTCTGGAATTCAAGAAAATTCTTGTAATATATAATTGAAAATTGATTTATTGTTCAGCTATTTCACAATCTTTTGAATATTGTTGAAATTCTAAAAAGTTAGATTCTTCTATATATTTTATTGAACGCTTTAACTTGCTGAGCAAATTAGTTGCTCACCCTTGCTTAAATAAAACATTTCAGATAAAGTAGAGGTAGCCGAAGGATTTAAGAAGGATAAAGGCAAAGCGAAGGCAACAGAGTAGTATCAATTTGTGTAATGATTATCATATTATACTTTGGTTTAAGCCTTTTGTAATATAGGGCATGTAATATTAATATTAGTTAACCTGAGATAATATTATATTTATGTACTAAGTTATGTAATGAATGATGTAATCCATAATAAATGGATAGTTAGATGTGATGTGTATAATGGATCGTGAGCACCAAACTCGAGGTTAGAGATCCCGGATTTGGGGGCGTCACAAAAACCCTAGTTGCTATAACATTGACTCAAGCTTAATACATTAGTAAAACTCAAGACCGAACTATTAATAAATCCTCAAGTCTAATTGCACATGTCGTATATGTCATTAGTCGGATTTATAAAAGTATGAATCAATCCCAACAGTACGAAAGAGAAAAAACAAAATAATTTTGTAATAGTACAGATTTTATCAATGACAATTAGTAAATTAAGGTTTCTAGTTTCTAAAGAAAAGTAAATTAATTACTTCCTTATATAAACAACATAATTATTAAACAATGTGACAATTTATTCGGATAAATTAAAGAGAGATCGAGGGAGTAATTGTTTATAGTGTGGCAAAAAGAGAACCGAATTTCATAAACTTATCCCACAACTTATTATGTGTCAAGCTTATAGAAATGAGTTTTATTTATATAGAAAGAGATGAACTTGTCCCGCAACTTACCATCTCAATCAGGTATAGAAATTAGTTTTATTTGTTTAGTACGAGGGTTTCAGCCTTGATGGTATTCATTATACAATTCGAAATCTTTTTCTGTAAATTGCAACTTGCAGACATGGTAAGTTGGAAACATCTGAAATCCAGCAAGATAGCATAAATAAATCTTCAAATGGTATTGTTTCAACCAATCCAATGACTCGGGATAAAATTTAAATTATAAGAATAAAAATTACAAAATTAAATAAAGCACCTTTAGAATATATCATGATAACATTTGTTTATATCTTCATCCTTTAGAAAATAACAAAGGTTAGAATATAACATAGGTGTGACACAACATGTGAAGAAAGATATATCTTTTATTCAGCTTTCAATCGATCCAAATGAGTCAAGATTAAGAAAAAAATAACAATAACTGAATTAAATAAAGAACCATCTAATTACTAAATAAAATACAGGGTGGTTGTTCGGCTTGAGTACTCTTAGTTTGGAGTGAAAGGGGCAGCACTTAAAAGTAAGCTAGTTTTTCTCTTAAGAGTGGCTCCCAAGACCTCATTCATGTCAAGAGCATCTGACTTCAAACCATTTGGCATTGTCCAGTCGAAGTGATATAACAATAGAGCTAGAGGTAACTCAATACTGGCTATACCAAATGCTATGCCAGGGCAAGATCTCCTACCTGCTCCAAAGGGAATATAATTAAGGTTTGTGCCATTGTAATCTATAGATTTGTTTTCAAATCTCTCTGGTTCAAAACTCTCTGCGTTAACCCAATATTCAGTATCCCTCCCGATTGCCCACGCATTAACCATAAGCTTGGTCCCCACAGGTATAGTGTATCCTTCAACTTCACATTGCTCCCTGCATTCTTTAGGGAGTAGCAGGGGAGCAGGTGGGTGCAAGCGTAGAGTTTCTTTGATTATCAACTTCATGTAGCTTAATCCTTGAAGGTCAGCTTCATGTATTATTGACTTTCCCTTGAAGGCTTGTCTAACTTCATCTTGCACCTTCTCCATCACTCTAGGATTTCTTATCAACTCAGACATTGTCCAGTCAAGTGCTGTTGAAGCAGTATCAGTTCCAGCTGTAAGCATATCCTGTAATACAAATATACATGCATATTAGAATATTAATAATTCTAGTAAAAGTATTGAGTAGAATATTTTATAATAATAAATAAAAGAAGAAGCTAGAATTAAGGAGACTACTTACACAAATGATGCCTTGGATATTGTCAGAAGTAATGGGAAACTGAAGACCCCCTTTCTCTTGAACTCTCAAAAGAACATCAACTAGATCTTCCTCTCC